>CM053806.1:46032500-47232500 GCA_028671895.1 Oenanthe sinensis | reverse complement strand
AGGATTTTCCAAAACATGAGTTACGGTTTTTTATGGATATTAAATTGATATTTTTGTAAATTTGTGTCCCTATGGATATTAGAATTAGAATTTGACCCTATATGGTCGAGTCCGGGCCTTAAAAAGAGCTGATATAAAAAAGCGGGCTTTTGAATAATCCTCAAAGTGGGTAGTACACGAGGATTTTCCAAAACTTGAGTCACGGTTTTTTATGGATATTAAATTGACATTTTTGTAAATTTGTGTCCCTATGGATATTAGAATTAGAATTTGACCATATATGGTGGAGGCCGGGCCTCAAAAAGAGCTGATATAAAAAAGCGGGCTTTTGAATAATCCTCAAAGGGGGTAGTACACGAGGATTTGCCAAAACTTGAGACGGGGTATTTTATGGATATTAAATTGATATTTTTGTAAATTTGTGTCCCTATGGATATTAGAATTAGAATTTGACCGTATAAGGTGGAGTCCGGGCCTCAAAAAGAGCTGATATAAAAAAGCGGGCTTTTGAATAATCCTCAAAGGGGGTAGTACACGAGGATTTTCCAAAACTTGAGTTACGGTTTTTTATGGATATTAAATTGACATTTTTGTAAATTTGTGTCCCTATGGATATTAGAATTAGAATTTGACCGTATATGGTCGAGTCCGGGCCTCAAACAGAGCTGATATAAAAAAACGGGCTTTTGAATAATCCTCAAAGGGGGTAGTACACGAGGATTTGCCAAAACTTGAGACGGGGTATTTTATGGATATTAAATTGACATTTTTGTAAATTTGTGTCCCTATGGATATTAGAATTTGAATTTGACCATATATGGTGGAGTCCGGGCCTCAAAAAGAGCTGATATAAAAAAGCGGGCTTTTGAATAATCCTCAAAGGGGGTAGTACACGAGGATTTTCCAAAACTTGAGTTACGGTTTTTTATGGATATTAAATTGACATTTTTGTAAATTTGTGTCCCTATGGATATTAGAATTAGAATTTGACCGTATATGGTGGAGTCCGGGCCTCAAAAAGAGCTGATATAAAAAAGCGGGCTTTTGAATAATCCTCAAAGGGTGTAGTACACGAGGATTTTCCAAAACATGAGTTACGGTTTTTTATGGATATTAAATTGATATTTTTGTAAATTTGTGTCCCTATGGATATTAGAATTAGAATTTGACCCTATATGGTCGAGTCCGGGCCTTAAAAAGAGCTGATATAAAAAAGCGGGCTTTTGAATAATCCTCAAAGTGGGTAGTACACGAGGATTTTCCAAAACTTGAGTCACGGTTTTTTATGGATATTAAATTGACATTTTTGTAAATTTGTGTCCCTATGGATATTAGAATTAGAATTTGACCATATATGGTGGAGGCCGGGCCTCAAAAAGAGCTGATATAAAAAAGCGGGCTTTTGAATAATCCTCAAAGGGGGTAGTACACGAGGATTTGCCAAAACTTGAGACGGGGTATTTTATGGATATTAAATTGATATTTTTGTAAATTTGTGTCCCTATGGATATTAGAATTAGAATTTGACCGTATAAGGTGGAGTCCGGGCCTCAAAAAGAGCTGATATAAAAAAGCGGGCTTTTGAATAATCCTCAAAGGGGGTAGTACACGAGGATTTTCCAAAACTTGAGTTACGATTTTTTATGGATATTAAATTGACATTTTTGTAAATTTGTGTCCCTATGGATATTAGAATTAGAATTTGACCGTATATGGTGGAGTCCGGGCCTCAAAAAGAGCTGATATAAAAAAGCGGGCTTTTGAATAATCCTCAAAGGGGGTAGTACACGAGGATTTTCCAAAACTTGAGTTACGGTTTTTTATGGATATTAAATTGACATTTTTGTAAATTTGTGTCCCTATGGATATTAGAATTAGAATTTGACCGTATATGGTGGAGTCCGGGCCTCAAAAAGAGCTGATATAAAAAAGCGGGCTTTTGAATAATCCTCAAAGGGGGTAGTACACGAGGATTTTCCAAAACTTGAGTTACGGTTTTTTATGGATATTAAATTGACATTTTAGTAAATTTGTGTCCCTATGGATATTAGAATTAGAATTTGACCGTATATGGTGGAGTCCGGGCCTCAAAAAGAGCTGATATAAAAAAGCGGGCTTTTGAATAATCCTCAAAGGGGGTAGTACACGAGGATTTTCCAAAACTTGAGTTACGGTTTTTTATGTATATTAAATTGATATTTTTGTAAATTTATGTCCCTATGGATATTAGAATTAGAATTTGACCGTATATGGTCGAGTCCGGGCCTCAAACAGAGCTGATATAAAAAAACGGGCTTTTGAATAATCCTCAAAGGGTGTAGTACACGAGGATTTTCCAAAACTTGAGTCGGGGTATTTTATGGATATTAAATTGACATTTTTGTAAATTTGTGTCCCTATGGATATTAGAATTAGAATTTGACCGTATATGGTGGAGTCCGGGCCTCAAAAAGAGCTGATATAAAAAAGCGGGCTTTTGAATAATCCTCAAAGGGGGTAGTACACGAGGATTTTCCAAAACTTGAGTTACGGTTTTTTATGGATATTAAATTGACATTTCTGTAAATTTGTGTCCCTATGGATATTAGAATTAGAATTTGACCGTATATGGTCGAGTCCGGGCCTCAAACAGAGCTGATATAAAAAAACGGGCTTTTGAATAATCCTCAAAGGGGGTAGTACACGAGGATTTGCCAAAACTTGAGACGGGGTATTTTATGGATATTAAATTGACATTTTTGTAAATTTGTGTCCCTATGGATATTAGAATTTGAATTTGACCATATATGGTGGAGTCCGGGCCTCAAAAAGAGCTGATATAAAAAAGCGGGCTTTTGAATAATCCTCAAAGGGGGTAGTACACGAGGATTTTCCAAAACTTGAGTTACGGTTTTTTATGGATATTAATGAAGGGTTTCGTGACACATGCGCAGCGGAATAAACGCGAAAAATAAATCAAAATAGCGAAACCCTCCGCAGGATCCATGCGAAAACAAAAGATTTAATTCGGAGATAAAGAATAAATACCTTTAGAAGCTTTAACAGTTCATTAATGGAAGAATAATGGAGGTCCAAAGCTTGTTTAATCACCACGTATCCCGCTCTCGCGATCTACGCTCTACGGTATCCACACGAACACTTTTCATGAAGGATTGATGTGTACTAGCACCCGAAAACTTCTTCTCTCTCTATCTTTCTCCTCTCTCAGAGCGGCTAGGGTTTTTGTAAAATCTCTATTTTATTAAATCAGCCCATAAAGAGATTATATAGAGAGAGGAATAAGTTTTCTAATTATAATCCAATTATAATTAATACTAATCCAAAATTCTAAATTATTTAATTAAGTCTCACTTAATTAATTAATTATTAATTTTGGAATTAGTTTAAGTAATTCATTTATTCTATTTATATAATTAATTAAGTCATACTTAATTAATATCATAAATAAAATAAATTACTTATTTAATTTAAATTCATAATTTAAATTATTTCTCCTTCAAGCGTTCTTTGTGTGTGACCCTGTAGGTTATTATTACGTTGGCAACAATTTTAATATCTAATTAAAATTGTAAACAATGAGCGGCATCTAGTAATACATCATTGCTACCCAAGTAATAATAATAAATCGGTGATTCGATTAAGCCTTTCGTGAATAATGTTCCATGTAATATAATCTCTTTAATCTTGATATTATAGATTAAACTCAAGGCATGTCTCGTGTCATCCTCTTCATAATTTAATCTTTATTTTCTTGATCGATGAGTAGACTATTAAAATCAAATCAACATTTGAGCACGGCCGTGCATTTCATAGTCTCACTCAAACAAGAGGCCAATAATATCACTCCTAAAATTAGGAGGATTAAATCCCATCTAGATCATTCATATTTCTCATACGATTCATAATATACCCAATGTCCACTTTTATCATCACCCGGTCAAAGGTAACTTTTAATGTAATCAAAGTATATTAATTCTCGTATAGAAATATAATGATTTCAGGTCTAAGGATCATTACACCATTATCACAGTGAGAATTACTTATGACACTTACTTAACATGTAGAATCTCACGGCGGGTCATTCCAGTGCCATGCATTGATACATGCACTTATGTTCTTGACTTTAGTATCCCCATACCTATGACCAATGAGATGTGGTCATCTGTCAAGAAACATACTAGTCTTTGTGCATTATTATTGTCCTTAAATAATAATACTCGACTAGGGAATTTTAGGAATAAGATACTATTCATATAATCTCATTTTTAAGTCACATACTTAAAGATATATAATACGTATCAAAATTCCAAGGACATTTATTATGCTTTCAATTTATTACGCAGTAAATAAAACATAATAAATAAATAATAATCAATAAAACATAATCCTTAATAATAAATATTTTCCTTAAAATATAAAAAGTATTGTCTCTAGAGCACAATTACTAACAATTAAATTGACATTTTTGTAAATTTGTGTCCCTATGGATATTAGAATTAGAATTTGACCGTATATGGTGGAGTCCGGGCCTCAAAAAGAGCTGATATAAAAAAGCGGGCTTTTGAATAATCCTCAAAGGGTGTAGTACACGAGGATTTTCCAAAACATGAGTTACGGTTTTTTATGGATATTAAATTGATATTTTTGTAAATTTGTGTCCCTATGGATATTAGAATTAGAATTTGACCCTATATGGTCGAGTCCGGGCCTTAAAAAGAGCTGATATAAAAAAGCGGGCTTTTGAATAATCCTCAAAGTGGGTAGTACACGAGGATTTTCCAAAACTTGAGTCACGGTTTTTTATGGATATTAAATTGACATTTTTGTAAATTTGTGTCCCTATGGATATTAGAATTAGAATTTGACCATATATGGTGGAGGCCGGGCCTCAAAAAGAGCTGATATAAAAAAGCGGGCTTTTGAATAATCCTCAAAGGGGGTAGTACACGAGGATTTTCCAAAACTTGAGTTACGGTTTTTTATGGATATTAAATTGACATTTTTGTAAATTTGTGTCCCTATGGATATTAGAATTAGAATTTGACCGTATATGGTGGAGTCCGGGCCTCAAAAAGAGCTGATATAAAAAAGCGGGCTTTTGAATAATCCTCAAAGGGGGTAGTACACGAGGATTTTCCAAAACTTGAGTTACGGTTTTTTATGTATATTAAATTGATATTTTTGTAAATTTGTGTCCCTATGGATATTAGAATTAGAATTTGACCGTATATGGTCGAGTCCGGGCCTCAAACAGAGCTGATATAAAAAAACGGGCTTTTGAATAATCCTCAAAGGGGGTAGTACACGAGGATTTGCCAAAACTTGAGTCGGGGTATTTTATGGATATTAAATTGACTTTTTTGTAAATTTGTGTCCCTATGGATATTAGAATTAGAATTTGACCGTATATGGTGGAGTCCGGGCCTCAAAAAGAGCTGATATAAAAAAGCGGGCTTTTGAATAATCCTCAAAGGGGGTAGTACACGAGGATTTTCCAAAACTTGAGTCGGGGTATTTTATGGATATTAAATTGATATTTTTGTAAATTTGTGTCCCTATGGATATTAGAATTAGAATTTGACCGTATATGGTCGAGTCCGGGCCTCAAACAGAGCTGATATAAAAAAGCGGGCTTTTGAATAATCTTCAACGGGGGTAGTACACGAGGATTTGCCAAAACTTGAGTCGGGTTATTTTATGGATATTAAATTGACATTTTTTTAAATTTGTGTCCCTATGGATATTAGAATTAGAATTTGACCGTATATGGTGGAGTCCGGGCCTCAAAAAGAGCTGATATAAAAAAGCGGGCTTTTGAATAATCCTCAAAGGGGGTAGTACACGAGGATTTTCCAAAACTTGAGTTACGGTTTTTTATGGATATTAAATTGACATTTTTGTAAATTTGTGTCCCTATGGATATTAGAATTAGAATTTGACCGTATATGGTGGAGTCCGGGCCTCAAAAAGAGCTGATATAAAAAAGCGGGCTTTTGAATAATCCTCAAAGGGGGTAGTACACGAGGATTTTCCGAAACTTGAGTTACGGTTTTTTATGTATATTAAATTGATATTTTTGTAAATTTGTGTCCCTATGGATATTAGAATTAGAATTTGACCGTATATGGTCGAGTCCGGGCCTCAAACAGAGCTGATATAAAAAAACGGGCTTTTGAATAATCCTCAAAGGGGGTAGTACACGAGGATTTGCCAAAACTTGAGTCGGGGTATTTTATGGATATTAAATTGATATTTTTGTAAATTTGTGTCCCTATGGATATTAGAATTAGAATTTGACCGTATATGGTCGAGTTCGGGCCTCAAACAGAGCTGATATAAAAAAACGGGCTTTTGAATAATCCTCAAAGGGGGTAGTACACGAGGATTTGTCAAAACTTGAGTCGGGGTATTTTATGGATATTAAATTGACTTTTTTGTAAATTTGTGTCCCTATGGATATTAGAATTAGAATTTGACCGTATATGGTGGAGTCCGGGCCTCAAAAAGAGCTGATATAAAAAAGCGGGCTTTTGAATAATCCTCAAAGGGGGTAGTACACGAGGATTTTCCAAAACTTGAGTTACGGTTTTTTATGGATATTAAATTGACATTTTTGTAAATTTGTGTCCCTATGGATATTAGAATTAGAATTTGACCGTATATGGTGGAGTCCGGGCCTCAAAAAGAGCTGATATAAAAAAGCGGGCTTTTGAATAATCCTCAAAGGGGGTAGTACACGAGGATTTTCCAAAACTTGAGTTACGGTTTTTTATGTATATTAAATTGATATTTTTATAAATTTGTGTCCCTATGGATATTAGAATTAGAATTTGACCATATATGGTCGAGTCCGGGTCTCAAACAGAGCTGATATAAAAAAACGGGCTTTTGAATAATCCTCAAAGGGGGTAGTACACGAGGATTTGCCAAAACTTGAGTCGGGGTATTTTATGGATATTAAATTGATATTTTTGTAAATTTGTGTCCCTATGGATATTAGAATTAGAATTTGTCCGTATATGGTCGAGTCCGGGTCTCAAACAGAGCTGATATAAAAAAACGGGCTTTTGAATAATCCTCAAAGGGGGTAGTATACGAGGATTTGCCAAAACTTGAGTCGGGGTATTTTATGGATATTAAATTGATATTTTTGTAAATTTGTGTCCCTATGGATATTAGAATTAGAATTTGACCGTATATGGTCGAGTCCGGGCCTCAAACAGAGCTGATATAAAAAAACGGGCTTTTGAATAATCCTCAAAGGGGGTAGTACACGAGGATTTGCCAAAACTTGAGTCGGGGTATTTTATGGATATTAAATTGACTTTTTTGTAAATTTGTGTCCCTATGGATATTAGAATTAGAATTTGACCCTATATGGTCGAGTCCGGGCCTTAAAAAGAGCTGATATAAAAAAGCGGGCTTTTGAATAATCCTCAAAGTGGGTAGTACACGAGGATTTTCCAAAACTTGAGTCACGGTTTTTTATGGATATTAAATTGACATTTTTGTAAATTTGTGTCCCTATGGATATTAGAATTAGAATTTGACCGTATATGGTCGAGTCCGGGCCTCAAACAGAGCTGATATAAAAAAACGGGCTTTTGAATAATCCTCAAAGGGGGTAGTACACGAGGATTTGCCAAAACTTGAGTCGGGGTATTTTATGGATATTAAATTGATATTTTTGTAAATTTGTGTCCCTATGGATATTAGAATTAGAATTTGACCGTATATGGTCGAGTCCGGGCCTCAAACAGAGCTGATATAAAAAAACGGGCTTTTGAATAATCCTCAAAGGGGGTAGTACACGAGGATTTGCCAAAACTTGAGTCGGGGTATTTTATGGATATTAAATTGACTTTTTTGTAAATTTGTGTCCCTATGGATATTAGAATTAGAATTTGACCGTATATGGTGGAGTCCGGGCCTCAAAAAGAGCTGATATAAAAAAGCGGGCTTTTGAATAATCCTCAAAGGGGGTAGTACACGAGGATTTTCCAAAACTTGAGTTACGGTTTTTTATGGATATTAAATTGACATTTTTGTAAATTTGTGTCCCTATGGATATTAGAATTAGAATTTGACCGTATATGGTGGAGTCCGGGCCTCAAAAAGAGCTGATATAAAAAAGCGGGCTTTTGAATAATCCTCAAAGGGGGTAGTACACGAGGATTTTCCAAAACTTGAGTTACGGTTTTTTATGTATATTAAATTGATATTTTTATAAATTTGTGTCCCTATGGATATTAGAATTAGAATTTGACCATATATGGTCGAGTCCGGGTCTCAAACAGAGCTGATATAAAAAAACGGGCTTTTGAATAATCCTCAAAGGGGGTAGTACACGAGGATTTGCCAAAACTTGAGTCGGGGTATTTTATGGATATTAAATTGATATTTTTGTAAATTTGTGTCCCTATGGATATTAGAATTAGAATTTGTCCGTATATGGTCGAGTCCGGGTCTCAAACAGAGCTGATATAAAAAAACGGGCTTTTGAATAATCCTCAAAGGGGGTAGTATACGAGGATTTGCCAAAACTTGAGTCGGGGTATTTTATGGATATTAAATTGATATTTTTGTAAATTTGTGTCCCTATGGATATTAGAATTAGAATTTGACCGTATATGGTCGAGTCCGGGCCTCAAACAGAGCTGATATAAAAAAACGGGCTTTTGAATAATCCTCAAAGGGGGTAGTACACGAGGATTTGCCAAAACTTGAGTCGGGGTATTTTATGGATATTAAATTGACTTTTTTGTAAATTTGTGTCCCTATGGATATTAGAATTAGAATTTGACCCTATATGGTCGAGTCCGGGCCTTAAAAAGAGCTGATATAAAAAAGCGGGCTTTTGAATAATCCTCAAAGGGGGTAGTACACGAGGATTTGCCAAAACTTGAGTCGGGGTATTTTATGGATATTAAATTGATATTTTTGTAAATTTGTGTCCCTATGGATATTAGAATTAGAATTTGACCGTATATGGTCGAGTCCGGGCCTCAAACAGAGCTGATATAAAAAAACGGGCTTTTGAATAATCCTCAAAGGGGGTAGTACACGAGGATTTGCCAAAACTTGAGTCGGGGTATTTTATGGATATTAAATTGATATTTTTGTAAATTTGTGTCCCTATGGATATTAGAATTAGAATTTGACCCCATATGGTCGAGTCCGGGCCTCAAACATAGCTGATATAAAAAAACGGGCTTTTGAATAATCCTCAAAGGGGGTAGTACACGAGGATTTTCCAAAACTTGAGTTACGGTTTTTTATGGATATTAAATTGATATTTTTGTAAATTTGTGTCCCTATGGATATTAGAATTAGAATTTGACCCTATATGGTCGAGTCCGGGCCTCAAACATAGCTGATATAAAAAAGCGGGCTTTTGAATAATCCTCAAAGGGGGTAGTACACGAGGATTTTCCAAAACTTGAGTTACGGTTTTTTATGTATATTAAATTGATATTTTTGTAAATTTGTGTCCCTATGGATATTAGAATTAGAATTTGACCGTATATGGTCGAGTCCGGGCCTCAAACAGAGCTGATATAAAAAAACGGGCTTTTGAATAATCCTCAAAGGGGGTAGTACACGAGGATTTGCCAAAACTTGAGTCGGGGTATTTTATGGATATTAAATTGACTTTTTTGTAAATTTGTGTCCCTATGGATATTAGAATTAGAATTTGACCGTATATGGTGGAGTCCGGGCCTCAAAAAGAGCTGATATAAAAAAGCGGGCTTTTGAATAATCCTCAAAGGGGGTAGTACACGAGGATTTTCCAAAACTTGAGTCGGGGTATTTTATGGATATTAAATTGATATTTTTGTAAATTTGTGTCCCTATGGATATTAGAATTAGAATTTGACCGTATATGGTCGAGTCCGGGCCTCAAACAGAGCTGATATAAAAAAGAGGGCTTTTGAATAATCTTCAACGGGGGTAGTACACGAGGATTTGCCAAAACTTGAGTCGGGTTATTTTATGGATATTAAATTGACATTTTTTTAAATTTGTGTCCCTATGGATATTAGAATTAGAATTTGACCGTATATGGTGGAGTCCGGGCCTCAAAAAGAGCTGATATAAAAAAGCGGGCTTTTGAATAATCCTCAAAGGGGGTAGTACACGAGGATTTTCCAAAACTTGAGTTACGGTTTTTTATGGATATTAAATTGACATTTTTGTAAATTTGTGTCCCTATGGATATTAGAATTAGAATTTGACCGTATATGGTGGAGTCCGGGCCTCAAAAAGAGCTGATATAAAAAAGCGGGCTTTTGAATAATCCTCAAAGGGGGTAGTACACGAGGATTTTCCGAAACTTGAGTTACGGTTTTTTATGTATATTAAATTGATATTTTTGTAAATTTGTGTCCCTATGGATATTAGAATTAGAATTTGACCGTATATGGTCGAGTCCGGGCCTCAAACAGAGCTGATATAAAAAAACGGGCTTTTGAATAATCCTCAAAGGGGGTAGTACACGAGGATTTGCCAAAACTTGAGTCGGGGTATTTTATGGATATTAAATTGATATTTTTGTAAATTTGTGTCCCTATGGATATTAGAATTAGAATTTGACCGTATATGGTCGAGTCCGGGCCTCAAACAGAGCTGATATAAAAAAACGGGCTTTTGAATAATCCTCAAAGGGGGTAGTACACGAGGATTTGCCAAAACTTGAGTCGGGGTATTTTATGGATATTAAATTGACTTTTTTGTATATTTGTGTCCCTATGGATATTAGAATTAGAATTTGACCGTATATGGTGGAGTCCGGGCCTCAAAAAGAGCTGATATAAAAAAGCGGGCTTTTGAATAATCCTCAAAGGGGGTAGTACACGAGGATTTTCCAAAACTTGAGTTACGGTTTTTTATGGATATTAAATTGACATTTTTGTAAATTTGTGTCCCTATGGATATTAGAATTAGAATTTGACCGTATATGGTGGAGTCCGGGCCTCAAAAAGAGCTGATATAAAAAAGCGGGCTTTTGAATAATCCTCAAAGGGGGTAGTACAGGAGGATTTTCCAAAACTTGAGTTACGGTTTTTTATGTATATTAAATTGATATTTTTATAAATTTGTGTCCCTATGGATATTAGAATTAGAATTTGACCATATATGGTCGAGTCCGGGTCTCAAACAGAGCTGATATAAAAAAACGGGCTTTTGAATAATCCTCAAAGGGGGTAGTACACGAGGATTTGCCAAAACTTGAGTCGGGGTATTTTATGGATATTAAATTGATATTTTTGTAAATTTGTGTCCCTATGGATATTAGAATTAGAATTTGTCCGTATATGGTCGAGTCCGGGTCTCAAACAGAGCTGATATAAAAAAACGGGCTTTTGAATAATCCTCAAAGGGGGTAGTATACGAGGATTTGCCAAAACTTGAGTCGGGGTATTTTATGGATATTAAATTGACATTCTTGTAAATTTGTGTCCCTATGGATATTAGAATTAGAATTTGACCGTATATGGTGGAGTCCGGGCCTCAAAAAGAGCTGATATAAAAAAGCGGGCTTTTGAATAATCCTCAAAGGGGGTAGTACACGAGGATTTTCCAAAACTTGAGTTACGGTTTTTTATGGATATTAAATTGACATTTTTCTAAATTTGTGTCCCTATGGATATTAGAATTAGAATTTGACCGTATATGGTGGAGTCCGGGCCTCAAGAAGAGCTGATATAAAAAAGCGGGCTTTTGAATAATCCTCAAAGGGGGTAGTACACGAGGATTTTCCAAAACTTGAGTTACGGTTTTTTATGGATATTAAATTGACATTTTTGTAAATTTGTGTCCCTATGGATATTAGAATTAGAATTTGACCGTATATGGTGGAGTCCGGGCCTCAAAAAGAGCTGATATAAAAAAGCGGGCTTTTGAATAATCCTCAAAGGGGGTAGTACACGAGGATTTTCCAAAACTTGAGTTACGGTTTTTTATGTATATTAAATTGATATTTTTGTAAATTTGTGTCCCTATAGATATTAGAATTAGAATTTGACCATATATGGTCGAGTCCGGGCCTCAAACAGAGCTGATATAAAAAAACGGGCTTTTGAATAATCCTCAAAGGGGGTAGTACACGAGGATTTGCCAAAACTTGAGTCGGGGTATTTTATGGATATTAAATTGATATTTTTGTAAATTTGTGTCCCTATGGATATTAGAATTAGAATTTGACCGTATATGGTCGAGTCCGGGCCTCAAACAGAGCTGATATAAAAAAGCGGGCTTTTGAATAATCTTCAACGGGGGTAGTACACGAGGATTTGCCAAAACTTGAGTCGGGGTATTTTATGGATATTAAATTGACATTTTTGTAAATTTGTGTCCCTATGGATATTAGAATTAGAATTTGACCGTATATGGTGGAGTCCGGGCCTCAAAAAGAGCTGATATAAAAAAGCGGGCTTTTGAATAATCCTCAAAGGGGGTAGTACACGAGGATTTTCCAAAACTTGAGTTACGGTTTTTTATGGATATTAAATTGATATTTTTGTAAATTTGTGTCCCTATGGATATTAGAATTAGAATTTGACCCTATATGGTCGAGTCCGGGCCTCAAACATAGCTGATATAAAAAAACGGGCTTTTAAATAATCCTCAAAGGGGGTAGTACACGAGGATTTTCCAAAACTTGAGTTACGGTTTTTTATGGATATTAAATTGACATTTTTGTAAATTTGTGTCCCTATGGATATTAGAATTAGAATTTGACCGTATATGGTGGAGTCCGGGCCTCAAAAAGAGCTGATATAAAAAAGCGGGCTTTTGAATAATCCTCAAAGGGGGTAGTACACGAGGATTTTCCAAAACTTGAGTTACGGTTTTTTATGTATATTAAATTGATATTTTTGTAAATTTGTGTCCCTATAGATATTAGAATTAGAATTTGACCATATATGGTCGAGTCCGGGCCTCAAACAGAGCTGATATAAAAAAACGGGCTTTTGAATAATCCTCAAAGGGGGTAGTACACGAGGATTTGCCAAAACTTGAGTCGGGGTATTTTATGGATATTAAATTGATATTTTTGTAAATTTGTGTCCCTATGGATATTAGAATTAGAATTTGACCGTATATGGTCGAGTCCGGGCCTCAAACAGAGCTGATATAAAAAATCGGGCTTTTGAATAATCTTCAACGGGGGTAGTACACGAGGATTTGCCAAAACTTGAGTCGGGGTATTTTATGGATATTAAATTGACATTTTTGTAAATTTGTGTCCCTATGGATATTAGAATTAGAATTTGACCGTATATGGTGGAGTCCGGGCCTCAAACATAGCAGATATAAAAAAACGGGCTTTTGAATAATCCTCAAAGGGGGTAGTACACGAGGATTTTCCAAAACTTGAGTTACGGTTTTTTATGGATATTAAATTGACATTTTTGTAAATTTGTGTCCCTATGGATATTAGAATTAGAATTTGACCGTATATGGTGGAGTCCGGGCCTCAAAAAGAGCTGATATAAAAAAGCGGGCTTTTGAATAATCCTCAAAGGGGGTAGTACACGAGGATTTTCCGAAACTTGAGTTACGGTTTTTTATGTATATTAAATTGATATTTTTGTAAATTTGTGTCCCTATGGATATTAGAATTAGAATTTGACCGTATATGGTCGAGTCCGGGCCTCAAACAGAGCTGATATAAAAAAACGGGCTTTTGAATAATCCTCAAAGGGGGTAGTACACGAGGATTTGCCAAAACTTGAGTCGGGGTATTTCATGGATATTAAATTGATATTTTTGTAAATTTGTGTCCCTATGGATATTAGAATTAGAATTTGACCGTATATGGTCGAGTCCGGGCCTCAAACAGAGCTGATATAAAAAAACGGGCTTTTGAATAATCCTCAAAGGGGGTAGTACACGAGGATTTGCCAAAACTTGAGTCGGGGTATTTTATGGATATTAAATTGACTTTTTTGTATATTTGTGTCCCTATGGATATTAGAATTAGAATTTGACCGTATATGGTGGAGTCCGGGCCTCAAAAAGAGCTGATATAAAAAAGCGGGCTTTTGAATAATCCTCAAAGGGGGTAGTACACGAGGATTTTCCAAAACTTGAGTTACGGTTTTTTATGGATATTAAATTGACATTTTTGTAAATTTGTGTCCCATGGATATTAGAATTAGAATTTGACCGTATATGGTGGAGTCCGGGCCTCAAAAAGAGCTGATATAAAAAAGCGGGCTTTTGAATAATCCTCAAAGGGGGTAGTACACGAGGATTTTCCAAAACTTGAGTTACGGTTTTTTATGTATATTAAATTGATATTTTTATAAATTTGTGTCCCTATGGATATTAGAATTAGAATTTGACCATATATGGTCGAGTCCGGGTCTCAAACAGAGCTGATATAAAAAAACGGGCTTTTGAATAATCCTCAAAGGGGGTAGTACACGAGGATTTGCCAAAACTTGAGTCGGGGTATTTTATGGATATTAAATTGATATTTTTGTAAATTTGTGTCCCTATGGATATTAGAATTAGAATTTGTCCGTATATGGTCGAGTCCGGGTCTCAAACAGAGCTGATATAAAAAAACGGGCTTTTGAATAATCCTCAAAGGGGGTAGTATACGAGGATTTGCCAAAACTTGAGTCGGGGTATTTTATGGATATTAAATTGACATTCTTGTAAATTTGTGTCCCTATGGATATTAGAATTAGAATTTGACCGTATATGGTGGAGTCCGGGCCTCAAAAAGAGCTGATATAAAAAAGCGGGCTTTTGAATAATCCTCAAAGGGGGTAGTACACGAGGATTTTCCAAAACTTGAGTTACGGTTTTTTATGGATATTAAATTGACATTTTTCTAAATTTGTGTCCCTATGGATATTAGAATTAGAATTTGACCGTATATGGTGGAGTCCGGGCCTCAAGAAGAGCTGATATAAAAAAGCGGGCTTTTGAATAATCCTCAAAGGGGGTAGTACACGAGGATTTTCCAAAACTTGAGTTACGGTTTTTTATGGATATTAAATTGACATTTTTGTAAATTTGTGTCCTTATGGATATTAGAATTAGAATTTGACCGTATATGGTGGAGTCCGGGCCTCAAAAAGAGCTGATATAAAAAAGCGGGCTTTTGAATAATCCTCAAAGGGGGTAGTACACGAGGATTTTCCAAAACTTGAGTTACGGTTTTTTATGTATATTAAATTGATATTTTTGTAAATTTGTGTCCCTATAGATATTAGAATTAGAATTTGACCATATATGGTCGAGTCCGGGCCTCAAACAAAGCTGATATAAAAAAACGGGCTTTTGAATAATCCTCAAAGGGGGTAGTACACGAGGATTTGCCAAAACTTGAGTCGGGGTATTTTATGGATATTAAATTGATATTTTTGTAAATTTGTGTCCCTATGGATATTAGAATTAGAATTTGACCGTATATGGTCGAGTCCGGGCCTCAAACAGAGCTGATATAAAAAAGCGGGCTTTTGAATAATCTTCAACGGGGGTAGTACACGAGGATTTGCCAAAACTTGAGTCGGGGTATTTTATGGATATTAAATTGACATTTTTGTAAATTTGTGTCCCTATGGATATTAGAATTAGAATTTGACCGTATATGGTGGAGTCCGGGCCTCAAAAAGAGCTGATATAAAAAAGCGGGCTTTTGAATAATCCTCAAAGGGGGTAGTACACGAGGATTTTCCAAAACTTGAGTTACGGTTTTTTATGGATATTAAATTGATATTTTTGTAAATTTGTGTCCCTATGGATATTAGAATTAGAATTTGACCCTATATGGTCGAGTCCGGGCCTCAAACATAGCTGATATAAAAAAACGGGCTTTTAAATAATCCTCAAAGGGGGTAGTACACGAGGATTTTCCAAAACTTGAGTTACGGTTTTTTATGGATATTAAATTGACATTTTTGTAAATTTGTGTCCCTATGGATATTAGAATTAGAATTTGACCGTATATGGTGGAGTCCGGGCCTCAAAAAGAGCTGATATAAAAAAGCGGGCTTTTGAATAATCCTCAAAGGGGGTAGTACACGAGGATTTTCCAAAACTTGAGTTACGGTTTTTTATGTATATTAAATTGATATTTTTGTAAATTTGTGTCCCTATAGATATTAGAATTAGAATTTGACCATATATGGTCGAGTCCGGGCCTCAAACAGAGCTGATATAAAAAAACGGGCTTTTGAATAATCCTCAAAGGGGGTAGTACACGAGGATTTGCCAAAACTTGAGTCGGGGTATTTTATGGATATTAAATTGATATTTTTGTAAATTTGTGTCCCTATGGATATTAGAATTAGAATTTGACCGTATATGGTCGAGTCCGGGCCTCAAACAGAGCTGATATAAAAAATCGGGCTTTTGAATAATCTTCAACGGGGGTAGTACACGAGGATTTGCCAAAACTTGAGTCGGGGTATTTTATGGATATTAAATTGACATTTTTGTAAATTTGTGTCCCTATGGATATTAGAATTAGAATTTGACCGTATATGGTGGAGTCCGGGCCTCAAAAAGAGCTGATATAAAAAAGCGGGCTTTTGAATAATCCTCAAAGGGGGTAGTACACGAGGATTTTCCAAAACTTGAGTTACGGTTTTTTATGGATATTAAATTGACATTTTTGTAAATTTGTGTCCCTATGGATATTAGAATTAGAATTTGACCGTATATGGTGGAGTCCGGGCCTCAAGAAGAGCTGATATAAAAAAGCGGGCTTTTGAATAATCCTCAAAGGGGGTAGTACACGAGGATTTTCCAAAACTTGAGTTACGGTTTTTTATGGATATTAAATTGACATTTTTGTAAATTTGTGTCCCTATGGATATTAGAATTAGAATTTGACTGTATATGGTGGAGTCCGGGCCACAAAAAGAGCTGATATAAAAAAGCGGGCTTTTGAATAATCCTCAAAGGGGGTAGTACACGAGGATTTTCCAAAACTTGAGTTACGGTTTTTTATGTATATTAAATTGATATTTTTGTAAATTTGTGTCCCTATAGATATTAGAATTAGAATTTGACCATATATGGTCGAGTCCGGGCCTCAAACAGAGCTGATATAAAAAAACGGGCTTTTGAATAATCCTCAAAGGGGGTAGTACACGAGGATTTGCCAAAACTTGAGTCGGGGTATTTTATGGATATTAAATTGATATTTTTTGTAAATTTGTGTCCCTATGGATATTAGAATTAGAATTTGACCGTATATGGTCGAGTCCGGGCCTCAAACAGAGCTGATATAAAAAAGCGGGCTTTTGAATAATCTTCAACGGGGGTAGTACACGAGGATTTGCCAAAACTTGAGTCGGGGTATTTTATGGATATTAAATTGACATTTTTGTAAATTTGTGTCCCTATGGATATTAGAATTAGAATTTGACCGTATATGGTGGAGTCCGGGCCTCAAAAAGAGCTGATATAAAAAAGCGGGCTTTTGAATAATCCTCAAAGGGGGTAGTACACGAGGATTTTCCAAAACTTGAGTTACGGTTTTTTATGGATATTAAATTGATATTTTTGTAAATTTGTGTCCCTATGGATATTAGAATTAGAATTTGACCCTATATGGTCGAGTCCGGGCCTCAAACATAGCTGATATAAAAAAACGGGCTTTTGAATAATCCTCAAAGGGGGTAGTACACGAGGATTTGCCAAAACTTGAGTCGGGGTATTTTATGGATATTAAATTGATATTTTTGTAAATTTGTGTCCCTATGGATATTAGAATTAGAATTTGACCGTATATGGTCGAGTCCGGGCCTCAAACAGAGCTGATATAAAAAAACGGGCTTTTGAATAATCCTCAAAGGGGGTAGTACACGAGGATTTGCCAAAACTTGAGTCGGGGTATTTTATGGATATTAAATTGATATTTTTGTAAATTTGTGTCCCTAAGGATATTAGAATTAGAATTTGACCCTATATGGTCGAGTCCGGGCCTCAAACATAGCTGATATAAAAAAACGGGCTTTTGAATAATCCTCAAAGGGGGTAGTACACGAGGATTTGCCAAAACTTGAGTCGGGGTATTTTATGGATATTAAATTGATATTTTTGTAAATTTGTGTCCCTATGGATATTAGAATTAGAATTTGACCGTATATGGTCGAGTCCGGGCCTCAAACAGAGCTGATATAAAAAAACGGGCTTTTGAATAATCATCAAAGGGGGTAGTACACGAATATTTGTCAAAACTTGAGTCGGGGTATTTTATGGATTTTAAATTGATATTTCTGTAAATTTGTGTCCCTATGGATATTAGAATTAGAATTTGACCGTATATGGTGGAGTCCGGGCCTCAAAAAGAGCTGATATAAAAAAGCGGGCTTTTGAATAATCCTCAAGGGGGTAGTACACGAGGATTTGCCAAAACTTGAGTCGGGGTATTTTATGGATATTAAATTGATATTTTTGTAAATTTGTGTCCCTATGGATATTAGAATTAGAATTTGACCGTATATGGTCGAGTCCGGGTCTCAAACAGAGCTGATATAAAAAAACGGGCTTTTGAATAATCCTCAAAGGGGGTAGTATACGAGAATTTGCCAAAACTTGAGTCGGGGTATTTTATGGATATTAAATTGACATTTTTGTAAATTTGTGTCCCTATGGATATTAGAATTAGAATTTGACCGTATATGGTGGAGTCCGGGCCTCAAAAAGAGCTGATATAAAAAAGCGGGCTTTTGAATAATCCTCAAAGGGGGTAGTACACGAGGATTTTCCAAAACTTGAGTTACGGTTTTTTATGGATATTAAATTGACATTTTTGTAAATTTGTGTCCCTATGGATATTAGAATTAGAATTTGACCGTATATGGTGGAGTCCGGGCCTCAAGAAGAGCTGATATAAAAAAGCGGGCTTTTGAATAATCCTCAAAGGGGGTAGTACACGAGGATTTTCCAAAACTTGAGTTACGGTTTTTTATGGATATTAAATTGACATTTTTGTAAATTTGTGTCCCTATGGATATTAGAATTAGAATTTGACCGTATATGGTGGAGTCCGGGCCTCAAAAAGAGCTGATATAAAAAAGCGGGCTTTTGAATAATCCTCAAAGGGGGTAGTACACGAGGATTTTCCAAAACTTGAGTTACGGTTTTTTATGTATATTAAATTGATATTTTTGTAAATTTGTGTCCCTATAGATATTAGAATTAGAATTTGACCATATATGGTCGAGTCCGGGCCTCAAACAGAGCTGATATAAAAAAACGGGCTTTTGAATAATCCTCAAAGGGGGTAGTACACGAGGATTTGCCAAAACTTGAGTCGGGGTATTTTATGGATATTAAATTGATATTTTTGTAAATTTGTGTCCCTATGGATATTAGAATTAGAATTTGACCGTATATGGTCGAGTCCGGGCCTCAAACAGAGCTGATATAAAAAAGCGGGCTTTTGAATAATCTTCAACGGGGGTAGTACACGAGGATTTGCCAAAACTTGAGTCGGGGTATTTTATGGATATTAAATTGACATTTTTGTAAATTTGTGTCCCTATGGATATTAGAATTAGAATTTGACCGTATATGGTGGAGTCCGGGCCTCAAAAAGAGTTGATATAAAAAAGCGGGCTTTTGAATAATCCTCAAAGGGGGTAGTACACGAGGATTTTCCAAAACTTGAGTTACGGTTTTTTATGGATATTAAATTGATATTTTTGTAAATTTGTGTCCCTATGGATATTAGAATTAGAATTTGACCCTATATGGTCGAGTCCGGGCCTCAAACATAGCAGATATAAAAAAACGGGCTTTTGAATAATCCTCAAAGGGGGTAGTACACGAGGATTTGCCAAAACTTGAGTCGGGGTATTTTATGGATATTAAATTGATATTTTTGTAAATTTGTGTCCCTATGGATATTAGAATTAGAATTTGACCGTATATGGTCGAGTCCGGGCCTCAAACAGAGCTGATATAAAAAAACGGGCTTTTGAATAATCCTCAAAGGGGGTAGTACACGAGGATTTGCCAAAACTTGAGTCGGGGTATTTTATGGATATTAAATTGACATTTTTGTAAATTTGTGTCCCTATGGATATTAGAATTAGAATTTGACCCTATATGGTCGAGTCCGGGCCTCAAACATAGCTGATATAAAAAAACGGGCTTTTGAATAATCCTCAAAGGGGGTAGTACACGAGGATTTGCCAAAACTTGAGTCGGGGTATTTTATGGATATTAAATTGATATTTTTGTAAATTTGTGTCCCTATGGATATTAGAATTAGAATTTGACCGTATATGGTCGAGTCCGGGCCTCAAACAGAGCTAATATAAAAAAACGGGCTTTTGAATAATCCTCAAAGGGGGTAGTACACGAATATTTGTCAAAACTTGAGTCGGGGTATTTTATGGATTTTAAATTGATATTTCTGTAAATTTGTGTCCCTATGGATATTAGAATTAGAATTTGACCGTATATGGTGGAGTCCGAGCCTCAAAAAGAGCTGATATAAAAAAGCGGGCTTTTGAATAATCCTCAAGGGGGTAGTACACGAGGATTTGCCAAAACTTGAGTCGGGGTATTTTATGGATATTAAATTGACATTTTTGTAAATTTGTGTCCCTATGGATATTAGAATTAGAATTTGACCGTATATGGTGGAGTCCGGGCCTCAAAAAGAGCTGATATAAAAAAGCGGGCTTTTGAATAATCCTCAAAGGGGGTAGTACACGAGGATTTTCCAAAACTTGAGTTACGGTTTTTTATGGATATTAAATTGATATTTTTGTAAATTTGTGTCCCTATGGATATTAGAATTAGAATTTGACCCTATATGGTCGAGTCCGGGCCTCAAACATAGCTGATATAAAAAAACGGGCTTTTGAATAATCCTCAAAGGGGGTAGTACACGAGGATTTGCCAAAACTTGAGTCGGGGTATTTTATGGATATTAAATTGATATTTTTGTAAATTTGTGTCCCTATGGATATTAGAATTAGAATTTGACCGTATATGGTCGAGTCCGGGCCTCAAACAGAGCTGATATAAAAAAACGGGCTTTTGAATAATCCTCAAAGGGGGTAGTACACGAGGATTTGCCAAAACTTGAGTCGGGGTATTTTATGGATATTAAATTGATATTTTTGTAAATTTGTGTCCCTAAGGATATTAGAATTAGAATTTGACCCTATATGGTCGAGTCCGGGCCTCAAACATAGCTGATATAAAAAAACGGGCTTTTGAATAATCCTCAAAGGGGGTAGTACACGAGGATTTGCCAAAACTTGAGTCGGGGTATTTTATGGATATTAAATTGATATTTTTGTAAATTTGTGTCCCTATGGATATTAGAATTAGAATTTGACCGTATATGGTCGAGTCCGGGCCTCAAACAGAGCTGATATAAAAAAACGGGCTTTTGAATAATCATCAAAGGGGGTAGTACACGAATATTTGTCAAAACTTGAGTCGGGGTATTTTATGGATTTTAAATTGATATTTCTGTAAATTTGTGTCCCTATGGATATTAGAATTAGAATTTGACCGTATATGGTGGAGTCCGGGCCTCAAAAAGAGCTGATATAAAAAAGCGGGCTTTTGAATAATCCTCAAGGGGGTAGTACACGAGGATTTGCCAAAACTTGAGTCGGGGTATTTTATGGATATTAAATTGATATTTTTGTAAATTTGTGTCCCTATGGATATTAGAATTAGAATTTGACCGTATATGGTCGAGTCCGGGTCTCAAACAGAGCTGATATAAAAAAACGGGCTTTTGAATAATCCTCAAAGGGGGTAGTATACGAGAATTTGCCAAAACTTGAGTCGGGGTATTTTATGGATATTAAATTGACATTTTTGTAAATTTGTGTCCCTATGGATATTAGAATTAGAATTTGACCGTATATGGTGGAGTCCGGGCCTCAAAAAGAGCTGATATAAAAAAGCGGGCTTTTGAATAATCCTCAAAGGGGGTAGTACACGAGGATTTTCCAAAACTTGAGTTACGGTTTTTTATGGATATTAAATTGACATTTTTGTAAATTTGTGTCCCTATGGATATTAGAATTAGAATTTGACCGTATATGGTGGAGTCCGGGCCTCAAGAAGAGCTGATATAAAAAAGCGGGCTTTTGAATAATCCTCAAAGGGGGTAGTACACGAGGATTTTCCAAAACTTGAGTTACGGTTTTTTATGGATATTAAATTGACATTTTTGTAAATTTGTGTCCCTATGGATATTAGAATTAGAATTTGACCGTATATGGTGGAGTCCGGGCCTCAAAAAGAGCTGATATAAAAAAGCGGGCTTTTGAATAATCCTCAAAGGGGGTAGTACACGAGGATTTTCCAAAACTTGAGTTACGGTTTTTTATGTATATTAAATTGATATTTTTGTAAATTTGTGTCCCTATAGATATTAGAATTAGAATTTGACCATATATGGTCGAGTCCGGGCCTCAAACAGAGCTGATATAAAAAAACGGGCTTTTGAATAATCCTCAAAGGGGGTAGTACACGAGGATTTGCCAAAACTTGAGTCGGGGTATTTTATGGATATTAAATTGATATTTTTGTAAATTTGTGTCCCTATGGATATTAGAATTAGAATTTGACCGTATATGGTCGAGTCCGGGCCTCAAACAGAGCTGATATAAAAAAGCGGGCTTTTGAATAATCTTCAACGGGGGTAGTACACGAGGATTTGCCAAAACTTGAGTCGGGGTATTTTATGGATATTAAATTGACATTTTTGTAAATTTGTGTCCCTATGGATATTAGAATTAGAATTTGACCGTATATGGTGGAGTCCGGGCCTCAAAAAGAGTTGATATAAAAAAGCGGGCTTTTGAATAATCCTCAAAGGGGGTAGTACACGAGGATTTTCCAAAACTTGAGTTACGGTTTTTTATGGATATTAAATTGATATTTTTGTAAATTTGTGTCCCTATGGATATTAGAATTAGAATTTGACCCTATATGGTCGAGTCCGGGCCTCAAACATAGCAGATATAAAAAAACGGGCTTTTGAATAATCCTCAAAGGGGGTAGTACACGAGGATTTGCCAAAACTTGAGTCGGGGTATTTTATGGATATTAAATTGATATTTTTGTAAATTTGTGTCCCTATGGATATTAGAATTAGAATTTGACCGTATATGGTCGAGTCCGGGCCTCAAACAGAGCTGATATAAAAAAACGGGCTTTTGAATAATCCTCAAAGGGGGTAGTACACGAGGATTTGCCAAAACTTGAGTCGGGGTATTTTATGGATATTAAATTGATATTTTTGTAAATTTGTGTCCCTATGGATATTAGAATTAGAATTTGACCCTATATGGTCGAGTCCGGGCCTCAAACATAGCTGATATAAAAAAACGGGCTTTTGAATAATCCTCAAAGGGGGTAGTACACGAGGATTTGCCAAAACTTGAGTCGGGGTATTTTATGGATATTAAATTGATATTTTTGTAAATTTGTGTCCCTATGGATATTAGAATTAGAATTTGACCGTATATGGTCGAGTCCGGGCCTCAAACAGAGCTAATATAAAAAAACGGGCTTTTGAATAATCCTCAAAGGGGGTAGTACACGAATATTTGTCAAAACTTGAGTCGGGGTATTTTATGGATTTTAAATTGATATTTCTGTAAATTTGTGTCCCTATGGATATTAGAATTAGAATTTGACCGTATATGGTGGAGTCCGAGCCTCAAAAAGAGCTGATATAAAAAAGCGGGCTTTTGAATAATCCTCAAGGGGGTAGTACACGAGGATTTGCCAAAACTTGAGTCGGGGTATTTTATGGATATTAAATTGACATTTTTGTAAATTTGTGTCCCTATGGATATTAGAATTAGAATTTGACCGTATATGGTGGAGTCCGGGCCTCAAAAAGAGCTGATATAAAAAAGCGGGCTTTTGAATAATCCTCAAAGGGGGTAGTACACGAGGATTTTCCAAAACTTGAGCTACGGTTTTTTATGGATATTAAATTGATATTTTTGTAAATATGTGTCCCTATGGATATTAGAATTAGAATTTGACCATATATGGTCGAGTCCGGGCCTCAAACAGAGCTGATATAAAAAAACGGGCTTTTGAATAATCCTCAAAGGGGTAGTACACGAGGATTTGCCAAAACTTGAGTCGGGGTATTTTATGGATATTAAATTGATATTTTTGTAAATTTGTGTCCCTATGGATATTAGAATTAGAATTTGACCGTATATGGTCGAGTCCGGGCCTCAAACAGAGCTGATATAAAAAAACGGGCTTTTGAATAATCCTCAAAGGGGGTAG
Source organism: Oenanthe sinensis (assembly GCA_028671895.1). Classification (NCBI taxonomy): domain Eukaryota; kingdom Viridiplantae; phylum Streptophyta; class Magnoliopsida; order Apiales; family Apiaceae; genus Oenanthe; species Oenanthe sinensis. The sequence continues at coordinate 47,208,230 of CM053806.1, read as the reverse complement.
TACACGAGGATTTGCCAAAACTTGAGTCGGGGTATTTTATTGATATTAAATTGATATTTTTGTAAATTTGTGTCCCTATGGATATTAGAATTAGAATTTGACCGTATATGGTGGAGTCCGGGCCTCAAAAAGAGCTGATATAAAAAAGCGGGCTTTTGAATAATATTCAAAGAGGATTTGCCAAAACTTGAGTCGGGGTATTTTATGGATATTAAATTGACATTTTTGTAAATTTGTATCCCTATGGATATTAGAATTAGAATTTAACCGTATATGGTGGAGTCCGGGCCTCAAAATGAGCTGGTATAAAAAAGCGGGCTTTTGAATAATCCTCAAAGGGGTAGTATGTTAGTAATTGTGCTCTAGAGACAATACTTTTTATATTTTAAGGAAAATATTTATTATTAAGGATTATATTTTTTTGATTATTATTTATTTATTATGTTTTATTTACTGCGTAATAAATTGAAAGCATAATAAATGTCCTTGGAATTTTGATACGTATTATATATCTTTAAGTATGTGACTTAAAAATGAGATTATATGAATAGTATCTTATTCCTAAAATTCCCTAGTCGAGTATTATTATTTAAGGACAATAATAATGCACAAAGACTAGTATGTTTCTTGACAGATGACCACATCTCATTGGTCATAGGTATGTGGATACTAAAGTCAATAACATAAGTGCATGTATCAATGCATGGCACTGGAATGACCCGCCGTGAGATTCTACATGTTAAGTAAGTGTCATAAGTAATTCTCACTGTGATAATGGTGTAATGATCCTTAGACCTGAAATCATTATATTTCTATACGAGAATTAATATACTTTGATTACATTAAAAGTTACCTTTGACCGGGTGATGATAAAAGTGGACATTGGGTATATTATGAATCGTATGAGAAATATGAATGATCTAGATGAGATTTAATCCTCCTAATTTTAGGAGTGATATTATTGGCCTCTTGTTTGAGTGAGACTATGAAATGCACGGCCGTGCTCAAATGTTGATTTGATTTTAATAGTCTACTCATCGATCAAGAAAATAAAGATTAAATTATGAAGAGGATGACACGAGACATGCCTTGAGTTTAATCTATAATATCAAGATTAAAGGGATTATATTACATGGAACATTATTCACGAAAGGCTTAATCGAATCACCGATTTATTATTATTACTTGGGTAGCAATGATGTATTACTAGATGCCGCTCATTGTTTACAATTTTAATTAGATATTAAAATTGTTGCCAACGTAATAATAACCTACAAGGTCACACACAAAGAACGCTTGAAGGAGAAATAATTTAAATTATGAATTTAAATTAAATAAGTAATTTATTTTATTTATGATATTAATTAAGTATGACTTAATTAATTATATAAATAGAATAAATGAATTACTTAAACTAATTCCAAAATTAATAATTAATTAATTAAGTGAGACTTAATTAAATAATTTAGAATTTTGGATTAGTATTAATTATAATTGGATTATAATTAGAAAACTTATTCCTCTCTCTATATAATCTCTTTATGGGCTGATTTAATAAAAAAAAGAGATTTTACAAAAACCCTAGCCGCTCTGAGAGAGGAGGAAGATAGAGAGAGAAGAAGTTTTCGGGTGCTAGTACACATCAATCCTTCATGAAAAGTGTTCGTGTGGATACCGTAGAGCGTAGATCGCGAGAGCGGGATACGTGGTGATTAAACAAGCTTTGGACCTCCATTAATCTTCCATTAATGAACTGTTAAAGCTTTTAAAGGTATTTATTCTTTATCTCCGAATTAAATCTTTTGTTTTCGCATGGATCCTGCGGAGGGTTTCGGTATTTTGATTTATTTTTCGCGTTTATTCCGCTGCGTTTGTGTCACGAAACCCTACAATGGCATCAGAGCTACTTGCGAAACGTTTTAATTCAGTTATGTGCTTAACAGTTTTTGATATATAAGCATGTATGCGATCTATCATGATTTTATATTGATATAATATGTATATATTTATATATATTATGAATATATGATATTTTATGATATATAATCATGTGATGATTATGTGTGTTGATGTATGTATATGATACATGTTTGTTCTTATTATGGGAATCGTATTCGATACGAATTCTGAAACGGCTGCCGTTGATTTTCTGAAATCTGTGTCCGTTGTCCGATTTTCGCAAACGATATGTGTTTTCTGACTGGAATCGGGTCGCTGAGCAATACTGACAACGTCAGGTCTGCGTCTGTAAGCCATTAGATGTCGTTACAGCCTCCAAAACGGTGATTTATGATTTTTTGAAAATTATTTGATTTTCTAAAATTTTGAGTATATGTATGTATATATTATGAATATATGATATTCATGTAATGTATAATCATATGATGATTTTATGTATCTCTGTGTATGTATATATGATATATGTTTGTTCTTGTTATGAGAATTGTATATGATACGATTTCTGAAACACGGTCAGATTTGGAGAAATCTGACTGCTGTATCCAATTTTCGTAAACGATATGTATTTTCTGACTGGAATCGGGCCAATGAACAAACCTGATAGCTTTGCTATCACCGACAGGTCTGTAAGGCGTTTGACGTCGTTAAGGGCCTCGAAATAGCGATTTATTGTCTTCAGAAATCTATTTTTAATTTTCTGAAATTTCAAAATTTGTTATATATGATTATATGATATGATTATATAATATGAGATATATTATATGTGTTATATGATAGCATGGTGGATGGTTATGGCCTAAAGACCCATAGGATAGTGGTTTTGATTTATGGTTTTGGTTTCTAAATACGACTTGCATGTCGTTTATTCATTGTAATTTAATTATCTCGAATGTAACTCGAGTTCTTCTTGTAATTTCATTAGAATAGTTTTATTTTTATTATTCAATGTAATTATCAATGAAGACTTGCAAGCAAGGAGGCGATCCAAATGGGGATGATGGAGCAATGAAGAAAGAAGACATGTAATAGATAGTATTTTTAAAACCACCATACACTGACCTTGATATTTCCATTAGCTTGGAAATATCATATAGGATGGGGCCATAACCAAACACGTTTAATTTACGCACATTACATATATGTATATGATTGCATGTATTGGTATGTATGCGTAGATATAATTGAAATACATGCTTAATATTGATTAATCATGTATGTATTAGATACGACACCCATGCCATGTTTGCTTAAACAAGATAAAATCTGTAACGATTCAAGATTTTAAAATTAACAAACGATCATGAGATTCTTGTGTTTATGAAATATGGATTTTTAAAACACGGAATTAAATATGGATTTTTGATATCTATAATTGGGATTTTCTGACAAAAGCGGATATGCGTATTCGTAAGGCTGATGGGTTTTAAGTGTGACCATTGGTATCCTCCATCTACCTGGGAAATGAACAATTTAAGATGTCGATTTGAAATATTTGGTTCAAGGAAAAATTGAGGATCTCTTTATGATGTGATCATGATCGTTATAAATTTTCTAAAACCCCTTAACAAAATATTAAGTTTTACTCGGATGCTTTCCAATGAATGAACACTCATCGAATCCTAGATCGATAAGGGGAAGGACTGTCAGTGGCAGGGGACTCCTATCTATCGTGGTGAGATGCGACGAATATAAACGGTTATATTCGGCCGTTGTATCATTGGGTCTAACTTAACTGAGTCGTCATAATAAGTGAAAATAAACGGTTATATTCAACTATTATGAACTTAGAAGCATAGAGTTTGGTTAAAAGTCTATTAGATAGATAAGATCAATCGTTGTTCACCAAACTATCCAAGAATTATATATGATATAATTGACAACTGTTGTCTACCTAAATAATCATTTTCTAAGGACTTCCAGTGGTTGACTTAGGACATGACGAAATATGGATCTTGGCTCACTAGAAAGAATTATGGGATATACTTTCCAAATTAATAGTAAGGGCTATTAGTTTGATAAAAATAGTGGGAGGTATATGATGATATACCATAATCACTTAAACATAATTAATATTAAATTTGCAATCTAGTTTATTTTATGCACTTTAATATTGTAGATATCAAATGATAAACACAAACAACTTCTCTATGCGATCAATTCTTGAGAAGGACAAGTTGACGAGAATATATTTCCTTGACTGACATAGGAGCTTGAGGATCGTCCTTGGGCACCACGATATTAGTCAAATCTCTTCCCCTGCTCTTAAAGTTGAGAATGTAACATGTGCAAATCATAGTGCTTATTGGAAGCAAATTGATGTTGCGACTGATGTTTCATGTCTCATGCTCGCAAATATATGTGCTGAGCTTAAGAAGCAATACAAGCATATAGATGCTTATGAAACGATTGAGCACAAGATATATTTGAAAGGGCACTATACACTTACAAGTAGGGAGAGTGAGACCCAGTTACACCACATGTGCTAAAGATTATAGGGTATAATGAATATCATTGATATTTTGGGTTTCCAGATTGGTCTGGAGACAGTTAGATTTGATCTTACAATCTTTGGACAAATATTATTCTTATTTTGTTATGAACAAAAAAGTGAATAAGATTTGTAAAACACCCATTGAGTTGCTAAGCATGTTGAGAACTGCTGAAAGTAATATGATAAATGCATGAACTACTACTATATTGATGGTAAACATAGGGAATGCAAAAGGGAAAGGAAAATGGAAAGGCAAGGAGAAGATTTGATCTAGTTCCGTTGTCAAACCAAAGTCCAATCCTTAAAACAGACTCTAAAGTCTGAATGAGGTGTTGATAAAGAAGACGATTGTCACTTCTGTGGAAAGTTGGGAGACTGGAAATTAAACTGTCATGCTTAATTGGAAGATCGGAAGATGATGATCAATAAGGGTCAAGCTTAAGGTATCGGGTTGGAATTGGAGTAAAGGTAGTTGCTCTGGTTCGAGGAACTCGTTACTTAATTTTTGGCCTATAAGGAAAATTTAGAACTTAATAATTGTTATAGCGTGCTTGCAATTGGCAGAGACATTATTTCAGTTTCTTGTTTGGACAAGAAAGGCTTTTTCATTTTATAACAATAGTTGTTTATTCTATTTTGATGATGAGCCTTATAATGTTGCACATCTAATTAACAATTTATATGTTCTAAAGTGACTCAAATCAAATATTACCTTTGGCACTGTTGTTGAGGCCGTATTAATGAGAAACGCATTTTCAGAATACATAAGGATGCATTCATGGATAAGTTTGATTATGAATCATACAAAAGGATGCGAATCTTGGTTTATTTGGTAAAATGACTAAAGCTCCTTTTATCGGACATGGTGAAGGGATCATTGAATGGGTATGACTTATACATAGTGATGTATGTGGTCATACGTGTACGATGACAAAAGGTAGATTTTATTAACTTCATAAAATTTACTAATTATTTTAGTAGATACGGATATATGTATCTTTTGAAGAACTAATCCGAATCATTTGAAAAGTTCAAAGACTATAAAGATGAAGTAGAAAATATCAAAGAAAAGTTTTTTTGATAGGAGAGATCACACCTTGTTGGACATGGTGCGATCAATATTGAGTCAATGAATCTTCCAATTAGTTTCTGGGGTTGCACCCTGGAAACGGCTCCACATACACTTAACTGTGTTCCTACTAAATTGGTTCAAAAGACTCCTTATGAGATATGGACTGAGCAACGTCACAGCATGTCATTTATAAAATTTTGGGGATGTGAAGCGTTTGTGAAACGTCTAATCTCTGACAAGCTAGGACCAAAATCAGACAAATGTAATTTTGTGGAATACCCAACTGAAACAAGGGGTTATTCTTTCTATAATTCTTCCGAGAACAAAGTGTTTGTTGCTCGAACTGCTGAGAGACAGTGGGAGGATAATAGATCTCAATGAAGTTTGAGACCCACATGATAACGTTGAACCAGTGGAGGAACCTGAGTAGAATGTACAAGAAAAATAATACTGCTCAAGAAACACAGGTGTTCGTAGGTTTAGTAGGATTCGCCATGAGCCCGAGAGATAATATGGATTTCTCTTGACTCAAGATGGTGATGTGATGCTTGTGGATGAAGATGAGCCTCTCACCTACCTAAATACTATAAACACTCCAGATTCTAAGAGATGGCTGGATGCCATTAAATCTGAGATGGAATCCATGTATACTAATCAAGTATGGACTTTGGTTGATCCACCTGAAGGGGTAAAACCTATAGGGTGCAAGTGGGTTTTCAAGAAGAAGACCGACATGGATGCTAATGTACAGACCTATAAGGCACGATTGGTGGCAAAAGGTTTCAAGAAAATTCATGGTATTGACTATGATGAGACCTTTTCACCAGTTGTTATGGTCATGTCCATCAGGATTTTGCTTGCTATAGTTGCTTACTATGACTATGAAATCTGGCAAATGGATGTCAAAACCGCTTTCTTAAATGAGAGCCTTGAAGAAGATATGGATGTGTACATGACACACCCTAAGGGTTTTGTTGATCTAAAGGATGCTGGAAATGTATGTAAGTTGCGTCGATCCATTTATGGATTTAAGCAGGCCTCGAGGAGATGGAACATTTGTTTTCATGAAACAGTCAAAAAGAGTTTGACTTTATTCAGAATGAAGATGAAACTTGTGTTTACAAGAAGTTTAGTGGGAGCCATGTGGCATTCCTAGTATTATATGTTGATGATATATTACTAATAGGGAATGACATTCCTTCTCTACAGACTGTGAAGACTTGGTTGAGAAATAATTTCTCAATGAAAGACTTAAGCGATGTGACATATATATTAGGGATCGAGATCTATAAATATAGATCAAGGTGATTGATCGGCCTAATTTAGAGTACATACGTTGACAAAGTTTTGCATCGATTTCAAATGCAAAGAGACTAAAATGGATATGCCCCAATGTCTCATGGGATAGTGATCTCAAAATAAAATTTGTCCTAAATCATTGGATGATAGGGACTGCATGAGTAAAATTCCATATGCGTCAGCAATTGGTTTTATAATGTATGCAATGATATGTACTTGTCCTGATGTCTCGTATGCTTTAACCATGATGAGTAGATACCGATCTAATCCAGGTGAAGGTCACTGGACGACAGTCAAGAATATTCTTAAGTACTTAAAGAGGACTAAAGATTCATTCTTGTTATATGGAGGAGATGTGAAGCTAGTTGTAAGAGGTTTCAGTGATACTGGTTTCTAGACAGATAACGATAATTTAATGTTTCTGTCTGGCTTTGTGTTTTATTGAGATGTTATATGCTGGAATGGTTCACAGCAAAGACAATTGTTGATTTTACAATAGAACCTGAGTATATTGATGCTTGTGAAGCAGCCAAGGAGGCTGTTTGGGCATGTACTTAGGAGATATCACCTAATTAATGAGATTAATGATCAAGGAGATATACATATATGTAAAGTGCATACTAATAATAATATTGCAGACCCACTGACTAAGGCTTTGTCGCAGCAGAAGCATGAAAGTCACACTAGTTTCATGAGTATTGGATACTTGGGTAATTGGCTCTAGTGCAAGTGGGAGATTGTTAGTAATTGTGCTCTAGAGACAATACTTTTTATATTTTAAGGAAAATATTTATTATTAAGGATTATGTTTTTTTGATTATTATTTATTTATTATGTTTTATTTACTGCGTAATAAATTGAAAGCATAATAAATGTCCTTGGAATTTTGATACGTATTATATATCTTTAAGTATGTGACTTAAAAATGAGATTATATGAATAGTATCTTATTCCTAAAATTCCCTAGTCGAGTATTATTATTTAAGGACAATAATAATGCACAAAGACTAGTATGTTTCTTGACAGATGACCACATCTCATTGGTCATAGGTATGTGGATACTAAAGTCAATAACATAAGTGCATGTATCAATGCATGGCACTGGAATGACCCGCCGTGAGATTCTACATGTTAAGTAAGTGTCATAAGTAATTCTCACTGTGATAATGGTGTAATGATCCTTAGACCTGAAATCATTATATTTCTATACGAGAATTAATATACTTTGATTACATTAAAAGTTACCTTTGACCGGGTGATGATAAAAGTGGACATTGGGTATATTATGAATCGTATGAGAAATATGAATGATCTAGATGGGATTTAATCCTCCTAATTTTAGGAGTGATATTATTGGCCTCTTGTTTGAGTGAGACTATGAAATGCACGGCCGTGCTCAAATGTTGATTTGATTTTAATAGTCTACTCATCGATCAAGAAAATAAAGATTAAATTATGAAGAGGATGACACGAGACATGCCTTGAGTTTAATCTATAATATCAAGATTAAAGGGATTATATTACATGGAACATTATTCACGAAAGGCTTAATCGAATCACCGATTTATTATTATTACTTGGGTAGCAATGATGTATTACTAGATGCCGCTCATTGTTTACAATTTTAATTAGATATTAAAATTTTTGCCAACGTAATAATAACCTACAGGGTCACACACAAAGAACGCTTGAAGGAGAAATAATTTAAATTATGAATTTAAATTAAATAAGTAATTTATTTTATTTATGATATTAATTAAGTATGACTTAATTAATTATATAAATAGAATAAATGAATTACTTAAACTAATTCCAAAATTAATAATTAATTAATTAAGTGAGACTTAATTAAATAATTTAGAATTTTGGATTAGTATTAATTATAATTGGATTATAATTAGAAAACTTATTCCTCTCTCTATATAATCTCTTTATGGGCTGATTTAATAAAAAAAAGAGATTTTACAAAAACCCTAGCCGCTCTGAGAGGAGGAAGATAGAGAGAGAAGAAGTTTTCGGGTGCTAGTACACATCAATCCTTCATGAAAAGTGTTCGTGTGGATACCGTAGAGCGTAGATCGCGAGAGCGGGATACGTGGTGATTAAACAAGCTTTGGACCTCCATTAATCTTCCATTAATGAACTGTTAAAGCTTTTAAAGGTATTTATTCTTTATCTCCGAATTAAATCTTTTGTTTTCGCATGGATCCTGCGGAGGGTTTCGGTATTTTGATTTATTTTTCGCGTTTATTCCGCTGCGTTTGTGTCACGAAACCCTACATAGTACACGAGGATTTTTCAAAACTTGAGTTACGGTTTTTTATGGATATTAAATTGACATTTTTTTAAATTTGTGTCCCTATGGATATTAGAATTAGAATTTGACCGTATATGGTGGAGTCCGGGCCTCAAAAAGAGCTGATATAAAAAAGCGGGCTTTTGAATAATCCTCAAAGGGGGTAGTACACGAGGATTTTCCAAAACTTGAGTTACGGTTTTTTATGGATATTAAATTGACATTTTTGTAAATTTGTGTCCCTATGGATATTAGAATTAGAATTTGACCGTATATGGTGGAGTCCGGGCCTCAAAAAGAGCTGATATAAAAAAGCGGGCTTTTGAATAATCCTCAAAGGGGGTAGTACACGAGGATTTTCCAAAACTTGAGTTACGGTTTTTTATGGATATTAAATTGACATTTTTATAAATTTGTGTCCCTATGGATATTAGAATTAGAATTTGACCGTATATGGTGGAGTCCGGGCCTCAAAATGAGCTGATATAAAAAAGCGGGCTTTTGAATAATCCTCAAAGGGGTAGTACACGAGGATTTTCCAAAACTTGAGTTACGGTTTTTTATGGATATTAAATTGACATTTTTGTAAATTTGTGTCCCTATGGATATTAAAATTAGAATTTGACCATATATGGTCGAGTCCGGGCCTCAAACAGAGCTGATATAATAAAACGGGCTTTTGAATAATCCTCAAAGGGGGTAGTACACTAGGATTTGTCAAAACTTGAGTCGGGGTATTTTATGGATATTAAATTGATATTTTTGTAAATTTGTGTCCCTATGGATATTAGAATTAGAATTTGACCATATATGGTCGAGTCCGGGCCTCAAACAGAGCTGATATAAAAAAGCGGGCTTTTGAATAATCCTCAAAGGGGGTAGTACACGAGGATTTGCCAAAACTTGAGTCGGGGTATTTTATGGATATTAAATTGATATTTTTGTAAATTTATGTCTCTATGGATATTGGAATTAGAATTTGACCGTATATGGTGGAGTCCGGGCCTCAAAAAGAGCTGATATAAAAAAGCGGGCTTTTGAATAATCTTCAAAGGGGGTAGTACACGAGAATTTGCCAAAACTTGAGTCGGGGTATTTTATGGATATTAAATTGACATTTTTGTAAATTTGTGTCCCTATGGATATTAGAATTAGAATTTGACCGTATATGGTGGAGTCCGGGCCTCAAAAAGAGCTGATATAAAAAAGGGGGCTATTGAATAATCCTCAAAGAGGGTAGTACACGAGAATTTTCCAAAACTTGAGTTACAGTTTTTTATGGATATTAAATTGACATTTTTGTAAATTTGTGTCCCTATGGATATTAGAATTAGAATTTGACAGTATATGGTGGAGTCCGGGCCTCAAAAAGAGCTGATATAAAAAAGCGGGCTTTTGAATAATCCTCAAAGGGGGTAGTACACGAGGATTTGCCAAAACTTGAGTCGGGGTATTTTATGGATATTAAATTGATATTTTTGTAAATTTATGTCTCTATGGATATTGGAATTAGAATTTGACCGTATATGGTGGAGTTCGGGCCTCAAAAAGAGCTGATATAAAAAAGCGGGCTTTTGAATAATCCTCAAAGGGGGTAGTACACGAGGATTTTCCAAAACTTGAGTTACGGTTTTTTATGGATATTAAATTGACATTTCTGTAAATTTGTGTCCCTATGGATATTAGAATTAGAATTTGACCGTATATGGTGGAGTCCGGGCCTCAAAAAGAGCTGATATAAAAAAGCGGGCTTTTGAATAATCCTCAAAGGGGGTAGTACACGAGAATTTTCCAAAACTTGAGTTACGGTTTTTTATGGAAATGAAATTGACATTTTTGTAAATTTGTGTCCCTATGGATATTACAATTAGAATTTGACCGTATATGGTGGAGTCCGGGCCTCAAAAAGAGCTGATATAAAAAAGCGGGCTTTTGAATAATCCTCAAAGGGTGTAGTACATGAGGATTTTCCAAAACATGAGTTACGGTTTTTTATGGATATTAAATTGATATTTTTGTAAATTTGTGTCCCTATGGATATTAGAATTAGAATTTGACCATATATGGTCGAGTCCGGGCCTTAAAAAGAGCTGATATAAAAAAGCGGGCTTTTGAATAATCCTCAAAGGGGGTAGTACACGAGGATTTTCCAAAACTTGAGTTACGGTTTTTTATGGATATTAAATTGACATTTCTGTAAATTTGTGTCCCTATGGATATTAGAATTAGAATTTGACCGTATATGGTGGAGTCCGGGCCTCAAAAAGAGCTGATATAAAAAAGCGGGCTTTTGAATAATCCTCAAAGGGGGTAGTACACGAGGATTTTCCAAAACTTGAGTTACGGTTTTTTATGGATATGAAATTGACATTTTTGTAAATTTGTGTCCCTATGGATATTAGAATTAGAATTTGACCGTATATGGTGGAGTCCGGGCCTCAAAAAGAGCTGATATAAAAAAGCGGGCTTTTGAATAATCCTCAAAGGGTGTAGTACACGAGGATTTTCCAAAACATGAGTTACGGTTTTTTATGGATATTAAATTGACATTTTTGTAAATTTGTGTCCCTATGGATATTAGAATTAGAATTTGACCGTATATGGTGGAGTCCGGGCCTCAAAATGAGCTGATATAAAAAAGCGGGCTTTTGAATAATCCTCAAAGGGGTAGTACACGAGGATTTTCCAAAACTTGAGTTACGGTTTTTTTTGGATATTAAATTGACATTTTTGTAAATTTGTGTCCCTATGGATATTAAAATTAGAATTTGACCATATATGGTCGAGTCCGGGCCTCAAACAGAGCTGATATAAAAAAACGGGCTTTTGAATAATCCTCAAAGGGGGTAGTACACGAGGATTTGCCAAAACTTGAGTCGGGGTATTTTATGGATATTAAATTGATATTTTTGTAAATTTGTGTCCCTATGGATATTAGAATTAGAATTTGACCATATATGGTCGAGTCCGGGCCTCAAACAGAGCTGATATAAAAATGCGGGCTTTTGAATAATCCTCAAAGGGGGTAGTACACGAGGATTTGCCAAAACTTGAGTTGGGGTATTTTATGGATATTAAATTGATATTTTTGTAAATTTATGTCTCTATGGATATTGGAATTAGAATTTGACCGTATATGGTGGAGTCCGGGCCTCAAAAAGAGCTGATATAAAAAAGCGGGCTTTTGAATAATCGTCAAAGGGGGTAGTACACGAGGATTTGCCAAAACTTGAGTCGGGGTATTTTATGGATATTAAATTGACATTTTTGTAAATTTGTGTCCCTATGGATATTAGAATTAGAATTTGACCGTATATGGTGGAGTCCGGGCCTCAAAAAGAGTTGATATAAAAAAGGGGGCTTTTAAATAATCCTCAAAGGGGGTAGTACACGAGAATTTTCCAAAACTTGAGTTACAGTTTTTTATGGATATTAAATTGACATTTTTGTAAATTTGTGTCCCTATGGATATTAGAATTAGAATTTGACCGTATATGGTGGAGTCCGGGCCTCAAAAAGAGCTGATATAAAAAAGCAGGCTTTTGAATAATCCTCAAAGGGGGTAGTACACGAGGATTTTCCAAAACTTGAACTACGGTTTTTTATGGATATTAAATTGATATTTTTGTAAATTTGTGTCCCTATGGATATTAGAATTAGAATTTGACCATATATGGTCGAGTCCGGGCCTCAAACAGAGCTGGTATAAAAAACGGGCTTTTGAATAATCCTCAAAGGGGGTAGTACACGAGGATTTGCCAAAACTTGAGTCGGGGTATTTTATGGATATTAAATTGATATTTTTGTAAATTTGTGCCCCTATGGATATTAGAATTAGAATTTGACCGTATATGGTCGAGTCCGGGCCTCAAACAGAGCTGATATAAAAAAATGGGCTTTTGAATAATCCTCAAAGGGGGTAGTACACGAGGATTTGCCAAAACTTGAGTCGGGGTATTTTATTGATATTAAATTGATATTTTTGTAAATTTGTGTCCCTATGGATATTAGAATTAGAATTTGACCGTATATGGTGGAGTCCGGGCCTCAAAAAGAGCTGATATAAAAAAGCGGGCTTTTGAATAATCTTCAAAGGGGGTAGTACACGAGGATTTGCCAAAACTTGAGTCGGGGTATTTTATGGATATTAAATTGACATTTTTGTAAATTTGTGTCCCTATGGATATTAGAATTAGAATTTGACCGTATATGGTGGAGTCCGGGCCTCAAAAAGAGCTGATATAAAAAAGGGGGCTTTTAAATAATCCTCAAAGGGGGTAGTACACGAGAATTTTCCAAAACTTGAGTTACAGTTTTTTATGGATATTAAATTGACATTTTTGTAAATTTGTGTCCCTATGGATATTAGAATTAGAATTTGACCGTATATGGTGGAGTCCGGGCCTCAAAAAGAGCTGATATAAAAAAGCAGGCTTTTGAATAATCCTCAAAGGGGGTAGTACACGAGGATTTTCCAAAACTTGAACTACGGTTTTTTATGGATATTAAATTGATATTTTTGTAAATTTGTGTCCCTATGGATATTAGAATTAGAATTTGACCATATATGGTCGAGTCCGGGCCTCAAACAGAGCTGGTATAAAAAACGGGCTTTTGAATAATCCTCAAAGGGGGTAGTACACGAGGATTTGCCAAAACTTGAGTCGGGGTATTTTATGGATATTAAATTGATATTTTTGTAAATTTGTGCCCCTATGGATATTAGAATTAGAATTTGACCGTATATGGTCGAGTCCGGGCCTCAAACAGAGCTGATATAAAAAAATGGGCTTTTGAATAATCCTCAAAGGGGGTAGTACACGAGGATTTGCCAAAACTTGAGTCGGGGTATTTTATTGATATTAAATTGATATTTTTGTAAATTTGTGTCCCTATGGATATTAGAATTAGAATTTGACCGTATATGGTGGAGTCCGGGCCTCAAAAAGAGCTTATATAAAAAAGCGGGCTTTTGAATAATCTTCAAAGAGGATTTGCCAAAACTTGAGTCGGGGTATTTTATGGATATTAAATTGACATTTTTGTAAATTTGTGTCCCTATGGATATTAGAATTAGAATTTAACCGTATATGGTGGAGTCCGGGCCTCAAAATGAGCTGGTATAAAAAAGCGGGCTTTTGAATAATCCTCAAAGGGGTAGTACACGAGGATTTTCCAAAACTTGAGTTACGGTTTTTTATGGATATTAAATTGACATTTTTGTAAATTTGTGTCCCTATGGATATTAGAATTAGAATTTGACCGTATATGGTGGAGTCCGGGCCTCAAAAAGAGCTGATATAAAAAAGCGGGCTTTTGAATAATCCTCAAAGGGTGTAGTACACGAGGATTTTCCAAAACATGAGTTACGGTTTTTTATGGATATTAAATTGATATTTTTGTAAATTTGTGTCCCTATGGATATTAGAATTAGAATTTGACCGTATATGGTGGAGTCCGGGCCTCAAAAAGAGCTGATATAAAAAAGCGGGCTTTTGAATAATCCTCTAAGGGGGTAGTACATGAGGATTTTCCAAAACTTGAGTTACGGTTTTTTATGGATATTAAATTGACATTTTTGTAAATTTGTGTCCCTATGCATATTAGAATTAGAATTTGACCGTATATGGTGGAGTCCGGGCCTCAAAAAGAGCTGATATAAAAAAGCCGGCTTTTGAATAATCCTCAAAGGGGGTAGTACACGAGGATTTTCCAAAACTTGAGTTACGGTTTTTTATGGATATTAAATTGACATTTTTGTAAATTTGTGTCCCTATGGATATTAGAATTAGAATTTGACCGTATATGGTGGAGTCCGGGCCTCAAAATGAGCTGATATAAAAAAGCGGGCTTTTGAATAATCCTCAAAGGGGTAGTACACGAGGATTTTCCAAAACTTGAGTTACGGTTTTTTATGGATATTAAATTGACATTTTTGTAAATTTGTGTCCCTATGGATATTAAAATTAGAATTTGACCATATATGGTCGAGTCCGGGCCTCAAACAGAGCTGATATAAAAAAACGGGCTTTTGAATAATCCTCAAAGGGGGTAGTACACGAGGATTTGCCAAAACTTGAGTCGGGGTATTTTATGGATATTAAATTGATATTTTTGTAAATTTGTGTCCCTATGGATATTAGAATTAGAATTTGACCATATATGGTCGAGTCCGGGCCTCAAACAGAGCTGATATAAAAAAGCGGGCTTTTGAATAATCCTCAAAGGGGGTAGTACACGAGGATTTGCCAAAACTTGAGTCGGGGTATTTTATGGATATTAAATTGATATTTTTGTAAATTTATGTCTCTATGGATATTGGAATTAGAATTTGACCGTATATGGTGGAGTCCGGGCCTCAAAAAGAGCTGATATAAAAAAGGGGCTTTTGAATAATCTTCAAAGGGGGTAGTACACGAGAATTTGCCAAAACTTGAGTCGGGGTATTTTATGGATATTAAATTGACATTTTTGTAAATTTGTGTCCCTATGGATATTAGAATTAGAATTTGACCGTATATGGTGGAGTCCGGGCCTCAAAAAGAGCTGATATAAAAAAGGGGGCTATTGAATAATCCTCAAAGAGGGTAGTACACGAGAATTTTCCAAAACTTGAGTTACAGTTTTTTATGGATATTAAATTGACATTTTTGTAAATTTGTGTCCCTATGGATATTAGAATTAGAATTTGACAGTATATGGTGGAGTCCGGGCCTCAAAAAGAGCTGATATAAAAAAGCGGGCTTTTGAATAATCCTCAAAGGGGGTAGTACACGAGGATTTGCCAAAACTTGAGTCGGGGTATTTTATGGATATTAAATTGATATTTTTGTAAATTTATGTCTCTATGGATATTGGAATTAGAATTTGACCGTATATGGTGGAGTTCGGGCCTCAAAAAGAGCTGATATAAAAAAGCGGGCTTTTGAATAATCCTCAAAGGGGGTAGTACACGAGGATTTTTCAAAACTTGAGTTACGGTTTTTTATGGATATTAAATTGACATTTCTGTAAATTTGTGTCCCTATGGATATTAGAATTAGAATTTGACCGTATATGGTGGAGTCCGGGCCTCAAAAAGAGCTGATATAAAAAAGCGGGCTTTTGAATAATCCTCAAAGGGGGTAGTACACGAGAATTTTCCAAAACTTGAGTTACGGTTTTTTATGGAAATGAAATTGACATTTTTGTAAATTTGTGTCCCTATGGATATTACAATTAGAATTTGACCGTATATGGTGGAGTCCGGGCCTCAAAAAGAGCTGATATAAAAAAGCGGGCTTTTGAATAATCCTCAAAGGGTGTAGTACATGAGGATTTTCCAAAACATGAGTTACGGTTTTTTATGGATATTAAATTGATATTTTTGTAAATTTGTGTCCCTATGGATATTAGAATTAGAATTTGACCATATATGGTCGAGTCCGGGCCTTAAAAAGAGCTGATATAAAAAAGCGGGCTTTTGAATAATCCTCAAAGGGGGTAGTACACGAGGATTTTCCAAAACTTGAGTTACGGTTTTTTATGGATATTAAATTGACATTTCTGTAAATTTGTGTCCCTATGGATATTAGAATTAGAATTTGACCGTATATGGTGGAGTCCGGGCCTCAAAAAGAGCTGATATAAAAAAGCGGGCTTTTGAATAATCCTCAAAGGGGGTAGTACACGAGGATTTTCCAAAACTTGAGTTACGGTTTTTTATGGATATGAAATTGACATTTTTGTAAATTTGTGTCCCTATGGATATTAGAATTAGAATTTGACCGTATATGGTGGAGTCCGGGCCTCAAAAAGAGCTGATATAAAAAAGCGGGCTTTTGAATAATCCTCAAAGGGTGTAGTACACGAGGATTTTCCAAAACATGAGTTACGGTTTTTTATGGATATTAAATTGACATTTTTGTAAATTTGTGTCCCTATGGATATTAGAATTAGAATTTGACCGTATATGGTGGAGTCCGGGCCTCAAAATGAGCTGATATAAAAAAGCGGGCTTTTGAATAATCCTCAAAGGGGTAGTACACGAGGATTTTCCAAAACTTGAGTTACGGTTTTTTTTGGATATTAAATTGACATTTTTGTAAATTTGTGTCCCTATGGATATTAAAATTAGAATTTGACCATATATGGTCGAGTCCGGGCCTCAAACAGAGCTGATATAAAAAAACGGGCTTTTGAATAATCCTCAAAGGGGGTAGTACACGAGGATTTGCCAAAACTTGAGTCGGGGTATTTTATGGATATTAAATTGATATTTTTGTAAATTTGTGTCCCTATGGATATTAGAATTAGAATTTGACCATATATGGTCGAGTCCGGGCCTCAAACAGAGCTGATATAAAAAAGCGGGCTTTTGAATAATCCTCAAAGGGGGTAGTACACGAGGATTTGCCAAAACTTGAGTCGGGGTATTTTATGGATATTAAATTGATATTTTTGTAAATTTATGTCTCTATGGATATTGGAATTAGAATTTGACCGTATATGGTGGAGTCCGGGCCTCAAAAAGAGCTGATATAAAAAAGCGGGCTTTTGAATAATCTTCAAAGGGGGTAGTACACGAGGATTTGCCAAAACTTGAGTCGGGGTATTTTATGGATATTAAATTGACATTTTTGTAAATTTGTGTCCCTATGGATATTAGAATTAGAATTTGACCGTATATGGTGGAGTCCGGGCCTCAAAAAGAGCTGATATAAAAAAGGGGGCTTTTAAATAATCCTCAAAGGGGGTAGTACACGAGAATTTTCCAAAACTTGAGTTACAGTTTTTTATGGATATTAAATTGACATTTTTGTAAATTTGTGTCCCTATGGATATTAGAATTAGAATTTGACCGTATATGGTGGAGTCCGGGCCTCAAAAAGAGCTGATATAAAAAAGCAGGCTTTTGAATAATCCTCAAAGGGGGTAGTACACGAGGATTTTCCAAAACTTGAACTACGGTTTTTTATGGATATTAAATTGATATTTTTGTAAATTTGTGTCCCTATGGATATTAGAATTAGAATTTGACCATATATGGTCGAGTCCGGGCCTCAAACAGAGCTGGTATAAAAAACGGGCTTTTGAATAATCCTCAAAGGGGGTAGTACACGAGGATTTGCCAAAACTTGAGTCGGGGTATTTTATGGATATTAAATTGATATTTTTGTAAATTTGTGCCCCTATGGATATTAGAATTAGAATTTGACCGTATATGGTCGAGTCCGGGCCTCAAACAGAGCTGATATAAAAAAAAGGGCTTTTGAATAATCCTCAAAGGGGGTAGTACACGAGGATTTGCCAAAACTTGAGTCGGGGTATTTTATTGATATTAAATTGATATTTTTGTAAATTTGTGTCCCTATGGATATTAGAATTAGAATTTGACCGTATATGGTGGAGTCCGGGCCTCAAAAAGAGCTTATATAAAAAAGCGGGCTTTTGAATAATCTTCAAAGAGGATTTGCCAAAACTTGAGTCGGGGTATTTTATGGATATTAAATTGACATTTTTGTAAATTTGTGTCCCTATGGATATTAGAATTAGAATTTAACCGTATATGGTGGAGTCCGGGCCTCAAAATGAGCTGGTATAAAAAAGCGGGCTTTTGAATAATCCTCAAAGGGGTAGTACACGAGGATTTTCCAAAACTTGAGTTACGGTTTTTTATGGATATTAAATTGACATTTTTGTAAATTTGTGTCCCTATGGATATTAGAATTAGAATTTGACCGTATATGGTGGAGTCCGGGCCTCAAAAAGAGCTGATATAAAAAAGCGGGCTTTTGAATAATCCTCAAAGGGTGTAGTACACGAGGATTTTCCAAAACATGAGTTACGGTTTTTTATGGATATTAAATTGATATTTTTGTAAATTTGTGTCCCTATGGATATTAGAATTAGAATTTGACCGTATATGGTGGAGTCCGGGCCTCAAAAAGAGCTGATATAAAAAAGCGGGCTTTTGAATAATCCTCTAAGGGGGTAGTACATGAGGATTTTCCAAAACTTGAGTTACGGTTTTTTATGGATATTAAATTGACATTTTTGTAAATTTGTGTCCCTATGCATATTAGAATTAGAATTTGACCGTATATGGTGGAGTCCGGGCCTCAAAAAGAGCTGATATAAAAAAGCCGGCTTTTGAATAATCCTCAAAGGGGGTAGTACACGAGGATTTTCCAAAACTTGAGTTACGGTTTTTTATGGATATTAAATTGACATTTTTGTAAATTTGTGTCCCTATGGATATTAGAATTAGAATTTGACCGTATATGGTGGAGTCCGGGCCTCAAAATGAGCTGATATAAAAAAGCGGGCTTTTGAATAATCCTCAAAGGGGTAGTACACGAGGATTTTCCAAAACTTGAGTTACGGTTTTTTATGGATATTAAATTGACATTTTTGTAAATTTGTGTCCCTATGGATATTAAAATTAGAATTTGACCATATATGGTCGAGTCCGGGCCTCAAACAGAGCTGATATAAAAAAACGGGCTTTTGAATAATCCTCAAAGGGGGTAGTACACGAGGATTTGCCAAAACTTGAGTCGGGGTATTTTATGGATATTAAATTGATATTTTTGTAAATTTGTGTCCCTATGGATATTAGAATTAGAATTTGACCATATATGGTCGAGTCCGGGCCTCAAACAGAGCTGATATAAAAAAGCGGGCTTTTGAATAATCCTCAAAGGGGGTAGTACACGAGGATTTGCCAAAACTTGAGTCGGGG
The DNA here is from genome assembly GCA_028671895.1 of Oenanthe sinensis. Taxonomy (NCBI): domain Eukaryota; kingdom Viridiplantae; phylum Streptophyta; class Magnoliopsida; order Apiales; family Apiaceae; genus Oenanthe; species Oenanthe sinensis. The sequence goes on along the minus strand of CM053806.1, from coordinate 47,188,390 downwards.
TATTTTATGGATATTAAATTGATATTTTTGTAAATTTATGTCTCTATGGATATTGGAATTAGAATTTGACCGTATATGGTGGAGTCCGGGCCTCAAAAAGAGCTGATATAAAAAAGCGGGCTTTTGAATAATCTTCAAAGGGGGTAGTACACGAGGATTTGCCAAAACTTGAGTCGGGGTATTTTATGGATATTAAATTGACATTTTTGTAAATTTGTGTCCCTATGGATATTAGAATTAGAATTTGACCGTATAAGGTGGAGTCCGGGCCTCAAAAAGAGCTGATATAAAAAAGGGGGCTTTTAAATAATCCTCAAAGGGGGTAGTACACGAGAATTTTCCAAAACTTGAGTTACAGTTTTTTATGGATATTAAATTGACATTTTTGTAAATTTGTGTCCCTATGGATATTAGAATTAGAATTTGACCGTATATGGTGGAGTCCGGGCCTCAAAAAGAGCTGATATAAAAAAGCGGGCTTTTGAATAATCCTCAAAGGGGGTAGTACACGAGGATTTGCCAAAACTTGAGTCGGGGTATTTTATGGATATTAAATTGATATTTTTGTAAATTTATGTCTCTATGGATATTGGAATTAGAATTTGACCGTATATGGTGGAGTCCGGGCCTCAAAAAGAGCTGATATAAAAAAGCGGGCTTTTGAATAATCCTCAAAGGGGGTAGTACACGAGGATTTTCCAAAACTTGAGTTACGGTTTTTTATGGATATTAAATTGACATTTCTGTAAATTTGTGTCCCTATGCATATTAGAATTAGAATTTGACCGTATATGGTGGAGTCCGGGCCTCAAAAAGAGCTGATATAAAAAAGTCGGCTTTTGAATAATCCTCAAAGGGGGTAGTACACGAGGATTTTCCAAAACTTGAGTTACGGTTTTTTATGGATATTAAATTGACATTTTTGTAAATTTGTGTCCCTATGGATATTAGAATTAGAATTTGACCGTATATGGTGGAGTCCGGGCCTCAAAATGAGCTGATATAAAAAAGCGGGCTTTTGAATAATCCTCAAAGGGGTAGTACACGAGGATTTTCCAAAACTTGAGTTACGGTTTTTTATGGATATTAAATTGACATTTTTGTAAATTTGTGTCCCTATGGATATTAAAATTAGAATTTGACCATATATGGTCGAGTCCGGGCCTCAAACAGAGCTGATATAAAAAAACGGGCTTTTGAATAATCCTCAAAGGGGGTAGTACACGAGGATTTGCCAAAACTTGAGTCGGGGTATTTTATGGATATTAAATTGATATTTTTGTAAATTTGTGTCCCTATGGATATTAGAATTAGAATTTGACCATATATGGTCGAGTCCGGGCCTCAAACAGAGCTGATATAAAAAAGCGGGCTTTTGAATAATCCTCAAAGGGGGTAGTACACGAGGATTTGCCAAAACTTGAGTCGGGGTATTTTATGGATATTAAATTGATATTTTTGTAAATTTATGTCTCTATGGATATTGGAATTAGAATTTGACCGTATATGGTGGAGTCCGGGCCTCAAAAAGAGCTGATATAAAAAAGCGGGCTTTTGAATAATCTTCAAAGGGGGTAGTACACGAGGATTTGCCAAAACTTGAGTCGGGGTATTTTATGGATATTAAATTGACATTTTTGTAAATTTGTGTCCCTATGGATATTAGAATTAGAATTTGACCGTATATGGTGGAGTCCGGGCCTCAAAAAGAGCTGATATAAAAAAGGGGGCTTTTAAATAATCCTCAAAGGGGGTAGTACACGAGAATTTTCCAAAACTTGAGTTACAGTTTTTTATGGATATTAAATTGACATTTTTGTAAATTTGTGTCCCTATGGATATTAGAATTAGAATTTGACCGTATATGGTGGAGTCCGGGCCTCAAAAAGAGCTGATATAAAAAAGCGGGCTTTTGAATAATCCTCAAAGGGGGTAGTACACGAGGATTTGCCAAAACTTGAGTCGGGGTATTTTATGGATATTAAATTGATATTTTTGTAAATTTATGTCTCTATGGATATTGGAATTAGAATTTGACCGTATATGGTGGAGTCCGGGCCTCAAAAAGAGCTGATATAAAAAAGCGGGCTTTTGAATAATCCTCAAAGGGGGTAGTACACGAGGATTTTCCAAAACTTGAGTTACGGTTTTTTATGGATATTAAATTGACATTTCTGTAAATTTGTGTCCCTATGGATATTAAAATTAGAATTTGACCGTATATGGTGGAGTCCGGGCCTCAAAAAGAGCTGATATAAAAAAGCGGGCTTTTGAATAATCCTCAAAGGGGGTAGTACACGAGAATTTTCCAAAACTTGAGTTACGGTTTTTTATGGATATGAAATTGACATTTTTGTAAATTTGTGTCCCTATGGATATTAGAATTAGAATTTGACCGTATATGGTGGAGTCCGGGCCTCAAAAAGAGCTGATATAAAAAAACGGGCTTTTGAATAATCCTCAAAGGGTGTAGTACACGATGATTTTCCAAAACATGAGTTACGGTTTTTTATGGATATTAAATTGATATTTTTGTAAATTTGTGTCCCTATGGATATTAGAATTAGAATTTGACCATATATGGTCGAGTCCGGGCCTTAAAAAGAGCTGATATAAAAAAGCGGGCTTTTGAATAATCTTCAAAGGGGGTAGTACACGAGGATTTTCCAAAACTTGAGTTACGGTTTTTTATGGATATTAAATTGACATTTCTGTAAATTTGTGTCCCTATGGATATTAGAATTAGAATTTGACCGTATATGGTGGAGTCCGGGCCTCAAAAAGAGCTGATATAAAAAAGCGGGCTTTTGAATAATCCTCAAAGGGGGTAGTACACGAGGATTTTCCAAAACTTGAGTTACGGTTTTTTATGGATATGAAATTGACATTTTTGTAAATTTGTGTCCCTATGGATATTAGAATTAGAATTTGACCGTATATGGTGGAGTCCGGGCCTCAAAAAGAGCTGATATAAAAAAGCGGGCTTTTGAATAATCCTCAAAGGGTGTAGTACACGAGGATTTTCCAAAACATGAGTTACGGTTTTTTATGGATATTAAATTGATATTTTTGTAAATTTGTGTCCCTATGGATATTAGAATTAGAATTTGACCATATATGGTCGAGTCCGGGCCTTAAAAAGAGCTGATATAAAAAAGCGGGCTTTTGAATAATCCTCAAAGGGGGTAGTACACGAGGATTTTCCAAAACTTGAGTTACGGTTTTTTATGGATATTAAATTGACATTTCTGTAAATTTGTGTCCCTATGGATATTAGAATTAGAATTTGACCGTATATGGTGGAGTCCGGGCCTCAAAAAGAGCTGATATAAAAAAGCGGGCTTTTGAATAATCCTCAAAGGGGGTAGTACACGAGGATTTTCCAAAACTTGAGTTACGGTTTTTTATGGATATGAAATTGACATTTTTGTAAATTTGTGTCCCTATGGATATTAGAATTAGAATTTGACCGTATATGGTGGAGTCCGGGCCTCAAAAAGAGCTGATATAAAAAAGCGGGCTTTTGAATAATCCTCAAAGGGTGTAGTACACGAGGATTTTCCAAAACATGAGTTACGGTTTTTTATGGATATTAAATTGATATTTTTGTAAATTTGTGTCCCTATGGATATTAGAATTAGAATTTGACCATATATGGTCGAGTCCGGGCCTTAAAAAGAGCTGATATAAAAAAGCGGGCTTTTGAATAATCCTCAAAGGGGGTAGTACACGAGGATTTTCCAAAACTTGAGTTACGGTTTTTTATGGATATTAAATTGACATTTCTGTAAATTTGTGTCCCTATGGATATTAGAATTAGAATTTGACCGTATATGGTGGAGTCCGGGCCTCAAAAAGAGCTGATATAAAAAAGCGGGCTTTTGAATAATCCTCAAAGGGGGTAGTACACGAGGATTTTCCAAAACTTGAGTTACGGTTTTTTATGGATATGAAATTGACATTTTTGTAAATTTGTGTCCCTATGGATATTAGAATTAGAATTTGACCGTATATGGTGGAGTCCGGGCCTCAAAAAGAGCTGATATAAAAAAGCGGGCTTTTGAATAATCCTCAAAGGGTGTAGTACACGAGGATTTTCCAAAACATGAGTTACGGTTTTTTATGGATATTAAATTGATATTTTTGTAAATTTGTGTCCCTATGGATATTAGAATTAGAATTTGACCATATATGGTCGAGTCCGGGCCTTAAAAAGAGCTGATATAAAAAAGCGGGCTTTTGAATAATCCTCAAAGGGGGTAGTACACGAGGATTTTCCAAAACTTGAGTTACGGTTTTTTATGGATATTAAATTGACATTTCTGTAAATTTGTGTCCCTATGGATATTAGAATTAGAATTTGACCGTATATGGTGGAGTCCGGGCCTCAAAAAGAGCTGATATAAAAAAGCGGGCTTTTGAATAATCCTCAAAGGGGGTAGTACACGAGGATTTTCCAAAACTTGAGTTACGGATTTTTATGGATATGAAATTGACATTTTTGTAAATTTGTGTCCCTATGGATATTAGAATTAGAATTTGACCGTATATGGTGGAGTCCGGGCCTCAAAAAGAGCTGATATAAAAAAGCAGGCTTTTGAATAATCCTCAAAGGGGGTAGTACACGAGAATTTTCCAAAACTTGAGCTACGATTTTTTATGGATATTAAATTGATATTTTTGTAAATTTGTGTCCCTATGGATATTAGAATTAGAATTTGACCATATATGGTCGAGTCCGGGCCTCAAACAGAGCTGGTATAAAAAAACGGACTTTTGAATAATCCTCAAAGGGGGTAGTACACGAGGATTTGCCAAAACTTGAGTCGGGGTATTTTATGGATATTAAATTGATATTTTTGTAAATTTGTGTCCCTATGGATATTAGAATTAGAATTTGACCGTATATGGTCGAGTCCGGGCCTCAAACAGAGCTGATATAAAAAAATGGGCTTTTGAATAATCCTCAAAGGGGGTAGTACACGAGGATTTGCCAAAACTTGAGTCGGGGTATTTTATTGATATTAAATTGATATTTTTGTAAATTTGTGTCCCTATGGATATTAGAATTAGAATTTGACCGTATATGGTAGAGTCCGGGCCTCAAAAAGAGCTGATATAAAAAAGCGGGCTTTTGAATAATCTTCAAAGAGGATTTGCCAAAACTTGAGTCGGGGTATTTTATGGATATTAAATTGACATTTTTGTAAATTTGTGTCCCTATGGATATTAGAATTAGAATTTAACCGTATATGGTGGAGTCCGGGCCTCAAAATGAGCTGGTATAAAAAAGCGGGCTTTTGAATAATCCTCAAAGGGGTAGTACACGAGGATTTTCCAAAACTTGAGTTACGGTTTTTTATGGATATTAAATTGACATTTTTGTAAATTTGTGTCCCTATGGATATTAGAATTAGAATTTGACCGTATATGGTGGAGTCCGGGCCTCAAAAAGAGCTGATATAAAAAAGCGGGCTTTTGAATAATCCTCAAAGGGTGTAGTACACGAGGATTTTCCAAAACATGAGTTACGGTTTTTTATGGATATTAAATTGATATTTTTGTAAATTTGTGTCCCTATGGATATTAGAATTAGAATTTGACCGTATATGGTGGAATCCGGGCCTCAAAAAGAGCTGATATAAAAAAGCGGGCTTTTGAATAATCCTCTAAGGGGGTAGTACATGAGGATTTTCCAAAACTTGAGTTACGGTTTTTTATGGATATTAAATTGACATTTTTGTAAATTTGTGTCCCAATGCATATTAGAATTAGAATTTGACCGTATATGGTGGAGTCCGGGCATCAAAAAGAGCTGATATAAAAAAGCCGGCTTTTGAATAATCCTCAAAGGGGGTAGTACACGAGGATTTTCCAAAACTTGAGTTACGGTTTGTTATGGATATTAAATTGACATTTCTGTAAATTTGTGTCCCTATGGATATTAGAATTAGAATTTGACCGTATATGGTGGAGTCCGGGCCTCAAAAAGAGCTGATATAAAAAAGCGGGCTTTTGAATAATCCTCAAAGGGGGTAGTACACGAGGATTTTCCAAAACTTGAGTTACGGATTTTTATGGATATGAAATTGACATTTTTGTAAATTTGTGTCCCTATGGATATTAGAATTAGAATTTGACCGTATATGGTGGAGTCCGGGCCTCAAAAAGAGCTGATATAAAAAAGCAGGCTTTTGAATAATCCTCAAAGGGGGTAGTACACGAGGATTTTCCAAAACTTGAGCTACGGTTTTTTATGGATATTAAATTGATATTTTTGTAAATTTGTGTCCCTATGGATATTAGAATTAGAATTTGACCATATATGGTCGAGTCCGGGCCTCAAACAGAGCTGGTATAAAAAAACGGGCTTTTGAATAATCCTCAAAGGGGGTAGTACACGAGGATTTGCCAAAACTTGAGTCGGGGTATTTTTTGGATATTAAATTGATATTTTTGTAAATTTGTGTCCCTATGGATATTAGAATTAGAATTTGACCGTATATGGTCGAGTCCGGGCCTCAAACAGAGCTGATATAAAAAAATGGGCTTTTGAATAATCCTCAAAGGGGGTAGTACACGAGGATTTGCCAAAACTTGAGTCGGGGTATTTTATTGATATTAAATTGATATTTTTGTAAATTTGTGTCCCTATGGATATTAGAATTAGAATTTGACCGTATATGGTGGAGTCCGGGCCTCAAAAAGAGCTGATATAAAAAAGCGGGCTTTTGAATAATCCTCAAAGGGGGTAGTACACGAGGATTTTCCAAAACTTGAGTTACGGTTTTTTATGGATATTAAATTGATATTTTTGTAAATTTGTGTCCCTATGGATATTAGAATTAGAATTTGACCGTATATGGTGGAGTCCGGGCCTCAAAAAGAGCTGATATAAAAAAGCAGGCTTTTGAATAATCCTCAAAGGGGGTAGTACACGAGGATTTTCCAAAACTTGAGCTACGGTTTTTTATGGATATTAAATTGATATTTTTGTAAATTTGTGTCCCTATGGATATTAGAATTAGAATTTGACCATATATGGTCGAGTCCGGGCCTCAAACAGAGCTGGTATAAAAAAACGGGCTTTTGAATAATCCTCAAAGGGGGTAGTACACGAGGATTTGCCAAAACTTGAGTCGGGGTATTTTATGGATATTAAATTGATATTTTTGTAAATTTGTGTCCCTATGGATATTAGAATTAGAATTTGACCGTATATGGTCGAGTCCGGGCCTCAAACAGAGCTGATATAAAAAAATGGGCTTTTGAATAATCCTCAAAGGGGGTAGTACACGAGGATTTGCCAAAACCTGAGTCGGGGTATTTTATTGATATTAAATTGATATTTTTGTAAATTTGTGTCCCTATGGATATTAGAATTAGAATTTGACCGTATATGGTAGAGTCCGGGCCTCAAAAAGAGCTGATATAAAAAAGCGGGCTTTTGAATAATCTTCAAAGAGGATTTGCCAAAACTTGAGTCGGGGTATTTTATGGATATTAAATTGACATTTTTGTAAATTTGTGTCCCTATGGATATTAGAATTAGAATTTAACCGTATATGGTGGAGTCCGGGCCTCAAAATGAGCTGGTATAAAAAAGCGGGCTTTTGAATAATCCTCAAAGGGGTAGTACACGAGGATTTTCCAAAACTTGAGTTACGGTTTTTTATGGATATTAAATTGACATTTTTGTAAATTTGTGTCCCTATGGATATTAGAATTAGAATTTGACCGTATATGGTGGAGTCCGGGCCTCAAAAAGAGCTGATATAAAAAAGCGGGCTTTTGAATAATCCTCAAAGGGTGTAGTACACGAGGATTTTCCAAAACATGAGTTACGGTTTTTTATGGATATTAAATTGATATTTTTGTAAATTTGTGTCCCTATGGATATTAGAATTAGAATTTGACCGTATATGGTGGAATCCGGGCCTCAAAAAGAGCTGATATAAAAAAGCGGGCTTTTGAATAATCCTCTAAGGGGGTAGTACATGAGGATTTTCCAAAACTTGAGTTACGGTTTTTTATGGATATTAAATTGACATTTTTGTAAATTTGTGTCCCTATGCATATTACAATTAGAATTTGACCGTATATGGTGGAGTCCGGGCCTCAAAAAGAGCTGATATAAAAAAGCCGGCTTTTGAATAATCCTCAAAGGGGGTAGTACACGAGGATTTTCCAAAACTTGAGTTACGGTTTTTTATGGATATTAAATTGACATTTTTGTAAATTTGTCTCCCTATGGATATTAGAATTAGAATTTGATCGTATATGGTGGAGTCCGGGCCTCAAAAAGAGCTGATATAAAAAAGCGGGCTTTTGAATAATCCTCAAAGGGGGTAGTACACGAGGATTTTCCAAAACTTGAGTTACGGTTTTTTATGGATATTAAATTGATATTTTTGTAAATTTGTGTCCCTATGGATATTAGAATTAGAATTTGACCGTATATGGTCGAGTCCGGGCCTCAAACAGAGCTGATATAAAAAAACGGGCTTTTGAATAATCCTCAAAGGGGGTAGTACACGGGGATTTGCCAAAACTTGAGTCGGGGTATTTTATGGATATTAAATTGATATTTTTGTAAATTTGTGTCCCTATGGATATTAGAATTAGAATTTGACCGTATATGGTCGAGTCCGGGCCTCAAACAGAGCTGATATAAAAAAATGGGCTTTTGAATAATCCTCAAAGGGGGTAGTACACGAGGATTTGCCAAAACTTGAGTCGGGGTATTTTATTGATATTAAATTGATATTTTTGTAAATTTGTGTCCCTATGGATATTAGAATTAGAATTTGACCGTATATGGTGGAGTCCGGGCCTCAAAAAGAGCTGATATAAAAAAGCGGGCTTTTGAATAATCTTCAAAGAGGATTTGCCAAAACTTGAGTCGGGGTATTTTATGGATATTAAATTGACATTTTTGTAAATTTTTGTAAATTTGTGTCCCTATGGATATTAGAATTAGAATTTAACCGTATATGGTGGAGTCCGGGCCTCAAAATGAGCTGGTATAAAAAAGCGGGCTTTTGAATAATCCTCAAAGGGGTAGTACACGAGGATTTTCCAAAACTTGAGTTACGGTTTTTTATGGATATTAAATTGACATTTTTGTAAATTTGTGTCCCTATGGATATCAGAATTAGAATTTGACCGTATATGGTGGAGTCCGGGCCTCAAAAAGAGCTGATATAAAAAAGCGGGCTTTTGAATAATCCTCAAAGGGTGTAGTACACGAGGATTTTCCAAAACATGAGTTACAGTTTTTTATGGATATTAAATTGATATTTTTGTAAATTTGTGTCCCTATGGATATTAGAATTAGAATTTGACCGTATATGGTGGAGTCCGGGCCTCAAAAAGAGCTGATATAAAAAAACGGGCTTTTGAATAATCCTCAAAGGGGGTAGTACACGGGGATTTGCCAAAACTTGAGTCGGGGTATTTTATGGATATTAAATTGATATTTTTGTAAATTTGTGTCCCTATGGATATTAGAATTAGAATTTGACCGTATATGGTCGAGTCCGGGCCTCAAACAGAGCTGATATAAAAAAATGGGCTTTTGAATAATCCTCAAAGGGGGTAGTACACGAGGATTTGCCAAAACTTGAGTCGGGGTATTTTATTGATATTAAATTGATATTTTTGTAAATTTGTGTCCCTATGGATATTAGAATTAGAATTTGACCGTATATGGTGGAGTCCGGGCCTCAAAAAGAGCTGATATAAAAAAGCGGGCTTTTGAATAATCTTCAAAGAGGATTTGCCAAAACTTGAGTCGGGGTATTTTATGGATATTAAATTGACATTTTTGTAAATTTGTGTCCCTATGGATATTAGAATTAGAATTTAACCGTATATGGTGGAGTCCGGGCCTCAAAATGAGCTGGTATAAAAAAGCGGGCTTTTGAATAATCCTCAAAGGGGTAGTACACGAGGATTTTCCAAAACTTGAGTTACGGTTTTTTATGGATATTAAATTGACATTTTTGTAAATTTGTGTCCCTATGGATATTAGAATTAGAATTTGACCGTATATGGTGGAGTCCGGGCCTCAAAAAGAGCTGATATAAAAAAGCGGGCTTTTGAATAATCCTCAAAGGGTGTAGTACACGAGGATTTTCCAAAACATGAGTTACGGTTTTTTATGGATATTAAATTGATATTTTTGTAAATTTGTGTCCCTATGGATATTAGAATTAGAATTTGACCGTATATGGTGGAGTCCGGGCCTCAAAAAGAGCTGATATAAAAAAGCGGGCTTTTGAATAATCCTCTAAGGGGGTAGTACATGAGGATTTTCCAAAACTTGAGTTACGGTTTTTTATGGATATTAAATTGACATTTTTGTAAATTTGTGTCCCTATGCATATTAGAATTAGAATTTGACCGTATATGGTGGAGTCCGGGCCTCAAAAAGAGCTGATATAAAAAAGCCGGCTTTTGAATAATCCTCAAAGGGGGTAGTACACGAGGATTTTCCAAAACTTGAGTTACGGTTTTTTATGGATATTAAATTGACATTTTTGTAAATTTGTGTCCCTATGGATATTAGAATTAGAATTTGATCGTATATGTTGGAGTCCGGGCCTCAAAAAGAGCTGATATAAAAAAGCGGGCTTTTGAATAATCCTCAAAGGGGGTAGTACACGAGGATTTTCCAAAACTTGAGTTACGGTTTTTTATGGATATTAAATTGATATTTTTGTAAATTTGTGTCCCTATGGATATTAGAATTAGAATTTGACCGTATATGGTCGAGTCCGGGCCTCAAACAGAGCTGATATAAAAAAACGGGCTTTTGAATAATCCTCAAAGGGGGTAGTACACGGGGATTTCCCAAAACTTGAGTCGGGGTATTTTATGGATATTAAATTGATATTTTTGTAAATTTGTGTCCCTATGGATATTAGAATTAGAATTTGACCGTATATGGTGGAGTCCGGGCCTCAAAAAGAGCTGATATAAAAAAGCGGGCTTTTGAATAATCCTCAAAGGGGGTAGTACACGAGGATTTTCCAAAACATGAGTTACGGTTTTTTATGGATATTAAATTGACATTTTTGTAAATTTGTGTCCCTATGGATATTAGAATTAGAATTTGACCGTATATGGTGGAGTCCGGGTCTCAAAAAGAGCTGATATAAAAAAGCGGGCTTTTGAATAATCCTCAAAGGGGGTAGTACACGGGGATTTGCCAAAACTTGAGTCGGGGTATTTTATGGATATTAAATTGATATTTTTTTAAATTTGTGTCCCTATGGATATTAGAATTAGAATTTGACCGTATATGGTGGAGTCCGGGCCTCAAAAAGAGCTGATATAAAAAAGCGGGCTTTTGAATAATCTTCAAAGGGGGTAGTACACGAGGATTTGCCAAAACTTGAGTCGGGGTATTTTATGGATATTAAATTGACATTTTTGTAAATTTGTGTCCCTATGGATATTAGAATTAGAATTTGACCGTATATGGTGGAGTCCGGGCCTCAAAAAGAGCTGATATAAAAAAGGGGGCTTTTGAATAATCCTCAAAGGGGGTAGTACATGAGAATTTTCCAAAACTTGAGTTACAGTTTTTTATGGATATTAAATTGACATTTTTGTAAATTTGTGTCCCTATGGATATTAGAATTAGAATTTGACCGTATATGGTGGAGTCCGGGCCTCAAAAAGAGCTGATATAAAAAACGGGCTTTTGAATAATCCTCAAAGGGTGTAGTACACGAGGATTTTCCAAAACATGAGTTACGGTTTTTTATGGATATTAAATTGATATTTTTGTAAATTTGTGTCCCTATGGATATTAGAATTAGAATTTGACCATATATGGTCGAGTCCGGGCCTTAAAAAGAGCTGATATAAAAAAGCGGGCTTTTGAATAATCCTCAAAGGGGGTAGTACACGAGGATTTTCCAAAACTTGAGTTACGGTTTTTTATGGATATTAAATTGACATTTCTGTAAATTTGTGTCCCTATGGATATTAGAATTAGAATTTGACCGTATATGGTGGAGTCCGGGCCTCAAAAAGAGCTGATATAAAAAAGCGGGCTTTTGAATAATCCTCAAAGGGGGTAGTACACGAGGATTTTCCAAAACTTGAGTTACGGTTTTTTATGGATATGAAATTGACATTTTTGTAAATTTGTGTCCCTATGGATATTAGAATTAGAATTTGACCGTATATGGTGGAGTCCGGGCCTCAAAAAGAGCTGATATAAAAAAGCGGGCTTTTGAATAATCCTCAAAGGGTGTAGTACACGAGGATTTTCCAAAACATGAGTTACGGTTTTTTATGGATATTTTTGTAAATTTGTGTCCCTATGGATATTAGAATTAGAATTTGACCATATATGGTCGAGTCCGGGCCTTAAAAAGAGCTGATATAAAAAAGCGGGCTTTTGAATAATCCTCAAAGGGGGTAGTACACGAGGATTTTCCAAAACTTGAGTTACGGTTTTTTATGTTAGTGTAGGTGCCCTAGAGGCAATACAATTTTTCCTTTTAATAAACATTTATGTCATTTGATTATTCAATAAACGTATTTATTATGACTTTATTTACTGCGATATATTTGTTAGCATAATAAATGTCCTTAGAATCATGATACTCGTTATATAGTTTAAGTACATGACTTGAACTTGAGATTATATAATATATCATATTCTTAAAGGTTCCCTAGTCGAGTATTATTATGATAGGACAATAATAATACATAAATAGACTAGTATGTTGTTTGACAGATAACCACATCTCATTGGTTATAAGTATGGGGATACTAAAGTCAATACATAGGTACATGTAAGGGTACATGGTACTGGACAGACCCACAGTGAGATTCTTCATGTTTAATTAAGTCATAAGAAAGACTCACAGTGATAATGGTGTAATGATCCTCTGACTTGAGATCATTATATTTCTATACGAGGATTGATATACTTTGACTACATTAAAAGTTACCTTTGACCGGGTGATGATAAAAGTGGACATCGGGTATATCATGAGTCGTATGAGAAATATGAATGATAGATAAAGGATTTAACCCTCCTATAATTAGGAGAGATATTATTGGCCTCTTGATTGAGTGAGACTATAAAATGCATGGCCGTGCTCAAATAATGATTTGTTTTTCATAGTCTACTCATGGATCAAGTAAACCCGGATTAAATGTTGAAGAGGATGACTAAATACATGCCTCGAGTTTAATCTATAATATATATGGTTAAAGGGATTATATTACACGGAAACATTAATCACGAAAGGTTTTATCGAATCACGATTTAATTATTGTTTAATTAGGTAGCAATGATGTATTACTAGATACCGCTCATTGTTTATAATTTTATTGGAGAATAAAATTATTGCTAATTAAATAATAGCCTATAGGGTCACACACATAGAGCACCTAGAGGAATAGTTAATTTAAATTATAGATTTAAATTAATTGATGATTAATTCGAATTTATTATATTAATTAAGTGAGACTTAATTAATTGAAATAAATTCGAATTTGAAGAATTATATTTCTGCCAATAATAATTAAGTGTGACTTAATTATTAATTAAATAATAGAAGCATGTTTTATTATTTAATCCTATGCCTACATGGGTTAGGTTTTTGCTAAAAGGCCCATTAACCAATCATTATAAATAGATAATGATAGGTTAAATGGCTTGCACGTTTTTGTAAAAACCCTAGCAGAAGAGGCAGCATAGGAAGAGGCAGAGAGAATTCGAAACCTATCAAAGGAGGCTAGTACTTCCGTTCCGTGTTCAAGATCGTGAGACGTTCTTGAAGGTGCTCGTGTGGATACCATAGAGGTGCTTTCGAGAGGAAGACACAAATCGTGATAGCAAGGATCTCCGTTGAGTTCGTGGCATTCAAAATTTTAATAGGTATGATTCGATTATCACCATAATCCGTCAATTCTTATACATGATCCTACGTTTGGGTTCCGAAAATTTTCGTTATATTTACGTTTATCCGCTGCGTTTTATGCCTCGGAACCCAACAATGGCATCATAGCTACGTGTATAAGGGACTGATTTGGTTACGTGTTAACTGTATTTGATGCAAATATGCCTGTTTTGGTGACTGCCATGCCACTGCCATGCTACTGCTTTGTTACTGCCATGCTTCTGCCATGCTATGTTCTTCATGTATATTCGAATTGTAATATGTGGTGATGATACTAGCATGTTAATGATTTGTCATGACTGATTTATATGCCATATTGCGATTTGTATATTATGCATGAGGGTCAGTTTGTATAGTGATATAAACTGGTGGACAGATTATGTTGGACATGATCTGTTAACTGGGATATGATAAGTATGTATATGATACATGCTTCTGAAACTGTGTAAATTGCAGTGGGGAAAAAGGCCAACAGATATGATCTGTAATTCAGAAATTGATGATTTCTGAATAGGACTGGTCTTCGAAAGAAAAAAAAAATTTCTGATTTCGAGCTGACCTGGCAGCTCGACCCCAGCCGGGGGCTGCCGCCCCCAGACCCCCGCCCGGGGGCTGCCGCCCCCGAACCCCCGCCCAGGGGCTGCCGCCCCCGGACCCCCGCATTATTTTTGTTGTGTACTTGAGCATGGTGCTGGTTATGGCCCTTAGACCCCTAGATTAATGGTTTTTGGTTTTGGTTTTATAAATACGACTTGCATGTCGTTTTCTTCATTCTTGTAATTGTTTAACCTCGAATGTAACTCGAGTTTTCTTATGTAAGTACATTAGCTTAGGTTGTATTCAATTATTCCATGTAATGTACTTGAAGACTGAAAGATGATCCAAGAAGAGGAGCAGGCACTAGTGGATACAAGAAGAATGAAGACATGTAATTGTATTTATATTTTACTACCATAGATTGACTTTGATCCTTTCATTAGCTCGAAAGGATCACATAGGAAAGGGGCCATAACCAAGCACGTTTACATACTGCACTTTACATATTGATGTATGAATGATGCATGCTTTAATTAGATTAATCATGTATGTATGTATGTATGTATTAGATACGACACCCATGCCATGCTTGTTTAAACAAGATAAAATCTGTAACGACTCAAGATAAAATCTGTAACGATTCAAGATTTTAAAATCAACAAACGATCATGAGATTCTTGTGTTTATGAAATATGGATTTTTAAAACACGGAATTGAATATGGATTTTGATATCTATAATTGGGATTTTCTGACAAAAACGGATA
The DNA here is from genome assembly GCA_028671895.1 of Oenanthe sinensis. Taxonomy (NCBI): domain Eukaryota; kingdom Viridiplantae; phylum Streptophyta; class Magnoliopsida; order Apiales; family Apiaceae; genus Oenanthe; species Oenanthe sinensis. The sequence goes on along the minus strand of CM053806.1, from coordinate 47,173,157 downwards.
TGCGTATTCGTAAGGCTGATGGGTTTTAAGTGTGACCACTGGTATCCTCCATCTACCTGGGAAATGAACAATTTAAGATGTCAATTTGAAATATTTAGTTCAAGGAAAAATTGAGGATCTCTTCATGATGTGATCATGATCGTCGTAAAATTTTCTAAACCCCTTAACAAAATATTAAGTTTTAATCAGATGCTTTCCAATGAATGAACACTCATCGAATCCTAGATCGATTAGGGGAAAGACTGTCAGTGGCAGGGGACTCCTGTCTATCGTGGTGAGATGCGACGAATATAAACGGTTATATTCGGCCGTTGTATCATTGGGTCAAACTTAACTGAGTCGTCATAATAAGGTGAAAGTAAACGGTTATATTCAACCATTATGAACTTAGAAGCATAGAGTTTGGTTAAAAATCTATTAGATAGATAAGATCAATCGTTGCTCACCAAACTATCCAAGAATTATATATGATATAATTGACAAATGTTGTCTACCTAAATAATCATTCTTAAGGACTTCCAGTGGTTGACTTGAGACATGACGAAATATGGATCTTGGCTCACTAGAAAGGATTATGGGATATACTTTCCAAATTAATAGTAAGGGCTATTGATTTGATAAAAATAGTGGGAGATATATTATGAATGTATCATAATCATTTGAACATAATAAATAACTCAGACAATCTAATGTTTATTTTGTGCTTTTATCATTGTAGATACCGAATAATGACAAACAACACAAACACACTATCCGTACGATCTGTCCTTGAGAAGGATAAGCTGACAGGAGGAAACAACTTCCTAGACTGGCAGAGGAATTTGAGGATTGTCCTCAGGCAGGAGCGCAAGCTTCATGTCATTGATATTCCTCCGGCAGGTCCCCTTCCTGAGGGCGCTACTGTTGAGGAACGAGCGGCCCACACAAAGGATGAGAATGATGCAACTGATGTTGCGTGTCTTATGTTAGCAACTATGAGTGCTGAGCTTCAAAGACAGCATGTGCATATGGATGCATATACTATCAATGAGCACTTGCAAAGCATGTTTGCAAGCCAAACTCGTCAAGAAAGGTTCAACACGAGCAAGTCACTCTTTAACTGCAAACAAGGGGCAAATGAACCAGTTGGCCCACATGTTCTGAAGATGATTGGTTACATTGAGTATCTTGATACTTTGGGTTTCCCGATTGGTCCGGAAACTGGTATTGACCTAATCTTGAATTCTTTGAACAACAAATTCACTCAGTTTGTTATGAACTACAATATGAATGAGTTTGACAAAACACCTACTGAATTGTTGGCTATGTTGAGAACATATGAGACCAACATGAAGACGGCTGAACCTGCTCCCATACTGATGGTGGGCAATAAAGGTAAGGCCAAAGGGAAAGGCAAGTGGAAGGGTAAGAAGAAGACAGGTTCTGATTCTACACCCAAGCCAAAGTCAGGTCCTAAACAGGCTTTAAAGCCTAAAGGTGGGGTCGCTAAGGGTGAATGTCACTACTGTAAGAAAACTGGTCACTGGAAGAGAAACTGTTCAGTTTACTTGGAGGATCTGAAGAAGAAGAGGGCTGAGCAAGCTTCTAATTCAGGTATATATGTTATAGAAGTCAATCTGTCTATTTCTACATCTTGGGTATTGGATACCGGATGTGCTTCTCACATTTGTATAAATGTGCAGGAAATGCAGAGAAGTAGGACATTGGCTAAAGGAGAAATGGACCTACGAGTTGGCAACGGAGCAAGAGTTGCTGCTTTAGCTGTAGGAACATATTATTTATCTTTGCCCTCTGGGCTAGTTTTAGAACTGGATAATTGTTATTACGTGCCTGCGATTCGCAGAAACATTATTTCTGTTTCTTGTTTGGACAAGAAAGGTTTTTCGTTTACAATAAAGGACAACAGTTGCTCTTTTGCTTTGAATGATTTAACCTATGGTGTTGCGCGTTTGTTTAATGGTTTATATGTTCTTGACTTAGATAATCCTGTCTGTAATATAGAAAACAAACGACTTAAAGTTAATGACTCAAATCAAACATACCTCTGGCATTGTCGTCTAGGCCATATAAATGAGAAACGCATATCCAAATTACATAAGGATGGATATTTGGATAAGTTTGATTTTGAATCATACCAAGAATGCGAATCTTGTTTGCTTGGTAAAATGACTAAAGCCCCTTTCACTGGTAAGGGTCAAAGGGCCACTGAACGTTTGGAGCTAATACATAGTGATGTATGTGGCCCAATGCGTGTGATGGCTAGAGGAGGCTACTACTACTTCATAACATTTACTGATGATTTCAGTAGATATGGATATGTATATCTTATGAAGAATAAATCTGATTCTTTTGAAAAGTTCAAAGAATACAAAGCTGAAGTAGAGAAGCAAATTGGCGGAGGTGCAAGTATTAAAATCTTACGATCTGATCGTGGAGGAGAATACTTGAGCACTGAATTTAAAGATTATTTAAAGGAGTGTGGTATTGTATCACAACTCACTCCGCCAGGTACACCTCAATGGAATGGAGTTTCAGAGAGGAGAAATCGCACCTTGTTGGACATGGTGCGATCGATGATGAGTCATGCAGATCTTCCAATTACTTTCTGGGGTTATGCTCTAGAAACAGCGGCTTTCACACATAACCGTGTTCCTACTAAGAAGGTTCAAAAGACTCCATATGAGATATGGGAGAAGAAACGGTCAGGCATGAGCTTTATGAAAGTTTGGGGATGCAAGGCGTTTGTGAAGCGTCAAGTATCTGACAAGCTTGGACCTAAATCTGAAGAGTGCAATTTTGTGGGATACCCTAAAGAAACAAAGGCGTATTATTTCTATAGTCCTTCTGAGCAAAAAGTGTTTATTGCTCGAGATGCTGTCTTCATGGAAAGGGATTTTGTTTCCAAAAGAAATAGTGGGAGAACTATAGACCTCGATGAAGATCGAGAACCACAAAATAGCATTGAACCTGAAGTGGAACAAGAGCAGGATAATAATAACGTTCAACAAACACAGGTTGTTCGTAGAACTGGTAGAATTCGCCATGAGCCAGAGAGATATGGATTTCTTTTGACTCAATGTGGTGATTTGATGCTCATAGATGAAGATGAGCCTCTCACATACCAAGATGCTATGAGCAGTCCAGAATCTAAGAGATGGCTAGAAGCCATGAAATCCGAGATGGAATCCATGTATGAAAACCAAGTATGGACTTTGGTTGATCCACCTGAAGGGGTAAAACCCATAGGGTGCAAATGGGTTTTCAAGAAGAAAACTGACATGGATGGAAATGTTCAGACCTATAAAGCAAGGCTAGTTGCAAAAGGTTTCAAGCAAATTCATGGTATTGACTATGATGAAACCTTCTCACCAGTGGCTATGGTCAAATCCATAAGGATTTTGCTTGCTATTGCAGCATTCCATGATTATGAAATCTGGCAAATGGATGTCAAAACAGCCTTCCTTAATGGAAGCCTTGAAGAAGATGTGGATGTATACATGACACAACCTGAAGGTTTTGTCAGTCCAGGGAATGTTAGCAAGATATGTAAATTACGTCGATCCATTTATGGATTAAAGCAAGCCTCTAGGAGATGGAACATCCGTTTTGATGAAACTATCAAAGAGTATGGATTTGTTCAAAACGAGGATGAACCTTGTGTTTACAAGAAGGTTAGTGGGAGCCATGTGGCATTCATAGTACTATATGTTGATGACATACTACTAATGGGGAATGACATACCTTCTCTCAAGGCTGTTAAGATTTGGTTAGGGAGCAACTTCTCTATGAAAGACTTAGGAGAAGCATCCTACATTCTAGGAATGAGGATCTATAGGGATAGATCTAGAAGGATGATCGGTCTAAGTCAGAGTACATACATCGAAAAGGTTTTGCATCGTTTTGGTATGCAAAATGCAAAAAGGGGATATGTCCCCGTATCTCAAGGGATAACGATCTCTAAAGATCAGTGTCCAAAATCATTGGATGACAAGGACCGCATGAGTAAGGTTCCATATGCCTCAGCAATTGGATCCATCATGTATGCAATGGTATGTACTCGCCCAGATGTTTCGTATGCTTTAAGCATGACGAGCAGATACCAATCTAATCCAGGTGAAGGTCACTGGACAGCTGTCAAGAATATTCTAAAGTACTTGAAAAGGACTAAAGATTCATTCTTGGTGTATGGAGGAGAGGAGAAACTGGTTGTAAAAGGTTACACCGATGCAAGTTTCCAAACAGACAGGGATGATACTGTATCACAGTCTGGTTTTGTGTTTTGTCTAAACGGAGGTGCTGTGAGTTGGAAGAGTTCAAAGCAAGAAACAGTAGCTGATTCTACAATGGAGGCTGAGTACATTGCAGCTTGTGAAGCGGCTAAGGAAGCTGTTTGGATTCGAAAATTCATTAATGATTTGGGAGTGGTTCCATCGATCGCAGATCCCATTGATCTATACTGCGATAATAATGGAGCCATTGCACAGGCTAAAGAACCTAGAGCTCACTCCCGAACCAAACACATACTCAGGAGATATCACCTCATTCGAGAGATTAATGAAAGGGGTGACATACACATATGTAAAGTGCACACAAATGATAACATTGCAGACCCACTGACCAAAGGCTTATCGCAGAAGAAGCACGACGGTCACACTAGTTCCATGGGTATTAGATACATGGGTGATTGGCTCTAGTGCAAGTGGGAGATTGTTAGTGTAGGTGCCCTAGAGGCAATACAATTTTTCCTTTTAATAAACATTTATGTCATTTGATTATTCAATAAACGTATTTATTATGACTTTATTTACTGCGATATATTTGTTAGCATAATAAATGTCCTTAGAATCATGATACTCGTTATATAGTTTAAGTACATGACTTGAACTTGAGATTATATAATATATCATATTCTTAAAGGTTCCCTAGTCGAGTATTATTATGATAGGACAATAATAATACATAAATAGACTAGTATGTTGTTTGACAGATAACCACATCTCATTGGTTATAAGTATGGGGATACTAAAGTCAATACATAGGTACATGTAAGGGTACATGGTACTGGACAGACCCACAGTGAGATTCTTCATGTTTAATTAAGTCATAAGAAAGACTCACAGTGATAATGGTGTAATGATCCTCTGACTTGAGATCATTATATTTCTATACGAGGATTGATATACTTTGACTACATTAAAAGTTACCTTTGACCGGGTGATGATAAAAGTGGACATCGGGTATATCATGAGTCGTATGAGAAATATGAATGATAGATAAAGGATTTAACCCTCCTATAATTAGGAGAGATATTATTGGCCTCTTGATTGAGTGAGACTATAAAATGCATGGCCGTGCTCAAATAATGATTTGTTTTTCATAGTCTACTCATGGATCAAGTAAACCCGGATTAAATGTTGAAGAGGATGACTAAATACATGCCTCGAGTTTAATCTATAATATATATGGTTAAAGGGATTATATTACACGGAAACATTAATCACGAAAGGTTTTATCGAATCACGATTTAATTATTGTTTAATTAGGTAGCAATGATGTATTACTAGATACCGCTCATTGTTTATAATTTTATTGGAGAATAAAATTATTGCTAATTAAATAATAGCCTATAGGGTCACACACATAGAGCACCTAGAGGAATAGTTAATTTAAATTATAGATTTAAATTAATTGATGATTAATTCGAATTTATTATATTAATTAAGTGAGACTTAATTAATTGAAATAAATTCGAATTTGAAGAATTATATTTCTGCCAATAATAATTAAGTGTGACTTAATTATTAATTAAATAATAGAAGCATGTTTTATTATTTAATCCTATGCCTACATGGGTTAGGTTTTTGCTAAAAGGCCCATTAACCAATCATTATAAATAGATAATGATAGGTTAAATGGCTTGCACGTTTTTGTAAAAACCCTAGCAGAAGAGGCAGCATAGGAAGAGGCAGAGAGAATTCGAAACCTATCAAAGGAGGCTAGTACTTCCGTTCCGTGTTCAAGATCGTGAAACGTTCTTGAAGGTGCTCGTGTGGATACCATAGAGGTGCTTTCGAGAGGAAGACACAAATCGTGATAGCAAGGATCTCCGTTGAGTTCGTGGCATTCAAAATTTTAATAGGTATGATTCGATTATCACCATAATCCGTCAATTCTTATACATGATCCTGCGTTTGGGTTCCGAAAATTTTCGTTATATTTACGTTTATCCGCTGCGTTTTATGCCTCGGAACCCAACATTTTATGGATATTAAATTGACATTTCTGTAAATTTGTGTCCCTATGGATATTAGAATTAGAATTTGACCGTATATGGTGGAGTCCGGGCCTCAAAAAGAGTTGATATAAAAAAGCGGGCTTTTGAATAATCCTCAAAGGGGGTAGTACACGAGGATTTTCCAAAACTTGAGTTACGGTTTTTTATGGATATGAAATTGACATTTTTGTAAATTTGTGTCCCTATGGATATTAGAATTAGAATTTGACCGTATATGGTGGAGTCCGGGCCTCAAAAAGAGCTGATATAAAAAAGCAGGCTGTTGAATAATCCTCAAAGGGGGTAGTACACGAGGATTTTCCAAAACTTGAGCTACGGTTTTTTATGGATATTAAATTGATATTTTTGTAAATTTGTGTCCCTATGGATATTAGAATTAGAATTTGACCATATATGGTCGAGTCCGGGCCTCAAACAGAGCTGGTATAAAAAAACGGGCTTTTGAATAATCCTCAAAGGGGGTAGTACACGAGGATTTGCCAAAACTTGAGTCGGGGTATTTTATGGATATTAAATTGATATTTTTGTAAATTTGTGTCCCTATGGATATTAGAATTAGAATTTGACCGTATATGGTCGAGTCCGGGCCTCAAACAGAGCTGATATAAAAAAATGGGCTTTTGAATAATCCTCAAAGGGGGTAGTACACGAGGATTTGCCAAAACTTGAGTCGGGGTATTTTATTGATATTAAATTGATATTTTTGTAAATTTGTGTCCCTATGGATATTAGAATTAGAATTTGACCGTATATGGTGGAGTCCGGGCCTCAAAAAGAGCTGATATAAAAAAGCGGGCTTTTGAATAATCTTCAAAGAGGATTTGCCAAAACTTGAGTCGGGGTATTTTATGGATATTAAATTGACATTTTTGTAAATTTGTGTCCCTATGGATATTAGAATTAGAATTTAACCGTATATGGTGGAGTCCGGGCCTCAAAATGAGCTGGTATAAAAAAGCGGGCTTTTGAATAATCCTCAAAGGGGTAGTACACGAGGATTTTCCAAAACTTGAGTTACGGTTTTTTATGGATATTAAATTGACATTTTTGTAAATTTGTGTCCCTATAGATATTAGAATTAGAATTTGACCGTATATGGTGGAGTCCGGGCCTCAAAAAGAGCTGATATAAAAAAGCGGGCTTTTGAATAATCCTCAAAGGGTGTTGTACACGAGGATTTTCCAAAACATGAGTTACGGTTTTTTATGGATATTAAATTGATATTTTTGTAAATTTGTGTCCCTATGGATATTAGAATTAGAATTTGACCGTATATGGTGGAGTCCGGGCCTCAAAAAGAGCTGATATAAAAAAGCGGGCTTTTGAATAATCCTCTAAGGGGGTAGTACATGAGGATTTTCCAAAACTTGAGTTACGGTTTTTTATGGATATTAAATTGACATTTTTGTAAATTTGTGTCCCTATGCATATTAGAATTAGAATTTGACCGTATATGGTGGAGTCCGGGCCTCAAAAAGAGCTGATATAAAAAAGCCGGCTTTTGAATAATCCTCAAAGGGGGTAGTACACGAGGATTTTCCAAAACTTGAGTTACGGTTTTTTATGGATATTAAATTGACATTTTTGGAAATTTGTGTCCCTATGGATATTAGAATTAGAATTTGATCGTATATGGTGGAGTCCGGGCCTCAAAAAGAGCTGATATAAAAAAGCGGGCTTTTGAATAATCCTCAAAGGGGGTAGTACACGAGGATTTTCCAAAACTTGAGTTACTGTATTTTATGGATATTAAATTGATATTTTTGTAAATTTGTGTCCCTATGGATATTAGAATTAGAATTTGACCGTATATGGTCGAGTCCGGGCCTCAAACAGAGCTGATATAAAAAAACGGGCTTTTGAATAATCCTCAAAGGGGGTAGTACACAGGGATTTCCCAAAACTTGAGTCGGGGTATTTTATGGATATTAAATTGACATTTCTGTAAATTTGTGTCCCTATGGATATTAGAATTAGAATTTGACCGTATATGGTGGAGTCCGGGCCTCAAAAAGAGCTGATATAAAAAAGCGGGCTTTTGAATAATCCTCAAAGGGGGTAGTACACGAGGATTTTCCAAAACTTGAGTTACGGTTTTTTATGGATATTAAATTGACATTTTTGTAAATTTGTGTCCCTATGCATATTAGAATTAGAATTTGACCGTATATGGTGGAGTCCGTGCCTCAAAAAGAGCTGATATAAAAAAGCCGGCTTTTGAATAATCCTCAAAGGGGGTAGTACACGAGGATTTTCCAAAACTTGAGTTACGGTTTTTTATGGATATTAAATTGACATTTTTGTAAATTTGTGTCCCTATGGATATTAGAATTAGAATTTGATCGTATATGGTGGAGTCCGGGCCTCAAAAAGAGCTGATATAAAAAAGCGGGCTTTTGAATAATCCTCAAAGGGGGTAGTACACGAGGATTTTCCAAAACATGAGTTACGGTTTTTTATGGATATTAAATTGATATTTTTGTAAATTTGTGTCCCTATGGATATTAGAATTAGAATTTGACCGTATATGGTCGAGTCCGGGCCTCAAACAGAGCTGATATAAAAAAACGGGCTTTTGAATAATCCTCAAAGGGGGTAGTACACGGGGATTTCCCAAAACTTGAGTCGGGGTATTTTATGGATATTAAATTGATATTTTTGTAAATTTGTGTCCCTATGGATATTAGAATTAGAATTTAACCGTATATGGTGGAGTCCGGGCCTCAAAATGAGCTGGTATAAAAAAGCGGGCTTTTGAATAATCCTCAAAGGGGTAGTACACGAGGATTTTCCAAAACTTGAGTTACGGTTTTTATGGATATTAAATTGACATTTTTGTAAATTTGTGTCCCTATGGATATTAGAATTAGAATTTGACCGTATATGATGGAGTCCGGGCCTCAAAAAGAGCTGATATAAAAAAGCGGGCTTTTGAATAATCCTCAAAGGGTGTAGTACACGAGGATTTTCCAAAACATGAGTTACGGTTTTTGATGGATATTAAATTGATATTTTTGTAAATTTGTGTCCCTATGGATATTAAAATTAGAATTTGACCGTATATGGTGGAGTCCGGGCCTCAAAAAGAGCTGATATAAAAAAGCGGGCTTTTGAATAATCCTCTAAGGGGGTAGTACATGAGGATTTTCCAAAACTTGAGTTACGGTTTTTTATGGATATTAAATTGACATTTTTGTAAATTTGTGTCCCTATGCATATTAGAAATAGAATTTGACCGTATATGGTGGAGTCCGGGCCTCAAAAAGAGCTGATATAAAAAAGCCGGCTTTTGAATAATCCTCAAAGGGGGTAGTACACGAGGATTTTCCAAAACTTGAGTTACGGTTTTTTATGGATATTAAATTGACATTTTTGTAAATTTGTGTCCCTATGGATATTAGAATTAGAATTTGATCGTATATGGTGGAGTCCGGGCCTCAAAAAGAGCTGATATAAAAAAGCGGGCTTTTGAATAATCCTCAAAGGGGGTAGTACACGAGGATTTTCCAAAACTTGAGTTACGGTTTTTTATGGATATGAAATTGATATTTTTGTAAATTTGTGTCCCTATGGATATTAGAATTAGAATTTGACCGTATATGGTCGAGTCCGGGCCTCAAACAGAGCTGATATAAAAAAACGGGCTTTTGAATAATCCTCAAAGGGGGTAGTACACGGGGATTTCCCAAAACTTGAGTCGGGGTATTTTATGGATATTAAATTGATATTTTTGTAAATTTGTGTCCCTATGAATATTAGAATTAGAATTTGACCGTATATGGTGGAGTCCGGGCCTCAAAAAGAGCTGATATAAAAAAGCGGGCTTTTGAATAATCCTCAAAGGGGGTAGTACACGAGGATTTTCCAAAACATGAGTTACGGTTTTTTATGGATATTAAATTGACATTTTTGTAAATTTGTGTCCCTATGGATATTAGAATTAGAATTTGACCGTATATGGTGGAGTCCGGGTCTCAAAAAGAGCTGATATAAAAAAGCGGGCTTTTGAATAATCCTCAAAGGGGGTAGTACACGGGGATTTGCCAAAACTTGAGTCGGGGTATTTTATGGATATTAAATTGATATTTTTTTAAATTTGTGTCCCTATGGATATTAGAATTAGAATTTGACCGTATATGGTGGAGTCCGGGCCTCAAAAAGAGCTGATATAAAAAAGCGGGCTTTTGAATAATCTTCAAAGGGGGTAGTACACGAGGATTTGCCAAAACTTGAGTCTGGGTATTTTATGGATATTAAATTGACATTTTTGTAAATTTGTGTCCCTATGGATATTAGAATTAGAATTTGACCGTATATGGTGGAGTCCGTGTTAGTGTAGGTGCCCTAGAGGCAATACAATTTTTCCTTTTAATCAACATTTATGTCATTTGATTATTCAATAAACGTATTTATTATGACTTTAATTACTGCGATATATTTGTTAGCATAATAAATGTCCTTAGAATCATGATACTCGTTATATAGTTTAAGTACATGACTTGAACTTGAGATTATATAATATATCATATTCTTAAAGGTTCCCTAGTCGAGTATTATTATGATAGGACAATAATAATACATAAATAGACTAGTATGTTATTTGACAGATAACCACATCTCATTGGTTATAAGTATGGGGATACTAAAGTCAATACATAGGTACATGTAGGGGTACATGGTACTGGACAGACCCACAGTGAGATTCTTCATGTTTAATTAAGTCATAAGAAAGACTCACAGTGATAATGGTGTAATGATCCTCTGACTTGAGATCATTATATTTCTATACGAGGATTGATATACTTTGACTACATTAAAAGTTACCTTTGACCGGGTGATGATAAAAGTGGACATCGGGTATATCATGAGTCGTATGAGAAATATGAATGATAGATAAAGGATTTAACCCTCCTATAATTAGGAGAGATATTATTGGCCTCTTGATTGAGTGAGACTATAAAATGCATGGCCGTGCTCAAATAATGATTTGTTTTTCATAGTCTACTCATGGATCAAGTAAACCCGGATTAAATGTTGAAGAGGATGACTAAATACATGCCTCGAGTTTAATCTATAAAATATATGGTTAAAGGGATTATATTACACGGAAACATTAATCACGAAAGGTTTTATTGAATCACGATTTAATTATTGTTTAATTAGGTAGCAATGATGTATTACTAGATACCGCTCATTGTTTATAATTTTATTGGAGAATAAAATTATTGCTAATTAAATAATAGCCTATAGGGTCACACACATAGAGCACCTAGAGGAATAGTTAATTTAAATTATAGATTTAAATTTATTGATGATTAATTCGAATTTATTATATTAATTAAGTGAGACTTAATTAATTGAAATAAATTCGAATTTGAAGAATTATATTTCTGCCAATAATAATTAAGTGTGACTTAATTATTAATTAAATAATAGAAGCATGTTTTATTATTTAATCCTATGCCTACATGGGTTAGGTTTTTGCTAAAAAGGCCCATTAACCAATCATTATAAATAGATAATGATAGGTTAAATGGCTTGCACGTTTTTGCATAAACCCTAGCAGAAGAGGCAGCATAGGAAGAGGCAGAGAGAATTCGAAACCTATCAAAGGAGGCTAGTACTTCCGTTCCGTGTTCAAGATCGTGAGACGTTCTTGAAGGTGCTCGTGTGGATACCATAGAGGTGCTTTCGAGAGGAAGACACAAATCGTGATAGCAAGGATCTCCGTTGAGTTCGTGGCATTCAAAATCTTAATAGGTATGATTCGATTACCACCATAATCCGTCAATTCTTATACATGATCCTGCGTTTGGGTTCCGAAAATTTTCGTTATATTTACGTTTATCCGCTGCGTTTTATGCATCGGAACCCAACAATGGCATCAGAGCTACGTGTATAAGGGACTGATTTGGTTACGTGTTAACTGTATTTGATGCAAATATGCCTGTTTTGGTGACTGCCATGCCACTGCCATGCTACTGCTTTGTTACTGCCATGCTTCTGCCATGCTATGTTCTTCATGTATATTCGAATTGTAATATGTGGTGATGATACTAGCATGTTAATGATTTGTCATGACTGATTTATATGCCATATTGCGATTTGTATATTATGCATGAGGGTCAGTTTGTATAGTGATATAAACTGGTGGACAGATTATGTTGGACATGATCTGTTAACTGGGATATGATAAGTATGTATATGATACATGCTTCTGAAACTGTATAAGATGCAGTGGGAAAAAGGGCCAACAGATATGATCTGTAGTTCAGAAATTGATGATTTCTGAATAGGACTGGTCTTCGAAAGAAAAAAAAAATTTCTGATTTCGAGCTGACACAAATTTCTGAATAGGATTTGTCATGATAAAAATTTCTGCAGCTCGACCCCAGCCGGGGGCTGCCGCCCCCAGACCCCGCCTGGGGCTGCCGCCCCAGACCCCGCCCAGGGGCTGCCGCCCCCGGACCCCCGCCCAGGGGCTGCCGCCCCCGGACCCCCGCAATATTTTATTTTGTGTACTTGAGCATGGTGCTGGTTATGGCCCTTAGACCCCTAGATTAATGGTTTTTGGTTTTGGTTTTATAAATACGACTTGCATGTCGTTTTCTTCATTCTTGTAATTGTTTAACCTCGAATGTAACTCGAGTTTTCTTATGTAAGTACATTAGCTTAGGTTGTATTCAATTATTACATGTAATGTACTTGAAGACTGAAAGATGATCCAAGAAGAGGAGCAGGCACTAATGGATACAAGAAGAATGAAGACATGTAATTGTATTTATATTTTACCACCATAGATTGACTTTGATCCTTTCATTAGCTCGAAAGGATCACATAGGAAAGGGGCCATAACCAAGCACGTTTACATACTGCACTTTACATATTGATGTATGAATGATGCATGCTTTAATTAGATTAATCATGTATGTATGTATGTATGTATTAGATACGACACCCATGCCATGCTTGTTTAAACAAGATAAAATCTGTAACGACTCAAGATAAAATCGGTAACGATTCAAGATTTTAAAATCAACAAACGATCATGAGATTCTTGTGTTTATGAAATATGGATTTTAAAACACGGAATTGAATATGGATTTTGATATCTATAATTGGGATTTTCTGACAAAAACGGATATGCGTATTCGTAAGGCTGATGGGTTTTAAGTGTGACCACTGGTATCCTCCATCTACCTGGGAAATGAACAATTTAAGATGTCAATTTGAAATATTTAGTTCAAGGAAAAATTGAGGATCTCTTCATGATGTGATCATGATCGTCGTAAAATCTTCTAAACCCCTTAACAAAATATTAAGTTTTAATCAGATGCTTTCCAATGAATGAACACTCATCGAATCCTAGATCGATTAGGGGAAAGACTGTCAGTGGCAGGGGACTCCTGTCTATCGTGGTGAGATGCGACGAATATAAACGGTTATATTCGGCCGTTGTATCATTGGGTCAAACTTAACTGAGTCGTCATAATAAGGTGAAAGTAAACGGTTATATTCAACCATTATGAACTTAGAAGCATAGAGTTTGGTTAAAATCTATTAGATAGATAAGATCAATCGTTGCTCACCAAACTATCCAAGAATTATATATGATATAATTGACAAATGTTGTCTACCTAAATAATCATTCTTAAGGACTTCCAGTGGTTGACTTGAGACATGACGAAATATGGATCTTGGCTCACTAGAAAGGATTATGGGATATACTTTCCAAATTAATAGTAAGGGCTATTGATTTGATAAAAATAGTGGGAGATATATTATGAATGTATCATAATTATTTGAACATAATAAATAACTCAGACAATCTAATGTTTAATTTTGTGCTTTTATCATTGTAGATACCAAGTAATGACAAACAACACAAACACACTATCCGTACGATCTGTCCTTGAGAAGGATAAGCTGACAGGAGGAAACAACTTCCTAGACTGGCAGAGGAATTTGAGGATTGTCCTCAGGCAGGAGCGCAAGCTTCATGTCATTGATATTCCTCCGGCAGGTCCCCTTCCTGAGGGCGCTACTGTTGAGGAACGAGCGGCCCACACAAAGGATGAGAATGATGCAACTGATGTTGCGTGTCTTATGTTAGCAACTATGAGTGCTGAGCTTCAAAGACAGCATGTGCATATGGATGCATATACTATCAATGAGCACTTGCAAAGCATGTTTGCAAGCCAAACTCGTCAAGAAAGGTTCAACACGAGCAAGTCACTCTTTAACTGCAAACAAGGGGCAAATGAACCAGTTGGCCCACATGTTCTGAAGATGATTGGTTACATTGAGTATCTTGATACTTTGGGTTTCCCGATTGGTCCGGAAACTGGTATTGACCTAATCTTGAATTCTTTGAACAACAAATTCACTCAGTTTGTTATGAACTACAATATGAATGAGTTTGACAAAACACCTACTGAATTGTTGGCTATGTTGAGAACATATGAGACCAACATGAAGACGGCTGAACCTGCTCCCATACTGATGGTGGGCAATAAAGGTAAGGCCAAAGGGAAAGGCAAGTGGAAGGGTAAGAAGAAGACAGGTTCTGATTCTACACCCAAGCCAAAGTCAGGTCCTAAACAGGCTTTAAAGCCTAAAGGTGGGGTCGCTAAGGGTGAATGTCACTACTGTAAGAAAACTGGTCACTGGAAGAGAAACTGTTCAGTTTACTTGGAGGATCTGAAGAAGAAGAGGGCTGAGCAAGCTTCTAATTCAGGTATATATGTTATAGAAGTCAATCTGTCTATTTCTACATCTTGGGTATTGGATACCGGATGTGCTTCTCACATTTGTATAAATGTGCAGGAAATGCAGAGAAGTAGGACATTGGCTAAAGGAGAAATGGACCTACGAGTTGGCAACGGAGCAAGAGTTGCTGCTTTAGCTGTAGGAACCTATTATTTATCTTTGCCCTCTGGGCTAGTTTTAGAACTGGAGAATTGTTATTACGTGCCTGCAATTCGCAGAAACATTATTTCTGTTTCTTGTTTGGACAAGAAAGGTTTTTCGTTTACAATAAAGGACAACAGTTGCTCTTTTGCTTTGAATGATTTAACCTATGGTGTTGCGCGTTTGTTTAATGGTTTATATGTTCTTGATTAGATAATCCTGTCTGTAATATAGAAAACAAACGACTTAAAGTTAATGACTCAAATCAAACATACCTCTGGCATTGTCGTCTAGGCCATATAAATGAGAAACGCATATCCAAATTACATAAGGATGGATATTTGGATAAGTTTGATTTTGAATCATACCAAGAATGCGAATCTTGTTTGCTTGGTAAAATGACTAAAGCCCCTTTCACTGGTAAGGGTCAAAGGGCCACTGAACGTTTGGAGCTAATACATAGTGATGTATGTGGCCCAATGCGTGTGATGGCTAGAGGAGGCTACTACTACTTCATAACATTTACTGATGATTTCAGTAGATATGGATATGTATATCTTATGAAGAATAAATCCGATTCTTTTGAAAAGTTCAAAGAATACAAGGCTGAAGTAGAGAAGCAAATTGGCGGAGGTGCAAGTATTAAAATCTTACGATCTGATCGTGGAGGAGAATACTTGAGCACTGAATTTAAAGATTATTTAAAGGAGTGTGGGATTGTATCACAACTCACTCCGCCAGGTACACCTCAATGGAATGGAGTTTCAGAGAGGAGAAATCGCACCTTGTTGGACATGGTGCGATCGATGATGAGTCATGCAGATCTTCCAATTAGTTTCTGGGGTTATGCTCTAGAAACAGCGGCTTTCACACTTAACCGTGTTCCTACTAAGAAGGTTCAAAAGACTCCATATGAGATATGGGAGAAGAAACGGTCAGGCATGAGCTTTATGAAAGTTTGGGGATGCAAGGCGTTTGTGAAGCGTCAAGTATCTGACAAGCTTGGACCTAAATCTGAAGAGTGCAATTTTGTGGGATACCCTAAAGAAACAAAGGCGTATTATTTCTATAGTCCTTCTGAGCAAAAAGTGTTTATTGCTCGAGATGCTGTCTTCATGGAAAGGGATTTTGTTTCCAAAAGAAACAGTGGGAGAACTATAGACCTCGATGAAGATCGAGAACCACAAAATAGCATTGAACCTGAAGTGGAACAAGAGCAGGATAATAATAACGCTCAACAAACACAGGTTGTTCGTAGAACTGGTAGAATTCGCCATGAGCCAGAGAGATATGGATTTCTTTTGACTCAATGTGGTGATTTGATGCTCATAGATGAAGATGAGCCTCTCACATACCAAGATGCTATGAGCAGTCCAGAATCTAAGAGATGGCTAGAAGCCATGAAATCCGAGATGGAATCCATGTATGAAAACCAAGTATGGACTTTGGTTGATCCACCTGAAGGGGTAAAACCCATAGGGTGCAAATGGGTTTTCAAGAAGAAAACTGACATGGATGGAAATGTTCAGACCTATAAAGCAAGGCTAGTTGCAAAAGGTTTCAAGCAAATTCATGGTATTGACTATGATGAAACCTTCTCACCAGTGGCTATGGTCAAATCCATAAGGATTTTGCTTGCTATTGCAGCATTCCATGATTATGAAATCTGGCAAATGGATGTCAAAACAGCCTTCCTTAATGGAAGCCTTGAAGAAGATGTGGATGTGTACATGACACAACCTGAAGGTTTTGTCAGTCCAGGGAATGTTAGCAAGATATGTAAATTACGTCGATCCATTTATGGATTAAAGCAAGCCTCTAGGAGATGGAACATCCGTTTTGATGAAACTATCAAAAAGTATGGATTTGTTCAAAACGAGGATGAACCTTGTGTTTACAAGAAGGTTAGTGGGAGCCATGTGGCATTCATAGTACTATATGTTGATGACATACTACTAATGGGGAATGACATACCTTCTCTCAAGGCTGTTAAGATTTGGTTAGGGAGTAATTTCTCTATGAAAGACTTAGGAGATGCATCCTACATTCTAGGAATGAGGATCTATAGGGATAGATCTAGAAGGATGATCGGTCTAAGTCAGAGTACATACATCGATAAGGTTTTGCACCGTTTTGGTATGCAAAATGCAAAAAGGGGATATGTCCCCGTATCTCAAGGGATAACGATCTCTAAAGATCAGTGTCCGAAATCATTGGATGACAAGGACCGCATGAGTAAGGTTCCATATGCCTCAGCAATTGGATCCATCATGTATGCGATGGTATGTACTCGCCCAGATGTTTCGTATGCTTTAAGCATGACGAGCAGATACCAATCTAATCCAGGTGAAGGTCACTGGACGGCTGTCAAGAATATTCTAAAGTACTTGAAAAGGACTAAAGATTCATTCTTGGTGTATGGAGGAGAGGAGAAACTAGTAGTAAAAGGTTACACCGATGCAAGTTTCCAAACAGACAGGGATGATACTGTATCACAGTCTGGTTTTGTGTTTTGTCTAAATGGAGGTGCTGTAAGTTGGAAGAGTTCAAAACAAGAAACAGTAGCTGATTCTACAATGGAGGCTGAGTACATTGCAGCTTGTGAAGCGGCTAAGGAAGCAGTTTGGATTCGAAAATTCATTTCTGAATTGGGAGTGGTTCCATCAATCGCAGATCCCATTGATCTATACTGCGATAATAATGGAGCCATTGCACAAGCTAAAGAACCTAGAGCTCACTCCCGAACCAAACATATACTCAGGAGATATCACCTCATTCGAGAGATTAATGAGAGGGGTGACATACACATATGTAAAGTGCACACAAATGATAACATTGCAGACCCACTGACCAAAGGCTTGTCGCAGCAGAAGCACGACGGTCACACTAGTTCCATGGGTATTAGATACATGGGTGATTGGCTCTAGTGCAAGTGGGAGATTGTTAGTGTAGGTGCCCTAGAGGCAATACAATTTTTCCTTTTAATCAACATTTATGTCATTTGATTATTCAATAAACGTATTTATTATGACTTTAATTACTGCGATATATTTGTTAGCATAATAAATGTCCTTAGAATCATGATACTCGTTATATAGTTTAAGTACATGACTTGAACTTGAGATTATATAATATATCATATTCTTAAAGGTTCCCTAGTCGAGTATTATTATGATAGGACAATAATAATACATAAATAGACTAGTATGTTATTTGACAGATAACCACATCTCATTGGTTATAAGTATGGGGATACTAAAGTCAATACATAGGTACATGTAGGGGTACATGGTACTGGACAGACCCACAGTGAGATTCTTCATGTTTAATTAAGTCATAAGAAAGACTCACAGTGATAATGGTGTAATGATCCTCTGACTTGAGATCATTATATTTCTATACGAGGATTGATATACTTTGACTACATTAAAAGTTACCTTTGACCGGGTGATGATAAAAGTGGACATCGGGTATATCATGAGTCGTATGAGAAATATGAATGATAGATAAAGGATTTAACCCTCCTATAATTAGGAGAGATATTATTGGCCTCTTGATTGAGTGAGACTATAAAATGCATGGCCGTGCTCAAATAATGATTTGTTTTTCATAGTCTACTCATGGATCAAGTAAACCCGGATTAAATGTTGAAGAGGATGACTAAATACATGCCTCGAGTTTAATCTATAATATATATGGTTAAAGGGATTATATTACACGGAAACATTAATCACGAAAGGTTTTATTGAATCACGATTTAATTATTGTTTAATTAGGTAGCAATGATGTATTACTAGATACCGCTCATTGTTTATAATTTTATTGGAGAATAAAATTATTGCTAATTAAATAATAGCCTATAGGGTCACACACATAGAGCACCTAGAGGAATAGTTAATTTAAATTATAGATTTAAATTTATTGATGATTAATTCGAATTTATTATATTAATTAAGTGAGACTTAATTAATTGAAATAAATTCGAATTTGAAGAATTATATTTCTGCCAATAATAATTAAGTGTGACTTAATTATTAATTAAATAATAGAAGCATGTTTTATTATTTAATCCTATGCCTACATGGGTTAGGTTTTTGCTAAAAAGGCCCATTAACCAATCATTATAAATAGATAATGATAGGTTAAATGGCTTGCACGTTTTTGCATAAACCCTAGCAGAAGAGGCAGCATAGGAAGAGGCAGAGAGAATTCGAAACCTATCAAAGGAGGCTAGTACTTCCGTTCCGTGTTCAAGATCGTGAGACGTTCTTGAAGGTGCTCGTGTGGATACCATAGAGGTGCTTTCGAGAGGAAGACACAAATCGTGATAGCAAGGATCTCCGTTGAGTTCGTGGCATTCAAAATCTTAATAGGTATGATTCGATTACCACCATAATCCGTCAATTCTTATACATGATCCTGCGTTTGGGTTCCGAAAATTTTCGTTATATTTACGTTTATCCGCTGCGTTTTATGCATCGGAACCCAACAGTCCGGGCCTCAAAAAGAGCTGATATAAAAAAGGGGGCTTTTGAATAATCCTCAAAGGGGGTAGTACACGAGAATTTTCCAAAACTTGAGTTACAGTTTTTTATGGATATTAAATTGACATTTTTGTAAATTTGTGTCCCTATGGATATTAGAATTAGAATTTGACCGTATATGGTGGAGTCCGGGCCTCAAAAAGAGCTGATATAAAAAAGCGGGCTTTTGAATAATCCTCAAAGGGTGTAGTACACGAGGATTTTGCAAAACATGAGTTACGGTTTTTTATGGATATTAAATTGATATTTTTGTAAATTTGTGTCCCTATGGATATTAGAATTAGAATTTGACCATATGTGGTCGAGTCCGGGCCTTAAAAAGAGCTGATATAAAAAAGCGGGCTTTTGAATAATCCTCAAAGGGGGTAGTACACGAGGATTTTCCATAACTTGAGTTACGGTTTTTTATGGATATTAAATTGACATTTCTGTAAATTTGTGTCCCTATGGATATTAGAATTAGAATTTGACCGTATATGGTGGAGTCCGGGCCTCAAAAAGAGCTGATATAAAAAAGCGGGCTTTTGAATAATCCTCAAAGGGGGTAGTACACGAGGATTTTCCAAAACTTGAGTTACGGTTTTTTATGGATATGAAATTGACATTTTTGTAAATTTGTGTCCCTATGGATATTAGAATTAGAATTTGACCGTATATGGTGGAGTCCGGGCCTCAAAAAGAGCTGATATAAAAAAGCGGGCTTTTGAATAATCCTCAAAGGGTGTAGTACACGAGGATTTTCCAAAACATGAGTTACGGTTTTTTATGGATATTAAATTGATATTTTTGTAAATTTGTGTCCCTATGGATATTAGAATTAGAATTTGACCATATATGGTCGAGTCCGGGCCTTAAAAAGAGCTGATATAAAAAAGCGGGCTTTTGAATAATCCTCAAAGGGGGTAGTACACGAGGATTTTCCAAAACTTGAGTTACGGTTTTTTATGGATATTAAATTGACATTTCTGTAAATTTGTGTCCCTATGGATATTAGAATTAGAATTTGACCGTATATGGTGGAGTCCGGGCCTCAAAAAGAGCTGATATAAAAAAGCGGGCTTTTGAATAATCCTCAAAGGGGGTAGTACACGAGGATTTTCCAAAACTTGAGTTACGGTTTTTTATGGATATGAAATTGACATTTTTGTAAATTTGTGTCCCTATGGATATTAGAATTAGAATTTGACCGTATATGGTGGAGTCCGGGCCTCAAAAAGAGCTGAAATAAAAAAGCGGGCTTTTGAATAATTCTCAAAGGGGGTAGTATACGAGGATTTTCCAAAACTTGAGTTACGGTTTTTTATGAATATGAAATTGACATTTTTGTAAATTTGTGTCCCTGTGGATATTAGAATTAGAATTTGACCGTATATGGTGGAGTCCGGGCCTCAAAAAGAGCTGATATAAAAAAGCGGGCTTTTGAATAATCCTCAAAGGGTGTAGTACACGACGATTTTCCAAAACATGAGTTACGGTTTTTTATGGATATTAAATTGATATTTTTGTAAATTTGTGTCCCTATGGATATTAGAATTAGAATTTGACCATATATGGTCGAGTCCGGGCCTTAAAAAGAGCTGATATAAAAAAGCGGGCTTTTGAATAATCCTCAAAGGGGGTAGTACACGAGGATTTTCCAAAACTTGAGTTACGGTTTTTTATGGATATTAAATTGACATTTCTGTAAATTTGTGTCCCTATGGATATTAGAATTAGAATTTGACCGTATATGGTGGAGTCCGGGCCTCAAAAAGAGCTGATATAAAAAAGCGGGCTTTTGAATAATCCTCAAAGGGGGTAGTACACGAGGATTTTCCAAAACTTGAGTTACGGTTTTTTATGGATATGAAATTGACATTTTTGTAAATTTGTGTCCCTATGGATATTAGAATTAGAATTTGACCGTATATGGTGGAGTCCGGGCCTCAAAAAGAGCTGATATAAAAAAGCAGGCTGTTGAATAATCCTCAAAGGGGGTAGTACACGAGGATTTTCCAAAACTTGAGCTACGGTTTTTTATGGATATTAAATTGATATTTTTGTAAATTTGTGTTCCTTTGGATATTAGAATTAGAATTTGACCATATATGGTCGAGTCCGGGCCTCAGACAGAGCTGGTATAAAAAAACGGGCTTTTGAATAATCCTCAAAGGGGGTAGTACACGAGGATTTGCCAAAACTTGAGTCGGGGTATTTTATGGATATTAAATTGATATTTTTGTAAATTTGTGTCCCTATGGATATTAGAATTAGAATTTGACCGTATATGGTCGAGTCCGGGCCTCAAACAGAGCTGATATAAAAAAATGGGCTTTTGAATAATCCTCAAAGGGGGTAGTACACGAGGATTTGCCAAAACTTGAGTCGGGGTATTTTATTGATATTAAATTGATATTTTTGTAAATTTGTGTCCCTATGGATATTAGAATTAGAATTTGACCGTATATGGTGGAGTCCGGGCCTCAAAAAGAGCTGATATAAAAAAGCGGGCTTTTGAATAATCTTCAAAGAGGATTTGCCAAAACTTGAGTCGGGGTATTTTATGGATATTAAATTGACATTTTTGTAAATTTGTGTCCCTATGGATATTAGAATTAGAATTTAACCGTATATGGTGGAGTCCGGGCCTCAAAATGAGCTGGTATAAAAAAGCGGGCTTTTGAATAATCCTCAAAGGGGTAGTACACGAGGATTTTCCAAAACTTGAGTTACGGTTTTTTATGGATATTAAATTGACATTTTTGTAAATTTGTGTCCCTATGGATATTAGAATTAGAATTTGACCGTATATGGTGGAATCCGGGCCTCAAAAAGAGCTGATATAAAAAAGCGGGCTTTTGAATAATCCTCAAAGGGTGTAGTACACGAGGATTTTCCAAAACATGAGTTACGGTTTTTTATGGATATTAAATTGATATTTTTGTAAATTTGTGTCCCTATGGATATTAGAATTAGAATTTGACCGTATATGGTGGAGTCCGGGCCTCAAAAAGAGCTGATATAAAAAAGCGGGCTTTTGAATAATCCTCTAAGGGGGTAGTACACGAGGATTTTCCAAAACTTGAGTTACGGTTTTTTATGGATATTAAATTGACATTTTTGTAAATTTGTGTCCCTATGCATATTAGAATTAGAATTTGACCGTATATGGTGGAGTCCGGGCCTCAAAAAGAGCTGATATAAAAAAGCCGGCTTTTGAATAATCCTCAAAGGGGGTAGTACCCGGGGATTTGCCAAAACTTGAGTCGGGGTATTTTATGGATATTAAATTGATATTTTTGTAAATTTGTGTCCCTATGGATATTAGAATTAGAATTTGACCGTATATGGTGGAGTCCGGGCCTCAAAAAGAGCTGATATAAAAAAGCGGGCTTTTGAATAATCTTCAAAGGGGGTAGTACACGAGGATTTGCCAAAACTTGAGTCGGGGTATTTTATGGATATTAAATTGACATTTTTGTAAATTTGTGTCCCTATGGATATTAGAATTAGAATTTGACCGTATATGGTGGAGTCCGGGGCTCAAAAAGAGCTGATATAAAAAAGCGGGCTTTTGAATAATCCTCAAAGGGGGTAGTACACGAGAATTTTCCAAAACTTGAGTTACAGTTTTTTATGGATATTAAATTGACATTTTTGTAAATTTGGGTCCCTATGGATATTAGAATTAGAATTTGACCGTATATGGTGGAGTCCGGGCCTCAAAAAGAGTTGATATAAAAAAACGGGCTTTTGAATAATCCTCAAAGGGTGTAGTACACGAGGATTTTCCAAAACATGAGTTACGGTTTTTTATGGATATTAAATTGATATTTTTGTAAATTTGTGTCCCTATGGATATTAGAATTAGAATTTGACCATATATGGTCGAGTCCGGGCCTCAAAAAGAGCTGATATAAAAAAGCGGGATTTTGAATAATCCTCAAAGGGGGTAGTACACGAGGATTTTCCAAAACTTGAGTTACGGTTTTTTATGGATATTAAATTGACATTTCTATAAATTTGTGTCCCTATGGATATTAGAATTAGAATTTGACCGTATATGGTGGAGTCCGGGCCTCAAAAAGAGCTGATATAAAAAAGCGGGCTTTTGAATAATCCTCAAAGGGGGTAGTACACGAGGATTTTCCAAAACTTGAGTTACGGTTTTTTATGGATATGAAATTGACATTTTTGTAAATTTGTGTCCCTATGGATATTAGAATTAGAATTTGACCGTATATGGTGGAGTCCGGGCCTCAAAAAGAGCTGATATAAAAAAGCAGGCTTTTGAATAATCCTCAAAGGGGGTAGTACACGAGGATTTTCCAAAACTTGAGCTACGGTTTTTTATGGATATTAAATTGATATTTTTGTAAATTTGTGTCCCTATGGATATTAGAATTAGAATTTGACCATATATGGTCGAGTCCGGGCCTCAAAAAGAGCTGATATAAAAAAACGGGCTTTTGAATAATCTTCAAAGGGGGTATTACACGAGGATTTGCCAAAACTTGAGTCGGGGTATTTTATGGATATTAAATTGATATTTTTGTAAATTTGTGTCCCTATGGATATTAGAATTAGAATTTGACCGTATATGGTCGAGTCCGGGCCTCAAACAGAGCTGATATAAAAAAACGGGCTTTTGAATAATCCTCAAAGGGGGTAGTACACAAGGATTTGCCAAAACTTGAGTCGGGGTATTTTATTGATTATAAATTGATATTTTTGTAAATTTGTGTCCCTATGGATATTAGAATTAGAATTTGACCGTATATGGTGGAGTCCGGGCCTCAAAAAGAGGTGATATAAAAAAGCGGGCTTTTGAATAATCTTCAAAGAGGATTTGCAAAAACTTGAGTCGGGGTATTTTATGGATATTAAATTGACATTTTTGTAAATTTGTGTCCCTATGGATATTAGAATTAGAATTTAACCGTATATGGTGGAGTCCGGGCCTCAAAATGAGCTGGTATAAAAAAGCGGGCTTTTGAATAATCCTCAAAGGGGTAGTACACGAGGATTTTCCAAAACTTGAGTTACGGTTTTTTATGGATATTAAATTGACATTTTTGTAAATTTGTGTCCCTATGGATATTAGAATTAGAATTTGACCGTATATGGTGGAGTCCGGGCCTCAAAAAGAGCTGATATAAAAAAGCGGGCTTTTGAATAATCCTCAAAGGGGGTAGTACACGAGGATTTTCCAAAACTTGAGTCGGGGTATTTTATGGATATTAAATTGATATTTTTGTAAATTTGTGTCCCTATGGATATTAGAATTAGAATTTGACCGTATATGATGGAGTTCGTGCCTCAAACAGAGCTGATATAAAATAGCGGGCTTTAGAATAATCCTCAAAGGGGGTAGTACACGGGAATTTGCCAAAACTTGAGTCGGGGTATTTTATGGATATTAAATTGATATTTTTGTAAATTTGTGTCCCTATGGATATTAGAATTAGAATTTGACCGTATATGGTGGAGTCCGGACCTCAAAAAGAGCTGATATAAAAAAATGAGATTTTGAATAATCCTCAAAGGGGGTAGTACACAAGGATTTGTCAAAACTTGAGTCGGGGTATTGTATGGATATTAAATTGATATTTTTGTAAATTTATGTCTCTATGGATATTGGAATTAGAATTTGACCATATATGGTGGAGTCCGGGCCTCAAACAGAGCTGATATAAAAAAAGCGGGCTTTTGAATAATCCTCAAGGGTGGGGTATTACACGAGGATTTGCCAAAACTTGAGTCGGGGTATTTTATGGATATTAAATTGATATTTTTGTAAATTTGTGTCCCTATGGATATTAGAATTAGAATTTGACCGTATATGGTCGAGTCCGGGCCTCAAACAGAGCTGATATAAAAAAACGGGCTTTTGAATAATCCTCAAAGGGGGTAGTACACAAGGATTTGCCAAAACTTGAGTCGGGGTATTTTATTGAATATAAATTGATATTTTTGTAAATTTGTGTCCCTATGGATATTAGAATTAGAATTTGACCGTATATGGTGGAGTCCGGGCCTCAAAAAGAGGTGATATAAAAAAGCGGGCTTTTGAATAATCTTCAAAGAGGATTTGCAAAAACTTGAGTCGGGGTATTTTATGGATATTAAATTGACATTTTTGTAAATTTGTGTCCCTATGGATATTAGAATTAGAATTTAACCGTATATGGTGGAGTCCGGGCCTCAAAATGAGCTGGTATAAAAAAGCGGGCTTTTGAATAATCCTCAAAGGGGTAGTACACGAGGATTTTCCAAAACTTGAGTTACGGTTTTTTATGGATATTAAATTGACATTTTTGTAAATTTGTGTCCCTATGGATATTAGAATTAGGTTTTGACCGTATATGGTGGAGTCCGGGCCTCAAAAAGAGCTGATATAAAAAAGCGGGCTTTTGAATAATCCTCAAAGGGGGTAGTACACGAGGATTTTCCAAAACTTGAGTCGGGGTATTTTATGGATATTAAATTGATATTTTTGTAAATTTGTGTCCCTATGGATATTAGAATTAGAATTTGACCGTATATGATGGAGTTCGTGCCTCAAACAGAGCTGATATAAAATAGCGGGCTTTAGAATAATCCTCAAAGGGGGTAGTACACGGGAATTTGCCAAAACTTGAGTCGGGGTATTTTATGGATATTAAATTGATATTTTTGTAAATTTGTGTCCCTATGGATATTAGAATTAGAATTTGACCGTATATGGTGGAGTCCGGACCTCAAAAAGAGCTGATATAAAAAAATGAGATTTTGAATAATCCTCAAAGGGGGTAGTACACAAGGATTTGTCAAAACTTGAGTCGGGGTATTGTATGGATATTAAATTGATATTTTTGTAAATTTATGTCTCTATGGATATTGGAATTAGAATTTGACCATATATGGTGGAGTCCGGGCCTCAAACAGAGCTGATATAAAAAAAGCAGGCTTTTGAATAATCCTCAAGGGTGGGGTATTACACGAGGATTTGCCAAAACTTGAGTCGGGGTATTTTATGGATATTAAATTGATATTTTTGTAAATTTGTGTCCCTATGGATATTAGAATTAGAATTTGACCGTATATGGTCGAGTCCGGGCCTCAAACAGAGCTGATATAAAAAAACGGGCTTTTGAATAATCCTCAAAGGGGGTAGTACACAAGGATTTGCCAAAACTTGAGTCGGGGTATTTTATTGATTATAAATTGATATTTTTGTAAATTTGTGTCCCTATGGATATTAGAATTAGAATTTGACCGTATATGGTGGAGTCCGGGCCTCAAAAAGAGGTGATATAAAAAAGCGGGCTTTTGAATAATCTTCAAAGAGGATTTGCAAAAACTTGAGTCGGGGTATTTTATGGATATTAAATTGACATTTTTGTAAATTTGTGTCCCTATGGATATTAGAATTAGAATTTAACCGTATATGGTGGAGTCCGGGCCTCAAAATGAGCTGGTATAAAAAAGCGGGCTTTTGAATAATCCTCAAAGGGGTAGTACACGAGGATTTTCCAAAACTTGAGTTACGGTTTTTTATGGATATTAAATTGACATTTTTGTAAATTTGTGTCCCTATGGATATTAGAATTAGGTTTTGACCGTATATGGTGGAGTCCGGGCCTCAAAAAGAGCTGATATAAAAAAGCGGGCTTTTGAATAATCCTCAAAGGGGGTAGTACACGAGGATTTTCCAAAACTTGAGTCGGGGTATTTTATGGATATTAAATTGATATTTTTGTAAATTTGTGTCCCTATGGATATTAGAATTAGAATTTGACCGTATATGATGGAGTTCGTGCCTCAAACAGAGCTGATATAAAATAGCGGGCTTTTGAATAATCCTCAAAGGGGGTAGTACACGGGAATTTGCCAAAACTTGGGTCGGGGTATTTTATGGATATTAAATTGATATTTTTGTAAATTTGTGTCCCTATGGATATTAGAATTAGAATTTGACCGTATATGGTGGAGTCCGGACCTCAAAAAGAGCTGATATAAAAAAATGAGATTTTGAATAATCCTCAAAGGGGGTAGTACACAACGATTTGTCAAAACTTGAGTCGGGGTATTGTATGGATATTAAATTGATATTTTTGTAAATTTATGTCTCTATGGATATTGGAATTAGAATTTGACCATATATGGTGGAGTCCGGGCCTCAAACAGAGCTGATATAAAAAAAGCGGGCTTTTGAATAATCCTCAAGGGTGGGGTAGTACACGAGGATTTGCCAAAACTTGAGTCGGGGTATTTTATGCATATTAAATTGATATTTTTGTAAATTTGTGTCCCTAGGGATATTATAATTAGAATGTGACCGTATATGATGGAGTCTGTGCCTCAAACAGGGCTGATATAAAAAAGCGGGCTTTTGAATAATCCTCAAAGGGGGTAGTACACGAGGATTTGTCAAAACTTGAGTCGGGGTATTTTATGGATATTAAATTGATATTTTTGTAAATTTGTGTCCCTATGGATATTAGAATTAGAATTTGACCGTATATGATGGAGTCCGTGCCTCAAACAGAGCTGATATAAAAAAGTGGGCTTTTGAATAATCCTCAAAGGGGGTAGTACACTCGGATTTGCCAAAACTTGAGTCGGGGTATTTTATGGATATTAAATTGACATTTTTATAAATTTGTGTCCCTATGGATATTAAAATTAAAATTTGACCGTATATGGTGGAGTCCGGGCCTCAAAAAGAGCTGATATAAAAAAGCGAGATTTTGAATAATCCTCAAAGGGGGTAGTACACGAGGATTTGTCAAAACTTGAGTTGGGGTATTCTATGGATATTAAATTGATATTTTTGTAAATATATGTCTCTATGGATATTGGAATTAGAATTTGATCGTATATGGTGGAGTCCGGGCCTCAAACAGAGCTGATATAAAAAAGCGGGCTTTTGAATAATCCTTAAAGGGGTAGTACACGAGGATTAGCCAAAACTTGAGTCGGGGTATTTTATGGATATTAAATTGACATTTTTGTAAATTTGTGTCCCTATGGATATTAGAATTAGAATTTGACCGTATATGGTGGAGTCCGGACCTCAAAAAGAGCTGATATAAAAAAACGAGATTTTGAATAATCCTCAAATGGGGTAGTACACGAGGGTTTGTCAACACTTGAGTCGGGGTATTGTATGGATATTAAATTGATATTTTTGTAAATTTATGTCTCTATGGATATTAGAATTAGAATTTGACCATATATGGTGGAGTCCGGGCCTCAAACAGAGCTGATATAAAAAAAGCGGGCTTTTGAATAATCCTCAAGGGTGGGGTAGTACACGAGGATTTGCCAAAACTTGAGTCGGGGTATTTTATGGATATTAAATTCATATTTTTGTAAATTTGTGTCCCTAGGGATATTATAATTAGAATGTGACCGTATATGATGGAGTCTGTGCCTCAAACAGAGCTGATATAAAAAAGAGGGCTTTTGAATAATCCTCAAAGGGGGTAGTACACGAGGATTTGTCAAAACTTGAGTCGGGGTATTTTATGGATATTAAATTGATATTTTTGTAAATTTGTGTCCCTATGGATATTAGAATTAGAATTTGACCGTATATGATGGAGTCCGTGCCTCAAACAGAGCTGATATAAAAAAGTGGGCTTTTCAATAATCCTCAAAGGGGGTAGTACACTCGGATTTGCCAAAACTTGAGTCGGAGTATTTTATGGATATTAAATTGACATTTTTATAAATTTGTGTCCCTATGGATATTAAAATTAAAATTTGACCGTATATGGTGGAGTCCGGGCCTCAAAAAGAGCTGATATAAAAAAGTGAGATTTTGAATAATCCTCAAAGGGGGTAGTACACGAGGATTTGTCAAAACTTGAGTCGGGGTATTCTATGGATATTAAATTGATATTTTTGTAAATTTATGTCTCTATGGATATTGGAATTAGAATTTGATCGTATATGGTGGAGTCCGGGCCTCAAACAGAGCTGATATAAAAAAGCGGGCTTTTGAATAATCCTTAAAGGGGTAGTACACGAGGATTAGCCAAAACTTGAGTCGGGATATTTTATGGATATTAAATTGACATTTTTGTAAATTTGTGTCCCTATGGATATTAGAATTAGAATTTGACCGTATATGGTGGACTCCGGACCTCAAAAAGAGCTGATATAAAAAAATGAGATTTTGAATAATCCTCAAATGGGGTAGTACACGAGGATTTGTCAACACTTGAGTCGGGGTATTGTATGGATATTAAATTGATATTTTTGTAAATTTATGTCTCTATGGATATTGGAATTAGAATTTGACCATATATGGTGGAGTCCGGGCCTCAAACAGAGCTGATATAAAAAAAGCGGGCTTTTGAATAATCCTCAAGGGTGGGGTATTACACGAGGATTTGCCAAAACTTGAGTCGGGGTATTTTATGGATATTAAATTGATATTTTTGTAAATTTGTGTCCCTATGGATATTAGAATTAGAATTTGACCGTATATGGTGGAGTCCGGACCTCAAAAAGAGCTGATATAAAAAAACGAGATTTTGAATAATCCTCAAAGGGGGTAGTACACGAGGATTTTCCAAAACTTGAGTTACGGTTTTTTATGGATATGAAATTGACATTTTTGTAAATTTGTGTCCCTATGGATATTAGAATTAGAATTTGACCGTATATGGTGGAGTCCGGGCCTCAAAAAGAGCTGATATAAAAAAGCAGGCTGTTGAATAATCCTCAAAGGGGGTAGTACACGAGGATTTTCCAAAACATGAGCTACGGTTTTTTATGGATATTAAATTGATATTTTTGTAAATTTGTGTTCCTTTGGATATTAGAATTAGAATTTGACCATATATGGTCGAGTCCGGGCCTCAGACAGAGCTGGTATAAAAAAACGGGCTTTTGAATAATCCTCAAAGGGGGTAGTACACGAGGATTTGCCAAAACTTGAGTCGGGGTATTTTATGGATATTAAATTGATATTTTTGTAAATTTGTGTCCCTATGGATATTAGAATTAGAATTTGACCGTATATGGTCGAGTCCGGGCCTCAAACAGAGCTGATATAAAAAAATGGGCTTTTGAATAATCCTCAAAGGGGGTAGTACACGAGGATTTGCCAAAACTTGAGTCGGGGTATTTTATTGATATTAAATTGATATTTTTGTAAATTTGTGTCCCTATGGATATTAGAATTAGAATTTGACCGTATATGGTGGAGTCCGGGCCTCAAAAAGAGCTGATATAAAAAAGCGGGCTTTTGAATAATCTTCAAAGAGGATTTGCCAAAACTTGAGTCGGGGTATTTTATGGATATTAAATTGACATTTTTGTAAATTTGTGTCCCTATGGATATTAGAATTAGAATTTAACCGTATATGGTGGAGTCCGGGCCTCAAAATGAGCTGGTATAAAAAAGCGGGCTTTTGAATAATCCTCAAAGGGGTAGTACACGAGGATTTTCCAAAACTTGAGTTACGGTTTTTTATGGATATTAAATTGACATTTTTGTAAATTTGTGTCCCTATGGATATTAGAATTAGAATTTGACCGTATATGGTGGAATCCGGGCCTCAAAAAGAGCTGATATAAAAAAGCGGGCTTTTGAATAATCCTCAAAGGGTGTAGTACACGAGGATTTTCCAAAACATGAGTTACGGTTTTTTATGGATATTAAATTGATATTTTTGTAAATTTGTGTCCCTATGGATATTAGAATTAGAATTTGACCGTATATGGTGGAGTCCGGGCCTCAAAAAGAGCTGATATAAAAAAGCGGGCTTTTGAATAATCCTCTAAGGGGGTAGTACACGAGGATTTTCCAAAACTTGAGTTACGGTTTTTTATGGATATTAAATTGACATTTTTGTAAATTTGTGTCCCTATGCATATTAGAATTAGAATTTGACCGTATATGGTGGAGTCCGGGCCTCAAAAAGAGCTGATATAAAAAAGCCGTCTTTTGAATAATCCTCAAAGGGGGTAGTACCCGGGGATTTGCCAAAACTTGAGTCGGGGTATTTTATGGATATTAAATTGATATTTTTGTAAATTTGTGTCCCTATGGATATTAGAATTAGAATTTGACCGTATATGGTGGAGTCCGGGCCTCAAAAAGAGCTGATATAAAAAAGCGGGCTTTTGAATAATCTTCAAAGGGGGTAGTACACGAGGATTTGCCAAAACTTGAGTCGGGGTATTTTATGGATATTAAATTGACATTTTTGTAAATTTGTGTCCCTATGGATATTAGAATTAGAATTTGACCGTATATGGTGGAGTCCGGGGCTCAAAAAGAGCTGATATAAAAAAGCGGGCTTTTGAATAATCCTCAAAGGGGGTAGTACACGAGAATTTTCCAAAACTTGAGTTACAGTTTTTTATGGATATTAAATTGACATTTTTGTAAATTTGGGTCCCTATGGATATTAGAATTAGAATTTGACCGTATATGGTGGAGTCCGGGCCTCAAAAAGAGTTGATATAAAAAAACGGGCTTTTGAATAATCCTCAAAGGGTGTAGTACACGAGGATTTTCCAAAACATGAGTTACGGTTTTTTATGGATATTAAATTGATATTTTTGTAAATTTGTGTCCCTATGGATATTAGAATTAGAATTTGACCATATATGGTCGAGTCCGGGCCTCTAAAAGAGCTGATATAAAAAAGCGGGATTTTGAATAATCCTCAAAGGGGGTAGTACACGAGGATTTTCCAAAACTTGAGTTACGGTTTTTTATGGATATTAAATTGACATTTCTATAAATTTGTGTCCCTATGGATATTAGAATTAGAATTTGACCGTATATGGTGGAGTCCGGGCCTCAAAAAGAGCTGATATAAAAAAGCGGGCTTTTGAATAATCCTCAAAGGGGGTAGTACACGAGGATTTTCCAAAACTTGAGTTACGGTTTTTTATGGATATTAAATTGACATTTCTATAAATTTGTGTCCCTATGGATATTAGAATTAGAATTTGACCGTATATGGTGGAGTCCGGGCCTCAAAAAGAGCTGATATAAAAAAGCGGGCTTTTGAATAATCCTCAAAGGGGGTAGTACACGAGGATTTTCCAAAACTTGAGTTACGGTTTTTTATGGATATGAAATTGACATTTTTGTAAATTTGTGTCCCTATGGATATTAGAATTAGAATTTGACCGTATATGGTGGAGTCCGGGCCTCAAAAAGAGCTGATATAAAAAAGCAGGCTTTTGAATAATCCTCAAAGGGGGTAGTACACGAGGATTTTCCAAAACTTGAGCTACGGTATTTTATGGATATTAAATTGATATTTTTGTAAATTTATGTCTCTATGGATATTGGAATTAGAATTTGACCATATATGGTGGAGTCCGGGCCTCAAACAGAGCTGATATAAAAAAAGCGGGCTTTTGAATAATCCTCAAGGGTGGGGTATTACACGAGGATTTGCCAAAACTTGAGTCGGGGTATTTTATGGATATTAAATTGATATTTTTGTAAATTTGTGTCCCTATGGATATTAGAATTAGAATTTGACCGTATATGGTCGAGTCCGGGCCTCAAACAGAGCTGATATAAAAAAACGGGCTTTTGAATAATCCTCAAAGGGGGTAGTACACAAGGATTTGCCAAAACTTGAGTCGGGGTATTTTATTGAATATAAATTGATATTTTTGTAAATTTGTGTCCCTATGGATATTAGAATTAGAATTTGACCGTATATGGTGGAGTCCGGGCCTCAAAAAGAGGTGATATAAAAAAGCGGGCTTTTGAATAATCTTCAAAGAGGATTTGCAAAAACTTGAGTCGGGGTATTTTATGGATATTAAATTGACATTTTTGTAAATTTGTGTCCCTATGGATATTAGAATTAGAATTTAACCGTATATGGTGGAGTCCGGGCCTCAAAATGAGCTGGTATAAAAAAGCGGGCTTTTGAATAATCCTCAAAGGGGTAGTACACGAGGATTTTCCAAAACTTGAGTTACGGTTTTTTATGGATATTAAATTGACATTTTTGTAAATTTGTGTCCCTATGGATATTAGAATTAGGTTTTGACCGTATATGATGGAGTCCGGGCCTCAAAA
The DNA here is from genome assembly GCA_028671895.1 of Oenanthe sinensis. Classification (NCBI taxonomy): domain Eukaryota; kingdom Viridiplantae; phylum Streptophyta; class Magnoliopsida; order Apiales; family Apiaceae; genus Oenanthe; species Oenanthe sinensis. The sequence goes on along the minus strand of CM053806.1, from coordinate 47,139,373 downwards.
AGAGCTGATATAAAAAAGCGGGCTTTTGAATAATCCTCAAAGGGGGTAGTACACGAGGATTTTCCAAAACTTGAGTCGGGGTATTTTATGGATATTAAATTGATATTTTTGTAAATTTGTGTCCCTATGGATATTAGAATTAGAATTTGACCGTATATGATGGAGTTCGTGCCTCAAACAGAGCTGATATAAAATAGCGGGCTTTAGAATAATCCTCAAAGGGGGTAGTACACGGGAATTTGCCAAAACTTGAGTCGGGGTATTTTATGGATATTAAATTGATATTTTTGTAAATTTGTGTCCCTATGGATATTAGAATTAGAATTTGACCGTATATGGTGGAGTCCGGACCTCAAAAAGAGCTGATATAAAAAAATGAGATTTTGAATAATCCTCAAAGGGGGTAGTACACAAGGATTTGTCAAAACTTGAGTCGGGGTATTGTATGGATATTAAATTGATATTTTTGTAAATTTATGTCTCTATGGATATTGGAATTAGAATTTGACCATATATGGTGGAGTCCGGGCCTCAAACAGAGCTGATATAAAAAAAGCAGGCTTTTGAATAATCCTCAAGGGTGGGGTATTACACGAGGATTTGCCAAAACTTGAGTCGGGGTATTTTATGGATATTAAATTGATATTTTTGTAAATTTGTGTCCCTATGGATATTAGAATTAGAATTTGACCGTATATGGTCGAGTCCGGGCCTCAAACAGAGCTGATATAAAAAAACGGGCTTTTGAATAATCCTCAAAGGGGGTAGTACACAAGGATTTGCCAAAACTTGAGTCGGGGTATTTTATTGATTATAAATTGATATTTTTGTAAATTTGTGTCCCTATGGATATTAGAATTAGAATTTGACCGTATATGGTGGAGTCCGGGCCTCAAAAAGAGGTGATATAAAAAAGCGGGCTTTTGAATAATCTTCAAAGAGGATTTGCAAAAACTTGAGTCGGGGTATTTTATGGATATTAAATTGACATTTTTGTAAATTTGTGTCCCTATGGATATTAGAATTAGAATTTAACCGTATATGGTGGAGTCCGGGCCTCAAAATGAGCTGGTATAAAAAAGCGGGCTTTTGAATAATCCTCAAAGGGGTAGTACACGAGGATTTTCCAAAACTTGAGTTACGGTTTTTTATGGATATTAAATTGACATTTTTGTAAATTTGTGTCCCTATGGATATTAGAATTAGGTTTTGACCGTATATGGTGGAGTCCGGGCCTCAAAAAGAGCTGATATAAAAAAGCGGGCTTTTGAATAATCCTCAAAGGGGGTAGTACACGAGGATTTTCCAAAACTTGAGTCGGGGTATTTTATGGATATTAAATTGATATTTTTGTAAATTTGTGTCCCTATGGATATTAGAATTAGAATTTGACCGTATATGATGGAGTTCGTGCCTCAAACAGAGCTGATATAAAATAGCGGGCTTTTGAATAATCCTCAAAGGGGGTAGTACACGGGAATTTGCCAAAACTTGGGTCGGGGTATTTTATGGATATTAAATTGATATTTTTGTAAATTTGTGTCCCTATGGATATTAGAATTAGAATTTGACCGTATATGGTGGAGTCCGGACCTCAAAAAGAGCTGATATAAAAAAATGAGATTTTGAATAATCCTCAAAGGGGGTAGTACACAAGGATTTGTCAAAACTTGAGTCGGGGTATTGTATGGATATTAAATTGATATTTTTGTAAATTTATGTCTCTATGGATATTGGAATTAGAATTTGACCATATATGGTGGAGTCCGGGCCTCAAACAGAGCTGATATAAAAAAAGCGGGCTTTTGAATAATCCTCAAGGGTGGGGTAGTACACGAGGATTTGCCAAAACTTGAGTCGGGGTATTTTATGGATATTAAATTGATATTTTTGTAAATTTGTGTCCCTAGGGATATTATAATTAGAATGTGACCGTATATGATGGAGTCTGTGCCTCAAACAGGGCTGATATAAAAAAGCGGGCTTTTGAATAATCCTCAAAGGGGGTAGTACACGAGGATTTGTCAAAACTTGAGTCGGGGTATTTTATGGATATTAAATTGATATTTTTGTAAATTTGTGTCCCTATGGATATTAGAATTAGAATTTGACCGTATATGATGGAGTCCGTGCCTCAAACAGAGCTGATATAAAAAAGTGGGCTTTTGAATAATCCTCAAAGGGGGTAGTACACTCGGATTTGCCAAAACTTGAGTCGGGGTATTTTATGGATATTAAATTGACATTTTTATAAATTTGTGTCCCTATGGATATTAAAATTAAAATTTGACCGTATATGGTGGAGTCCGGGCCTCAAAAAGAGCTGATATAAAAAAGCGAGATTTTGAATAATCCTCAAAGGGGGTAGTACACGAGGATTTGTCAAAACTTGAGTTGGGGTATTCTATGGATATTAAATTGATATTTTTGTAAATATATGTCTCTATGGATATTGGAATTAGAATTTGATCGTATATGGTGGAGTCCGGGCCTCAAACAGAGCTGATATAAAAAAGCGGGCTTTTGAATAATCCTTAAAGGGGTAGTACACGAGGATTAGCCAAAACTTGAGTCGGGGTATTTTATGGATATTAAATTGACATTTTTGTAAATTTGTGTCCCTATGGATATTAGAATTAGAATTTGACCGTATATGGTGGAGTCCGGACCTCAAAAAGAGCTGATATAAAAAAACGAGATTTTGAATAATCCTCAAATGGGGTAGTACACGAGGATTTGTCAACACTTGAGTCGGGGTATTGTATGGATATTAAATTGATATTTTTGTAAATTTATGTCTCTATGGATATTGGAATTAGAATTTGACCATATATGGTGGAGTCCGGGCCTCAAACAGAGCTGATATAAAAAAAGCGGGCTTTTGAATAATCCTCAAGGGTGGGGTAGTACACGAGGATTTGCCAAAACTTGAGTCGGGGTATTTTATGGATATTAAATTCATATTTTTGTAAATTTGTGTCCCTAGGGATATTATAATTAGAATGTGACCGTATATGATGGAGTCTGTGCCTCAAACAGAGCTGATATAAAAAAGCGGGCTTTTGAATAATCCTCAAAGGGGGTAGTACACGAGGATTTGTCAAAACTTGAGTCGGGGTATTTTATGGATATTAAATTGATATTTTTGTAAATTTGTGTCCCTATGGATATTAGAATTAGAATTTGACCGTATATGATGGAGTCCGTGCCTCAAACAGAGCTGATATAAAAAAGTGGGCTTTTCAATAATCCTCAAAGGGGGTAGTACACTCGGATTTGCCAAAACTTGAGTCGGAGTATTTTATGGATATTAAATTGACATTTTTATAAATTTGTGTCCCTATGGATATTAAAATTAAAATTTGACCGTATATGGTGGAGTCCGGGCCTCAAAAAGAGCTGATATAAAAAAGTGAGATTTTGAATAATCCTCAAAGGGGGTAGTACACGAGGATTTGTCAAAACTTGAGTCGGGGTATTCTATGGATATTAAATTGATATTTTTGTAAATTTATGTCTCTATGGATATTGGAATTAGAATTTGATCGTATATGGTGGAGTCCGGGCCTCAAACAGAGCTGATATAAAAAAGCGGGCTTTTGAATAATCCTTAAAGGGGTAGTACACGAGGATTAGCCAAAACTTGAGTCGGGATATTTTATGGATATTAAATTGACATTTTTGTAAATTTGTGTCCCTATGGATATTAGAATTAGAATTTGACCGTATATGGTGGAGTCCGGACCTCAAAAAGAGCTGATATAAAAAAATGAGATTTTGAATAATCCTCAAATGGGGTAGTACACGAGGATTTGTCAACACTTGAGTCGGGGTATTGTATGGATATTAAATTGATATTTTTGTAAATTTATGTCTCTATGGATATTGGAATTAGAATTTGACCATATATGGTGGAGTCCGGGCCTCAAACAGAGCTGATATAAAAAAAGCGGGCTTTTGAATAATCCTCAAGGGTGGGGTATTACACGAGGATTTGCCAAAACTTGAGTCGGGGTATTTTATGGATATTAAATTGATATTTTTGTAAATTTGTGTCCCTATGGATATTAGAATTAGAATTTGACCGTATATGGTGGAGTCCGGACCTCAAAAAGAGCTGATATAAAAAAACGAGATTTTGAATAATCCTCAAATGGGGTAGTACACGAGGATTTGTCAACACTTGAGTCGGGGTATTGTATGGATATTAAATTGATATTTTTGTAAATTTATGTCTCTATGGATATTGGAATTAGAATTTGACCATATATGGTGGAGTCCGGGCCTCAAACAGAGCTGATATAAAAAAAGCGGGCTTTTGAATAATCCTCAAGGGTGGGGTAGTACACGAGGATTTGCCAAAACTTGTGTCGGGGTATTTTATGGATATTAAATTCATTTTTTTGTAAATTTGTGTCCCTAGGGATATTATAATTAGAATGTGACCGTATATGATGGAGTCTGTGCCTCAAACAGAGCAGATATAAAAAAGCGGGCTTTTGAATAATCCTCAAAGGGGGTAGTACACGAGGATTTGTCAAAACTTGAGTCGGGGTATTTTATGGATATTAAATTGACATTTTTATAAATTTGTGTCCCTATGGATATTAAAATTAAAATTTGACCGTATATGGTGGAGTCCGGGCCTCAAAAAGAGCTGATATAAAAAAGCGAGATTTTGAATAATCCTCAAAGGGGGTAGTACACGAGGATTTGTCAAAACTTGAGTCGGGGTATTCTATGGATATTAAATTGATATTTTTGTAAATTTATGTCTCTATGGATATTGGAATTAGAATTTGATCGTATATGGTGGAGTCCGGGCCTCAAACAGAGCTGATATAAAAAAGCGGGCTTTTGAATAATCCTTAAAGGGGTAGTACACGAGGATTAGCCAAAACTTGAGTCGGGGTATTTTATGGATATTAAATTGACATTTTTGTAAATTTGTGTCCCTATGGATATTAGAATTAGAATTTGACCGTATATGGTGGAGTCCGGACCTCAAAAAGAGCTGATATAAAAAAATGAGATTTTGAATAATCCTCAAATGGGGTAGTACACGAGGATTTGTCAACACTTGAGTCGGGGTATTGTATGGATATTAAATTGATATTTTTGTAAATTTATGTCTCTATGGATATTGGAATTAGAATTTGACCATATATGATGGAGTCCGGGCCTCAAACAGAGCTGATATAAAAAAAAGCGGGCTTTTGAATAATCCTCAAGGGTGGGGTAGTACACGAGGATTTGCCAAAACTTGAGTCGGGGTATTTTATGGATATTAAATTGATATTTTTGTAAATTTATGTCCCTATGGATATTATAATTAGAATTTGACCGTATATGGTCGAGTCCGAGCCTCAAATAGAGCTGATATAAAAAAGCGAGATTTTGAGTAATCCTCAAAGGGGGTAGTACACGAGGATTTGCCAAAACTTGAGTCGGGGTATTTTATGGATATTAAATTGACATTTTTGTAAATTTGTGTCCCTATGGATATTAAAATTAAAATTTGACCGTATATGGTGGAGTCCGGGCCTTAAAAAGAGCTGATATAAAAAAATGAGATTTTGAATAATCCTCAAAGGGGGTAGTACACGAGGATTTGTCAAAACTTGAGTCGGGGTATTCTATGGATATTAAATTGATATTTTTGTAAATTTATGTCTCTATGGATATTGGAATTAGAATTTGACCGTATATGGTGAAGTCTGGGCCTCAAAAAGAGCTGATATAAAAAAGCGGGCTTTTGAATAATCCTCAAAGGGGGTAGTACACGAGGATCAGCCAAAACTTGAGTCGGGGTATTTTATGGATATTAAATTGACATTTTTGTAAATCTGTGTCCCTATGTATATTAGAATTAGAATTTGACCGTATATGGTCGAGACCGAGTCTCAAATAGAGCTGATATAAAAAAAGCGGGCTTTTGAATAATCCTCAAAGAGGGTAGTACACGAGGATTTGCCAAAACTTGAGTCGGGGTATGTTATGGATATTAAATTGATATTTTTATAAATGTGTGTCCCTATGGATATTAGAATTAGAATTTGACCGTATATGGTGGAGTCCGGACCTCAAAAAGAGCTGATATAAAAAAATGAGATTTTGAATAATCCTCAAAGGGGGTAGTATACGAGGATTTGTCAAAACTTGAGTCGGGGTATTGTATGGATATTAAATTGATATTTTTGTAAATTTAGGTCTCTATGGATATTGGAATTAGAATTTGACCATATATGGTAGAGTCCGGGCCTAGACAGAGCTGATATAAAAAAAGCAGGCTTTTGAATAATCCTCAAGGGTGGGGTAGTACACGAGGATTTGCCAAAACTTGAGTCGGGGTATTTTATGGATATTAAATTGATATTTTTGTAAATTTGTGTCCCTAGGGATATTATAATTAGAATTTGACCGTATATGATGGAGTCTGTGCCTCAAACAGAGCTGATATAAAAAAGCGAGATTTTGAATAATCCTCAAAGGGGGTAGTACACGAGGATTTGCCAAAACTTGAGTCGGGGTATTTTATGGATATTAAATTGACATTTTTGTAAATCTGTGTCCCTATGTATATTTGAATTAGAATTTGACCGTATATGGTCGAGACCGAGCCTCAAATAGAGCTGATATAAAAAAAGCGGGCTTTTGAATAATCCTCAAAGGGGGTAGTACACGAGGATTTGCCAAACTTGAGTCGGGGTATTTTATGGATATTAAATTGATATTTTTGTAAATTTGTGTCCCTATGGATATTAGAATTAGAATTTGACTGTATATGGTCGAGACCGAGCCTCAAATAGAGCTGATATAAAAAAAGCGGGCTTTTGAATAATCCTCAAAGGGGGTAATACACGAGGATTTGCCAAAACTTGAGTCGGGGTATTTTATGGATATTAAATTGATAATTTTGTAAATTTGTGTCCCTATGGATATTAGAATTAGAATTTGACCATATATGATAGAGTTCGTGCATCAAACAGAGCTGATATAAAAAAGCGAGATTTTGAATAATCCTCAAAGGGGGTAGTACACGAAGATTAGCCAAAACTTGAGTCGAGGTATTTTATGGATATTAAATTGACATTTTTGTAAATTTGTGTCCCTATGGATATTAGAATTAGAATTTGACCGTATATGGTCGAGTCCGAGCCTCAAATAGAGCTGATATAAAAAAGCGAGATTTTGAATAATCCTCAAAGGGGGTAGTACACGAGGATTTGCCAAAACTTTAGTCGGGGTATTATATGGATATTAAATTGACATTTTTGTAAATTTGTGTCCCTATGGATATTAGAATTAGAATTTGACCGTATATGGTGGAGTCCGGGCCTCAAAAAGAGCTGATATAAAAAAATGAGATTTTGAATAATCCTCAAAGGGGGTAGTACACGAGGATTTGTCAAAACTTGAGTCGGGGTATTCTATGGATATTAAATTGATATTTTTGTAAATTTATGTCTCTATGGATATTGGAATTAGAATTTGACTGTATATGGTGGAGTCTGGGCCTCAAACAGAGCTGATATAAAAAAGCGGGCTTTTGAATAATCCTCAAAGGGGGTAGTACACGAGGATCAGCCAAAACTTGAGTCGGGGTATTTTATGGATATTAAATTGACATTTTTATAAATTTGTGTCCCTATGTATATTAGAATTAGAATTTGACCGTATATGGTCGAGACCGAGCCTCAAATAGAGCTGATATAAAAAAGCGGGCTTTTGAATAATCCTCAAAGGGGGTAGTACACGAGGATTTGCCAAAACTTGAGTCGGGGTATTTTATGGATATTAAATTGATATTTTTGTAAATTTGTGTCCCTATGGATATTAGAATTAGAATTTGACTGTATATGGTCGAGACCGAGCCTCAAATAGAGGTGATATAAAAAAAGCGGGCTTTTGAATAATCCTCAAAGGGGGTAGTACACGAGGATTTGCCAAAACTTGAGTCGGGGTATTTTATGGATATTAAATTGATATTTTTGTAAATTTGTGTCCCTAGGGATATTATAATTAGAATTTGACCGTATATGATGGAGTCTGTGCCTCAAACAGAGCTGATATAAAAAAGCGAGATTTTGAATAATCCTCAAAGGGGGTAGTACACGAGGATTTGCCAAAACTTGAGTCGGGGTATTTTATGGATATTAAATTGACATTTTTGTAAATCTGTGTCCCTATGTATATTAGAATTAGAATTTGACCGTATATGGTCGAGACCGAGCCTCAAATAGAGCTGATATAAAAAAAGCGGGCTTTTGAATAATCCTCAAAGGGGGTAGTACACGAGGATTTGCAAAAACTTGAGTCGGGGTATTTTATGGATATTAAATTGATATTTTTGTAAATTTGTGTCCCTATGGATATTAGAATTAGAATTTGACTGTATATGGTTGAGACCGAGCCTCAAATAGAGCTGATATAAAAAAAGCGGGCTTTTGAATAATCCTCAAAGGGGGTAATACACGAGGATTTGCCAAAACTTGAGTCGGGGTATTTTATGGATATTAAATTGATAATTTTGTAAATTTGTGTCCCTATGGATATTAGAATTAGAATTTGACCATATATGATAGAGTTCGTGCCTCAAACAGAGCTGATATAAAAAAGCGAGATTTTGAATAATCCTCAAAGGGGGTAGTACACGAAGATTAGCCAAAACTTGAGTCGAGGTATTTTATGGATATTAAATTGACATTTTTGTAAATTTGTGTCCCTATGGATATTAGAATTAGAATTTGACCGTATATGGTCGAGTCCGAGCCTCAAATAGAGCTGATATAAAAAAGCGAGATTTTGAATAATCCTCAAAGGGGGTAGTACACGAGGATTTGCCAAAACTTTAGTCGGGGTATTATATGGATATTAAATTGACATTTTTGTAAATTTGTGTCCCTATGGATATTAGAATTAGAATTTGACCGTATATGGTGGAGTCCGGGCCTCAAAAAGAGCTGATATAAAAAAATGAGATTTTGAATAATCCTCAAAGGGGGTAGTACACGAGGATTTGTCAAAACTTGAGTCGGGGTATTCTATGGATATTAAATTGATATTTTTGTAAATTTATGTCTCTATGGATATTGGAATTAGAATTTGACCGTATATGGTGGAGTCTGGGCCTCAAACAGAGCTGATATAAAAAAGCGGGCTTTTGAATAATCCTCAAAGGGGGTAGTACACGAGGATCAGCCAAAACTTGAGTCGGGGTATTTTATGGATATTAAATTGACATTTTTATAAATTTGTGTCCCTATGTATATTAGAATTAGAATTTGACCGTATATGGTCGAGACCGAGCCTCAAATAGAGCTGATATAAAAAAGCGGGCTTTTGAATAATCCTCAAAGGGGGTAGTACACGAGGATTTGCCAAAACTTGAGTCGGGGTATTTTATGGATATTAAATTGATATTTTTGTAAATTTGTGTCCCTATGGATATTAGAATTAGAATTTGACTGTATATGGTCGAGACCGAGCCTCAAATAGAGGTGATATAAAAAAAGCGGGCTTTTGAATAATCCTCAAAGGGGGTAGTACACGAGGATTTGCCAAAACTTGAGTCGGGGTATTTTATGGATATTAAATTGATATTTTTGTAAATTTATGTCCCTATGGATATTAGAATTAGAATTTGACCGTATATGATCGAGTCCGAGCCTCCAATAGAGCTGATATAAAAAAGCGAGATTTTGAATAATCCTCAAAGGGGGTAGTACACGAGGATTTGCCAAAACTTGAGTCGGGGTATTTTATTGATATTAAATTGACATTTTTGTAAATTTGTGTCCCTATGGATATTAGAATTAGAATTTGACCGTATATGGTGGAGTCCGGGCCTCAAAAAGAGCTGATATAAAAAAAATGAGATTTTGAATAATCCTCAAAGGGGGTAGTACACGGGGATTTGTCAAAACTTGAGTCGGGATATTCTATGGATATTAAATTGATATTTTTGTAAATTTATGTCTCTATGGATATTGGAATTAGACTTTGACCGTATATGGTGGAGTCTGGGCCTCAAACAGAGCTGATATAAAAAAGCGGGCTTTTGAATAATCCTCAAAGGGGTAGTACACGAGGATCAGCAAAAACTTGAGTTGGGGTATTTTATGGATATTAAATTGACATTTTTGTAAATCTGTGTCCCTATGTATATTAGAATTAGAATTTGACCGTATATGGTCGAGACCAAGCCTCAAATAGAGCTGATATAAAAAAAGCGGGCTTTTGAATAATCCTCAAAGGGGGTAGTACACGAGGATTTGCCAAAACTTGAGTCGGGGTATTTTATGGATATTAAATTGATATTTTTGTAAATTTGTGTCCCTATGGATATTAGAATTAGAATTTGACTGTATATGGTCGAGACCGAACCTCAAATAGAGCTGATATAAAAAAAGCGGGCTTTTGAATAATCCTCAAATGGGGTAGTACACGAGGATTTGCCAAAACTTGAGTCGGGGTATTTTATGGATATTAAATTGATAATTTTGTAAATTTGTGTCCCTATGGATATTAGAATTAGAATTTGACCATATATGATAGAGTTCGTGCCTCAAACAGAGCTGATATAAAAAAGCGAGATTTTGAATAATCCTCAAAGGGGGTAGTACACGAAGATTAGCCAAAACTTGAGTCGAGGTATTTTATGGATATTAAATTGACATTTTTGTAAATTTGTGTCCCTATGGATATTAGAATTAGAATTTGACCGTATATGGTCGAGTCCGAGCCTCAAATAGAGCTGATATAAAAAAGCGAGATTTTGAATAATCCTCAAAGGGGGTAGTACACGAGGATTTGCCAAAACTTTAGTCGGGGTATTATATGGATATTAAATTGACATTTTTGTAAATTTGTGTCCCTATGGATATTAGAATTAGAATTTGACCGTATATGGTGTAGTCCGGGCCTCAAAAAGAGCTGATATAAAAAAATGAGATTTTGAATAATCCTTAAAGGGTGTAGTACACGAGGATTTGTCAAAACTTGAGTCGGGGTATGCTATGGATATTAAATTGATATTTTTGTAAATTTATGTCTCTATGGATATTGGAATTAGAATTTGACCGTATATGGTGGAGTCTGGGCCTCAAACAGAGCTGATATAAAAAAGCGGGCTTTTGAATAATCCTCAAAGGGGGTAGTACACGAGGATCAGCCAAAACTTGAGTCGGGGTATTTTATTGATATTAAATTGACATTTTTATAAATTTGTGTCCCTATGTATATTAGAATTAGAATTTGACCGTATATGGTCGAGACCGAGCCTCAAATAGAGCTGATATAAAAAAGCGGGCTTTTGAATAATCCTCAAAGGGGGTAGTACACGAGGATTTGCCAAAACTTGAGTCGGGGTATTTTATGGATATTAAATTGATATTTTTGTAAATTTGTGTCCCTATGGATATTAGAATTAGAATTTGACTGTATATGGTCGAGACCGAGCCTCAAATAGAGGTGATATAAAAAAAGCGGGCTTTTGAATAATCCTCAAAGGGGGTAGTACACGAGGATTTGCCAAAACTTGAGTCGGGGTATTTTATGGATATTAAATTGATATTTTTGTAAATTTATGTCCCTATGGATATTAGAATTAGAATTTGACCGTATATGGTCGAGTCCGAGCCCCAAATAGAGCTGATATAAAAAAGCGAGATTTTGAATAATCCTCAAAGGGGGTAGTACACGAGGATTTGCCAAAACTTGAGTCGGGGTATTTTATTGATATTAAATTGACATTTTTGTAAATTTGTGTCCCTATGGATATTAGAATTAGAATTTGACCGTATATGGTGGAGTCCGGGCCTCAAAAAGAGCTGATATAAAAAAAATGAGATTTTGAATAATCCTCAAAGGGGGTAGTACACGAGGATTTGTCAAAACTTGAGTCGGGGTATTCTATGGATATTAAATTGATATTTTTGTAAATTTATGTCTCTATGGATATTGGAATTAGAATTTGACCGTATATGGTGGAGTCTGGGCCTCAAACAGAGCTGATATAAAAAAGCGGGCTTTTGAATAATCCTCAAAGGGGTAGTACACGAGGATCAGCAAAAACTTGAGTTGGGGTATTTTATGGATATTAAATTGACATTTTTGTAAATCTGTGTCCCTATGTATATTAGAATTAGAATTTGACCGTATATGGTCGAGACCGAGCCTCAAATAGAGCTGATATAAAAAAAGCGGGCTTTTAAATAATCCTCAAAGGGGGTAGTACACGAGGATTTGCCAAAACTTGAGTCGGGGTATTTTATGGATATTAAATTGATATTTTTGTAAATTTGTGTCCCTATGGATATTAGAATTAGAATTTGACTGTATATGGTCGAGACCGAGCCTCAAATAGAGCTGATATAAAAAAAGCGGGCTTTTGAATAATCCTCAAAGGGGGTAGTACACGAGGATTTGCCAAAACTTGAGTCGGGGTATTTTATGGATATTAAATTGATAATTTTGTAAATTTGTGTCCCTATGGATATTAGAATTAGAATTTGACCATATATGATAGAGTTCGTGCCTCAAACAGAGCTCATATAAAAAAGCGAGATTTTGAATAATCCTCAAAGGGGGTAGTACACGAAGATTAGCCAAAACTTGAGTCGAGGTATTTTATGGATATTAAATTGACATTTTTGTAAATTTGTGTCCCTATGGATATTAGAATTAGAATTTGACCGTATATGGTCGAGTCCGAGCCTCAAATAGAGCTGATATAAAAAAGCGAGATTTTGAATAATCCTCAAAGGGGGTAGTACACGAGGATTTGCCAAAACTTTAGTCGGGGTATTATATGGATATTAAATTGACATTTTTGTAAATTTGTGTCCCTATGGATATTAGAATTAGAATTTGACCGTATATGGTGGAGTCCGGGCCTCAAAAAGAGCTGATATAAAAAAATGAGATTTTGAATAATCCTCAAAGGGGGTAGTACACGAGGATTTGTCAAAACTTGAGTCGGGGTATTCTATGGATATTAAATTGATATTTTTGTAAATTTATGTCTCTATGGATATTGGAATTAGAATTTGACTGTATATGGTGGAGTCTGGGCCTCAAACAGAGCTGATATAAAAAAGCGGGCTTTTGAATAATCCTCAAAGGGGGTAGTACACGAGGATCAGCCAAAACTTGAGTCGGGGTATTTTATGGATATTAAATTGACATTTTTATAAATTTGTGTCCCTATGTATATTAGAATTAGAATTTGACCGTATATGGTCGAGACCGAGCCTCAAATAGAGCTGATATAAAAAAGCGGGCTTTTGAATAATCCTCAAAGGGGGTAGTACACGAGGATTTGCCAAAACTTGAGTCGGGGTATTTTATGGATATTAAATTGATATTTTTGTAAATTTGTGTCCCTATGGATATTAGAATTAGAATTTGACTGTATATGGTCGAGACCGAGCCTCAAATAGAGGTGATATAAAAAAAGCGGGCTTTTGAATAATCCTCAAAGGGGGTAGTACACGAGGATTTGCCAAAACTTGAGTCGGGGTATTTTATGGATATTAAATTGATATTTTTGTAAATTTGTGTCCCTAGGGATATTATAATTAGAATTTGACCGTATATGATGGAGTCTGTGCCTCAAACAGAGCTGATATAAAAAAGCGAGATTTTGAATAATCCTCAAAGGGGGTAGTACACGAGGATTTGCCAAAACTTGAGTCGGGGTATTTTATGGATATTAAATTGACATTTTTGTAAATCTGTGTCCCTATGTATATTAGAATTAGAATTTGACCGTATATGGTCGAGACCGAGCCTCAAATAGAGCTGATATAAAAAAAGCGGGCTTTTGAATAATCCTCAAAGGGGGTAGTACACGAGGATTTGCAAAAACTTGAGTCGGGGTATTTTATGGATATTAAATTGATATTTTTGTAAATTTGTGTCCCTATGGATATTAGAATTAGAATTTGACTGTATATGGTTGAGACCGAGCCTCAAATAGAGCTGATATAAAAAAAGCGGGCTTTTGAATAATCCTCAAAGGGGGTAATACACGAGGATTTGCCAAAACTTGAGTCGGGGTATTTTATGGATATTAAATTGATAATTTTGTAAATTTGTGTCCCTATGGATATTAGAATTAGAATTTGACCATATATGATAGAGTTCGTGCCTCAAACAGAGCTGATATAAAAAAGCGAGATTTTGAATAATCCTCAAAGGGGGTAGTACACGAAGATTAGCCAAAACTTGAGTCGAGGTATTTTATGGATATTAAATTGACATTTTTGTAAATTTGTGTCCCTATGGATATTAGAATTAGAATTTGACCGTATATGGTCGAGTCCGAGCCTCAAATAGAGCTGATATAAAAAAGCGAGATTTTGAATAATCCTCAAAGGGGGTAGTACACGAGGATTTGCCAAAACTTTAGTCGGGGTATTATATGGATATTAAATTGACATTTTTGTAAATTTGTGTCCCTATGGATATTAGAATTAGAATTTGACCGTATATGGTGGAGTCCGGGCCTCAAAAAGAGCTGATATAAAAAAATGAGATTTTGAATAATCCTCAAAGGGGGTAGTACACGAGGATTTGTCAAAACTTGAGTCGGGGTATTCTATGGATATTAAATTGATATTTTTGTAAATTTATGTCTCTATGGATATTGGAATTAGAATTTGACCGTATATGGTGGAGTCTGGGCCTCAAACAGAGCTGATATAAAAAAGCGGGCTTTTGAATAATCCTCAAAGGGGGTAGTACACGAGGATCAGCCAAAACTTGAGTCGGGGTATTTTATGGATATTAAATTGACATTTTTATAAATTTGTGTCCCTATGTATATTAGAATTAGAATTTGACCGTATATGGTCGAGACCGAGCCTCAAATAGAGCTGATATAAAAAAGCGGGCTTTTGAATAATCCTCAAAGGGGGTAGTACACGAGGATTTGCCAAAACTTGAGTCGGGGTATTTTATGGATATTAAATTGATATTTTTGTAAATTTGTGTCCCTATGGATATTAGAATTAGAATTTGACTGTATATGGTCGAGACCGAGCCTCAAATAGAGGTGATATAAAAAAAGCGGGCTTTTGAATAATCCTCAAAGGGGGTAGTACACGAGGATTTGCCAAAACTTGAGTCGGGGTATTTTATGGATATTAAATTGATATTTTTGTAAATTTATGTCCCTATGGATATTAGAATTAGAATTTGACCGTATATGATCGAGTCCGAGCCTCCAATAGAGCTGATATAAAAAAGCGAGATTTTGAATAATCCTCAAAGGGGGTAGTACACGAGGATTTGCCAAAACTTGAGTCGGGGTATTTTATTGATATTAAATTGACATTTTTGTAAATTTGTGTCCCTATGGATATTAGAATTAGAATTTGACCGTATATGGTGGAGTCCGGGCCTCAAAAAGAGCTGATATAAAAAAAATGAGATTTTGAATAATCCTCAAAGGGGGTAGTACACGGGGATTTGTCAAAACTTGAGTCGGGATATTCTATGGATATTAAATTGATATTTTTGTAAATTTATGTCTCTATGGATATTGGAATTAGACTTTGACCGTATATGGTGGAGTCTGGGCCTCAAACAGAGCTGATATAAAAAAGCGGGCTTTTGAATAATCCTCAAAGGGGTAGTACACGAGGATCAGCAAAAACTTGAGTTGGGGTATTTTATGGATATTAAATTGACATTTTTGTAAATCTGTGTCCCTATGTATATTAGAATTAGAATTTGACCGTATATGGTCGAGACCAAGCCTCAAATAGAGCTGATATAAAAAAAGCGGGCTTTTGAATAATCCTCAAAGGGGGTAGTACACGAGGATTTGCCAAAACTTGAGTCGGGGTATTTTATGGATATTAAATTGATATTTTTGTAAATTTGTGTCCCTATGGATATTAGAATTAGAATTTGACTGTATATGGTCGAGACCGAACCTCAAATAGAGCTGATATAAAAAAAGCGGGCTTTTGAATAATCCTCAAATGGGGTAGTACACGAGGATTTGCCAAAACTTGAGTCGGGGTATTTTATGGATATTAAATTGATAATTTTGTAAATTTGTGTCCCTATGGATATTAGAATTAGAATTTGACCATATATGATAGAGTTCGTGCCTCAAACAGAGCTGATATAAAAAAGCGAGATTTTGAATAATCCTCAAAGGGGGTAGTACACGAAGATTAGCCAAAACTTGAGTCGAGGTATTTTATGGATATTAAATTGACATTTTTGTAAATTTGTGTCCCTATGGATATTAGAATTAGAATTTGACCGTATATGGTCGAGTCCGAGCCTCAAATAGAGCTGATATAAAAAAGCGAGATTTTGAATAATCCTCAAAGGGGGTAGTACACGAGGATTTGCCAAAACTTTAGTCGGGATATTATATGGATATTAAATTGACATTTTTGTAAATTTGTGTCCCTATGGATATTAGAATTAGAATTTGACCGTATATGGTGTAGTCCGGGCCTCAAAAAGAGCTGATATAAAAAAATGAGATTTTGAATAATCCTTAAAGGGTGTAGTACACGAGGATTTGTCAAAACTTGAGTCGGGGTATGCTATGGATATTAAATTGATATTTTTGTAAATTTATGTCTCTATGGATATTGGAATTAGAATTTGACCGTATATGGTGGAGTCTGGGCCTCAAACAGAGCTGATATAAAAAAGCGGGCTTTTGAATAATCCTCAAAGGGGGTAGTACACGAGGATCAGCCAAAACTTGAGTCGGGGTATTTTATTGATATTAAATTGACATTTTTATAAATTTGTGTCCCTATGTATATTAGAATTAGAATTTGACCGTATATGGTCGAGACCGAGCCTCAAATAGAGCTGATATAAAAAAGCGGGCTTTTGAATAATCCTCAAAGGGGGTAGTACACGAGGATTTGCCAAAACTTGAGTCGGGGTATTTTATGGATATTAAATTGATATTTTTGTAAATTTGTGTCCCTATGGATATTAGAATTAGAATTTGACTGTATATGGTCGAGACCGAGCCTCAAATAGAGGTGATATAAAAAAAGCGGGCTTTTGAATAATCCTCAAAGGGGGTAGTACACGAGGATTTGCCAAAACTTGAGTCGGGGTATTTTATGGATATTAAATTGATATTTTTGTAAATTTATGTCCCTATGGATATTAGAATTAGAATTTGACCGTATATGGTCGAGTCCGAGCCCCAAATAGAGCTGATATAAAAAAGCGAGATTTTGAATAATCCTCAAAGGGGGTAGTACACGAGGATTTGCCAAAACTTGAGTCGGGGTATTTTATTGATATTAAATTGACATTTTTGTAAATTTGTGTCCCTATGGATATTAGAATTAGAATTTGACCGTATATGGTGGAGTCCGGGCCTCAAAAAGAGCTGATATAAAAAAAATGAGATTTTGAATAATCCTCAAAGGGGGTAGTACACGAGGATTTGTCAAAACTTGAGTCGGGGTATTCTATGGATATTAAATTGATATTTTTGTAAATTTATGTCTCTATGGATATTGGAATTAGAATTTGACCGTATATGGTGGAGTCTGGGCCTCAAACAGAGCTGATATAAAAAAGCGGGCTTTTGAATAATCCTCAAAGGGGTAGTACACGAGGATCAGCAAAAACTTGAGTTGGGGTATTTTATGGATATTAAATTGACATTTTTGTAAATCTGTGTCCCTATGTATATTAGAATTAGAATTTGACCGTATATGGTCGAGACCGAGCCTCAAATAGAGCTGATATAAAAAAAGCGGGCTTTTAAATAATCCTCAAAGGGGGTAGTACACGAGGATTTGCCAAAACTTGAGTCGGGGTATTTTATGGATATTAAATTGATATTTTTGTAAATTTGTGTCCCTATGGATATTAGAATTAGAATTTGACTGTATATGGTCGAGACCGAGCCTCAAATAGAGCTGATATAAAAAAAGCGGGCTTTTGAATAATCCTCAAAGGGGGTAGTACACGAGGATTTGCCAAAACTTGAGTCGGGGTATTTTATGGATATTAAATTGATAATTTTGTAAATTTGTGTCCCTATGGATATTAGAATTAGAATTTGACCATATATGATAGAGTTCGTGCCTCAAACAGAGCTCATATAAAAAAGCGAGATTTTGAATAATCCTCAAAGGGGGTAGTACACGAAGATTAGCCAAAACTTGAGACGAGGTATTTTATGGATATTAAATTGATATTTTTGTAAATTTGTGTCCCTATGGATATTAGAATTAGAATTTGACCGTATATGGTCGAGTCCGAGCCTCAAATAGAGCTGATATAAAAAAGCGAGATTTTGAATAATCCTCAAAGGGGGTAGTACACGAGGATTTGCCAAAACTTTAGTCGGGGTATTATATGGATATTAAATTGACATTTTTGTAAATTTGTGTCCCTATGGATATTAGAATTAGAATTTGACCGTATATGGTGGAGTCCGGGCCTCAAAAAGAGCTGATATAAAAAAATGAGATTTTGAATAATCCTCAAAGGGGGTAGTACACGAGGATTTGTCAAAACTTGAGTCGGGGTATTCTATGGATATTAAATTGATATTTTTGTAAATTTATGTCTCTATGGATATTGGAATTAGAATTTGACCGTATATGGTGGAGTCTGGGCCTCAAACAGAGCTGATATAAAAAAGCGGGCTTTTGAATAATCCTCAAAGGGGGTAGTACACGAGGATCAGCCAAAACTTGAGTCGGGGTATTTTATGGATATTAAATTGACATTTTTATAAATTTGTGTCCCTATGTATATTAGAATTAGAATTTGACCGTATATGGTCGAGACCGAGCCTCAAATAGAGCTGATATAAAAAAGCGGGCTTTTGAATAATCCTCAAAGAGGGTAGTACATGAGGATTTGCCAAAACTTGAGTCGGGGTATTTTATGGATATTAAATTGATATTTTTGTAAATTTGTGTCCCTATGGATATTAGAATTAGAATTTGACTGTATATGGTCGAGACCGAGCCTCAAATAGAGCTGATATAAAAAAAGCGGGCTTTTGAATAATCCTCAAAGGTGGTAGTACACGAGGATTTGCCAAAACATGAGTCGGGGTATTTTATGGATATTAAATTGATATTTTTGTAAATTTATGTCCCTATGGATATTAGAATTAGAATTTGACCGTATATGGTCGAGTCCGAGCCTCAAATAGAGCTGATATAAAAAAGCGAGATTTTGAATAATCCTCAAAGGGGGTAGTACACGAGGATTTGCCAAAACTTGAGTCGGGGTATTTTATTGATATTAAATTGACATTTTTGTAAATTTGTGTCCCTATGGATATTAGAATTAGAATTTGACCGTATATGGTGGAGTCCGGGCCTCAAAAAGAGCTGATATAAAAAAAATGAGATTTTGAATAATCCTCAAAGGGGGTAGTACACGAGGATTTGTCAAAACTTGAGTCGGGGTATTCTATGGATATTAAATTGATATTTTTATAAATTTATGTCTCTATGGATATTGGAATTAGAATTTGACCGTATATTGTGGAGTCTGGGCCTCAAACAAAGCTGATATAAAAAAGCGGGCTTTTGAATAATCCTCAAAGGGGTATTACACGAGGATCAGCAAAAACTTGAGTTGGGGTATTTTATGGATATTAAATTGACATTTTTGTAAATCTGTGTCCCTATGTATATTAGAATTAGAATTTGACCGTATATGGTCGAGTCCGAGCCTCAAATAGAGCTGATATAAAAAAAGCGGGCTTTTGAATGATCCTCAAAGGGGGTAGTACACGAGGATTTGCCAAAACTTGAGTCGGGGTATTTTATGGATATTAAATTGATATTTTTGTAAATTTGTGTCCCTATGGATATTAGAATTAGAATTTGACTGTATATGGTCGAGACCGAGCCTCAAATAGAGCTGATATAAAAAAAGCGGGCTTTTGAATAATCCTCAAAGGGGGTAGTACACGAGGATTTGCCAAAACTTGAGTCGGGGTATTTTATGGATATTAAATTGATAATTTTGTAAATTTGTGTCCCTATGGATATTTGAATTAGAATTTGACCATATATGATAGAGTTCGTGCCTCAAACAGAGCTGATATAAAAAAGCGAGATTTTGAATAATCCTCAAAGGGGGTAGTACACGAAGATTAGCCAAAACTTGAGTCGATGTATTTTATGGATATTAAATTGACATTTTTGTAAATTTGTGTCCCTATTGATATTAGAATTAGAATTTGACCGTATATGGTCGAGTCCGAGCCTCAAATAGAGCTGATATAAAAAAGCGAGATTTTGAATAATCCTCAAAGGGGGTAGTACACGAGGATTTGCCAAAACTTTAGTCGGGGTATTTTATGGATATTAAATTGACATTTTTGTAAATTTGTGTCCCTATGGATATTAGAATTAAAATTTGACCGTATATGGTGGAGTCCGGGCCTCAAAAAGAGCTGATATAAAAAAATGAGATTTTGAATAATCCTCAAAGGGGGTAGTACACGAGGATTTGTCAAAACTTGAGTCGGGGTATTCTATGGATATTAAATTGATATTTTTGTAAATTTATGTCTCTATGGATATTGGAATTAGAATTTGACCGTATATGGTGGAGTCTGGGCCTCAAACAGAGCTGATATAAAAAAGCGGGCTTTTGAATAATCCTCAAAGGGGGTAGTACACGAGGATCAGCCAAAACTTGAGTCGGGGTATTTTATGGATATTAAATTGACATTTTTATAAATTTGTGTCCCTATATATATTAGAATTAGAATTTGACCGTATATGGTCGAGACCGAGCCACAAATAGAGCTGATATAAAAAAGCGGGTTTTTGAATAATCCTCAAAGGGGGTAGTACACGAGGATTTGCCAAAACTTGAGTCAGGGTATTTTATGGATATTAAATTGATATTTTTGTAAATTTGTGTCCCTATGGATATTAGAATTAGAATTTGACTGTATATGGTCGAGACCGAGCCTCAAATAGAGCTGATATAAAAAAAGCGGGCTTTTGAATAATCCTCAAAGGGGGTAGTACACGAGGATTTGCCAAAACTTGAGTCGGGGTATTTTATGGATATTAAATTGATATTTTTGTAAATTTATGTCCCTATGGATATTAGAATTAGAATTTGACCGTATATGGT
Source organism: Oenanthe sinensis (assembly GCA_028671895.1). Classification (NCBI taxonomy): domain Eukaryota; kingdom Viridiplantae; phylum Streptophyta; class Magnoliopsida; order Apiales; family Apiaceae; genus Oenanthe; species Oenanthe sinensis. Next base: position 47,118,241 of record CM053806.1, on the reverse strand, counting down.
CGAGTCCGAGCCTCAAATAGAGCTGATATAAAAAAGCGAGATTTTGAATAATCCTCAAAGGGGGTAGTACACGAGGATTTGCCAAAACTTGAGTCGGGGTATTTTATTGATATTAAATTGACATTTTTGTAAATTTGTGTCCCTATGGATATTAGAATTAGAATTTGACCGTATATGGTGGAGTCCGGGCCTCAAAAAGAGCTGATATAAAAAAAATGAGATTTTGAATAATCCTCAAAGGGGGTAGTACACGAGGATTTGTCAAAACTTGAGTCGGGGTTTTCTATGGATATTAAATTGATATTTTTGTAAATTTATGTCTCTATGGATATTGGAATTAGAATTTGACCGTATATGGTGGAGTTTGGGCCTCAAACAGAGCTGATATAAAAAAGCGGGCTTTTGAATAATCCTCAAAGGGGTAGTACACGAGGATCAGCAAAAACTTGAGTCGGGGTATTTTATGGATATTAAATTGACATTTTTATAAATTTGTGTCCCTATGTATATTAGAATTAGAATTTGACCGTATATGGTCGAGACCGAGCCTCAAATAGAGCTGATATAAAAAAGCGGGCTTTTGAATAATCCTCAAAGGGGGTAGTACACGAGGATTTGCCAAAACTTGAGTCGGGGTATTTTATGGATATTAAATTGATAATTTTGTAAATTTGTGTCCCTATGGATATTTGAATTAGAATTTGACCATATATGATAGAGTTCGTGCCTCAAACAGAGCTGATATAAAAAAGCGAGATTTTGAATAATCCTCAAAGGGGGTAGTACACGAAGATTAGCCAAAACTTGAGTCGAGGTATTTTATGGATATTAAATTGACATTTTTGTAAATTTGTGTCCCTATTGATATTAGAATTAGAATTTGACCGTATATGGTCGAGTCCGAGCCTCAAATAGAGCTGATATAAAAAAGCGAGATTTTGAATAATCCTCAAAGGGGGTAGTACACGAGGATTTGCCAAAACTTTAGTCGGGGTATTTTATGGATATTAAATTGACATTTTTGTAAATTTGTGTCCCTATGGATATTAGAATTAAAATTTGACCGTATATGGTGGAGTCCGGGCCTCAAAAAGAGCTGATATAAAAAAATGAGATTTTGAATAATCCTCAAAGGGGGTAGTACACGAGGATTTGTCAAAACTTGAGTCGGGGTATTCTATGGATATTAAATTGATATTTTTGTAAATTTATGTCTCTATGGATATTGGAATTAGAATTTGACCGTATATGGTGGAGTCTGGGCCTCAAACAGAGCTGATATAAAAAAGCGGGCTTTTGAATAATCCTCAAAGGGGGTAGTACACGAGGATCAGCCAAAACTTGAGTCGGGGTATTTTATGGATATTAAATTGACATTTTTATAAATTTGTGTCCCTATATATATTAGAATTAGAATTTGACCGTATATGGTCGAGACCGAGCCACAAATAGAGCTGATATAAAAAAGCGGGTTTTTGAATAATCCTCAAAGGGGGTAGTACACGAGGATTTGCCAAAACTTGAGTCAGGGTATTTTATGGATATTAAATTGATATTTTTGTAAATTTGTGTCCCTATGGATATTAGAATTAGAATTTGACTGTATATGGTCGAGACCGAGCCTCAAATAGAGCTGATATAAAAAAAGCGGGCTTTTGAATAATCCTCAAAGGGGGTAGTACACGAGGATTTGCCAAAACTTGAGTCGGGGTATTTTATGGATATTAAATTGATATTTTTGTAAATTTATGTCCCTATGGATATTAGAATTAGAATTTGACCGTATATGGTCGAGTCCGAGCCTCAAATAGAGCTGATATAAAAAAGCGAGATTTTGAATAATCCTCAAAGGGGGTAGTACACGAGGATTTGCCAAAACTTGAGTCGGGGTATTTTATTGATATTAAATTGACATTTTTGTAAATTTGTGTCCCTATGGATATTAGAATTAGAATTTGACCGTATATGGTGGAGTCCGGGCCTCAAAAAGAGCTGATATAAAAAAAATGAGATTTTGAATAATCCTCAAAGGGGGTAGTACACGAGGATTTGTCAAAACTTGAGTCGGGGTTTTCTATGGATATTAAATTGATATTTTTGTAAATTTATGTCTCTATGGATATTGGAATTAGAATTTGACCGTATATGGTGGAGTTTGGGCCTCAAACAGAGCTGATATAAAAAAGCGGGCTTTTGAATAATCCTCAAAGGGGTAGTACACGAGGATCAGCAAAAACTTGAGTCGGGGTATTTTATGGATATTAAATTGACATTTTTATAAATTTGTGTCCCTATGTATATTAGAATTAGAATTTGACCGTATATGGTCGAGACCGAGCCTCAAATAGAGCTGATATAAAAAAGCGGGCTTTTGAATAATCCTCAAAGGGGGTAGTACACGAGGATTTGCCAAAACTTGAGTCGGGGTATTTTATGGATATTAAATGTATATTTTTGTAAATTTGTGTCCCTATGGATATTAGAATTAGAATTTGACTGTATATGGTCGAGACCGAGCCTCAAATAGAGCTGATATAAAAAAAGCGGGCTTTTGAATAATCCTCAAAGGGGGTAGTACACGAGGATTTGCCAAAACTTGAGTCGGGGTATTTTATGGATATTAAATTGATAATTTTGTAAATTTGTGTCCCTATGGATATTAGAATTAGAATTTGACCATATATGATAGAGTCCGTGCCTCAAACAGAGCTGATATAAAAAAGCGAGATTTTGAATAATCCTCAAAGGGAGTAGTACACGAAGATTATCCAAAACTTGAGTCGAGGTATTTTATGGATATTAAATTGATATTTTTGTAAATTTGTGTCCCTATGGATATTAGAATTAGAATTTGACCGTATATGGTCGAGTCCGAGCCTCAAATAGAGCTGATATAAAAAAGCGAGATTTTGAATAATCCTCAAAGGGGGTAGTACACGAGGATTTGCCAAAACTTGAGTCGGGGTATTTTATGGATATTAAATTGACATTTTTGTAAATTTGTGTCCCTATGGATATTAGAATTAGAATTTGACCGTATATGGTGGAGTCCGGGCCTCAAAAAGAGCTGATATAAAAAAATGAGATTTTGAATAATCCTCAAAGGGGTAGTACACGAGGATTTGTCAAAACTTGAGTCGGGGTATTCTATGGATATTAAATTGATATTTTTGTAAATTTATGTCTCTATGGATATTGGAATTAGAATTTGACCGTATATGGTGGGGTCTGGGCCTCAAACAGAGCTGATATAAAAAAGCGGGCTTTTGAATAATCCTCAAAGGGGGTAGTACACGAGGATCAGCCAAAACTTGAGTCGGGGTATTTTATGGATATTGAATTGACATTTTTGTAAATCTGTGTCCCTATGTATATTAGAATTAGAATTTGACCGTATATGGTCGAGACCGAGCCTCAAATAGAGCTGATATAAAAAAAGCGGGCTTTTGAATAATCCTCAAAGGGGGTAGTACACGAGGATTTGCCAAAACTTGAGTCGGGGTATTTTATGGATATTAAATTGACATTTTTATAAATTTGTGTCCCTATGTATATTAGAATTAGAATTTGACCGTATATGGTCCAGACCGAGCCTCAAATAGAGCTGATATAAAAAAGCGGGCTTTTGAATAATCCTCAAAGGGGGTAGTACACGAGGATTTGCCAAAACTTGAGTCGGGGTATTTTACGGATATTAAATTGACATTTTTGTAAATCTGTGTCCCTATGTATATTAGAATTAGAATTTGACCGTATATGGTCGAGACCGAGCCTCAAACAGAGCTGATATAAAAAAAGCTGGCTTTTGAATGATCCTAAAAGGGGGTAGTACACGAGGATCAGCCAAAACTTGAGTCGGGGTATTTTATGGATATTAAATTTATATTTTTGTAAATTTGTGTCCCTATGGATATTAGAATTAGAATTTGACTGTATATGGTCGAGACCGAGCCCCAAATAGAACTGATATAAAAAAAGCGGGCTTTTGAATAATCCTCAAAGGGGGTAGTACACGAGGATTTGCCAAAACTTGAGTCGGGGTATGTTATGGATATTAAATTGATATTTTTATAAATTTGTGTCCCTATGGATATTAGAATTAGAATTTGACCGTATATGGTGGAGTCCGGACCTCAAAAAGAGCTGATATAAAAAAAATGAGATTTTGAATAATCCTCAAAGGGGGTAGTACACGAGGATTTGTCCAAACTTGAGTCGGGGTATTGTATGGATATTAAATTGATATTTTTGTAAATTTATGTCTCTATGGATATTGGAATTAGAATTTGACCATATATGGTAGAGTCCGGGCCTCAAACAGAGCTGATATAAAAAAAGCAGGCTTTTGAATAATCCTCAAGGGTGGGGTAGTACACGAGGATTTGCCAAAACATGAGTCGGGGTATTTTATGGATATTAAATTGACATTTTTATAAATTTGTGTCCCTATGTATATTAGAATTAGAATTTGACCGTATATGGTCGAGACCGAGCCTCAAATAGAGCTGATATAAAAAAGTGGGCTTTTGAATAATCCTCAAAGGGGGTAGTACACGAGGATTTGCCAAAACTTGAGTCGGGGTATTTTATGGATATTAAATTGATATTTTTGTAAATTTGTGTCCCTATGGATATTAGAATTAGAATTTGACTGTATATGGTCGAGACCGAGCCTCAAATAGAGCTGATATAAAAAAAGTGGGCTTTTGAATAATCCTCAAAGGGGGTAGTACACGAGGATTTGCCAAAACTTGAGTCGGGGTATTTTATGGATATTAAATTGATAATTTTGTAAATTTGTGTCCCTATGGATATTAGAATTAGAATTTGACCATATATGATAGAGTCCGTGCCTCAAACAGAGCTGATATAAAAAAGCGAGATTTTGAATAATCCTCAAAGGGAGTAGTACACGAAGATTAGCCAAAATTTGAGTCGAGGTATTTTATGGATATTAAATTGATATTTTTGTAAATTTGTGTCCCTATGGATATTAGAATTAGAATTTGACCGTATATGGTCGAGTCCGAGCCTCAAATAGAGCTGATATAAAAAAGCGAGATTTTGAATAATCCTCAAAGGGGGTAGTACACGAGGATTTGCCAAAACTTGAGTCGGGGTATTTTATGGATATTAAATTGACATTTTTGTAAATTTGTGTCCCTATGGATATTAGAATTAGAATTTGACCGTATATGGTGGAGTCCGGGCCTCAAAAAGAGCTGATATAAAAAAATGAGATTTTGAATAATCCTCAAAGGGGGTAGTACACGAGGATTTGTCAAAACTTGAGTCGGGGTATTCTATGGATAATAAATTGATATTTTTGTAAATTTATGTCTCTATGGATATTGGAATTAGAATTTGACCGTATATGGTGGAGTCTGGGCCTCAAACAGAGCTGATATAAAAAAGCGGGATTTTAAATAATCCTCAAAGGGGGGTAGTACACGAGGATCAGCCAAAACTTGAGTCGGGGTATTTTATGGATATTAAATTGACATTTTTATAAATTTGTGTCCCTATGTATATTAGAATTAGAATTTGACCGTATATGGTCGAGACCGAGTCTCAAATAGAGCTGATATAAAAAAGCGGGCTTTTGAATAATCCACAAAGGGGGTAGTACACGAGGATTTGCCAAAACTTGAGTCGGGGTATTTTATGGATATTAAATTGATATTTTTGTAAATTTGTATCCCTATGGATATTAGAATTAGAATTTGACTGTATATGGTCGAGACCGAGCCTCAAATAGAGCTGATATAAAAAAAGCGGGCTTTTGAATAATCCTCAAAGGGGGTAGTACACGAGGATTTGCCAAAACTTGAGTCGGGGTATTTTATGGATATTAAATTGATATTTTTGTAAATTTGTGTCCCTATGGATATTAGAATTAGAATTTGACTGTATATGGTCGAGACCGAGCCTCAAATAGAGCTGATATAAAAAAAGTGGGCTTTTGAATAATCCTCAAAGGGGGTAGTACACGAGGATTTGCCAAAACTTGAGTCGGGGTATTTTATGGATATTAAATTGATAATTTTGTAAATTTGTGTCCCTATGGATATTAGAATTAGAATTTGACCATATATGATAGAGTCCGTGCCTCAAACAGAGCTGATATAAAAAAGCGAGATTTTGAATAATCCTCAAAGGGAGTAGTACACGAAGATTAGCCAAAACTTGAGTCGAGGTATTTTATGGATATTAAATTGATATTTTTGTAAATTTGTGTCCCTATGGATATTAGAATTAGAATTTGACCGTATATGGTCGAGTCCGAGCCTCAAATAGAGCTGATATAAAAAAGCGAGATTTTGAATAATCCTCAAAGGGGGTAGTACACGAGGATTTGCCAAAACTTGAGTCGGGGTATTTTATGGATATTAAATTGACATTTTTGTAAATTTGTGTCCCTATGGATATTAGAATTAGAATTTGACCGTATATGGTGGAGTCCGGGCCTCAAAAAGAGCTGATATAAAAAAGCGGGCTTTTGAATAATCCTCAAAGGGGTAGTACACGAGGATCAGCCAAAACTTGAGTCGGGGTATTTTATGGATATTAAATTGACATTTTTCTAAATCTGTGTCCCTATGTATATTAGAATTAGAATTTGACCGTATATGGTCGAGACCGAGCCTCAAATAGAGCTGATATAAAAAAAGCGGGCTTTTGAATAATCCTCAAAGGGGGTAGTACACGAGGATCAGCCAAAACTTGAGTCGGGGTATTTTATGGATATTAAATTGACATTTTTCTAAATCTGTGTCCCTATGTATATTAGAATTAGAATTTGACCGTATATGGTCGAGACCGAGCCTCAAAAAGAGCTGATATAAAAAAGTGGGCTTTTGAATAATCCTCAAAGGGGGTAGTACACGAGGATTTGCCAAAACTTGAGTCGGGGTATTTTATGGATATTAAATTGACATTTTTGTAAATTTGTGTCCCTATGGATATTAGAATTAGAATTTGACCGTATATGGTGGAGTCCGGGCCTCAAAAAGAGCTGATATAAAAAAAATGAGATTTTGAATAATCCTCAAAGGGGGTAGTACACGAGGATTTGTCAAAACTTGAGTCGGGGTATTCTATGGATAATAAATTGATATTTTTGTAAATTTATGTCTCTATGGATATTGGAATTAGAATTTGACCGTATATGGTGGAGTCTGGGCCTCAAACAGAGCTAATATAAAAAAGCGGGATTTTGAATAATCCTCAAAGGGGGTAGTACACGAGGATCAGCCAAAACTTGAGTCGGGGTATTTTATGGATATTAAATTGACATTTTTATAAATTTGTGTCCCTATGTATATTAGAATTAGAATTTGACCGTATATGGTCGAGACCGAGCCTCAAATAGAGCTGATATAAAAAAGCGGGCTTTTGAATAATCCTCAAAGGGGGTAGTACACGAGGATTTGCCAAAACTTGAGTCGGGGTATTTTATGGATATTAAATTGATATTTTTGTAAATTTGTATCCCTATGGATATTAGAATTAGAATTTGACTGTATATGGTCGAGACCGAGCCTCAAATAGAGCTGATATAAAAAAAGCGGGCTTTTGAATAATCCTCAAAGGGGGTAGTACACGAGGATTTGCCAAAACTTGAGTCGGGGTATTTTATGGATATTAAATTGATAATTTTGTAAATTTGTGTCCCTATGGATATTAGAATTAGAATTTGACCATATATGATAGAGTTCGTGCCTCAAACAGAGCTGATAAAAAAAAGCGAGATTTTGAATAATCCTCAAAGGGGGTAGTACACGAAGATTAGCCAAAACTTGAGTCGAGGTATTTTATGGATATTAAATTGACATTTTTGTAAATTTGTGTCCCTATGGATATTAGAATTAGAATTTGACCGTATATGGTGGAGTCCGGGCCTCAAAAAGAGCTGATATAAAAAAATGAGATTTTGAATAATCCTCAAAGGGGGTAGTACACGAGGATTTGTCAAAACTTGAGTCGGGGTATTCTATGGATAATAAATTGATATTTTTGTAAATTTATGTCTCTATGGATATTGGAATTAGAATTTGACCGTATATGGTGGAGACTGGGCCTCAAACAGAGCTGATATAAAAAAGCGGGATTTTGAATAATCCTCAAAGGGGGTAGTACACGAGGATCAGCCAAAACTTGAGTCGGGGTATTTTATGGATATTAAATTGACATTTTTATAAATTTGTGTCCCTATGTATATTAGAATTAGAATTTGACCGTATATGGTGGAGTCTGGGCCTCAAACAGAGCTGATATAAAAAAGCGGGCTTTTGAATAATCCTCAAAGGGGGTAGTACACGAGGATCAGCCAAAATTTGAGTCGGGGTATTTTATGGATATTAAATTGACATTTTTATAAATTTGTGTCCCTATGTATATTAGAATTAGAATTTGACCGTATATGGTCGAGACCGAGCGTCAAATAGAGCTGATATAAAAAAGTGGGCTTTTGAATAATCCTCAAAGGGGGTAGTACACGGGGATTTGCCAAAACTTGAGTCGGGGTATTTTATGGATATTAAATTGATATTTTTGTAAATTTGTGTCCCTATGGATATTAGAATTAGAATTTGACTGTATATGGTCGAGACCGAGCCTCAAATAGAGCTGATATAAAAAAAGCGGGTTTTTGAATAATCCTCAAAGGGGGTAGTACACGAGGATTTGCCAAAACTTGAGTCGGGGTATTTTATGGATATTAAATTGATAATTTTGTAAATTTGTGTCCCTATGGATATTAGAATTAGAATTTGACCATATATGATAGAGTCCGTGCCTCAAACAGAGCTGATATAAAAAAGCGAGATTTTGAATAATCCTCAAAGGGGGTAGTACACGAAGATTAGCCAAAACTTGAGTCGAGGTATTTTATGGATATTAAATTGACATTTTTGTAAATTTGTGTCCCTATGGATATTAGAATTAGAATTTGACCGTATATGGTCGAGTCCGAGCCTCAAATAGAGCTGATATAAAAAAGCGAGATTTTGAATAATCCTCAAAGGGGGTAGTACACGAGGATTTGCCAAAACTTGAGTCGGGGTTTTTTATGGATATTAAATTGACATTTTTGTAAATTTGTGTCCCTATGGATATTAGAATTAGAATTTGACCGTATATGGTGGAGTCCGGGCCTCAAAAAGAGCTGATATAAAAAAATGAGATTTTGAATAATCCTCAAAGGGGGTAGTACACGAGGATTTGTCAAAACTTGAGTCGGGGTATTCTATGGATAATAAATTGATATTTTTGTAAGTTTATGTCTCTATGGATATTGGAATTAGAATTTGACCGTATATGGTGGAGTCTGGGCCTCAAACAGAGCTGATATAAAAAAGCGGGCTTTTGAATAATCCTCAAAGGGGGTAGTACACGAGGATCAGCCAAAATTTGAGTCGGGGTATTTTATGGATATTAAATTGACATTTTTATAAATTTGTGTCCCTATGTATATTAGAATTAGAATTTGACCGTATATGGTCGAGACCGAGCGTCAAATAGAGCTGATATAAAAAAGTGGGCTTTTGAATAATCCTCAAAGGGGGTAGTACACGGGGATTTGCCAAAACTTGAGTCGGGGTATTTTATGGATATTAAATTGATATTTTTGTAAATTTGTGTCCCTATGGATATTAGAATTAGAATTTGACTGTATATGGTCGAGACCGAGCCTCAAATAGAGCTGATATAAAAAAAGCGGGCTTTTGAATAATCCTCAAAGGGGGTAGTACACGAGGATTTGCCAAAACTTGAGTCGGGGTATTTTATGGATATTAAATAGACATTTTTGTAAATTTGTGTCCCTATGGATATTAGAATTAGAATTTGACCGTAAATGGTGGAGTCCGGGTCTCAAAAAGAGCTGATATAAAAAAATGAGATTTTGAATAATCCTCAAAGGGGGTAGTACACGAGGATTTGTCAAAACTTGAGTCGGGGTATTCTATGGATAATAAATTGATATTTTTGTAAATTTATGTCTCTATGGATATTGGAATTAGAATTTGACCGTATATGGTGGAGTCTGGGCCTCAAACAGAGCTGATATAAAAAAGCGGGATTTTGAATAATCCTCAAAGGGGGTAGTACACGAGGATCAGCCAAAACTTGAGTCGGGGTATTTTATGGATATTAAATTGACATTTTTATAAATTTGTGTCCCTATGTATATTAGAATTAGAATTTGACCGTATATGGTCGAGACCGAGCCTCAAATAGAGCTGATATAAAAAAGCGGGCTTTTGAATAATCCTCAAAGGGGGTAGTACACGGGGATTTGCCAAAACTTGAGTCGGGGTATTTTATGGATATTAAATTGATATTTTTGTAAATTTGTGTCCCTATGGATATTAGAATTAGAATTTGACTGTATATGGTCGAGACTGAGCCTCAAATAGAGCTGATATAAAAAAAGCGGGTTTTTGAATAATCCTCAAAGGGGGTAGTACACGAGGATTTGCCAAAACTTGAGTCGGGGTATTTTATGGATATTAAATTGATAATTTTGTAAATTTGTATCCCTATGGATATTAGAATTAGAATTTGACCATATATGATAGAGTCCGTGCCTCAAACAGAGCTGATATAAAAAAGCGAGATTTTGAATAATCCTCAAAGGGGGTAGTACACGAAGATTAGCCAAAACTTGAGTCGAGGTATTTTATGGATATTAAATTGACATTTTTGTAAATTTGTGTCCCTATGGATATTAGAATTAGAATTTGACCGTATATGGTCGAGTCCGAGCCTCAAATAGAGCTGATATAAAAAAGCGAGATTTTGAATAATCCTCAAAGGGGGTAGTACACGAGGATTTGCCAAAACTTGAGTCGGGGTTTTTTATGGATATTAAATTGACATTTTTGTAAATTTGTGTCCCTATGGATATTAGAATTAGAATTTGACCGTATATGGTGGAGTCCGGGCCTCAAAAAGAGCTGATATAAAAAAATGAGATTTTGAATAATCCTCAAAGGGGGTAGTACACGAGGATTTGCCAAAACTTGAGTCGGGGTTTTTTATGGATATTAAATTGACATTTTTGTAAATTTGTGTCCCTATGGATATTAGAATTTGAATTTGACCGTATATGGTGGAGTCCGGGCCTCAAAAAGAGCTGATATAAAAAAATGAGATTTTGAATAATCCTCAAAGGGGGTAGTACACGAGGATTTGTCAAAACTTGAGTCGGGGTATTCTATGGATAATAAATTGATATTTTTGTAAGTTTATGTCTCTATGGATATTGGAATTAGAATTTGACCGTATATGGTGGAGTCTGGGCCTCAAACAGAGCTGATATAAAAAAGCGGGCTTTTGAATAATCCTCAAAGGGGGTAGTACACGAGGATCAGCCAAAATTTGAGTCGGGGTATTTTATGGATATTAAATTGACATTTTTATAAATTTGTGTCCCTATGTATATTAGAATTAGAATTTGACCGTATATGGTCGAGACCGAGCGTCAAATAGAGCTGATATAAAAAAGTGGGCTTTTGAATAATCCTCAAAGGGGGTAGTACACGGGGATTTGCCAAAACTTGAGTCGGGGTATTTTATGGATATTAAATTGATATTTTTGTAAATTTGTGTCCCTATGGATATTAGAATTAGAATTTGACTGTATATGGTCGAGACCGAGCCTCAAATAGAGCTGATATAAAAAAAGCGGGTTTTTGAATAATCCTCAAAGGGGGTAGTACACGAGGATTTACCAAAACTTGAGTCGGGGTATTTTATGGATATTAAATTGATAATTTTGTAAATTTGTGTCCTTATGGATATTAGAATTAGAATTTGACCATATATGATAGAGTCCGTGCCTCAAACAGAGCTGATATAAAAAAGTGAGATTTTGAATAATCCTCAAAGGGGGTAGTACACGAAGATTAGCCAAAACTTGAGTCGAGGTATTTTATGGATATTAAATTGATATTTTTGTAAGTTTATGTCTCTATGGATATTAGAATTAGAATTTGACCGTATATGGTGGAGTCCGAGCCTCAAAAAGAGCTGATATAAAAAAATGAGATTTTGAATAATCCTCAAAGGGGGTAGTACACGAGGATTTGTCAAAACTTGAGTCGGGGTATTCTATGGATAATAAATTGATATTTTTTGTAAGTTTATGTCTCTATGGATATTAGAATTAGAATTTGACCGTATATGGTCGAGTCCGAGCCTCAAATAGAGCTGATATAAAAAAGCGAGATTTTGAATAATCCTCAAAGGGGGTAGTACACGAGGATTTGCCAAAACTTGAGTCGGGGTATTTTATGGATATTAAATTGACATTTTTTTAAATTTGTGTCCCTATGGATATTAGAATTAGAATTTGACCGTATATGGTGGAGTCCGGGCCTCAAAAAGAGCTGATATAAAAAAGCGGGCTTTTGAATAATCTTCAAAGGGGTAGTACACGAGGATCAGCCAAAACTTGAGTCGGGGTATTTTATGGATATTAAATTGACATTTTTCTAAATCTGTGTCCCTATGTATATTAGAATTAGAATTTGACCGTATATGGTCGAGACCGAGCCTCAAATAGAGCTGATATAAAAAAAGCGGGCTTTTGAATAATCCTCAAAGGGGGTAGTACACGAGGATCAGCCAAAACTTGAGTCGGGGTATTTTATGGATATTAAATTGACATTTTTCTAAATCTGTGTCCCTATGTATATTAGAATTAGAATTTGACCGTATATGGTGGAGTCCGGGCCTCAAAAAGAGCTGATATAAAAAAATGAGATTTTGAATAATCCTCAAAGGGGGTAGTACACGAGGATTTGTCAAAACTTGAGTCGGGGTATTCTATGGATAATAAATTGATATTTTTGTAAATTTATGTCTCTATGGATATTGGAATTAGAATTTGACCGTATATGGTGGAGTCTGGGCCTCAAACAGAGCTGATATAAAAAAGCGGGATTTTGAATAATCCTCAAAGGGGGTAGTACACGAGGATCAGCCAAAACTTGAGTCGGGGTATTTTATGGATATTAAATTGACATTTTTATAAATTTGTGTCCCTATGTATATTAGAATTAGAATTTGACCGTATATGGTCGAGACCGAGCCTCAAATAGAGCTGATATAAAAAAGCGGGCTTTTGAATAATCCTCAAAGGGGGTAGTACACGGGGATTTGCCAAAACTTGAGTCGGGGTATTTTATGGATATTAAATTGATATTTTTGTAAATTTGTGTCCCTATGGATATTAGAATTAGAATTTGACTGTATATGGTCGAGACCGAGCCTCAAATAGAGCTGATATAAAAAAAGCGGGTTTTTGAATAATCCTCAAAGGGGGTAGTACACGAGGATTTGCCAAAACTTGAGTCGGGGTATTTTATGGATATTAAATTGATAATTTTGTAAATTTGTATCCCTATGGATATTAGAATTAGAATTTGACCATATATGATAGAGTCCGTGCCTCAAACAGAGCTGATATAAAAAAGCGAGATTTTGAATAATCCTCAAAGGGGGTAGTACACGAAGATTAGCCAAAACTTGAGTCGAGGTATTTTATGGATATTAAATTGACATTTTTGTAAATTTGTGTCCCTATGGATATTAGAATTAGAATTTGACCGTATATGGTCGAGTCCGAGCCTCAAATAGAGCTGATATAAAAAAGCGAGATTTTGAATAATCCTCAAAGGGGGTAGTACACGAGGATTTGCCAAAACTTGAGTCGGGGTTTTTTATGGATATTAAATTGACATTTTTGTAAATTTGTGTCCCTATGGATATTAGAATTAGAATTTGACCGTATATGGTGGAGTCCGGGCCTCAAAAAGAGCTGATATAAAAAAATGAGATTTTGAATAATCCTCAAAGGGGGTAGTACACGAGGATTTGTCAAAACTTGAGTCGGGGTATTCTATGGATAATAAATTGATATTTTTGTAAGTTTATGTCTCTATGGATATTAGAATTAGAATTTGACCGTATATGGTCGAGTCCGAGCCTCAAATAGAGCTGATATAAAAAAGCGAGATTTTGAATAATCCTCAAAGGGGGTAGTACACTAGGATTTGCCAAAACTTGAGTCGGGGTATTTTATGGATATTAAATTGACATTTTTTTAAATTTGTGTCCCTATGGATATTAGAATTAGAATTTGACCGTATATGGTGGAGTCCGGGCCTCAAAAAGAGCTGATATAAAAAAGCGGGCTTTTGAATAATCCTCAAAGGGGTAGTACACGAGGATCAGCCAAAACTTGAGTCGGGGTATTTTATGGATATTAAATTGACATTTTTCTAAATCTGTGTCCCTATGTATATTAGAATTAGAATTTGACCGTATATGGTCGAGACCGAGCCTCAAATAGAGCTGATATAAAAAAAGCGGGCTTTTGAATAATCCTCAAAGGGGGTAGTACACGAGGATCAGCCAAAACTTGAGTCGGGGTATTTTATGGATATTAAATTGACATTTTTCTAAATCTGTGTCCCTATGTATATTAGAATTAGAATATGACCGTATATGGTCGAGACCGAGCCACAAATAGAGCTGATATAAAAAAGTGGGCTTTTGAATAATCCTCAAAGGGGGTAGTACACGAGGATTTGCCAAAACTTAAGTCGGGGTACTTTATGGATATTAAATTGACATTTTTGTAAATTTGTGTCCCTATGGATATTAGAATTAGAATTTGACCGTATATGGTGGAGTCCGGGCCTCAAAAAGAGCTGATATAAAAAAATGAGATTTTGAATAATCCTCAAAGGGGGTAGTACACGAGGATTTGTCAAAACTTGAGTCGGGGTATTCTATGGATAATAAATTGATATTTTTGTAAATTTATGTCTCTATGGATATTGGAATTAGAATTTGACCGTATATGGTGGAGTCTGGGCCTCAAACAGAGCTGATATAAAAAAGCGGGATTTTGAATAATCCTCAAAGGGGGTAGTACACGAGGATCAGCCAAAACTTGAGTCGGGGTATTTTATGGATATTAAATTGACATTTTTATAAATTTGTGTCCCTATGTATATTAGAATTAGAATTTGACCGTATATGGTCGAGACCGAGCCTCAAATAGAGCTGATATAAAAAAGCGGGCTTTTGAATAATCCTCAAAGGGGGTAGTACACGAGGATTTGCCAAAACTTGAGTCGGGGTATTTTATGGATATTAAATTGATATTTTTGTAAATTTGTGTCCCTATGGATATTAGAATTAGAATTTGACTGTATATGGTCGAGACCGAGCCTCAAATAGAGCTGATATAAAAAAAGCGGGCTTTTGAATAATCCTCAAAGGGGGTAGTACACGAGGATTTGCCAAAACTTGAGTCGGGGTATTTTATGGATATTAAATTGATAATTTTGTAAATTTGTGTCCCTATGGATATTAGAATTAGAATTTGACCATATATGATAGAGTCCGTGCCTCAAACAGAGCTGATATAAAAAAGCGAGATTTTGAATAATCCTCAAAGGGGGTAGTACACGAAGATTAGCCAAAACTTGAGTCGAGGTATTTTATGGATATTAAATTGACATTTTTGTAAATTTGTGTCCCTATGGATATTAGAATTAGAATTTGACCGTATATGGTCGAGTCCGAGCCTCAAATAGAGCTGATATAAAAAAGCGAGATTTTGAATAATCCTCAAAGGGGGTAGTACACGAGGATTTGCCAAAACTTGAGTCGGGGTTTTTTATGGATATTAAATTGACATTTTTGTAAATTTGTGTCCCTATGGATATTAGAATTAGAATTTGACCGTATATGGTGGAGTCCGGGCCTCAAAAAGAGCTGATATAAAAAAATGAGATTTTGAATAATCCTCAAAGGGGGTAGTACACGAGGATTTGTCAAAACTTGAGTCGGGGTATTCTATGGATAATAAATTGATATTTTTGTAAGTTTATGTCTCTATGGATATTAGAATTAGAATTTGACCGTATATGGTCGAGTCCGAGCCTCAAATAGAGCTGATATAAAAAAGCGAGATTTTGAATAATCCTCAAAGGGGGTAGTACACTAGGATTTGCCAAAACTTGAGTCGGGGTATTTTATGGATATTAAATTGACATTTTTTTAAATTTGTGTCCCTATGGATATTAGAATTAGAATTTGACCGTATATGGTGGAGTCCGGGCCTCAAAAAGAGCTGATATAAAAAAGCGGGCTTTTGAATAATCCTCAAAGGGGTAGTACACGAGGATCAGCCAAAACTTGAGTCGGGGTATTTTATGGATATTAAATTGACATTTTTCTAAATCTGTGTCCCTATGTATATTAGAATTAGAATTTGACCGTATATGGTCGAGACCGAGCCTCAAATAGAGCTGATATAAAAAAAGCGGGCTTTTGAATAATCCTCAAAGGGGGTAGTACACGAGGATCAGCCAAAACTTGAGTCGGGGTATTTTATGGATATTAAATTGACATTTTTCTAAATCTGTGTCCCTATGTATATTAGAATTAGAATATGACCGTATATGGTCGAGACCGAGCCTCAAATAGAGCTGATATAAAAAAGTGGGCTTTTGAATAATCCTCAAAGGGGGTAGTACACGAGGATTTGCCAAAACTTAAGTCGGGGTACTTTATGGATATTAAATTGACATTTTTGTAAATTTGTGTCCCTATGGATATTAGAATTAGAATTTGACCGTATATGGTGGAGTCCGGGCCTCAAAAAGAGCTGATATAAAAAAATGAGATTTTGAATAATCCTCAAAGGGGGTAGTACACGAGGATTTGTCAAAACTTGAGTCGGGGTATTCTATGGATAATAAATTGATATTTTTGTAAATTTATGTCTCTATGGATATTGGAATTAGAATTTGACCGTATATGGTGGAGTCTGGGCCTCAAACAGAGCTGATATAAAAAAGCGGGATTTTGAATAATCCTCAAAGGGGGTAGTACACGAGGATCAGCCAAAACTTGAGTCGGGGTATTTTATGGATATTAAATTGACATTTTTATAAATTTGTGTCCCTATGTATATTAGAATTAGAATTTGACCGTATATGGTCGAGACCGAGCCTCAAATAGAGCTGATATAAAAAAGCGGGCTTTTGAATAATCCTCAAAGGGGGTAGTACACGAGGATTTGCCAAAACTTGAGTCGGGGTATTTTATGGATATTAAATTGATATTTTTGTAAATTTGTGTCCCTATGGATATTAGAATTAGAATTTGACTGTATATGGTCGAGACCGAGCCTCAAATAGAGCTGATATAAAAAAAGCGGGCTTTTGAATAATCCTCAAAGGGGGTAGTACACGAGGATTTGCCAAAACTTGAGTCGGGGTATTTTATGGATATTAAATTGATAATTTTGTAAATTTGTGTCCCTATGGATATTAGAATTAGAATTTGACCATATATGATAGAGTTCGTGCCTCAAACAGAGTTGATAAAAAAAAGCGAGATTTTGAATAATCCTCAAAGGGGGTAGTACACGAAGATTAGCCAAAACTTGAGTCGAGGTATTTTATGGATATTAAATTGACATTTTTGTAAATTTGTGTCCCTATGGATATTAGAATTAGAATTTGACCGTATATGGTCGAGTCCGAGCCTCAAATAGAGCTGATATAAAAAAGCGGGCTTTTGAATAATCCTCAAAGGGGGTAGTACACGAGGATCAGCCAAAACTTGAGTCGGGGTATTTTATGGATATTAAATTGACATTTTTCTAAATCTGTTTCCCTATGTATATTAGAATTAGAATTTGACCGTATATGGTCGAGACCGAGCCTCAAATAGAGCTGATATAAAAAAGTGGGCTTTTGAATAATCCTCAAAGGGGGTAGTACACGAGGATTTGCCAAAACTTGAGTCGGGGTATTTTATGGATATTAAATTGACATTTTTGTAAATTTGTGTCCCTATGGATATTAGAATTAGAATTTGACCGTATATGGTGGAGTCCGGGCCTCAAAAAGAGCTGATATAAAAAAATGAGATTTTGAATAATCCTCAAAGGGGGTAGTACACGAGGATTTGTCAAAACTTGAGTCGGGGTATTCTATGGATAATAAATTGATATTTTTGTAAATTTATGTCTCTATGGATATTGGAATTAGAATTTGACCGTATATGGTGGAGTCTGGGCCTCAAACAGAGCTGATATAAAAAAGCGGGATTTTGAATAATCCTCAAAGGGGGTAGTACACGAGGATCAGCCAAAACTTGAGTCGGGGTATTTTATGGATATTAAATTGACATTTTTATAAATTTGTGTCCCTATGTATATTAGAATTAGAATTTGACCGTATATGGTCGAGACCGAGCCTCAAATAGAGCTGATATAAAAAAGCGGGCTTTTGAATAATCCTCAAAGGGGGTAGTACACGAGGATTTGCCAAAACTTGAGTCGGGGTATTTTATGGATATTAAATTGATATTTTTGTAAATTTGTATCCCTATGGATATTAGAATTAGAATTTGACTGTATATGGTCGAGACCGAGCCTCAAATAGAGCTGATATAAAAAAAGCGGGCTTTTGAATAATCCTCAAAGGGGGTAGTACACGAGGATTTGCCAAAACTTGAGTCGGGGTATTTTATGGATATTAAATTGATAATTTTGTAAATTTGTGTCCCTATGGATATTAGAATTAGAATTTGACCATATATGATAGAGTCCGTGCCTCAAACAGAGCTGATATAAAAAAGCGAGATTTTGAATAATCCTCAAAGGGGGTAGTACACGAAGATTAGCCAAAACTTGAGTCGAGGTATTTTATGGATATTAAATTGACATTTTTGTAAATTTGTGTCCCTATGGATATTAGAATTAGAATTTGACCGTATATGGTCGAGTCCGAGCCTCAAATAGAGCTGATATAAAAAAGCGAGATTTTGAATAATCCTCAAAGGGGGTAGTACACGAGGATTTGCCAAAACTTGAGTCGGGGTTTTTTATGGATATTAAATTGACATTTTTGTAAATTTGTGTCCCTATGGATATTAGAATTAGAATTTGACCGTATATGGTGGAGTCCGGGCCTCAAAAAGAGCTGATATAAAAAAATGAGATTTTGAATAATCCTCAAAGGGGGTAGTACACGAGGATTTGTCAAAACTTGAGTCGGGGTATTCTATGGATAATAAATTGATATTTTTGTAAGTTTATGTCTCTATGGATATTAGAATTAGAATTTGACCGTATATGGTCGAGTCCGAGCCTCAAATAGAGCTGATATAAAAAAGCGAGATTTTGAATAATCCTCAAAGGGGGTAGTACACGAGGATTTGCCAAAACTTGAGTCGGGGTATTTTATGGATATTAAATTGACATTTTTTTAAATTTGTGTCCCTATGGATATTAGAATTAGAATTTGACCGTATATGGTGGAGTCCGGGCCTCAAAAAGAGCTGATATAAAAAAGCGGGCTTTTGAATAATCCTCAAAGGGGTAGTACACGAGGATCAGCCAAAACTTGAGTCGGGGTATTTTATGGATATTAAATTGACATTTTTCTAAATCTGTGTCCCTATGTATATTAGAATTAGAATTTGACCGTATATGGTCGAGACCGAGCCTCAAATAGAGCTGATATAAAAAAAGCGGGCTTTTGAATAATCCTCAAAGGGGGTAGTACACGAGGATCAGCTAAAACTTGAGTCGGGGTATTTTATGGATATTAAATTGACATTTTTCTAAATCTGTGTCCCTATGTATATTAGAATTAGAATTTGACCGTATATGGTCGAGACCGAGCCTCAAATAGAGCTGATATAAAAAAGTGGGCTTTTGAATAATCCTCAAAGGGGGTAGTACACGAGGATTTGCCAAAACTTGAGTCGGGGTATTTTATGGATATTAAATTGACATTTTTGTAAATTTGTGTCCCTATGGATATTAGAATTAGAATTTGACCGTATATGGTGGAGTCCGGGCCTCAAAAAGAGCTGATATAAAAAAATGAGATTTTGAATAATCCTCAAAGGGGGTAGTACACGAGGATTTGTCAAAACTTGAGTCGGGGTATTCTATGGATAATAAATTGATATTTTTGTAAATTTATGTCTCTATGGATATTGGAATTAGAATTTGACCGTATATGGTGGAGTCTGGGCCTCAAACAGAGCTGATATAAAAAAGCGGGATTTTGAATAATCCTCAAAGGGGGTAGTACACGAGGATCAGCCAAAACTTGAGTCGGGGTATTTTATGGATATTAAATTGACATTTTTATAAATTTGTGTCCCTATGTATATTAGAATTAGAATTTGACCGTATATGGTCGAGACCGAGCCTCAAATAGAGCTGATATAAAAAAGCGGGCTTTTGAATAATCCTCAAAGGGGGTAGTACACGGGGATTTGCCAAAACTTGAGTCGTGGTATTTTATGGATATTAAATTGATATTTTTGTAAATTTGTGTCCCTATGGATATTAGAATTAGAATTTGACTGTATATGGTCGAGACCGAGCCTCAAATAGAGCTGATATAAAAAAAGCGGGTTTTTGAATAATCCTCAAAGGGGGTAGTACACGAGGATTTGCCAAAACTTGAGTCGGGGTATTTTATGGATATTAAATTGATAATTTTGTAAATTTGTGTCCCTATGGATATTAGAATTAGAATTTGACCATATATGATAGAGTCCGTGCCTCAAACAGAGCTGATATAAAAAAGCGAGATTTTGAATAATCCTCAAAGGGGGTAGTACACGAAGATTAGCCAAAACTTGAGTCGAGGTATTTTATGGATATTAAATTGACATTTTTGTAAATTTGTGTCCCTATGGATATTAGAATTAGAATTTGACCGTATATGGTCGAGTCCGAGCCTCAAATAGAGCTGATATAAAAAAGCGAGATTTTGAATAATCCTCAAAGGGGGTAGTACACGAGGATTTGCCAAAACTTGAGTCGGGGTTTTTTATGGATATTAAATTGACATTTTTGTAAATTTGTGTCCCTATGGATATTAGAATTAGAATTTGACCGTATATGGTGGAGTCCGGGCCTCAAAAAGAGCTGATATAAAAAAATGAGATTTTGAATAATCCTCAAAGGGGGTAGTACACGAGGATTTGTCAAAACTTGAGTCGGGGTATTCTATGGATAATAAATTGATATTTTTGTAAGTTTATGTCTCTATGGATATTGGAATTAGAATTTGACTGTATATGGTGGAGTCTGGGCCTCAAACAGAGCTGATATAAAAAAGCGGGATTTTGAATAATCCTCAAAGGGGGTAGTACACGAGGATCAGTCAAAACTTGAGTCGGGGTATTTTATGGATATTAAATTGACATTTTTATAAATTTGTGTCCCTATGTATATTAGAATTAGAATTTGACCGTATATGGTCGAGACCGAGCCTCAAATAGAGCTGATATAAAAAAGCGGGCTTTTGAATAATCCTCAAAGGGGGTAGTACACGAGGATTTGCCAAAACTTGAGTCGGGGTATTTTATGGATATTAAATTGATATTTTTGTAAATTTGTGTCCCTATGGATATTAGAATTAGAATTTGACTGTATATGGTCGAGACCGAGCCTCAAATAGAGCTGATATAAAAAAAGCGGGCTTTTGAATAATCCTCAAAGGGGGTAGTACACGAGGATTTGCCAAAACTTGAGTCGGGGTATTTTATGGATATTAAATTGATAATTTTGTAAATTTGTGTCCCTATGGATATTAGAATTAGAATTTGACCATATATGATAGAGTTCGTGCCTCAAACAGAGTTGATAAAAAAAAGCGAGATTTTGAATAATCCTCAAAGGGGGTAGTACACGAAGATTAGCCAAAACTTGAGTCGAGGTATTTTATGGATATTAAATTGACATTTTTGTAAATTTGTGTCCCTATGGATATTAGAATTAGAATTTGACCGTATATGGTCGAGTCCGAGCCTCAAATAGAGATGATATAAAAAAGCGAGATTTTGAATAATCCTCAAAAGGGGTAGTACACGAGGATTTGCCAAAACTTGAGTCGGGGTATTTTATGGATATTAAATTGACATTTTTGTAAATTTGTGTCCCTATGGATATTAGAATTAGAATTTGACCGTATATGGTGGAGTCCGGGCCTCAAAAAGAGCTGATATAAAAAAATGAGATTTTGAATAATCCTCAAAGGGGGTAGTACACGAGGATTTGTCAAAACTTGAGTCGGGGTATTCTATCGATATTAAATTTATATTTTTGTAAATTTATGTCTCTATGGATATTGGAATTAGAATTTGACCGTATATGGTGGAGTCTGGGCCTCAAACAGAGCTGATATAAAAAAGCGGGCTTTTGAATAATCCTCAAAGGGGGTAGTACACGAGGATCAGCCAAAACTTGAGTCGGGGTATTTTATGGATATTAAATTGACATTTTTATAAATTTGTGTCCCTAGGTATATTAGAATTAGAATTTGACCGTATATGGTAGAGACCGAGCCACAAATAGAGCTGATATAAAAAAGCGGGCTTTTGAATAATCCTCAAAGGGGGTAGTACACGAGGATTTGCCAAAACTTGAGTCGGGGTATTTTATGGATATTAAATTGATATTTTTGTAAATTTGTGTCCCTATGGATATTAGAATTAGAATTTGACTGTATATGGTCGAGACCGAGACTCAAATAGAGCTGATATAAAAAAAGCGGGCTTTTGAATAATCCTCAAAGGGGGTAGTACACGAGGATTTGCCAAAACTTGAGTCGGGGTATTTTATGGATATTAAATTGATAATTTTGTAAATTTGTGTCCCTATGGATATTAGAATTAGAATTTGACCATATATGATAGAGTTCGTGCCTCAAACAGAGCTGATAAAAAAAGCGAGATTTTGAATAATCCTCAAAGGGGGTAGTACACGAAGATTAGCCAAAACTTGAGTCGAGGTATTTTATGGATATTAAATTGACATTTTTGTAAATTTGTGTCCCTATGGATATTAGAATTAGAATTTGACCGTATATGGTCGAGTCCGAGCCTCAAATAGAGCTGATATAAAAAAGTGAGATTTTGAATAATCCTCAAAGGGGGTAGTACACGATGATTTGCCAAAACTTGAGTTGGGGTATTTTATGGATTTTAAATTGATATTTGGTAAATTTATGTCTCTATGGATATTGGCATTAGAATTTGAACATATATGGTGGAGTCCGGGCCTCAAACAGAGCTGATATAAAAAAAGCGGGCTTTTGAATAATCCTCAAGGGTGGGGTAGTACACGAGGATTTGCCAAAACTTGAGTCGGGGTATTTTATGGATATTAAATTGATATTTTTGTAAATTTGTGTCCCTATGGATATTGGAATTAGAATTTGACCATATATGGTAGAGTCCGGGCCTCAAACAGAGCTGATATAAAAAAAGCAGGCTTTTGAATAATCCTCAAGGGTGGGGTAGTACACGAGGATTTGCCAAAACTTGAGTCGGGGTATTTTATGGATATTAAATTGATATTTTTGTAAATTTGTGTCCCTAGGGATATTATAATTAGAATTTGACCGTATATGATGGAGTCTGTGCCTCAAACAGAGCTGATATACAAAAGCGAGATTTTGAATAATCCTCAAAGGGGGTAGTACACGAGGATTTGCCAAAACTTGAGTCGGGGTATTTTATGGATATTAAATTGATATTTCTGTAAATTTATGTCCCTATGGATATTAGAATTAGAATTTGACCGTATATGGTCGAGTCCGAGCCTCAAATAGAGCTGATATAAAAAAGTGAGATTTTGAATAATCCTCAAAGGGGGTAGTACACGAGGATTTGCCAAAACTTGAGTCGGGGTATTTTATGGATATTAAATTGACATTTTTGTAAATTTGTGTCCCTATGGATATTAGAATTAGAATTTGACCGTATATGGTGGAGTCCGGGCCTCAAAAAGAGCTGATATAAAAAAGCGGGCTTTTGAATAATCCTCAAAGGGGTAGTACACGAGGATCAGCCAAAACTTGAGTCGGGGTATTTTATGGATATTAAATTGATATTTTTGTAAATTTGTGTCCCTATGGATATTAGAATTAGAATTTGACTGTATATGGTCGAGACCGAGCCTCAAATAGAGCTGATATAAAAAAAGCGGGCTTTTGAATAATCCTCAAAGGGGGTAGTACACGAGGATTTGCCAAAACTTGAGTCGGGGTATTTTATGGATATTAAATTGATAATTTTGTAAATTTGTGTCCCTATGGATATTAGAATTAGAATTTGACCATATATGATAGAGTTCGTGCCTCAAACAGAGTTGATAAAAAAAAGCGAGATTTTGAATAATCCTCAAAGGGGGTAGTACACGAAGATTAGCCAAAACTTGAGTCGAGGTATTTTATGGATATTAAATTGACATTTTTGTAAATTTGTGTCCCTATGGATATTAGAATTAGAATTTGACCGTATATGGTCGAGTCCGAGCCTCAAATAGAGATGATATAAAAAAGCGAGATTTTGAATAATCCTCAAAGGGGGTAGTACACGAGGATTTGCCAAAACTTGAGTCGGGGTATTTTATGGATATTAAATTGACATTTTTGTAAATTTGTGTCCCTATGGATATTAGAATTAGAATTTGACCGTATATGGTGGAGTCCGGGCCTCAAAAAGAGCTGATATAAAAAAATGAGATTTTGAATAATCCTCAAAGGGGGTAGTACACGAGGATTTGTCAAAACTTGAGTCGGGGTATTCTATCGATATTAAATTTATATTTTTGTAAATTTATGTCTCTATGGATATTGGAATTAGAATTTGACCGTATATGGTGGAGTCTGGGCCTCAAACAGAGCTGATATAAAAAAGCGGGCTTTTGAATAATCCTCAAAGGGGGTAGTACACGAGGATCAGCCAAAACTTGAGTCGGGGTATTTTATGGATATTAAATTGACATTTTTATAAATTTGTGTCCCTAGGTATATTAGAATTAGAATTTGACCGTATATGGTAGAGACCGAGCCACAAATAGAGCTGATATAAAAAAGCGGGCTTTTGAATAATCCTCAAAGGGGGTAGTACACGAGGATTTGCCAAAACTTGAGTCGGGGTATTTTATGGATATTAAATTGATATTTTTGTAAATTTGTGTCCCTATGGATATTAGAATTAGAATTTGACTGTATATGGTCGAGACCGAGACTCAAATAGAGCTGATATAAAAAAAGCGGGCTTTTGAATAATCCTCAAAGGGGGTAGTACACGAGGATTTGCCAAAACTTGAGTCGGGGTATTTTATGGATATTAAATTGATAATTTTGTAAATTTGTGTCCCTATGGATATTAGAATTAGAATTTGACCATATATGATAGAGTTCGTGCCTCAAACAGAGCTGATAAAAAAAGCGAGATTTTGAATAATCCTCAAAGGGGGTAGTACACGAAGATTAGCCAAAACTTGAGTCGAGGTATTTTATGGATATTAAATTGACATTTTTGTAAATTTGTGTCCCTATGGATATTAGAATTAGAATTTGACCGTATATGGTCGAGTCCGAGCCTCAAATAGAGCTGATATAAAAAAGTGAGATTTTGAATAATCCTCAAAGGGGGTAGTACACGAGGATTTGCCAAAACTTGAGTTGGGGTATTTTATGGATTTTAAATTGATATTTGGTAAATTTATGTCTCTATGGATATTGGCATTAGAATTTGAACATATATGGTGGAGTCCGGGCCTCAAACAGAGCTGATATAAAAAAAGCGGGCTTTTGAATAATCCTCAAGGGTGGGGTAGTACACGAGGATTTGCCAAAACTTGAGTCGGGGTATTTTATGGATATTAAATTGATATTTTTGTAAATTTGTGTCCCTATGGATATTGGAATTAGAATTTGACCATATATGGTAGAGTCCGGGCCTCAAACAGAGCTGATATAAAAAAAGCAGGCTTTTGAATAATCCTCAAGGGTGGGGTAGTACACGAGGATTTGCCAAAACTTGAGTCGGGGTATTTTATGGATATTAAATTGATATTTTTGTAAATTTGTGTCCCTAGGGATATTATAATTAGAATTTGACCGTATATGATGGAGTCTGTGCCTCAAACAGAGCTGATATACAAAAGCGAGATTTTGAATAATCCTCAAAGGGGGTAGTACACGAGGATTTGCCAAAACTTGAGTCGGGGTATTTTATGGATATTAAATTGATATTTCTGTAAATTTATGTCCCTATGGATATTAGAATTAGAATTTGACCGTATATGGTCGAGTCCGAGCCTCAAATAGAGCTGATATAAAAAAGTGAGATTTTGAATAATCCTCAAAGGGGGTAGTACACGAGGATTTGCCAAAACTTGAGTCGGGGTATTTTATGGATATTAAATTGACATTTTTGTAAATTTGTGTCCCTATGGATATTAGAATTAGAATTTGACCGTATATGGTGGAGTCCGGGCCTCAAAAAGAGCTGATATAAAAAAGCGGGCTTTTGAATAATCCTCAAAGGGGTAGTACACGAGGATCAGCCAAAACTTGAGTCGGGGTATTTTATGGATATTAAATTGACATTTTTCTAAATCTGTGTCCCTATGTATATTAGAATTAGAATTTGACCGTATATGGTCGAGACCGAGCCTCAAATAGAGCTGATATAAAAAAAGCGGGCTTTTGAATAATCCTCAAAGGGGGTAGTACACGAGGATCAGCCAAAACTTGAGTCGGGGTATTTTATGGATATTAAATTGACATTTTTCTAAATCTGTGTCCCTATGTATATTAGAATTAGAATTTGACCGTATATGGTCGAGACCGAGCCTCAAATACAGCTGATATAAAAAAGTGGGCTTTTGAATAATCCTCAAAGGGGGTAGTACACGAGGATTTGCCAAAACTTGAGTCGGGGTATTTTATGGATATTAAATTGATATTTTTGTAAATTTGTGTCCCTATGGATATTAGAATTAGAATTTGACCGTATATGGTGGAGTCCGGGCCTCAAAAAGAGCTGATATAAAAAAATGAGATTTTGAATAATCCTCAAAGGGGGTAGTACACGAGGATTTGTCAAAACTTGAGTCGGGGTATTCTATGGATAATAAATTGATATTTTTGTAAATTTATGTCTCTATGGATATTGGAATTAGAATTTGACCGTATATGGTGGAGTCTGGGCCTCAAACAGAGCTGATATAAAAAAGCGGGATTTTGAATAATCCTCAAAGGGGGTAGTACACGAGGATCAGCCAAAACTTGAGTCGGGGTATTTTATGGATATTAAATTGACATTTTTATAAATTTGTGTCCCTATGTATATTAGAATTAGAATTTGACCGTATATGGTCGAGACCGAGCCTCAAATAGAGCTGATATAAAAAAGCGGGCTTTTGAATAATCCTCAAAGGGGGTAGTACACGAGGATTTGCCAAAACTTGAGTCGGGGTATTTTATGGATATTAAATTGATATTTTTGTAAATTTGTATCCCTATGGATATTAGAATTAGAATTTGACTGTATATGGTCGAGACCGAGCCTCAAATAGAGCTGATATAAAAAAAGCGGGCTTTTGAATAATCCTCAAAGGGGGTAGTACACGAGGATTTGCCAAAACTTGAGTCGGGGTATTTTATGGATATTAAATTGATAATTTTGTAAATTTGTGTCCCTATGGATATTAGAATTAGAATTTGACCATATATGATAGAGTTCGTGCCTCAAACAGAGCTGATAAAAAAAAGCGAGATTTTGAATAATCCTCAAAGGGGGTAGTACACGAAGATTAGCCAAAACTTGAGTCGAGGTATTTTATGGATATTAAATTGACATTTTTGTAAATTTGTGTCCCTTTGGATATTAGAATTAGAATTTGACCGTATATGGTGGAGTCCGGGCCTCAAAAAGAGCTGATATAAAAAAATGAGATTTTGAATAATCCTCAAAGGGGGTAGTACACGAGAATTTGTCAAAACTTGAGTCGGGGTATTCTATGGATAATAAATTGATATTTTTGTAAATTTATGTCTCTATGGATATTGGAATTAGAATTTGACCGTATATGGTGGAGTCTGGGCCTCAAACAGAGCTGATATAAAAAAGCGGGATTTTGAATAATCCTCAAAGGGGGTAGTACACGAGGATCAGCCAAAACTTGAGTCGGGGTATTTTATGGATATTAAATTGACATTTTTATAAATTTGTGTCCCTATGTATATTAGAATTAGAATTTGACCGTATATGGTGGAGTCTGGGCCTCAAACAGAGCTGATATAAAAAAGCGGGCTTTTGAATAATCCTCAAAGGCGGTAGTACACGAGGATCAGCCAAAATTTGAGTCGGGGTATTTTATGGATATTAAATTGACATTTTTATAAATATGTGTCCCTATGTATATTAGAATTAGAATTTGACCGTATATGGTCGAGACCGAGCGTCAAATAGAGCTGATATAAAAAAGTGGGCTTTTGAATAATCCTCAAAGGGGGTAGTACACGGGGATTTGCCAAAACTTGAGTCGGGGTATTTTATGGATATTAAATTGATATTTTTGTAAATTTGTGTCCCTATGGATATTAGAATTAGAATTTGACTGTATATGGTCGAGACCGAGCCTCAAATAGAGCTGATATAAAAAAAGCGGGTTTTTGAATAATCCTCAAAGGGGGTAGTACACGAGGATTTGCCAAAACTTGAGTCGGGGTATTTTATGGATATTAAATTGATAATTTTGTAAATTTGTGTCCCTATGGATATTAGAATTAGAATTTGACCATATATGATAGAGTCCGTGCCTCAAACAGAGCTGATATAAAAAAGCGAGATTTTGAATAATCCTCAAAGGGGGTAGTACACGAAGATTAGCCAAAACTTGAGTCGAGGTATTTTATGGATATTAAATTGACATTTTTGTAAATTTGTGTCCCTATGGATATTAGAATTTGAATTTGACCGTATATGGTCGAGTCCGAGCCTCAAATAGAGCTGATATAAAAAAGCGAGATTTTGAATAATCCTCAAAGGGGGTAGTACACGAGGATTTGCCAAAACTTGAGTCGAGGTATTTTATGGATATTAAATTGACATTTTTGTAAATTTGTGTCCCTATGGATATTAGAATTAGAATTTGACCGTATATGGTGGAGTCCGGGCCTCAAAAAGAGCTGATATAAAAAAATGAGATTTTGAATAATCCTCAAAGGGGGTAGTACACGAGGATTTGTCAAAACTTGAGTCGGGGTATTCTATGGATAATAAATTGATATTTTTGTAAATTTATGTCTCTATGGATATTGGAATTAGAATTTGACCGTATATGGTGGAGTCTGGGCCTCAAACAGAGCTGATATAAAAAAGCGGGATTTTGAATAATCCTCAAAGGGGGTAGTACACGAGGATCAGCCAAAACTTGAGTCGGGGTATTTTATGGATATTAAATTGACATTTTTATAAATTTGTGTCCCTATGTATATTAGAATTAGAATTTGACCGTATATGGTGGAGTCTGGGCCTCAAACAGAGCTGATATAAAAAAGCGGGCTTTTGAATAATCCTCAAAGGGGGTAGTACACGAGGATCAGCCAAAATTTGAGTCGGGGTATTTTATGGATATTAAATTGACATTTTTATAAATATGTGTCCCTATGTATATTAGAATTAGAATTTGACCGTATATGGTCGAGACCGAGCGTCAAATAGAGCTGATATAAAAAAGTGGGCTTTTGAATAATCCTCAAAGGGGGTAGTACACGGGGATTTACCAAAACTTGAGTCGGGGTATTTTATGGATATTAAATTGATATTTTTGTAAATTTGTGTCCCTATGGATATTAGAATTAGAATTTGACTGTATATGGTCGAGACCGAGCCTCAAATAGAGCTGATATAAAAAAAGCGGGTTTTTGAATAATCCTCAAAGGGGGTAGTACACGAGGATTTGCCAAAACTTGAGTCGGGGTATTTTATGGATATTAAATTGATAATTTTGTAAATTTGTGTCCCTATGGATATTAGAATTAGAATTTGACCATATATGATAGAGTCCGTGCCTCAAACAGAGCTGATATAAAAAAGCGAGATTTTGAATAATCCTCAAAGGGGGTAGTACACGAAGATTAGCCAAAACTTGAGTCGAGGTATTTTATGGATATTAAATTGACATTTTTGTAAATTTGTGTCCCTATGGATATTAGAATTTGAATTTGACCGTATATGGTCGAGTCCGAGCCTCAAATAGAGCTGATATAAAAAAGCGAGATTTTGAATAATCCTCAAAGGGGGTAGTACACGAGGATTTGCCAAAACTTGAGTCGGGGCTTTTTATGGATATTAAATTGACATTTTTGTAAATTTGTGTCCCTATGGATATTAGAATTAGAATTTGACCGTATATGGTGGAGTCCGGGCCTCAAAAAGAGCTGATATAAAAAAAATGAGATTTTGAATAATCCTCAAAGGGGGTAGTACACGAGGATTTGTCAAAACTTGAGTCGGGGTATTCTATGGATAATAAATTGATATTTTTGTAAGTTTATGTCTCTATGGATATTGGAATTAGAATTTGACCGTATATGGTGGAGTCTGGGCCTCAAACAGAGCTGATATAAAAAAGCGGGATTTTGAATAATCCTCAAAGGGGGTAGTACACGAGGATCAGCGAAAACTTGAGTCGGGGTATTTTATGGATATTAAATTGACATTTTTATAAATTTGTGTCCCTATGTATATTAGAATTAGAATTTGACCGTATATGGTCGAGACCGAGCCTCAAATAGAGCTGATATAAAAAAGCGGGCTTTTGAATAATCCTCAAAGGGGGTAGTACACGAGGATTTGCCAAAACTTGAGTCGGGGTATTTTATGGATATTAAATTGATATTTTTGTAAATTTGTGTCCCTATGGATATTAGAATTAGAATTTGACTGTATATGGTCGAGACCGAGCCTCAAATAGAGCTGATATAAAAAAGCGGGCTTTTGAATAATCCTCAAAGGGGGTAGTACACGAGGATTTGCCAAAACTTGAGTCGGGGTATTTTATGGATATTAAATTGATAATTTTGTAAATTTGTGTCCCTATGGATATTAGAATTAGAATTTGACCATATATGATAGAGTTCGTGCCTCAAACAGAGCTGATAAAAAAAAGCGAGATTTTGAATAATCCTCAAAGGGGGTAGTACACGAAGATTAGCCAAAACTTGAGTCGAGGTATTTTATGGATATTAAATTGACATTTTTGTAAATTTGTGTCCCTATGGATATTAGAATTAGAATTTGACCGTATATGGTCGAGTCCGAGCCTCAAATAGAGCTGATATAAAAAAGCGAGATTTTGAATAATCCTCAAAGGGGGTAGTACACGAGGATTTGCCAAAACTTGAGTCGGGGTATTTTATGGATATTAAATTGACATTTTTGTAAATTTGTGTCCCTATGGATATTATAATTAGAATTTGACCGTATATGGTGGAGTCCGGGCCTCAAAAAGAGCTGATATAAAAAAATGAGATTTTGAATAATCCTCAAAGGGGGTAGTACACGAGGATTTGTCAAAACTTGAGTCGGGGTATTCTATCGATATTAAATTGATATTTTTGTAAATTTATGTCTCTATGGATATTGGAATTAGAATTTGACCGTATATGGTGGAGTCTGGGCCTCAAACAGAGCTGATATAAAAAAGCGGGCTTTTGAATAATCCTCAAAGGGGGTAGTACACGAGGATCAGCCAAAACTTGAGTCGGGGTATTTTATGGATATTAAATTGACATTTTTATAAATTTGTGTCCCTATGTATATTAGAATTAGAATTTGACCGTATATGGTCGAGACCGAGCCTCAAATAGAGCTGATATAAAAAAGCGGGCTTTTGAATAATCCTCAAAGGGGGTAGTACACGAGGATTCGCCAAAACTTGAGTCGGGGTATTTTATGGATATTAAATTGATATTTTTGTAAATTTGTGTCCCTATGGATATTAGAATTAGAATTTGACTGTATATGGTCGAGACCGAGCCTCAAATAGAGCTGATATAAAAAAAGCGGGTTTTTGAATAATCCTCAAAGGGGGTAGTACACGAGGATTTGCCAAAACTTGAGTCGGGGTATTTTATGGATATTAAATTGATAATTTTGTAAATTTGTGTCCCTATGGATATTAGAATTAGAATTTGACCATATATGATAGAGTCCGTGCCTCAAACAGAGCTGATATAAAAAAGCGAGATTTTGAATAATCCTCAAAGGGGGTAGTACACGAAGATTAGCCAAAACTTGAGTCGAGGTATTTTATGGATATTAAATTGACATTTTTGTAAATTTGTGTCCCTATGGATATTAGAATTAGAATTTGACCGTATATGGTCGAGTCCGAGCCTCAAATAGAGCTGATATAAAAAAGCGAGATTTTGAATAATCCTCAAAGGGGGTAGTACACGAGGATTTGCCAAAACTTGAGTCGGGGTATTTTATGGATATTAAATTGA
This sequence comes from Oenanthe sinensis, assembly GCA_028671895.1. Classification (NCBI taxonomy): domain Eukaryota; kingdom Viridiplantae; phylum Streptophyta; class Magnoliopsida; order Apiales; family Apiaceae; genus Oenanthe; species Oenanthe sinensis. Next base: position 47,085,860 of record CM053806.1, on the reverse strand, counting down.
CATTTTTGTAAATTTGTGTCCCTATGGATATTATAATTAGAATTTGACCGTATATGGTGGAGTCCGGGCCTCAAAAAGAGCTGATATAAAAAAATGAGATTTTGAATAATCCTCAAAGGGGGTAGTACACGAGGATTTGTCAAAACTTGAGTCGGGGTATTCTATCGATATTAAATTGATATTTTTGTAAATTTATGTCTCTATGGATATTGGAATTAGAATTTGACCGTATATGGTGGAGTCTGGGCCTCAAACAGAGCTGATATAAAAAAGCGGGCTTTTGAATAATCCTCAAAGGGGGTAGTACACGAGGATCAGCCAAAACTTGAGTCGGGGTATTTTATGGATATTAAATTGACATTTTTATAAATTTGTGTCCCTATGTATATTAGAATTAGAATTTGACCGTATATGGTCGAGACCGAGCCTCAAATAGAGCTGATATAAAAAAACGGGCTTTTGAATAATCCTCAAAGGGGGTAGTACACGAGGATTTGCCAAAACTTGAGTCGGGGTATTTTATGGATATTAAATTGATAATTTTGTAAATTTGTGTCCCTATGGATATTAGAATTAGAATTTGACCATATATGATAGAGTTCGTGCCTCAAACAGAGCTGATAAAAAAAAGCGAGATTTTGAATAATCCTCAAAGGGGGTAGTACACGAAGATTAGCCAAAACTTGAGTCGAGGTATTTTATGGATATTAAATTGACATTTTTGTAAATTTGTGTCCCTATGGATATTAGAATTAGAATTTGACCGTATATGGTCGAGTCCGAGCCTCAAATAGAGCTGATATAAAAAAGCGAGATTTTGAATAATCCTCAAAGGGGGTAGTACACGAGGATTTGCCAAAACTTGAGTCGGGGTATTTTATGGATATTAAATTGACATTTTTGTAAATTTGTATCCCTATGGATATTATAATTAGAATTTGACCGTATATGGTGGAGTCCGGGCCTCAAAAAGAGCTGATATAAAAAAATGAGATTTTGAATAATCCTCAAAGGGGGTAGTACACGAGGATTTGTCAAAACTTGAGTCGGGGTATTCTATCGATATTAAATTGATATTTTTGTAAATTTATGTCTCTATGGATATTGGAATTAGAATTTGACCGTATATGGTGGAGTCTGGGCCTCAAACAGAGCTGATATAAAAAAGCGGGCTTTTGAATAATCCTCAAAGGGGGTAGTACACGAGGATCAGCCAAAACTTGAGTCGGGGTATTTTATGGATATTAAATTGACATTTTTATAAATTTGTGTCCCTATGTATATTAGAATTAGAATTTGACCGTATATGGTCGAGACCGAGCCTCAAATAGAGCTGATATAAAAAAGCGGGCTTTTGAATAATCCTCAAAGGGGGTAGTACACGAGGATTTGCCAAAACTTGAGTCGGGGTATTTTATGGATATTAAATTGATATTTTTGTAAATTTGTGTCCCTATGGATATTAGAATTAGAATTTGACTGCATATGGTCGAGACCGAGACTCAAATAGAGCTGATATAAAAAAAGCGGGCTTTTGAATAATCCTCAAAGGGGGTAGTACACGAGGATTTGCCAAAACTTGAGTCGGGGTATTTTATGGATATTAAATTGATAATTTTGTAAATTTGTGTCCCTATGGATATTAGAATTAGAATTTGACCATATATGATAGAGTTCGTGCCTCAAACAGAGCTGATAAAAAAAGCGAGATTTTGAATAATCCTCAAAGGGGGTAGTACACGAAGATTAGCCAAAACTTGAGTCGAGGTATTTTATGGATATTAAATTGACATTTTTGTAAATTTGTGTCCCTATGGATATTAGAATTAGAATTTGACCGTATATGGTCGAGTCCGAGCCTCAAATAGAGCTGATATAAAAAAGTGAGATTTTTAATAATCCTCAAAGGGGGTAGTACACGAGGATTTGCCAAAACTTTAGTTGGGGTATTTTATGGATTTTAAATTGATATTTGGTAAATTTATGTCTCTATGGATATTGGCATTAGAATTTGAACATATATGGTGGAGTCCGGGCCTCAAACAGAGCTGATATAAAAAAAGCGGGCTTTTGAATAATTTCAAAGGGGGTAGTACACGAGGATTTGCCAAAACTTGAGTCGAGGTATTTTATGGATATTAAATTGATATTTTTGTAAATTTATGTCTCTATGGATATTGGAATTAGAATTTGACCATATATGGTAGAGTCCGGGCCTCAAACAGAGCTGATATAAAAAAAGCAGGCTTTTGAATAATCCTCAAGGGTGGGGTAGTACACGAGGATTTGCCAAAACTTGAGTCGGGGTATTTTATGGATATTAAATTGATATTTTTGTAAATTTGTGTCCCTAGGGATATTATAATTAGAATTTGACCGTATATGATGGAGTCTGTGCCTCAAACAGAGCTGATATACAAAAGCGAGATTTTGAATAATCCTCAAAGGGGGTAGTACACGAGGATTTGCCAAAACTTGAGTCGGGGTATTTTATGGATATTAAATTGATATTTTTGTAAATTTATGTCCCTATGGATATTAGAATTAGAATTTGACCGTATATGGTCGAATCCGAGCCTCAAATAGAGCTGATATAAAAAAGCGAGATTTTGAATAATCCTCAAAGGGGGTAGTACACGAGGATTTGCCAAAACTTGAGTCGGGGTATTTTATGGATATTAAATTGACATTTTTGTAAATTTGTGTCCCTATGGATATTAGAATTAGAATTTGACCGTATATGGTGGAGTCCGGGACTCAAAAAGAGCTAATATAAAAAAATGAGATTTTGAATAATCCTCAAAGGGGTAGTACACGAGGATTTGTCAAAACTTGAGTCGGGGTATTCTATCGATATTAAATTGATATTTCTGTAAATTTATGTCTCTATGGATATTGTAATTAGAATTTGACCGTATATGGTGGAGTCTGGGCCTCAAACAGAGCTGATATAAAAAAGCGGGCTTTTGAATAATCCTCAAAGGGGGTAGTACACGAGGATCAGCCAAAACTTGAGTCGGGGTATTTTATGGATATTAAATTGACATTTTTATAAATTTGTGTCCCTATGTATATTAGAATTAGAATTTGACCGTATATGGTCGAGACCGAGCCTCAAATAGAGCTGATATAAAAAAAGCGGGCTTTTGAATAATCCTCAAAGGGGGTAGTACACGAGGATTTGCCAAAACTTGAGTCGGGGTATGTTATGGATATTAAATTGATATTTTTATAAATTTGGGTCCCTATGGATATTAGAATTAGAATTTGACCGTATATGGTGGAGTCCGGACCTCAAAAAGAGCTGATATAAAAAAATGAGATTTTGAATAATCCTCAAAGGGGGTAGTACACGAGGATTTGTCAAAACCTGAGTCGGGGTATTGTATGGATATTAAATTGATATTTTTGTAAATTTATGTCTCTATGGATATTGGAATTAGAATTTGACCATATATGGTAGAGTCCGGGCCTCAAACAGAGCTGATATAAAAAAAGCAGGCTTTTGAATAATCCTCAAGGGTGGGGTAGTACACGAGGATTTGCCAAAACTTGAGTCGGGGTATTCTATGGATATTAAATTGATATTTTTGTAAATTTGTGTCCCTAGGGATATTATAATTAGAATTTGACCGTATATGATGGAGTCTGTGCGTCAAAAAGAGCTGATACAAAAAAGCGAGATTTTGAATAATCCTCAAAGGGGGTAGTACACGAGGATTTGCCAAAACTTGAGTCGGGGTATTTTATGGATATTAAATTGATATTTTTGTAAATTTATGTCTCTATGGATATTAGAATTAGAATTTGACTGTATATGGTCGAGTCCGAGCCTCAAATAGAGCTGATATAAAAAAGCGAGATTTTGAATAATCCTCAAAGGGGGTAGTACACGAGGATTTGCCAAAACTTGAGTCGGGGTATTTTATGGATATTAAATTGACATTTTTGTAAATTTGTGTCCCTATGGATATTAGAATTAGAATTTGACCGTATATGGTGGAGTCCGGGCCTCAAAAAGAGCTGATATAAAAAAATGAGATTTTGAATAATCCTCAAAGGGGGTAGTACACGAGGATTTGTCAAAACTTGAGTCGGGGTATTCTATGGATATTAAATTGATATTTTTATAAATTTATGTCTCTATGGATATTGGAATTAGAATTTGACCGTATATGGTGGAGTCTGGGCCTCAAACAGAACTGATATAAAAAAGCGGGCTTTTGAATAATCCTCAAAGAGGTAGTACACGAGGATCAGCCAAAACTTGAGTCGGGGTATTTTATGGATATTAAATTGACATTTTTGTAAATCTGTGTCCCTATGTATATTAGAATTAGAATTTGACCGTATATGGTCGAGACCGAGCCTCAAATAGAGCTGATATAAAAAAAGCGGGCTTTTGAATAATCCTCAAAGGGGGTAGTACACGAGGATTTGCCAAAACTTGAGTCGGGGTATTTTATGGATATTAAATTGATATTTTTGTAAATTTGTGTCCCTATGGATATTAGAATTAGAATTTGACTGTATATGGTCGAGACAGAGCCTCAAATAGAGCTGATATAAAAAAAGCGGGCTTTTGAATAATCCTCAAAGGGGGTAGTACACGAGGATTTGCCAAAACTTGAGTCGGGGTATTTTATGGATATTAAATTGATAATTTTGTAAATTTGTGTCCCTATGGATATTAGAATTAGAATTTGACCATATATGATAGAGTTCGTGCCTCAAACAGAGCTGATATAAAAAAGCGAGATTTTGAATAATCCTCAAAGGGGGTAGTACACGAAGATTAGCCAAAACTTGAGTCGAGGTATTTTATGGATATTAAATTGACATTTTTGTAAATTTGTGTCTCTATGGATATTAGAATTAGAATTTTACCGTATATGGTCGAGTCCGAGCCTCAAATAGAGCTGATATAAAAAAGCGAGATTTTGAATAATCCTCAAAGGGGGTAGTACACGAGGATTTGCCAAAACTTTAGTCGGGGTATTTTATGGATATTAAATTGATAATTTTGTAAATTTGTGTCCCTATGGATATTAGAATTAGAATTTGACCGTATATGGTGGAGTCCGGGCCTCAAAAAGAGATGATATAAAAAAATGAGATTTTGAATAATCCTCAAAGGGGGTAGTACACGAGGATTTCTCAAAACTTGAGTCGGGGTATTCTATGGATATTAAATTGATATTTTTGTAAATTTATGTCTCTATGGATATTGGAATTAGAATTTGACCGTATATGGTGGGGTCTGGGCCTCAAACAGAGCTGATATAAAAAAGCGAGCTTTTGAATAATCCTCAAAGGGGGTAGTACACGAGGATCAGCCAAAACTTGAGTCGGGGTATTTTATGGATATTGAATTGACATTTTTGTAAATCTGTGTCCCTATGTATATTAGAATTAGAATTTGACCGTATATGGTCGAGACCGAGCCTCAAATAGAGCTGATATAAAAAAAGCGGGCTTTTGAATAATCCTCAAAGGGGGTAGTACACGAGGATTTGCCAAAACTTGAGTCGGGGTATTTTATGGATATTAAATTGATATTTTTGTAAATTTGTGTCCCTATGGATATTAGAATTAGAATTTGACTATATATGGTCGAGACCGAGCCTCAAATAGAGCTGATATAAAAAAAGCGGGCTTTTGAATAATCCTCAAAGGGGGTAGTACACGAGTATTTGCCAAAACTTGAGTCGGGGTATTTTATGGATATTAAATTGATAATTTTGTAAATTTGTGTCCCTATGGATATTAGAATTAGAATTTGACCATATATGATAGAGTTCGTGCCTCAAACAGAGCTAATAAAAAAAGCGAGATTTTGAATAATCCTCAAAGGGGGTAGTACACGAAGATTAGCCAAAACTTGAGTCGAGGTATTTTATGGATATTAAATTGACATTTTTGTAAATTTGTGTCCCTATGGATATTAGAATTAGAATTTGACCGTATATGGTCGAGTCTGAGCCTCAAATAGAGCTGATATAAAAAAGCGAGATTTTGAATAATCCTCAAAGGGGGTAGTACACGAGGATTTGCCAAAACTTGAGTCGGGGTATTTTATGGATATTAAATTGACATTTTTGTAAATTTGAGTCTCTATGGATATTAGAATTAGAATTTGACCGTATATGGTCGAGTCTGAGCCTCAAATAGAGCTGATATAAAAAAGCGAGATTTTGAATAATCCTCAAAGGGGGTAGTACACGAGGATTTGCCAAAACTTGAGTCGGGGTATTTTATGGATATTAAATTGATATTTTTGTAAATTTGTGTCTCTATGGATATTAGAATTAGAATTTGACCGTATATGGTGGAGTCCGGACCTCAAAAAGAGCTGATATAAAAAAATGAGATTTTGAATAATCATCAAAGGGGGTAGTACACGAGGATTTGTCAAAACTTGAGTCGGGGTATTGTATGGATATTAAATTGATATTTTTGTAAATTTATGTCTCTATGGATATTGGAATTAGAATTTGACCATATATGGTAGAGTCCGGGCCTCAAACAGAGCTGATATAAAAAAAGCAGGCTTTTGAATAATCCTCAAGGGTGGGGTAGTACACGAGGATTTGCCAAAACTTGAGTCGGGGTATTTTATGGATATTAAATTGATATTTTTATAAATTTGTGTCCCTAGGGATATTATAATTAGAATTTGACCGTATATGATGGAGTCTGTGCGTCAAAAAGAGCTGATACAAAAAAGCGAGATTTTGAATAATCCTCAAAGGGGGTAGTACACGAGGATTTGCCAAAACTTGAGTCGGGGTATTTTATGGATATTAAATTGATATTTTTGTAAATTTATGTCCCTATGGATATTAGAATTAGAATTTGACTGTATATGGTCGAGTCCGAGCCTCAAATAGAGCTGATATAAAAAAGCGAGATTTTGAATAATCCTCAAAGGGGGTAGTACACGAGGATTTGCCAAAACTTGAGTCGGGGTATTTTATGGATATTAAATTGATATTTTTGTAAATTTGTGTCCCTATGGATATTAGAATTAGAATTTGACCGTATATGGTGGAGTCCGGGCCTCAAAAAGAGCTAATATAAAAAAATGAGATTTTGAATAATCCTCAAAGGGGTAGTACACGAGGATTTGTCAAAACTTGAGTCGGGGTATTCTATCGATATTAAATTGATATTTTTGTAAATTTATGTCTCTATGGATATTGTAATTAGAATTTGACCGTATATGGTGGAGTCTGGGCCTCAAACAGAGCTGATATAAAAAAGCGTGCTTTTGAATAATCCTCAAAGGGGGTAGTACACGAGGATCAGCCAAAACTTGAGACGGGGTATTTTATGGATATTAAATTGACATTTTTATAAATTTGTGTCCCTATGTATATTAGAATTAGAATTTGACCGTATATGGTCGAGACCGAGCCTCAAATAGAGCTGATATAAAAAAAGCGGGCTTTTGAATAATCCTCAAAGGGGGTAGTACACGAGGATTTGCCAAAACTTGAGTCGGGGTATGTTATGGATATTAAATTGATATTTTTATAAATTTGTGTCCCTATGGATATTAGAATTAGAATTTGACCGTATATGGTGGAGTCCGGACCTCAAAAAGAGCTGATATAAAAAAAATGAGATTTTGAATAATCCTCAAAGGGGGTAGTACACGAGGATTTGTCAAAACTTGAGTCGGGGTATTGTATGGATATTAAATTGATATTTTTGTAAATTTATGTCTCTATGGATATTGGAATTAGAATTTGACCATATATGGTAGAGTCCGGGCCTCAAACAGAGCTGATATAAAAAAAGCAGGCTTTTGAATAATCCTCAAGGGTGGGGTAGTACACGAGGATTTGCCAAAACTTGAGTCGGGGTATTTTATGGATATTAAATTGATATTTTTGTAAATTTGTGTCCCTAGGGATATTATAATTAGAATTTGCCCGTATATGGTGGAGTCCGGGCCTCAAAAAGAGCTGATATAAAAAAATGAGATTTTGAATAATCCTCAAACGGGGTAGTACACGAGGATTTGTCAAAACTTGAGTCGGGGTATTCTATGGATATTAAATTGATATTTTTATAAATTTATGTCTCTATGGATATTGGAATTAGAATTTGACCGTATATGGTGGAGTCTGGGCCTCAAACAGAGCTGATATAAAAAAGCGGGCTTTTGAATAATCCTCAAAGGGGTAGTACACGAGGATCAGCCAAAACTTGAGTCGGGGTATTTTATGGATATTAAATTGACATTTTTGTAAATCTGTGTCCCTATGTATATTAGAATTAGAATTTGACCGTATATGGTCGAGACCGAGCCTCAAATAGAGCTGATATAAAAAAAGCGGGCTTTTGAATAATCCTCAAAGGGGGTAGTACACGAGGATTTGCCAAAACTTGAGTCGGGGTATTTTATGGATATTAAATTGATATTTTTGTAAATTTGTGTCCCTATGGATATTAGAATTAGAATTTGACCGTATATGGTGGAGTCCGGACCTCAAAAAGAGCTGATATAAAAAAAATGAGATTTTGAATAATCCTCAAAGGGGGTAGTACACGAGGATTTGTCAAAACTTGAGTCGGGGTATTGTATGGATATTAAATTGATATTTTTGTAAATTTATGTCTCTATGGATATTGGAATTAGAATTTGACCATATATGGTAGAGTCCGGGCCTCAAACAGAGCTGATATAAAAAAAGCAGGCTTTTGAATAATCCTCAAGGGTGGGGTAGTACACGAGGATTTGCCAAAACTTGAGTCGGGGTATTCTATGGATATTAAATTGATATTTTTGTAAATTTGTGTCCCTAGGGATATTATAATTAGAATTTGACCGTATATGATGGAGTCTGTGCGTCAAAAAGAGCTGATACAAAAAAGCGAGATTTTGAATAATCCTCAAAGGGGGTAGTACACGAGGATTTGCCAAAACTTGAGTCGGGGTATTTTATGGATATTAAATTGATATTTTTGTAAATTTATGTCTCTATGGATATTAGAATTAGAATTTGACTGTATATGGTCGAGTCCGAGCCTCAAATAGAGCTGATATAAAAAAGCGAGATTTTGAATAATCCTCAAAGGGGGTAGTACACGAGGATTTGCCAAAACTTGAGTCGGGGTATTTTATGGATATTAAATTGACATTTTTGTAAATTTGTGTCCCTATGGATATTAGAATTAGAATTTGACCGTATATGGTGGAGTCCGGGCCTCAAAAAGAGCTGATATAAAAAAATGAGATTTTGAATAATCCTCAAAGGGGGTAGTACACGAGGATTTGTCAAAACTTGAGTCGGGGTATTCTATGGATATTAAATTGATATTTTTATAAATTTATGTCTCTATGGATATTGGAATTAGAATTTGACCGTATATGGTGGAGTCTGGGCCTCAAACAGAACTGATATAAAAAAGCGGGCTTTTGAATAATCCTCAAAGAGGTAGTACACGAGGATCAGCCAAAACTTGAGTCGGGGTATTTTATGGATATTAAATTGACATTTTTGTAAATCTGTGTCCCTATGTATATTAGAATTAGAATTTGACCGTATATGGTCGAGACCGAGCCTCAAATAGAGCTGATATAAAAAAAGCGGGCTTTTGAATAATCCTCAAAGGGGGTAGTACACGAGGATTTGCCAAAACTTGAGTCGGGGTATTTTATGGATATTAAATTGATATTTTTGTAAATTTGTGTCCCTATGGATATTAGAATTAGAATTTGACTGTATATGGTCGAGACAGAGCCTCAAATAGAGCTGATATAAAAAAAGCGGGCTTTTGAATAATCCTCAAAGGGGGTAGTACACGAGGATTTGCCAAAACTTGAGTCGGGGTATTTTATGGATATTAAATTGATAATTTTGTAAATTTGTGTCCCTATGGATATTAGAATTAGAATTTGACCATATATGATAGAGTTCGTGCCTCAAACAGAGCTGATATAAAAAAGCGAGATTTTGAATAATCCTCAAAGGGGGTAGTACACGAAGATTAGCCAAAACTTGAGTCGAGGTATTTTATGGATATTAAATTGACATTTTTGTAAATTTGTGTCTCTATGGATATTAGAATTAGAATTTTACCGTATATGGTCGAGTCCGAGCCTCAAATAGAGCTGATATAAAAAAGCGAGATTTTGAATAATCCTCAAAGGGGGTAGTACACGAGGATTTGCCAAAACTTTAGTCGGGGTATTTTATGGATATTAAATTGATAATTTTGTAAATTTGTGTCCCTATGGATATTAGAATTAGAATTTGACCGTATATGGTGGAGTCCGGGCCTCAAAAAGAGATGATATAAAAAAATGAGATTTTGAATAATCCTCAAAGGGGGTAGTACACGAGGATTTCTCAAAACTTGAGTCGGGGTATTCTATGGATATTAAATTGATATTTTTGTAAATTTATGTCTCTATGGATATTGGAATTAGAATTTGACCGTATATGGTGGGGTCTGGGCCTCAAACAGAGCTGATATAAAAAAGCGAGCTTTTGAATAATCCTCAAAGGGGGTAGTACACGAGGATCAGCCAAAACTTGAGTCGGGGTATTTTATGGATATTGAATTGACATTTTTGTAAATCTGTGTCCCTATGTATATTAGAATTAGAATTTGACCGTATATGGTCGAGACCGAGCCTCAAATAGAGCTGATATAAAAAAAGCGGGCTTTTGAATAATCCTCAAAGGGGGTAGTACACGAGGATTTGCCAAAACTTGAGTCGGGGTATTTTATGGATATTAAATTGATATTTTTGTAAATTTGTGTCCCTATGGATATTAGAATTAGAATTTGACTATATATGGTCGAGACCGAGCCTCAAATAGAGCTGATATAAAAAAAGCGGGCTTTTGAATAATCCTCAAAGGGGGTAGTACACGAGTATTTGCCAAAACTTGAGTCGGGGTATTTTATGGATATTAAATTGATAATTTTGTAAATTTGTGTCCCTATGGATATTAGAATTAGAATTTGACCATATATGATAGAGTTCGTGCCTCAAACAGAGCTAATAAAAAAAGCGAGATTTTGAATAATCCTCAAAGGGGGTAGTACACGAAGATTAGCCAAAACTTGAGTCGAGGTATTTTATGGATATTAAATTGACATTTTTGTAAATTTGTGTCCCTATGGATATTAGAATTAGAATTTGACCGTATATGGTCGAGTCTGAGCCTCAAATAGAGCTGATATAAAAAAGCGAGATTTTGAATAATCCTCAAAGGGGGTAGTACACGAGGATTTGCCAAAACTTGAGTCGGGGTATTTTATGGATATTAAATTGACATTTTTGTAAATTTGAGTCTCTATGGATATTAGAATTAGAATTTGACCGTATATGGTCGAGTCTGAGCCTCAAATAGAGCTGATATAAAAAAGCGAGATTTTGAATAATCCTCAAAGGGGGTAGTACACGAGGATTTGCCAAAACTTGAGTCGGGGTATTTTATGGATATTAAATTGATATTTTTGTAAATTTGTGTCTCTATGGATATTAGAATTAGAATTTGACCGTATATGGTGGAGTCCGGACCTCAAAAAGAGCTGATATAAAAAAATGAGATTTTGAATAATCATCAAAGGGGGTAGTACACGAGGATTTGTCAAAACTTGAGTCGGGGTATTGTATGGATATTAAATTGATATTTTTGTAAATTTATGTCTCTATGGATATTGGAATTAGAATTTGACCATATATGGTAGAGTCCGGGCCTCAAACAGAGCTGATATAAAAAAAGCAGGCTTTTGAATAATCCTCAAGGGTGGGGTAGTACACGAGGATTTGCCAAAACTTGAGTCGGGGTATTTTATGGATATTAAATTGATATTTTTATAAATTTGTGTCCCTAGGGATATTATAATTAGAATTTGACCGTATATGATGGAGTCTGTGCGTCAAAAAGAGCTGATACAAAAAAGCGAGATTTTGAATAATCCTCAAAGGGGGTAGTACACGAGGATTTGCCAAAACTTGAGTCGGGGTATTTTATGGATATTAAATTGATATTTTTGTAAATTTATGTCCCTATGGATATTAGAATTAGAATTTGACTGTATATGGTCGAGTCCGAGCCTCAAATAGAGCTGATATAAAAAAGCGAGATTTTGAATAATCCTCAAAGGGGGTAGTACACGAGGATTTGCCAAAACTTGAGTCGGGGTATTTTATGGATATTAAATTGATATTTTTGTAAATTTGTGTCCCTATGGATATTAGAATTAGAATTTGACCGTATATGGTGGAGTCCGGGCCTCAAAAAGAGCTAATATAAAAAAATGAGATTTTGAATAATCCTCAAAGGGGTAGTACACGAGGATTTGTCAAAACTTGAGTCGGGGTATTCTATCGATATTAAATTGATATTTTTGTAAATTTATGTCTCTATGGATATTGTAATTAGAATTTGACCGTATATGGTGGAGTCTGGGCCTCAAACAGAGCTGATATAAAAAAGCGTGCTTTTGAATAATCCTCAAAGGGGGTAGTACACGAGGATCAGCCAAAACTTGAGACGGGGTATTTTATGGATATTAAATTGACATTTTTATAAATTTGTGTCCCTATGTATATTAGAATTAGAATTTGACCGTATATGGTCGAGACCGAGCCTCAAATAGAGCTGATATAAAAAAAGCGGGCTTTTGAATAATCCTCAAAGGGGGTAGTACACGAGGATTTGCCAAAACTTGAGTCGGGGTATGTTATGGATATTAAATTGATATTTTTATAAATTTGTGTCCCTATGGATATTAGAATTAGAATTTGACCGTATATGGTGGAGTCCGGACCTCAAAAAGAGCTGATATAAAAAAAATGAGATTTTGAATAATCCTCAAAGGGGGTAGTACACGAGGATTTGTCAAAACTTGAGTCGGGGTATTGTATGGATATTAAATTGATATTTTTGTAAATTTATGTCTCTATGGATATTGGAATTAGAATTTGACCATATATGGTAGAGTCCGGGCCTCAAACAGAGCTGATATAAAAAAAGCAGGCTTTTGAATAATCCTCAAGGGTGGGGTAGTACACGAGGATTTGCCAAAACTTGAGTCGGGGTATTTTATGGATATTAAATTGATATTTTTGTAAATTTGTGTCCCTAGGGATATTATAATTAGAATTTGCCCGTATATGGTGGAGTCCGGGCCTCAAAAAGAGCTGATATAAAAAAATGAGATTTTGAATAATCCTCAAACGGGGTAGTACACGAGGATTTGTCAAAACTTGAGTCGGGGTATTCTATGGATATTAAATTGATATTTTTATAAATTTATGTCTCTATGGATATTGGAATTAGAATTTGACCGTATATGGTGGAGTCTGGGCCTCAAACAGAGCTGATATAAAAAAGCGGGCTTTTGAATAATCCTCAAAGGGGTAGTACACGAGGATCAGCCAAAACTTGAGTCGGGGTATTTTATGGATATTAAATTGACATTTTTGTAAATCTGTGTCCCTATGTATATTAGAATTAGAATTTGACCGTATATGGTCGAGACCGAGCCTCAAATAGAGCTGATATAAAAAAAGCGGGCTTTTGAATAATCCTCAAAGGGGGTAGTACACGAGGATTTGCCAAAACTTGAGTCGGGGTATTTTATGGATATTAAATTGATATTTTTGTAAATTTGTGTCCCTATGGATATTAGAATTAGAATTTGACTGTATATGGTCGAGACCGAGCCTCAAATAGAGCTGATATAAAAAAAGCGGGCTTTTGAATAATCCTCAAAGGGGGTAGTACACGAGGATTTGCCAAAACTTGAGTCGGGGTATTTTATGGATATTAAATTGATAATTTTGTAAATTTGTGTCCCTATGGATATTAGAATTAGAATTTGACCATATATGATAGAGTTCGTGCCTCAAACAGAGCTGATATAAAAAAGCGAGATTTTGAATAATCCTTAAAGGGGGTAGTACACGAAGATTAGCCAAAACTTGAGTCGAGGTATTTTATGGATATTAAATTGACATTTTTGTAAATTTGTGTCTCTATGGATATTAGAATTAGAATTTTACCGTATATGGTCGAGTCCGAGCCTCAAATAGAGCTGATATAAAAAAGCGAGATTTTGAATAATCCTCAAAGGGGGTAGTACACGAGGATTTGCCAAAACTTTAGTCGGGGTATTTTATGGATATTAAATTGACATTTTTGTAAATTTGTGTCCCTATGGATATTAGAATTAGAATTTGACCGTATATGGTGGAGTCCGGGCCTCAAAAAGAGCTGATATAAAAAAATGAGATTTTGAATAATCCTCAAAGGGGGTAGTACACGAGGATTAGTCAAAATTTGAGTCGGGGTATTCTATGGATATTCAATTGATATTTTTATAAATTTATGTCTCTATGGATATTGGAATTAGAATTTGACCGTATATGGTGGAGTCTGGGCCTCAAACAGAGCTGATATAAAAAAGCGGGCTTTTGAATAATCCTCAAAGGGGTAGTACACGAGGATCAGCCAAAACTTGAGTCGGGGTATTTTATGGATATTAAATTGATATTTTTGTAAATTTGTGTCCCTATGGATATTAGAATTAGAATTTGACTGTATATGGTCGAGACCGAGCCTCAAATAGAGCTGATATAAAAAAAGCGGGCTTTTGAATAATCCTCAAAGGGGGTAGTACACGAGGATTTGCCAAAACTTGAGTCGGGGTATTTTATGGATATTAAATTGATAATTTTGTAAATTTGTGTCCCTATGGATATTAGAATTAGAATTTGACCATATATGATAGAGTTCGTGCCTCAAACAGAGCTGATATAAAAAAGCGAGATTTTGAATAATCCTCAAAGGGGGTAGTACACGAAGATTAGCCAAAACTTGAGTCGAGGTATTTTATGGATATTAAATTGACATTTTTGTAAATTTGTGTCTCTATGGATATTAGAATTACAATTTGACCGTATATGGTGGAGTCCGGGCCTCAAAAAGAGCTGATATAAAAAAAATGAGATTTTGAATAATCCTCAAAGGGGTAGTACACGAGGATTTGTCAAAACTTGAGTCGGGGTATTCTATCGATATTAAATTGATATTTTTGTAAATTTATGTCTCTATGGATATTGTAATTAGAATTTGACCGTATATGGTGGAGTCTGGGCCTCAAACAGAGCTGATATAAAAAAGCGTGCTTTTGAATAATCCTCAAAGGGGGTAGTACACGAGGATCAGCCAAAACTTGAGACGGGGTATTTTATGGATATTAAATTGACATTTTTATAAATTTGTGTCCCTATGTATATTAGAATTAGAATTTGACCGTATATGGTCGAGACCGAGCCTCAAATAGAGCTGATATAAAAAAAGCGGGCTTTTGAATAATCCTCAAAGGGGGTAGTACACGAGGATTTGCCAAAACTTGAGTCGGGGTATGTTATGGATATTAAATTGATATTTTTATAAATTTGTGTCCCTATGGATATTAGAATTAGAATTTGACCGTATATGGTGGAGTCCGGACCTCAAAAAGAGCTGATATAAAAAAAATGAGATTTTGAATAATCCTCAAAGGGGGTAGTACACGAGGATTTGTCAAAACTTGAGTCGGGGTATTGTATGGATATTAAATTGATATTTTTGTAAATTTATGTCTCTATGGATATTGGAATTAGAATTTGACCATATATGGTAGAGTCCGGGCCTCAAACAGAGCTGATATAAAAAAAGCAGGCTTTTGAATAATCCTCAAGGGTGGGGTAGTACACGAGGATTTGCCAAAACTTGAGTCGGGGTATTTTATGGATATTAAATTGATATTTTTGTAAATTTGTGTCCCTAGGGATATTATAATTAGAATTTGCCCGTATATGGTGGAGTCCGGGCCTCAAAAAGAGCTGATATAAAAAAATGAGATTTTGAATAATCCTCAAAGGGGGTAGTACACGAGGATTTGTCAAAACTTGAGTCGGGGTATTCTATGGATATTAAATTGATATTTTTATAAATTTATGTCTCTATGGATATTGGAATTAGAATTTGACCGTATATGGTGGAGTCTGGGCCTCAAACAGAGCTGATATAAAAAAGCGGGCTTTTGAATAATCCTCAAAGGGGTAGTACACGAGGATCAGCCAAAACTTGAGTCGGGGTATTTTATGGATATTAAATTGACATTTTTGTAAATCTGTGTCCCTATGTATATTAGAATTAGAATTTGACCGTATATGGTCGAGACCGAGCCTCAAATAGAGCTGATATAAAAAAAGCGGGCTTTTGAATAATCCTCAAAGGGGGTAGTACACGAGGATTTGCCAAAACTTGAGTCGGGGTATTTTATGGATATTAAATTGATATTTTTGTAAATTTGTGTCCCTATGGATATTAGAATTAGAATTTGACTGTATATGGTCGAGACCGAGCCTCAAATAGAGCTGATATAAAAAAAGCGGGCTTTTGAATAATCCTCAAAGGGGGTAGTACACGAGGATTTGCCAAAACTTGAGTCGGGGTATTTTATGGATATTAAATTGATAATTTTGTAAATTTGTGTCCCTATGGATATTAGAATTAGAATTTGACCATATATGATAGAGTTCGTGCCTCAAACAGAGCTGATATAAAAAAGCGAGATTTTGAATAATCCTTAAAGGGGGTAGTACACGAAGATTAGCCAAAACTTGAGTCGAGGTATTTTATGGATATTAAATTGACATTTTTGTAAATTTGTGTCTCTATGGATATTAGAATTAGAATTTTACCGTATATGGTCGAGTCCGAGCCTCAAATAGAGCTGATATAAAAAAGCGAGATTTTGAATAATCCTCAAAGGGGGTAGTACACGAGGATTTGCCAAAACTTTAGTCGGGGTATTTTATGGATATTAAATTGACATTTTTGTAAATTTGTGTCCCTATGGATATTAGAATTAGAATTTGACCGTATATGGTGGAGTCCGGGCCTCAAAAAGAGCTGATATAAAAAAATGAGATTTTGAATAATCCTCAAAGGGGGTAGTACACGAGGATTAGTCAAAATTTGAGTCGGGGTATTCTATGGATATTCAATTGATATTTTTATAAATTTATGTCTCTATGGATATTGGAATTAGAATTTGACCGTATATGGTGGAGTCTGGGCCTCAAACAGAGCTGATATAAAAAAGCGGGCTTTTGAATAATCCTCAAAGGGGTAGTACACGAGGATCAGCCAAAACTTGAGTCGGGGTATTTTATGGATATTAAATTGATATTTTTGTAAATTTGTGTCCCTATGGATATTAGAATTAGAATTTGACTGTATATGGTCGAGACCGAGCCTCAAATAGAGCTGATATAAAAAAAGCGGGCTTTTGAATAATCCTCAAAGGGGGTAGTACACGAGGATTTGCCAAAACTTGAGTCGGGGTATTTTATGGATATTAAATTGATAATTTTGTAAATTTGTGTCCCTATGGATATTAGAATTAGAATTTGACCATATATGATAGAGTTCGTGCCTCAAACAGAGCTGATATAAAAAAGCGAGATTTTGAATAATCCTCAAAGGGGGTAGTACACGAAGATTAGCCAAAACTTGAGTCGAGGTATTTTATGGATATTAAATTGACATTTTTGTAAATTTGTGTCTCTATGGATATTAGAATTACAATTTGACCGTATATGGTGGAGTCCGGGCCTCAAAAAGAGCTGATATAAAAAAAATGAGATTTTGAATAATCCTCAAAGGGGTAGTACACGAGGATTTGTCAAAACTTGAGTCGGGGTATTCTATCGATATTAAATTGATATTTTTGTAAATTTATGTCTCTATGGATATTGTAATTAGAATTTGACCGTATATGGTGGAGTCTGGGCCTCAAACAGAGCTGATATAAAAAAGCGTGCTTTTGAATAATCCTCAAAGGGGGTAGTACACGAGGATCAGCCAAAACTTGAGACGGGGTATTTTATGGATATTAAATTGACATTTTTATAAATTTGTGTCCCTATGTATATTAGAATTAGAATTTGACCGTATATGGTCGAGACCGAGCCTCAAATAGAGCTGATATAAAAAAAGCGGGCTTTTGAATAATCCTCAAAGGGGGTAGTACACGAGGATTTGCCAAAACTTGAGTCGGGGTATGTTATGGATATTAAATTGATATTTTTATAAATTTGTGTCCCTATGGATATTAGAATTAGAATTTGACCGTATATGGTGGAGTCCGGACCTCAAAAAGAGCTGATATAAAAAAAATGAGATTTTGAATAATCCTCAAAGGGGGTAGTACACGAGGATTTGTCAAAACTTGAGTCGGGGTATTGTATGGATATTAAATTGATATTTTTGTAAATTTATGTCTCTATGGATATTCGAATTAGAATTTGACCATATATGGTAGAGTCCGGGCCTCAAACAGAGCTGATATAAAAAAAGCAGGCTTTTGAATAATCCTCAAGGGTGGGGTAGTACACGAGGATTTGCCAAAACTTGAGTCGGGTTATTTTATGGATATTAAATTGATATTTTTGTAAATTTGTGTCCCTAGGGATATTATAATTAGAATTTGACCGTATATGGTGGAGTCCGGGCCTCAAAAAGAGCTGATATAAAAAAATGAGATTTTGAATAATCCTCAAAGGGGGTAGTACACGAGGATTAGTCAAAATTTGAGTCGGGGTATTCTATGGATATTAAATTGATATTTTTATAAATTTATGTCTCTATGGATATTGGAATTAGAATTTGACCGTATATGGTGGAGTCTGGGCCTCAAACAGAGCTGATATAAAAAAGCGGGCTTTTGAATAATCCTCAAAGGGGTAGTACACGAGGATCAGCCAAAACTTGAGTCGGGGTATTTTATGGATATTAAATTGATATTTTTGTAAATTTGTGTCCCTATGGATATTAGAATTAGAATTTGACTGTATATGGTCGAGACCGAGCCTCAAATAGAGCTGATATAAAAAAAGCGGGCTTTTGAATAATCCTCAAAGGGGGTAGTACACGAGGATTTGCCAAAACTTGAGTCGGGGTATTTTATGGATATTAAATTGATAATTTTGTAAATTTGTGTCCCTATGGATATTAGAATTAGAATTTGACCATATATGATAGAGTTCGTGCCTCAAACAGAGCTGATATAAAAAAGCGAGATTTTGAATAATCCTCAAAGGGGGTAGTACACGAAGATTAGCCAAAACTTGAGTCGAGGTATTTTATGGATATTAAATTGACATTTTTGTAAATTTGTGTCTCTATGGATATTAGAATTACAATTTGACCGTATATGGTGGAGTCCGGGCCTCAAAAAGAGCTGATATAAAAAAAATGAGATTTTGAATAATCCTCAAAGGGGGTAGTACACGAGAATTTGTCAAAACTTGAGTCGGGGTATTCCATGGATATTAAATTGATATTTTTATAAATTTATGTCTCTATGGATATTGGAATTAGAATTTGACCGTATATGGTGGAGTCTGGGCCTCAAACAGAGCTGATATAAAAAAGCGGGCTTTTGAATAATCCTCAAAGGGGTAGTACACGAGGATCAGCCAAAACTTGAGTCGGGGTATTTTATGGATATTAAATTGACATTTTTTTAAATCTGTGTCCCTATGTATATTAGAATTAGAATTTGACCGTATATGGTCGAGACCGAGCCTCAAATAGAGCTGATATAAAAAAAGCGGGCTTTTGAATAATCCTCAAAGGGGGTAGTACACGAGGATTTGCCAAAACTTGAGTCGGGGTATTTTATGGATATTAAATTGATATTTTTGTAAATTTGTGTCCCTATGGATATTAGAATTAGAATTTGACTGTATATGGTCGAGACCGAGCCTCAAATAGAGCTGATATAAAAAAAGCGGGCTTTTGAATAATCCTCAAAGGAGGTAGTACACGAGGATTTGCCAAAACTTGAGTCGGGGTATTTTATGGATATTAAATTGATAATTTTGTAAATTTGTGTCCCTATGGATATTAGAATTAGAATTTGACCATATATGATAGAGTTCGTGCCTCAAACAGAGCTGATATAAAAAAGCGAGATTTTGAATAATCCTCAAAGGGGGTAGTACACGAAGATTAGCCAAAACTTGATTCGAGGTATTTTATGGATATTAAATTGACATTTTTGTAAATTTGTGTCTCTATGGATATTAGAATTAGAATTTTATCGTATATGGTCGAGTCCGAGCTTCAAATAGAGCTGATATAAAAAAGCGAGATTTTGAATAATCCTCAAAGGGGGTAGTACACGAGGATTTGCCAAAACTTTAGTCGGGGTATTTTATGGATATTAAATTGACATTTTTGTAAATTTGTGTCCCTATGGATATTAGAATTAGAATTTGACCGTATATGGTGGAGTCCGGGCCTCAAAAAGAGCTGATATAAAAAAATGAGATTTTGAATAATCCTCAAAGGGGGTAGTACACGAGGATTTGTCAAAACTTGAGTCGGGGTATTCTATGGATATTAAATTGAAATTTTTGTAAATTTATGTCTCTATGGATATTGGAATTAGAATTTGACCGTATATGGTGGAGTTTGGGCCTCAAACAGAGCTGATATAAAAAAGCGTGCTTTTGAATAATCCTCAAAGGGGGTAGTACACGAGGATCAGCCAAAACTTGAGTCGGGGTATTTTATGGATATTAAATTGACATTTTTGTAAATCTGTGTCCCTATGTATATTAGAATTAGAATTTGACCGTATATGGTCGAGACCGAGCCTCAAATAGAGCTGATATAAAAAAAGCGGGCTTTTGAATAATCCTCAAAGGGGGTAGTACACGAGGATTTGCCAAAACTTGAGTCGGGGTATTTTATGGCTATTAAATTGATAATTTTGTAAATTTGTGTCCTTATGGATATTAGAATTAGAATTTGACCATATATGATAGAGTTCGTGCCTCAAACAGAGCTGATATAAAAAAGCGAGATTTTGAATAATATTCAAAGGGGGTAGTACACGAAGATTAGCCAAAACTTGAGTCGAGGTATTTTATGGATATTAAATTGACATTTTTGTAAATTTGTGTCCCTATAGATATTAGAATTAGAATTTGACCGTATATGGTGGAGTCCAGGCCTCAAAAAGAGCTAATATTAAAAAGCGAGATTTTGAATAATCCTCAAATGGGGTAGTACACGAGGATTTGCCAAAACTTGAGTCGGGGTATGTTATGGATATTAAATTGATATTTTTGTAAATTTCTGTCCCTATAAATATTAGAATTAGAATTTGACCGTATATGAAGGAGTCCGTGCCTAAAACAGAGCTGATATAAAAAAGTGGGCTTTTGAATAATCCTCAAAGGGGGTAGTACACGAGGATTTGCCAAAACTTGAGTCGGGGTATTTTATGGATATTAAATTGACTTTTTTGTAAATTTGTGTCCCTATGTATATTAGAATTAGAATTTGACCGTATATGGTCGAGACCGAGCCTCAAATAGAGCTGATATAAAAAAAGCGGGCTTTTGAATAATCCTCAAAGGGGGTAGTACACGAGGATTTGCCAAAACTTGAGTCGGGGTATTTTATGGATATTAAATTGATATTTTTGTAAATTTGTGTCCCTATGGATATTAGAATTAGAATTTGACTGTATATGGTCGAGACCGAGCCTCAAATAGAGCTGATATAAAAAAAGCGGGCTTTTGAATAATCCTCAAAGGGGGTAGTACACGAGGATTTGCCAAAACTTGAGTGGGGGTATTTTATGGATATTAAATTGATAATTTTGTAAATTTGTGTCCCTATTGATATTAGAATTAGAATTTGACCATATATGATAGAGTCCGTGCCTCAAATAGAGCTGATATAAAAAAGCGAGATTTTGAATAATCCTCAAAGGGGGTAGTACACGAAGATTAGCCAAAACTTGAGTCGAGGTATTTTATGGATATTAAATTGACATTTTTGTAAATTTGTGTCCCTATGGATATTAGAATTAGAATTTGACCGTATATGGTGGAGTCCGGGCCTCAAAAAGAGCTAATATAAAAAAGCGAGATTTTGAATAATCCTCAAATGGGGTAGTACACGAGGATTTGCCAAAACTTGAGTCGGGGTATGTTATGGATATTAAATTGATATTTTTGTAAATTTCTGTCCCTATAGATATTAGAATTAGAATTTGACCGTATATGATGGAGTCCGTGCCTAAAACAGAACTAATATAAAAAAGTGGGCTTTTGAATAATCCTCAAAGGGGGTAGTACACGAAGATTTGCCAAAACTTGAGTCGGGGTATTTTATGGATATTAAATTGACATTTTTGTAAATTTGTGTCCCTATGGATATTAGAATTAGAATTTGACCGTATATGGTGGAGTCCGGGCCTCAAAAAGAGCTAATATAAAAAAGTGAGATTTTGAATAATCCTCAAATGGGGTAGTACACGAGGATTTGCCAAAACTTGAGTCGGGGTATTTTATGGATATTAAATTGACATTTTTGTAAATTTGTGTCCCTATGGATATTTGAATTAGAATTTGACCGTATATGGTCGAGACCGAGCCTCAAATAGAGCTGATATAAAAAAAGCGGGTTTTTGAATAATCCTCAAAGGGGGTAGTACACGAGGATTTGCCAAAACTTGAGTCGGGGTATTTTATGGATATTAAATTGATATTTTTGTAAATTTATGTCTCTATGGATATTGGCATTAGAATTTGAACATATATGGTGGAGTCCGGGACTCAAACAGAGCTGATATAAAAAAAGCGGGCTTTTGAATAATTTCAAAGGGGGTAGTACACGAGGATTTGCCAAAACTTGAGTCGGGGTATTTTATGGATATTAAATTGACATTTTTGTAAATTTGTGTCCCTATGGATATTAGAATTAGAATTTGACCATATATGATGGAGTCCGGGCGTCAAACAGAGTTGATATAAAAAAGCGGGTTTTTGAATAATCCTCAAAGGGGGTAGTACAAGAGGATTTGCCAAAACTTGAGTCGGGGTATTTTATGAATATTAAATTGATATTTTTATAAATTTCTGTCCCTATGGATATTGGAATTAGAATCTGACCATATATGGTGGAGTCCAGGCCTCAAATAGAGCTGATATAAAAAAAGCGGGATTTTGAAAAATCTTCAAAGGGGGTAGTACACGAGGATTTGCCAAAACTTGAGTCGGGGTATTTTATGGATATTGAATTGAAATTTTTGTAAATTTGTGTCCCTATGGATATTAGAATTTGAATTTGACCGTATATGGTGGAGTCCGGGCCTCAAAAAGAGCTGATATAAAAAAATGAGATTTTGAATAATCCTCAAAGGGGGTAGTACACGAGGATTTGTCAAAACTTGAGTCGGGGTATTCTATGGATATTAAATTGATATTTTTGTAAATTTATGTCTCTATGGATATTGGAATTAGAATTTGACCGTATATGGTGGAGTCTGGGCCTCAAACAGAGCTGATATAAAAAAGCGGGCTTTTGAATAATCCTCAAAGGGGGTAGTACACGAGGATCAGCCAAAACTTGAGTCGGGGTATTTTATGGATATTAAATTGACATTTTTGTAAATTTGTGTCCCTGTGTATATTAGAATTAGAATTTCACAGTATATTGTCGAGACCGAG
Source organism: Oenanthe sinensis (assembly GCA_028671895.1). NCBI lineage: Eukaryota > Viridiplantae > Streptophyta > Magnoliopsida > Apiales > Apiaceae > Oenanthe > Oenanthe sinensis. Next base: position 47,062,297 of record CM053806.1, on the reverse strand, counting down.
CCTCAAATAGAGCTGATTTAAAAAAAGCGGGCTTTTGAATAATCCTCAAAGGGGGTAGTACACGAGGATTTGCCAAAACTTGAGTCGGGGTATTTTATGGATATTAAATTGATATTTTTGTAAATTTGTGTCCCTATGGATATTAGAATTAGAATTTGACTGTATATGGTCGAGACCGAGCCTCAAATAGAGCTGATATAAAAAAACCGGGCTTTTGAATAATCCTCAAAGGGGGTAGTACACGAGGATTTGCCAAAACTTGAGTGGGGGTATTTTATGGATATTAAATTGATAATTTTGTAAATTTGTGTCCCTATGGATATTAGAATTAGAATTTTACCATATATGATAGAGTCCGTGCCTCAAACAGAGCTGATATAAAAAAGCGAGATTTTGAATAATCCTCAAAGGGGGTAGTACACGAAGATTAGCCAAAACTTGAGTCGAGGTATTTTATGGATATTAAATTGACATTTTTATAAATTTGTGTCCCTATGGATATTAGAATTAGAATTTGACCGTATATGGTGGAGTCCGGGCCTCAAAAAGAGCTAATATTAGAAAACGAGATTTTGAATAATCCTCAAATGGGGTAGTACACGAGGATTTGCCAAAACTTGAGTCGGGGTATGTTATGGATATTAAATTGATATTTTTGTAAATTTATGTCCCTATAGATATTAGAATTAGAATTTGACCGTATATGATGGAGTCCGTGCCTAAAACAGAGCTGATATAAAAAAGTGGGCTTTTGAATAATCCTCAAAGGGGGTAGTACACGAGGATTTGCCAAAACTTGAGTCGGGGTATTTTATGGATATTAAATTGACATTTTTGTAAATTTGTGTCCCTATGGATATTATAATTAGAATTTGACCGTATATGGTGGAGTCCGGGCCTCAAAAAGAGCTAATATAAAAAAGCGAGATTTTGAATAATCCTCAAATGGGGTAGTACACGAGGATTTGCCAAAACTTGAGTCGGGGTATTTTTTGGATATTAAATTGACATTTTTGTAAATTTGTGTCCCTATGGATATTAGAATTAGAATTTGACCGTATATGGTGGAGTCCGGGCCTCAAAAAGAGTTGATATAAAAAAGGGGGTTTTGAATAATCCTCAAAGGGGGTAGTACACGAGGATTTGCCAAAACTTGAGTCGGGGTATTTTATGGATATTAAATTGACATTTTTGTAAATTTGTGTCCCTATGGATATTAGAATTAGAATTTGACCGTATATGGTGGAGTCCGGGCCTCAAAAAGAGTTGATATAAAAAAGGGGGTTTTGAATAATCCTCAAAGGAGGTAGTACACGAGGATTTGCCAAAACTTGAGTCGGGGTATTTTATGGCTATTAAATTGATAATTTTGTAAATTTATGTCTCTATGGATATTGGAATTAGAATTTGACCGTATATGATGCAGTCCGTGCCTAAAACAGAGCTGATATAAAAAAGTGGGCTTTTGAATAATCCTCAAAGGGGGTAGTACACGGGGATTTGCCAAAACTTGAGTCGGGGTATTTTATGGATATTAAATTGACATTTTTGTAAATTTGTGTCCCTATGGATATTAGAATTAGAATTTGACCGTATATGGTCGAGTCCGAGCCTCAAATAGAGATGATATAAAAAAGCGAGATTTTGAATAATCCTCAAAGGGGGTAGTACACGAGGATTTGCCAAAACTTGAGTCGGGGTATTTTATGGATATTAAATTGACATTTTTGTAAATTTGTGTCCCTATGGATATTAGAATTAGAATTTGACCGTATATGGTGGAGTCCGAGCCTCAAATAGAGCTGATATAAAAAAGCGAGATTTTGAATAATCCTCAAAGGGGGTAGTACACGAGGATTTGCCAAAACTTGAGTCGGGGTATTTTATGGATATTAAATTGACATTTTTGTAAATTTGTGTCCCTATGGATATTAGAATTAGAATTTGACCGTATATGGTGGAGTCCGGGCCTCAAAAAGAGCTGATATAAAAAAGCGAGATTTTGAATAATCCTCAAAGGGGGTAGTACACGAGGATTTGCCAAAACTTGAGTCGGGGTATTTTATGGATATTAAATTTATATTTTTGTAAATTTGTGTCTCTATGGATATTGGAATTAGAATTTGACCGTATATGGTTGAGTCCAGGCCTCAAACAGAGCTGATATAAAAAAGCGGGCTTTTGAATAATCCTCAAAGGGGGTAGTACACGAGGATATGCCAAAACTTGAGTCGGTGTATTTTATGGACATTAAATTGAAATTTTTATAAATTTGTGTCCCTATGGATATTAGAATTAGAATTTGACCGTATATGGTGGAGTCCGGGCCTCAAAAAGAGCTGATATAAAAAAGCGGGCTTTTGAATAATCCTCAAAGGGGGTAGTACACGAGGATTTACCAAAACTTGAGTCGGGGTATTTTATGGATATTAAATTGACATTTTTGTAAATTTGTGTCCCTATGGATATTAGAATTAGAAGTTGACCGTATATGGTGGAGTCCGGGCCTCAAAAAGAGTTGATATAAAAAAGGGGGTTTTGAATAATCCTCAAAGGGGGTAGTACACGAGGATTTGCCAAAACTTGAGTCGGGGTATTTTATGGATATTAAATTGACATTTTTGTAAATTTGTATCCCTATGGATATTAGAATTAGAATTTGACCGTATATGGTGGAGTCCGGGCCTCAAAAAGAGTTGATATAAAAAAGGGGGTTTTGAATAATCCTCAAAGGGGGTAGTACACGAGGATTTGCCAAAACTTGAGTCTGGGTATTTTATGGATATTAAATTGACATTTTTGTAAATTTGTGTCCCTATGGATATTGGAATTAGAATTTGACCGTATATGGTGGAGTCCGGGCCTCAAACAGAGCTGATATAAAAAACGAGATTTTGAATAATCCTCAAATGGGTAGTACACGAGTATTTGCCAAAACTTGAGTCGGGGTATTTTATGGATATTAAATTGACATTTTTGTAAATTTGTGTCCCTATGGATATTAGAATTAGAATTTGACTGTATATGGTGGAGTCCGGGCCTCAAAAAGAGCTGATATAAAAAAGCGAGATTTTGAATAATCCTCAAAGGGGGTAGTACACGAGGATTTGCCAAAACTTGAGTCGGGGTATTTTATGGATATTAAATTGATATTTTTGTAAATTTGTGTCTCTATGGATATTGGAATTAGAATTTGACCGTATATGGTTGAGTCTGGGCCTCAAACAGAGCTGATATAAAAAAGCGGGCTTTTGAATAATCCTCAAAGGGGGTAGTACACGAGGATTTGACAAAACTTGAGTCGGTGTATTTTATGGATATTAAATTGACATTTTTACAAATTTGTGTCCCTATGGATATTAGAATTAGAATTTGACCGTATATGGTGGAGTCCGGGCCTCAAAAAGAGCCGATATAAAAAAGCGGGCTTTTCAATAATCCTCAAAGGGGGTAGTACACGAGGATTTGCCAAAACTTGAGTCGGGGTATTTTATGGATATTAAATTGACATTTTTGTAAATTTGTGTCCCTATGGATATTAGAATTAAAATTTGACCGTATATGGTGGAGTCCGGGCCTCAAAAAGAGCTGATATAAAAAAGCGAGATTTTGAATAATCCTCAAAGGGGGTAGTACACGGGGATTTTCCAAAACTTGAGTCGGGGTATTTTATGGATATTAAATTGATATTTTTGTAAATTTGTGTCTCTATGGATATTGGAATTAGAATTTGACCGTATATGGTGGAGTCCGTGTTAGTAATTGTGCTCTAGAGACAATATTTTTTATATTTTAAGGAAAATATTTATTATTAAGGATTATGTTTTATTGATTATTATTTATTTATTATATTTTATTTACTGCGAAATAAATTGAAAGCATAATAAATGTCCTTGGAATTTTGATACGTATTATATATCTTTAAGTATGTGACTTAAAAAATGAGATTATATGAATAGTATCTTATTCCTAAAATTCCCTAGTCGAGTATTATTATTTAAGGACAATAATAATGCACAAAGACTAGTATGTTTCTTGACAGATGACCACATCTCATTGGTCATAAGTATGGGGATACTAAAGTCAAGAACATAAGTGCATGTATCAATGCATGGCACTGGAATGACCCGCCGTGAGATTCTACATGTTAAGTAAGTGTCATAAGTAATTCTCACTGTGATAATGGTGTAATGATCCTTAGACCTAAAATCATTATATTTCTATACGAGAATTAATATACTTTGATTACATTAAAAGTTACCTTTGACCGGGTGATGATAAAAGTGGACATTGGGTATATTATGAATCGTATGAGAAATATGAATGATCTAGATGGGATTTAATCCTCCTAATTTTAGGAGTGATATTATTGGCCTCTTGTTTGAGTGAGACTATGAAATGCACGGCCGTGCTCAAATGTTGATTTGATTTTAATAGTCTACTCATCGATCAAGAAAATAAAGATTAAATTATGAAGAGGATGACACGAGACATGCCTTGAGTTTAATCTATAATATCAAGATTAAAGGGATTATATTACATGGAACATTATTCACGAAAGGCTTAATCGAATCACCGATTTATTATTATTACTTGGGTAGCAATGATGTATTACTAGATGCCGCTCATTGTTTACAATTTTAATTAGATATTAAAATTGTTGTCAACGTAATAATAACCTACAGGGTCACACACAAAGAACGCTTAAAGGAGAAATAATTTAAATTATGAATTTAAATTAAATAAGTAATTTATTTTATTTATGATATTAATTAAGTATGACTTAATTAATTATATAAATAGAATAAATGAATTACTTAAACTAATTCCAAAATTAATAATTAATTAATTAAGTGAGACTTAATTAAATAATTTAGAATTTTGGATTAGTATTAATTATAATTGGATTATAATTAGAAAACTTATTCATCTCTCTATATAATCTCTTTATGGGCTGATTTAATAAGATAGAGATTTTACAAAACCCTAGCCGCTCTGAGAGAGGAGGAAGATAGAGAGAGAAGAAGTTTTCGGGTGCTAGTACACATCAATCCTTCATGAAAAGTGTTCGTGTGGATACCGTAGAGCGTAGATCGCGAGAGCGGGATATGTGGTGATTAAACAAGCTTTGGACCTCCATTAATCTTCCATTAATGAACTGTTAAAGCTTCTAAAGGTATTTATTCTTTATCTCCGAATTAAATCTTTTGTTTTCGCATGGATCCTGCGGAGGGTTTCGCTATTTTGATTTATTTTTCGCGTTTATTCCGCTGCGTTTGTGTCACGAAACCCTTCAATGGCATCAGAGCTACTTGCGAAACGTTTTAATTCGGTTATGTGCTTAACAGTTTTTGATATATAAGCATGTATGCGATCTATCATGATTTTATATTAATACAATATGTATATGTTTATATATATTATGAATATATGATATTTATATGATGTATAATCATGTGATGATTATGTGTGTTGATGTATGTATATGATACATGTTTGTTCTTATTTTGGGAATCGTATTCGATACGAATTCTGAAACGGCTACCGTTGATTTTCTGAAATCTGTGTCCGTTGTCCGATTTTCGCAAACGATATGTGTTTTCTGACTGTAATCGGGTCACTGAGCAATACTGACATAGTCAGCTCTTCGTCTGTAAGCCATTAGATGTCGTTACAGCCCCCAAACCGGTGATTTATTATTTTCTGAAAATTATTTGATTTTTTAAAATTTTGAGTATATGTATGTATATATTATGAATATATGATATTCATGTAATGTATAATCATATGATGATTGTATGTATCTCTGTATATGTATATATGATATATGCTTGTTTTTGTTATGGGAATTGTATATGATACGATTTCTGAAACACCGTCAGATTTGGAGAAATCTGACTGCCGTATCCGATTTTCGCAAACGATATGTGTTTTCTGACTGGAATCGGGCCAATGAACAAAACTGATAGCTATGCTATCATCGAGGGGTCTGTAAGGCGTTTGACGTCATTAAGGGCCTCGAAATAGCGATTTATTGTCTTCAGAAATCTGTTTTTAATTTTCTGAAATTTTGAAATTTGTTATATATGATTATATGATATGATTATATAATATGAGATATATTATATGTGTTATATGATAGCATGGTGGATGGTTATGGCCTAAAGACCCATAAGATAGTGGTTTTGATTTATGGTTTTGGTTTCTAAATACGACTTGCATGTCGTTTATTCATTGTAATTTAATTATCTCGAATGTAACTCGAGTTCTTCTTGTAATTTCATTAGAATAGTTTTATTTTTATTATTCAATGTAATTATCAATGAAGACTTGCAAGCAAGGAGGCGATCCAAAAGGGGATGATGGAGCAATGAAGAAAGAAGACATGTAATAGATAGTATTTTTAAAACCACCATAGACTGACCTTGATATTTCCATTAGCTTGGAAATATCATATAGGATGGGGCCATAACCAAACACGTTTAATTTACGCACATTACATATATGTATATGATTGCATGTATTGGTATGTATGCGTAGATATAATTGAGATGCATGCTTAATATTGATTAATCATGTATGTATTAGATACGACACCCATGCCATGTTTGCTTAAACAAGATAAAATCTGTAACGATTCAAGATTTTAAAATTAACAAACGATCATGAGATTCTTGTGTTTATGAAATATGGATTTTTAAAACATGGAATTAAATATGGATTTTTGATATCTATAATTGGGATTTTCTGACAAAAGCGGATATGCGTATTCGTAAGGCTGATGGGTTTTAAGTGTGACCATTGGTATCCTCCATCTACCTGGGAAATGAACAATTTAAGATGTCGATTTGAAATATTTGGTTCAAGAAAAAATTGAGGATCTCTTTATGATGTGATCATGATCGTTATAAATTTTCTAAAACCCCTTAACAAAATATTAAGTTTTACTCGGATGCTTTCCAATGAATGAACACTCATCGAATCCTAGATCGATAAGGGGAAGGACTGTCAGTGGCAGGGGACTCCTATCTATCGTGGTGAGATGCGACGAATATAAACGGTTATATTCGGACGTTGTATCATTGGGTCTAACTTAACTAAGTCGTCATAATAAGTGAAAATAAACGGTTATATTCAACTATTATGAACTTAGAAGCATAGAGTTTGGTTAAAAGTCTATTAGATAGATAAGATCAATCGTTGTTCACCAAACTATCCAAGAATTATATATGATATAATTGACAACTGTTGTCTACCTAAATAATCATTTTCTAAGGACTTCCAGTGGTTGACTTAGGACATGACGAAATATGGATCTTGGCTCACTAGAAAGAATTATGGGATATACTTTCCAAATTAATAGTAAGGGCTATTAGTTTGATAAAAATAGTGGGAGGTATATGATGATATACCATAATCACTTAAACATAATTAATATTAAATTTGCAACCTAGTTTATTTTATGCACTTTAATATTGTAGATATCAAATGATAAACACAAACAACTTTTCTATGCGATCAGTTCTTGAGAAGGACAAGTTGACGAGAATATATTTCCTTGACTGACATAGGAGCTTGAGGATCGTCCTCGGGCACCACGATATTAGTCAAATCTCTTCCCCTACTCTTAAAGTTGAGAATGTAACATGTGCAAATCATAGTGCTTATTGGAAGCAAATTGATGTTGCGACTGATGTTTCATGTCTCATGCTCGCAAATATATGTGCTGAGCTTAAGAAGCAATACAAGCATATAGATGCTTATGAAACGATTGAGCACAAGATATATTTGAAAGGGCACTATACACTTACAAGTAGGGAGAGTGAGACCCGGTTACACCACATGTTCTAAAGATTATATGGTATAATGAATACTATTGATATTTTGGGTTTCCAGATTGGTCTGGAGACAGTTAGATTTGATCTTACAATCCTTGGACAAATATTATTCTTATTTTGTTATGAACAATAAGGTGAATAAGATTTGTAAAACACCCATTGAGTTGCTAAGCATGTTGAGAACTGCTGAAAGTAATATGATAAATGCATGAACTACTACTATATTGATGGTAAACATAGGGAATGCAAAAGGGAAAGGAAAATGGAAAGGCAAGGAGAAGATTTGATCTAGTTCCGTTGTCAAACCAAAGTCCAATCCCTAAAGCAGACTCTAAAGTCTGAATGAGGTGTTGATAAAGAAGACGATTGTCACTTCTATGGAAAGTTGGGAGACTGGAAATTAAACTGTCATGCTTAATTGGAAGATCGGAAGATGATGATCAATAAGGGTCAAGCTTAAGGTATCGGGTTGGAATTGGAGTAAAGATAGTTGCTCTGGTTCGAGGAACTCGTTACTTAATTTTTGGCCTATAAGGAAAATTTAGAACTTAATAATTGTTATAGCGTGCTTGCAATTGGCAGAGACATTATTTCAGTTTCTTGTTTGGACAAGAAAGGCTTTTTCATTTTATAACAATAGTTGTTTATTCTATTTTGATGATGAGCCTTATAATGTTGCACATCTAATTAACAATTTATATGTTCTAAAGTGACTCAAATCAAATATTACCTTTGGCACTGTCGCTGAGACCATATTAATGAGAAACGCATTTCCAGAATACATAAGGATGCATTCATGGATAAGTTTGATTATGAATCATACCAAAGGATACGAATCTTGGTTTATTTGGTAAAATGACTAAAGCTCCTTTTACCGGACATGGTGAATGGATCATTGAATGGGTATGACTTATACATAGTGATGTATGTGGTCATATGTGTACGATGACAAAAGGTAGATTTTATTAACTTCATAAAGTTTACTAATTATTTTAGTAGATACGGATATATGTATCTTTTGAAGAACTAATCCGAATCATTTGAAAAGTTCAAAGACTATAAAGATGAAGTAGAAAATATCAAAGAAAAGTTTTTTTTTTATAGGAGAGATCACACCTTGTTGGACATGGTGCGACCAATGTTGAGTCAATGAATCTTCCAATTAGTTTCTGGGGTTGCACCCTGGAAATGGCTCCACACACACTTAACTGTGTTCCTACTAAATTGGTTCAAAAGACTCCTTATGAGATATGGACTGAGCAACGTCACAGCATGTCATTTATAAAATTTTAGGGATGTGAAGCGTTTGTGAAACGTCTAATCTCTGACTAGCTAGGACCAAAATCAGACAAATGTAATTTTGTGGAATACCCAACTGAAACAAGGGGTTATTCTTTCTATAATCCTTCCGAGAACAAAGTGTTTGTTGCTCGAACTGATGAGAGACAGTGGGAGGATAATAGATCTCAATGAAGTTTGAGACCCACATGATAACGTTGAACCAGTGGAGGAACCTGAGTAGAATGTACAAGAAAATAATACTGCTCAAGAAACACAGGTGTTCGTAGGTTTAGTAGGATTCGCCATGAGCCCGAGAGATAATATGGATTTCTCTTGACTCAAGATGGTGATGTGATGCTTGTGGATGAAGATGAGCCTCTCACCTACCTAGATACTATAAACACTCCAGATTCTAAGAGATGGCTGGATGCCATTAAATCTGAGATGGAATCCATGTATACTAATCAAGTATGGACTTTGGTTGATCCACCTGAAGGGGTAAAACCTATAGGGTGCAAGTGGGTTTTCAAGAAGAAGACCGACATGGATGCTAATGTACAGACCTATAAGGCACGATTGGTGGCAAAAGGTTTCAAGAAAATTCATGGTATTGACTATGATGAGACTTTTTCACCAGTTGTTATGGTCATGTCCATCAGGATTTTGCTTGCTATAGCTGCTTACTATGACTATGAAATCTGGCAAATGGATGTCAAAATCGCTTTCTTAAATGAGAGCCTTGAAGAAGATATGAATGTGTACATGACACACCCTAAGGGTTTTGTTGATCTAAAGGATGCTGGAAATGTATGTAAGTTGCGTCGATCCATTTATGCATTAAAGCAGGCCTCGAGGAGATGGAACATTTGTTTTCATGAAACAGTCAAAAAGAGTTTGACTTTATTCAGAATGAAGATGACACTTGTGTTTACAAGAAGTTTAGTGGGAGCCATGTGGCATTCCTAGTATTATATGTTGATGATATATTACTAATAGGGAATGACATTCCTTCTCTACAGACTGTGAAGACTTGGTTGAGAAATAATTTCTCAATGAAAGACTTAGACGATGTGACATATATATTAGGGATCGAGATCTATAGAGATAGATCAAGGTGATTGATCGGCCTAATTTAGAGTACATACATTGACAAAGTTTTGCATCGATTTCAAATGCAAAGAGACTAAAATGGATATGTCCCAATGTCTCATGGGATAGTGATCTCAAAATAAAATTTGTCCTAAATCATTGGATGATAGGGACTGCATGAGTAAAATTCCATATGCGTCAGCAATTGGTTTTATAATGTATGCAATGATATGTACTTGTCCTGATGTCTAGTATGCTTTAACCATGATGAATAGATACCGATCTAATCCAGGTGAAGGTCACTGGACGACAGTCAAGAATATTCTTAAGTACTTAAAGAGGACTAAAGATTCATTCTTGTTATATGGAGGAGATGTGAAGCTAGTTGTAAGAGGTTTCAGTGATACTGGTTTCTAGACAGATAACGATAATTTAATGTTTCTGTCTGGCTTTGTGTTTTATTGAGATGTTGTATGCTGGAATGGTTCACAGCAAAGACAATTGTTGATTTTACAATAGAACCTGAGTATATTGATGCTTGTGAAGCAGCCAAGGAGGCTGTTTGGGCATGTACTTAGGAGATATCACCTAATTAATGAGATTAATGATCAAGGAGATATACATATATGTAAAGTGTATACTAATAATAATATTGCAGACACACTGACTAAGGCTTTGTCGCAGCAGAAGCACGAAAGTCACACCAGTTCCATGAGTATTGGATACTTGGGTAATTGGCTCTAGTGCAAGTGGGAGATTGTTAGTAATTGTGCTCTAGAGACAATATTTTTTATATTTTAAGGAAAATATTTATTATTAAGGATTATGTTTTATTGATTATTATTTATTTATTATATTTTATTTACTGCGAAATAAATTGAAAGCATAATAAATGTCCTTGGAATTTTGATACGTATTATATATCTTTAAGTATGTGACTTAAAAAATGAGATTATATGAATAGTATCTTATTCCTAAAATTCCCTAGTCGAGTATTATTATTTAAGGACAATAATAATGCACAAAGACTAGTATGTTTCTTGACAGATGACCACATCTCATTGGTCATAAGTATGGGGATACTAAAGTCAAGAACATAAGTGCATGTATCAATGCATGGCACTGGAATGACCCGCCGTGAGATTCTACATGTTAAGTAAGTGTCATAAGTAATTCTCACTGTGATAATGGTGTAATGATCCTTAGACCTAAAATCATTATATTTCTATACGAGAATTAATATACTTTGATTACATTAAAAGTTACCTTTGACCGGGTGATGATAAAAGTGGACATTGGGTATATTATGAATCGTATGAGAAATATGAATGATCTAGATGGGATTTAATCCTCCTAATTTTAGGAGTGATATTATTGGCCTCTTGTTTGAGTGAGACTATGAAATGCACGGCCGTGCTCAAATGTTGATTTGATTTTAATAGTCTACTCATCGATCAAGAAAATAAAGATTAAATTATGAAGAGGATGACACGAGACATGCCTTGAGTTTAATCTATAATATCAAGATTAAAGGGATTATATTACATGGAACATTATTCACGAAAGGCTTAATCGAATCACCGATTTATTATTATTACTTGGGTAGCAATGATGTATTACTAGATGCCGCTCATTGTTTACAATTTTAATTAGATATTAAAATTGTTGTCAACGTAATAATAACCTACAGGGTCACACACAAAGAACGCTTAAAGGAGAAATAATTTAAATTATGAATTTAAATTAAATAAGTAATTTATTTTATTTATGATATTAATTAAGTATGACTTAATTAATTATATAAATAGAATAAATGAATTACTTAAACTAATTCCAAAATTAATAATTAATTAATTAAGTGAGACTTAATTAAATAATTTAGAATTTTGGATTAGTATTAATTATAATTGGATTATAATTAGAAAACTTATTCATCTCTCTATATAATCTCTTTATGGGCTGATTTAATAAGATAGAGATTTTACAAAACCCTAGCCGCTCTGAGAGAGGAGGAAGATAGAGAGAGAAGAAGTTTTCGGGTGCTAGTACACATCAATCCTTCATGAAAAGTGTTCGTGTGGATACCGTAGAGCGTAGATCGCGAGAGCGGGATATGTGGTGATTAAACAAGCTTTGGACCTCCATTAATCTTCCATTAATGAACTGTTAAAGCTTCTAAAGGTATTTATTCTTTATCTCCGAATTAAATCTTTTGTTTTCGCATGGATCCTGCGGAGGGTTTCGCTATTTTGATTTATTTTTCGCGTTTATTCCGCTGCGTTTGTGTCACGAAACCCTTCAGTCCGGGCCTCAAACAGAGCTGATATAAAAAAGAGGGCTTTTGAATAATCCTCAAAGGGGGTAGTACACGAGGATTTCCAAAACTTGAGTCGGGGTATTTTATGGATATTAAATTGACATTTTTGTAAATTTGTATCCCTATAGATATTAGAATTAGAATTTGACCGTATATGGTGGAGTCCGGGCCTCAAAAAGAGTTGATATAAAAAAGGGGGTTTTGAATAATCCTCAAAGGGGATAGTACACGAGGATTTGCCAAAACTTGAGTCGGGGTATTTTATGGATATTAAATTGATATTTTTGTAAATTTGTGTCCCTATGGATATTATAATTAGAATTTGACCGTATATGGTGGAGTCCGGCCCTCAAACAGAGCTGATATAAAAAATGAGATTTTGAATAATCCTCAAAGGGGGTAGTACACGAAGATTAGCCAAAACTTGAGTCGAGGTATTTTATGGATATTAAATTGACATTTTTGTAAATTTGTGTCCCTATGGATATTAGAATTAGAATTTGACTGTATATGGTGGAGTCCGGGCCTCAAAAAGAGCTGATATAAAAAAGCGAGATTTTGAATAATCCTCAAAGGGGGTAGTACACGAGGATTTGCCAAAACTTGAGTCGGGGTATTTTATGGATATTAAATTGATATTTTTGTAAATTTGTGTCTCTATGGATATTGGAATTAGAATTTGACCGTATATGGTCGAGTCTGGGCCTCAAACAGAGCTGATATAAAAAAGCGGGCTTTTGAATAATCCTCAAAGGGGGTAGTACACGAGGATTTGACAAAACTTGAGTCGGTGTATTTTATGGACATTAAATTGAAATTTTTATAAATTTGTGTCCCTATGGATATTAGAATTAGAATTTGACCGTATATGGTGGAGTCCGGGCCTCAAAAAGAGCTGATATAAAAAAGCGGGCTTTTGAATAATCCTCAAAGGGGGTAGTACACGAGGATTTACCAAAACTTGAGTCGGGGTATTTTATGGATATTAAATTGACATTTTTGTAAATTTGTGTCCCTATGGATATTAGAATTAGAAGTTGACCGTATATGGTGGAGTCCGGGCCTCAAAAAGAGTTGATATAAAAAAGGGGGTTTTGAATAATCCTCAAAGGGGGTAGTACACGAGGATTTGCCAAAACTTGAGTCGGGGTATTTTATGGATATTAAATTGACATTTTTGTAAATTTGTGTCCCTATGGATATTAGAATTAGAATTTGACCGTATATGGTGGAGTCCGGGCCTCAAAAAGAGTTGATATAAAAAAGGGGGTTTTGAATAATCCTCAAAGGGGGTAGTACACGAGGATTTGCCAAAACTTGAGTCTGGGTATTTTATGGATATTAAATTGACATTTTTGTAAATTTGTGTCCCTATGGATATTGGAATTAGAATTTGACCGTATATGGTGTAGTCCGGGCCTCAAACAGAGCTGATATAAAAAACGAGATTTTGAATAATCCTCAAATGGGTAGTACACGAGTATTTGCCAAAACTTGAGTCGGGGTATTTTATGGATATTAAATTGACATTTTTGTAAATTTGTGTCCCTATGGATATTAGAATTAGAATTTGACTGTATATGGTGGAGTCCGGGCCTCAAAAAGAGCTGATATAAAAAAGCGAGATTTTGAATAATCCTCAAAGGGGGTAGTACACGAGGATTTGCCAAAACTTGAGTCGGGGTATTTTATGGATATTAAATTGATATTTTTGTAAATTTGTGTCTCTATGGATATTGGAATTAGAATTTGACCGTATATGGTTGAGTCTGGGCCTCAAACAGAGCTGATATAAAAAAGCGGGCTTTTGAATAATCCTCAAAGGGGGTAGTACACGAGGATTTGACAAAACTTGAGTCGGTGTATTTTATGGATATTAAATTGACATTTTTACAAATTTGTGTCCCTATGGATATTAGAATTAGAATTTGACCGTATATGGTGGAGTCCGGGCCTCAAAAAGAGCCGATATAAAAAAGCGGGCTTTTCAATAATCCTCAAAGGGGGTAGTACACGAGGATTTGCCAAAACTTGAGTCGGGGTATTTTATGGATATTAAATTGACATTTTTGTAAATTTGTGTCCCTATGGATATTAGAATTAAAATTTGACCGTATATGGTGGAGTCCGGGCCTCAAAGAGAGCTGATATAAAAAAGCGAGATTTTGAATAATCCTCAAAGGGGGTAGTACACGGGGATTTTCCAAAACTTGAGTCGGGGTATTTTATGGATATTAAATTGATATTTTTGTAAATTTGTGTCTCTATGGATATTGGAATTAGAATTTGACCGTATATGGTGGAGTCCGGGCCTCAAACAGAGCTGATATAAAAAAGAGGGCTTTTGAATAATCCTCAAAGGGGGTAGTACACGAGGATTTCCAAAACTTGAGTCGGGGTATTTTATGGATATTAAATTGACATTTTTGTAAATTTGTATCCCTATAGATATGAGAATTAGAATTTGACCGTATATGGTGGAGTCCGGGCCTCAAAAAGAGTTGATATAAAAAAGGGGGTTTTGAATAATCCTCAAAGGGGATAGTACACGAGGATTTGCCAAAACTTGAGTCGGGGTATTTTATGGATATTAAATTGATATTTTTGTAAATTTGTGTCCCTATGGATATTATAATTAGAATTTGACCGTATATGGTGGAGTCCGGGCCTCAAACAGAGCTGATATAAAAAATGAGATTTTGAATAATCCTCAAAGGGGGTAGTACACGAAGATTAGCCAAAACTTGAGTCGAGGTATTTTATGGATATTAAATTGACATTTTTGTAAATTTGTGTCCCTATGGATATTAGAATTAGAATTTGACCGTATATGGTGGAGTCCGGGCCTCAAAAAGAGCTGATATAAAAAAGCGAGATTTTGAATAATCCTCAAAGGGGGTAGTACACGGGGATTTTCCAAAACTTGAGTCGGGGTATTTTATGGATATTAAATTGATATTTTTGTAAATTTGTGTCTCTATGGATATTGGAATTAGAATTTGACCGTATATGGTGGAGTCCGGGCCTCAAACAGAGCTGATATAAAAAAGAGGGCTTTTGAATAATCCTCAAAGGGGGTAGTACACGAGGATTTGCCAAAACTTGTGTCGGGGTATTTTATGGATATTTAATTGACATTTTTGTAAATTTGTATCCCTATAGATATTAGAATTAGAATTTGACCGTATATGGTGGAGTCCGGGCCTCAAAAAGAGTTGATATAAAAAAGGGGGTTTTGAATAATCCTCAAAGGAGGTAGTACACGAGGATTTGCCAAAACTTGAGTCGGGGTATTTTATGGCTATTAAATTGATAATTTTGTAAATTTATGTCTCTATGGATATTGGAATTAGAATTTGACCGTATATGATGGAGTCCGTGCCTAAAACAGAGCTGATATAAAAAAGTGGGCTTTTGAATAATCCTCAAAGGGGGTAGTACACGGGGATTTGCCAAAACTTGAGTCAGGGTATTTTATGGATATTAAATTGACATTTTTGTAAATTTGTGTCCCTATGGATATTAGAATTAGAATTTGACCATATATGGTCGAGTCCAAGCCTCAAATAGAGCTGATATAAAAAAGCGAGATTTTGAATAATCCTCAAAGGGGGTAGTACACGAGGATTTGCCAAAACTTGAGTCGGGGTATTTTATGGATATTAAATTGACATTTTTGTAAATTTGTGTCCCTATGGATATTAGAATTAGAATTTGACCGTATATGGTGGAGTCCGGGCCTCAAATAGAGCTGATATAAAAAAGCGAGATTTTGAATAATCCTCAAAGGGGGTAGTACACGAGGATTTGCCAAAACTTGAGTCGGGGTATTTTATGGATATTAAATTGACATTTTTGTAAATTTGTGTCCCTATGGATATTAGAATTAGAATTTGACCGTATATGGTGGAGTCTGGGCCTCAAAAAGAGCTGATATAAAAAAGCGAGATTGTGAATAATCCTCAAAGGGGGTAGTACACGAGGATTTGCCAAAACTTGAGTCGGGGTATTTTATGGATATTAAATTGATATTTTTGTAAATTTGTGTCTCTATGGATATTGGAATTAGAATTTGACCGTATATGGTTGAGTCCGGGCCTCAAACAGAGCTGATATAAAAAAGCGGGCTTTTGAATAATCCTCAAAGGGGGTAGTGCACGAGGATATGCCAAAACTTGAGTCGGTGTATTTTATGGACATTAAATTGAAATTTTTATAAATTTGTGTCCCTATGGATATTAGAATTAGAATTTGACCGTATATGGTGGAGTCCGGGCCTCAAAAAGAGCTGATATAAAAAAGCGGGCTTTTGAATAATCCTCAAAGGGGGTAGTACACGAGGATTTACCAAAACTTGAGTCGGGGTATTTTATGGATATTAAATTGATAATTTTGTAAATTTGTGTCCCTATGGATATTATAATTAGAATTTGACCGTATATGGTGGAGTCCGGGCCTCAAACAGAGCTGATATAAAAAACGAGATTTTGAATAATCCTCAAAGGGGGTAGTACACGAAGATTAGCCAAAACTTGAGTCGAGGTATTTTATGGATATTAAATTGATATTTTTGTAAATTTGTGTCCCTATGGATATTAGAATTAGAATTTGACCGTATATGGTGGAGTCCGGGCCTCAAAAAGAGCTGATATAAAAAAGCGAGATTTTGAATAATCCTCAAAGGGGGTAGTACACGGGGATTTTCCAAAACTTGAGTCGGGGTATTTTATGGATATTAAATTGATATTTTTGTAAATTTGTGTCTCTATGGATATTGGAATTAGAATTTGACCGTATATGGTGGAGTCCGGGCCTCAAACAGAGCTGATATAAAAAAGAGGGCTTTTGAATAATCCTCAAAGGGGGTAGTACACGAGGATTTGCCAAAACTTGTGTCGGGGTATTTTATGGATATTTAATTGACATTTTTGTAAATTTGTATCCCTATAGATATTAGAATTAGAATTTGACCGTATATGGTGGAGTCCGGGCCTCAAAAAGAGTTGATATAAAAAAGGGGGTTTTGAATAATCCTCAAAGGAGGTAGTACACGAGGATTTGCCAAAATTTGAGTCGGGGTATTTTATGGCTATTAAATTGATAATTTTGTAAATTTATGTCTCTATGGATATTGGAATTAGAATTTGACCGTATATGATGGAGTCCGTGCCTAAAACAGAGCTGATATAAAAAAGTGGGCTTTTGAATAATCCTCAAAGGGGTAGTACACGGGGATTTGCCAAAACTTGAGTCGGGGTATTTTATGGATATTAAATTGACATTTTTGTAAATTTGTGTCCCTATGGATATTAGAATTAGAATTTGACCGTATATGGTCGAGTCCAAGCCTCAAATAGAGCTGATATAAAAAAGCGAGATTTTGAATAATCCTCAAAGGGGGTAGTACACGAGGATTTGCCAAAACTTGAGTCGGGGTATTTTATGGATATTAAATTGACATTTTTGTAAATTTGTGTCCCTATGGATATTAGAATTAGAATTTGACCGTATATGGTGGAGTCCGGGCCTCAAATAGAGCTGATATAAAAAAGCGAGATTTTGAATAATCCTCAAAGGGGGTAGTACACGAGGATTTGCCAAAACTTGAGTCGGGGTATTTTATGGATATTAAATTGACATTTTTGTAAATTTGTGTCCCTATGGATATTAGAATTAGAATTTGACCGTATATGGTGGAGTCCGGGCCTCAAAAAGAGCTGATATAAAAAAGCGAGATTTTGAATAATCCTCAAAGGGGGTAGTACACGAGGATTTGCCAAAACTTGAGTCGGGGTATTTTATGGATATTAAATTGATATTTTTGTAAATTTGTGTCTCTATGGATATTGGAATTAGAATTTGACCGTATATGGTTGAGTCCGGGCCTCAAACAGAGCTGATATAAAAAAGCGGGCTTTTGAATAATCCTCAAAGGGGGTAGTGCACGAGGATATGCCAAAACTTGAGTCGGTGTATTTTATGGACATTAAATTGAAATTTTTATAAATTTGTGTCCCTATGCATATTAGAATTAGAATTTGACCGTATATGGTGGAGTCCGGGCCTCAAAAAGAGCTGATATAAAAAAGCGGGCTTTTGAATAATCCTCAAAGGGGGTAGTACACGAGGATTTACCAAAACTTGAGTCGGGGTATTTTATGGATATTAAATTGACATTTTTGTAAATTTGTGTCCCTATGGATATTAGAATTAGAATTTGACCGTATATGGTGGAGTCCAGGCCTCAAAAAGAGTTGATATAAAAAAGGGGGTTTTGAATAATCCTCAAAGGGGGTAGTACACGAGGATTTGCCAAAACTTGAGTCGGGGTATTTTATGGATATTAAATTGACATTTTTGTAAATTTGTGTCCCTATGGATATTAGAATTAGAATTTGACCGTATATGGTGGAGTCCGGGCCTCAAAAAGAGTTGATATAAAAAAGGGTGTTTTGAATAATCCTCAAAGGGGGTAGTACACGAGGATTTGCCAAAACTTGAGTCTGGGTATTTTATGGATATTAAATTGACATTTTTGTAAATTTGGGTCCCTATGGATATTGGAATTAGAATTTGACCGTATATGGTGGAGTCCGGGCCTCAAACAGAGCTGATATAAAAAACGAGATTTTGAATAATCCTCAAATGGGTAGTACACGAGTATTTGCCAAAACTTGAGTCGGGGTATTTTATGGATATTAAATTGACATTTTTGTAAATTTGTGTCCCTATGGATATTAGAATTAGAATTTGACTGTATATGGTGGGGTCCGGGCCTCAAAAAGAGCTGATATAAAAAAGCGAGATTTTGAATAATCCTCAAAGGGGGTAGTACACGAGGATTTGCCAAAACTTGAGTCGGGGTATTTTATGGATATTAAATTGATATTTTTGTAAATTTGTGTCTCTATGGATATTGGAATTAGAATTTGACCGTATATGGTTGAGTCCGGGCCTCAAACAGAGCTGATATAAAAAAGCGGGCTTTTGAATAATCCTCAAAGGGGGTAGTACACGAGGATTTGACAAAACTTGAGTCGGTGTATTTTATGGATATTAAATTGACATTTTTACAAATTTGTGTCCCTATGGATATTAGAATTAGAATTTGACCGTATATGGTGAGTCCGGGCCTCAAAAAGAGCTGATATAAAAAAGCGGGCTTTTCAATAATCCTCAAAGGGGGTAGTACACGAGGATTTGCCAAAACTTGAGTCGGGGTATTTTTGTTGGGTTCCGAGGCATAAAACGCAGCGGATAAACGTAAATATAACGAAAATTTTCGGAACCCAAACGCAGGATCATGTATAAGAATTGACGGATTATGGTGATAATCGAATCATACCTATTAAGATTTTGAATGCCACGAACTCAACGGAGATCCTTGCTATCACGATTTGTGTCTTCCTCTCGAAAGCACCTCTATGTATCCACACGAGCACCTTCAAGAACGTCTCACGATCTTGAACACGGAACGGAAGTACTAGCCTCCTTTGATAGGTTTCGAATTCTCTCTGCCTCTTCCTATGCTGCCTCTTCTGCTAGGGTTTATACAAAAAAATGTTCAAGCCATTTAACCTATCATTATCTATTTATAATGATTGGTTAATGGGCCTTTTTAGCAAAAACCTAACCCATGTAGGCATAGGATTAAATAATAAAACATGCTTCTATTATTTAATTAATAATTAAGTCACACTTAATTATTATTGGCAGAAATATAATTCTTCAAATTCGAATTTATTTCAATTAATTAAGTCTCACTTAATTAATATAATAAATTCGAATTAATCATCAATTAATTTAAATCTATAATTTAAATTAACTATTCCTCTAGGTGCTCTATGTGTGTGACCCTATAGGCTATTATTTAATTAGCAATAATTTTATTCTCCAATAAAATTATAAACAATGAGCGGTATCTAGTAATACATCATTGCTACCTAATTAAACAATAATTAAATCGTGATTCGATAAAACCTTTCGTGATTAATGTTTCTGTGTAATATAATCCCTTTAACCATATATATTATAGATTAAACTCGAGGCATGTATTTAGTCATCCTCTTCAACATTTAATCCGGGTTTACTTGATCCATGAGTAGACTATGAAAAACAAATCATTATTTGAGCACGGCCATGCATTTTATAGTCTCACTCAATCAAGAGGCCAATAATATCTCTCCTAATTATAGGAGGGTTAAATCCTTTATCTATCATTCATATTTCTCATACGACTCATGATATACCCAATGTCCACTTTTATCATCACCCGGTCAAAGGTAACTTTTAATGTAGTCAAAGTATATCAATCCTCGTATAGAAATATAATGATCTCAAGTCAGAGGATCATTACACCATTATCACTGTGAGTCTTTCTTATGACTTAATTAAACATGAAGAATCTCACTGTGGGTCTGTCCAGTACCATGTACCCCTACATGTACCTATGTATTGACTTTAGTATCCCCATACTTATAACCAATGAGATGTGGTTATCTGTCAAACAACATACTAGTCTATTTATGTATTATTATTGTCCTATCATAATAATACTCGACTAGGGAACCTTTAAGAATATGATATATTATATAATCTCAAGTTCAAGTCATGTACTTAAACTATATAACGAGTATCATGATTCTAAGGACATTTATTATGCTAACAAATATATCGCAGTAATTAAAGTCATAATAAATACGTTTATTGAATAATCAAATGACATAAATGTTTATTAAAAGGAAAAATTGTATTGCCTCTAGGGCACCTACACTAACAATCTCCCACTTGCACTAGAGCCAATCACCCATGTATCTAATACCCATGGAACTAGTGTGACCGTCGTGCTTCTGCTGCGACAAGCCTTTGGTCAGTGGGTCTGCAATGTTATCATTTGTGTGCACTTTACATATGTGTATGTCACCCCTCTCATTAATCTCTCGAATGAGGTGATATCTCCTGAGTATATGTTTGGTTCGGGAGTGAGCTCTAGGTTCTTTAGCTTGTGCAATGGCTCCATTATTATCACAGTATAGATCAATGGGATCTGTGATTGATGGAACCACTCCCAATTCAGTAATGAATTTTCGAATCCAAACTGCTTCCTTAGCCGCTTCACAAGCTGCAATGTACTCAGCCTCCATTGTAGAATCAGCTACTGTTTCTTGTTTTGAACTCTTCCAACTTACAGCACCTCCGTTTAGACAAAACACAAAACCAGACTGTGATACAGTATCATCCCTGTCTGTTTGGAAACTTGCATCGGTGTAACCTTTTACTACTAGTTTCTCCTCTCCTCCATACACCAAGAATGAATCTTTAGTCCTTTTCAAGTACTTTAGAATATTCTTGACAGCCGTCCAGTGACCTTCACCTGGATTAGATTGGTATCTGCTCGTCATGCTTAAAGCATACGAAACATCTGGGCGAGTACATACCATCGCATACATGATGGATCCAATTGCTGAGGCATATGGAACCTTACTCATGCGGTCCTTGTCATCCAATGATTTCGGACACTGATCTTTAGAGATCGTTATCCCTTGAGATACGGGGACATATCCCCTTTTTGCATTTTGCATACCAAAACGGTGCAAAACCTTATCGATGTATGTACTCTGACTTAGACCGATCATCCTTCTAGATCTATCCCTATAGATCCTCATTCCTAGAATGTAAGATGCATCTCCTAAGTCTTTCATAGAGAAATTACTCCCTAACCAAATCTTAACAGCCTTGAGAGAAGGTATGTCATTCCCCATTAGTAGTATGTCATCAACATATAGTACTATGAATGCCACATGGCTCCCACTAACCTTCTTGTAAACACAAGGTTCATCCTCGTTTTGAACAAATCCATACTCTTTGATAGTTTCATCAAAACGGATGTTCCATCTCCTAGAGGCTTGCTTTAATCCATAAATGGATCGACGTAATTTACATATCTTGCTAACATTCCCTGGACTGACAAAACCTTCAGGTTGTGTCATGTACACATCCACATCTTCTTCAAGGCTTCCATTAAGGAAGGCTGTTTTGACATCCATTTGCCAGATTTCATAATCATGGAATGCTGCAATAGCAAGCAAAATCCTTATGGATTTGACCATAGCCACTGGTGAGAAGGTTTCATCATAGTCAATACCATGAATTTGCTTGAAACCTTTTGCAACTAGCCTTGCTTTATAGGTCTGAACATTTCCATCCATGTCAGTTTTCTTCTTGAAAACCCATTTGCACCCTATGGGTTTTACCCCTTCAGGTGGATCAACCAAAGTCCATACTTGGTTTTCATATATGGATTCCATCTCGGATTTCATGGCTTCTAGCCATCTCTTAGATTCTGGACTGCTCATAGCATCTTGGTATGTGAGAGGCTCATCTTCATCTATGAGCATCAAATCACCACATTGAGTCAAAAGAAATCCATATCTCTCTGGCTCATGGCGAATTCTACCAGTTCTACGAACAACCTGTGTTTGTTGAGCGTTATTATTATCCTGCTCTTGTTCCACTTCAGGTTCAATGCTATTTTGTGGTTCTCGATCTTCATCGAGGTCTATAGTTCTCCCACTGTTTCTTTTGGAAACAAAATCCCTTTCCATGAAGACAGCATCTCGAGCAATAAACACTTTTTGCTCAGAAGGACTATAGAAATAATACGCCTTTGTTTCTTTAGGGTATCCCACAAAATTGCACTCTTCAGATTTAGGTCCAAGCTTGTCAGATACTTGACGCTTCACAAACGCCTTGCATCCCCAAACTTTCATAAAGCTCATGCCTGACCGTTTCTTCTCCCATATCTCATATGGAGTCTTTTGAACCTTCTTAGTAGGAACACGGTTAAGTGTGAAAGCCGCTGTTTCTAGAGCATAACCCCAGAAACTAATTGGAAGATCTGCATGACTCATCATCGATCGCACCATGTCCAACAAGGTGCGATTTCTCCTCTCTGAAACTCCATTCCATTGAGGTGTACCTGGCGGAGTGAGTTGTGATACAATACCACACTCCTTTAAATAATCTTTAAATTCAGTGCTCAAGTATTCTCCTCCACGATCAGATCGTAAGATTTTAATACTTGCACCTCCGCCAATTTGCTTCTCTACTTCAGCCTTGTATTCTTTGAACTTTTCAAAAAAATCGGATTTATTCTTCATAAGATATACATATCCATATCTACTGAAATCATCAGTAAATGTTATGAAGTAGTAGTAGCCTCCTCTAGCCATCACACGCATTGGGCCACATACATCACTATGTATTAGCTCCAAACGTTCAGTGGCCCTTTGACCCTTACCAGTGAAAGGGGCTTTAGTCATTTTACCAAGCAAACAAGATTCGCATTCTTGGTATGATTCAAAATCAAACTTATCCAAATATCCATCCTTATGTAATTTGGATATGCGTTTTTCATTTATATGGCCTAGACGACAATGCCAGAGGTATGTTTGATTTGAGTCATTAACTTTAAGTCGTTTGTTTTCTATATTACAGACAGGATTATCTAAGTCAAGAACATATAAACCATTAAACAAACGCGCAACACCATAGGTTAAATCATTCAAAGCAAAAGAGCAACTGTTGTCCTTTATTGTAAACGAAAAACCTTTCTTGTCCAAACAAGAAACAGAAATAATGTTTCTGCGAATTGCAGGCACGTAATAACAATTCTCCAGTTCTAAAACTAGTCCAGAGGGCAAAGATAAATAATAGGTTCCTACAGCTAAAGCAGCAACTCTTGCTCCGTTGCCAACTCGTAGGTCTATTTCTCCTTTAGCCAATGTCCTACTTCTCTGCATTTCCTGCACATTTATACAAATGTGAGAAGCACATCCGGTATCCAATACCCAAGATGTAGAAATAGACAGATTGACTTCTATAACATATATACCTGAATTAGAAGCTTGCTCAGCCCTCTTCTTCTTCAGATCCTCCAAATAAACTGAACAGTTTCTCTTCCAGTGACCAGTTTTCTTACAGTAGTGACATTCACCCTTAGCGACCCCACCTTTAGGCTTTAAAGCCTGTTTAGGACCTGACTTTGGCTTGGGTGTAGAATCAGAACCTGTCTTCTTCTTACCCTTCCACTTGCCTTTCCCTTTGGCCTTACCTTTATTGCCCACCATCAGTATGGGAGCAGGTTCAGCCGTCTTCATGTTGGTCTCATATGTTCTCAACATAGCCAACAATTCAGTAGGTGTTTTGTCAAACTCATTCATATTGTAGTTCATAACAAACTGAGTGAATTTGTTGTTCAAAGAATTCAAGATTAGGTCAATACCAGTTTCCGGACCAATCGGGAAACCCAAAGTATCAAGATACTCAATGTAACCAATCATCTTCAGAACATGTGGGCCAACTGGTTCATTTGCCCCTTGTTTGCAGTTAAAGAGTGACTTGCTCGTGTTGAACCTTTCTTGACGAGTTTGGCTTGCAAACATGCTTTGCAAGTGCTCATTGATAGTATATGCATCCATATGCACATGCTGTCTTTGAAGCTCAGCACTCATAGTTGCTAACATAAGACACGCAACATCAGTTGCATCATTCTCATCCTTTGTGTGGGCCGCTCGTTCCTCAACAGTAGCGCCCTCAGGAAGGGGACCTGCCGGAGGAATATCAATGACATGAAGCTTGCGCTCCTGCCTGAGGACAATCCTCAAATTCCTCTGCCAGTCTAGGAAGTTGTTTCCTCCTGTCAGCTTATCCTTCTCAAGGACAGATCGTACGGATAGTGTGTTTGTGTTGTTTGTCATTACTTGGTATCTACAATGATAAAAGCACAAAATTAAACATTAGATTGTCTGAGTTATTTATTATGTTCAAATGATTATGATACATTCATAATATATCTCCCACTATTTTTATCAAATCAATAGCCCTTACTATTAATTTGGAAAGTATATCCCATAATCCTTTCTAGTGAGCCAAGATCCATATTTCGTCATGTCTCAAGTCAACCACTGGAAGTCCTTAAGAATGATTATTTAGGTAGACAACATTTGTCAATTATATCATATATAATTCTTGGATAGTTTGGTGAGCAACGATTGATCTTATCTATCTAATAGATTTTTTAACCAAACTCTATGCTTCTAAGTTCATAATGGTTGAATATAACCGTTTACTTTCACCTTATTATGACGACTCAGTTAAGTTTGACCCAATGATACAACGGCCGAATATAACCGTTTATATTCGTCGCATCTCACCACGATAGACAGGAGTCCCCTGCCACTGACAGTCTTTCCCCTAATCGATCTAGGATTCGATGAGTGTTCATTCATTGGAAAGCATCTGATTAAAACTTAATATTTTGTTAAGGGGTTTAGAAAATTTTACGACGATCATGATCACATCATGAAGAGATCCTCAATTTTTCCTTGAACTAAATATTTCAAATTGACATCTTAAATTGTTCATTTCCCAGGTAGATGGAGGATACCAGTGGTCACACTTAAAACCCATCAGCCTTACGAATACGCATATCCGTTTTTGTCAGAAAATCCCAATTATAGATATCAAAATCCATATTCAATTCCGTGTTTTAAAAATCCATATTTCATAAACACAAGAATCTCATGATCGTTTGTTGATTTTAAAATCTTGAATCGTTACAGATTTTATCTTGAGTCGTTACAGATTTTATCTTGTTTAAACAAGCATGGCATGGGTGTCGTATCTAATACATACATACATACATACATACATGATTAATCTAATTAAAGCATGCATCATTCATACATCAATATGTAAAGTGCAGTATGTAAACGTGCTTGGTTATGGCCCCTTTCCTATGTGATCCTTTCGAGCTAATGAAAGGATCAAAGTCAATCTATGGTGGTAAAATATAAATACAATTACATGTCTTCATTCTTCTTGTATCCACCAGTGCCTGCTCCTCTTCTTGGATCATCTTTCAGTCTTCAAGTACATTACATGGAATAATTGAATACAACCTAAGCTAATGTACTTACATAAGAAAACTCGAGTTACATTCGAGGTTAAACAATTACAAGAATGAAGAAAACGACATGCAAGTCGTATTTATAAAACCAAAACCAAAAACCATTAATCTAGGGGTCTAAGGGCCATAACCAGCACCATGCTCAAGTACACAAAATAAAATATTGCGGGGGTCCGGGGGCGGCAGCCCCTGGGCGGGGGTCCGGGGGCGGCAGCCCCTGAGCGGGGTCTGGGGCGGCAGCCCCAGGCGGGGTCTGGGGGCGGCAGCCCCCGGCTGGGGTCGAGCTGCCAGGTCAGCTCGAAATCAGAAATTTTTTTTTATTTTCGAAGACCAGTCCTATTCAGAAATCATCAATTTCTGAACTACAGATCATATCTGTTGGCCCTTTTTCCCCACTGCATCTTATACAGTTTCAGAAGCATGTATCATATACATAC
Organism: Oenanthe sinensis; assembly: GCA_028671895.1. Classification (NCBI taxonomy): domain Eukaryota; kingdom Viridiplantae; phylum Streptophyta; class Magnoliopsida; order Apiales; family Apiaceae; genus Oenanthe; species Oenanthe sinensis. The sequence goes on along the minus strand of CM053806.1, from coordinate 47,035,366 downwards.
TTATCATATCCCAGTTAACAGATCATGTCCAACATAATCTGTCCACCAGTTTATATCACTATACAAACTGACCCTCATGCATAATATACAAATCGCAATATGGCATATAAATCAGTCATGACAAATCATTAACATGCTAGTATCATCACCACATATTACAATTCGAATATACATGAAGAACATAGCATGGCAGAAGCATGGCAGTAACAAAGCAGTAGCATGGCAGTGGCATGGCAGTCACCAAAACAGGCATATTTGCATCAAATACAGTTAACACGTAACCAAATCAGTCCCTTATACACGTAGCTCTGATGCCATTGTTGGGTTCCGAGGCATAAAACGCAGCGGATAAACGTAAATATAACGAAAATTTTCGGAACCCAAACGCAGGATCATGTATAAGAATTGACGGATTATGGTGATAATCGAATCATACCTATTAAGATTTTGAATGCCACGAACTCAACGGAGATCCTTGCTATCACGATTTGTGTCTTCCTCTCGAAAGCACCTCTATGGTATCCACACGAGCACCTTCAAGAACGTCTCACGATCTTGAACACGGAACGGAAGTACTAGCCTCCTTTGATAGGTTTCGAATTCTCTCTGCCTCTTCCTATGCTGCCTCTTCTGCTAGGGTTTATACAAAAAAACGTTCAAGCCATTTAACCTATCATTATCTATTTATAATGATTGGTTAATGGGCCTTTTTAGCAAAAACCTAACCCATGTAGGCATATGATTAAATAATAAAACATGCTTCTATTATTTAATTAATAATTAAGTCACACTTAATTATTATTGGCAGAAATATAATTCTTCAAATTCGAATTTATTTCAATTAATTAAGTCTCACTTAATTAATATAATAAATTCGAATTAATCATCAATTAATTTAAATCTATAATTTAAATTAACTATTCCTCTAGGTGCTCTATGTGTGTGACCCTATAGGCTATTATTTAATTAGCAATAATTTTATTCTCCAATAAAATTATAAACAATGAGCGGTATCTAGTAATACATCATTGCTACCTAATTAAACAATAATTAAATCGTGATTCGATAAAACCTTTCGTGATTAATGTTTCCGTGTAATATAATCCCTTTAACCATATATATTATAGATTAAACTCGAGGCATGTATTTAGTCATCCTCTTCAACATTTAATCCGGGTTTACTTGATCCATGAGTAGACTATGAAAAACAAATCATTATTTGAGCACGGCCATGCATTTTATAGTCTCACTCAATCAAGAGGCCAATAATATCTCTCCTAATTATAGGAGGGTTAAATCCTTTATCTATCATTCATATTTCTCATACGACTCATGATATACCCAATGTCCACTTTTATCATCACCCGGTCAAAGGTAACTTTTAATGTAGTCAAAGTATATCAATCCTCGTATAGAAATATAACGATCTCAAGTCAGAGGATCATTACACCATTATCACTGTGAGTCTTTCTTATGACTTAATTAAACATGAAGAATCTCACTGTGGGTCTGTCCAGTACCATGTACCCCTACATGTACCTATGTATTGACTTTAGTATCCCCATACTTATAACCAATGAGATGTGGTTATCTGTCAAACAACATACTAGTCTATTTATGTATTATTATTGTCCTATCATAATAATACTCGACTAGGGAACCTTTAAGAATATGATATATTATATAATCTCAAGTTCAAGTCATGTACTTAAACTATATAACGAGTATCATGATTCTAAGGACATTTATTATGCTAACAAATATATCGCAGTAATTAAAGTCATAATAAATATGTTTATTGAATAATCAAATGACATAAATGTTTATTAAAAGGAAAAATTGTATTGCCTCTAGGGCACCTACACTAACAATTTTATGGATATTAAATTGACATTTTTGTAAATTTGTGTCCCTATGGATATTAGAATTAAAATTTGACCGTATATGGTGGAGTCCGGGCCTCAAAAAGAGCTGATATAAAAAAGCGAGATTTTGAATAATCCTCAAAGGGGGTAGTACACGGGGATTTTCCAAAACTTGAGTCGGGGTATTTTATGGATATTAAATTGATATTTTTGTAAATTTGTGTCTCTATGGATATTGGAATTAGAATTTGACTGTATATGGTGGAGTCCGGGCCTCAAACAGAGCTGATATAAAAAAGAGGGCTTTTATATAATCCTCAAAGGGGGTAGTACACGAGGATTTGCCAAAACTTGAGTCGGGGTATTTTATGGATATTTAATTGACATTTTTGTAAATTTGTAACCCTATAGATATTAGAATTAGAATTTGACCGTATATGGTGGAGTCCGGGCCTCAAAAAGAGTTGATATAAAAAAGGGGGTTTTGAATAATCCTCAAAGGGGATAGTACACGAGGATTTGCCAAAACTTGAGTCGGGGTATTTTATGGATATTAAATTGATATTTTTGTAAATTTGTGTCCCTATGGATATTATAATTAGAATTTGACCGTATATGGTGGAGTCCGGGCCTCAAACAGAGCTGATATAAAAAACGAGATTTTGAATAATCCTCAAAGGGGGTAGTACACGAGGATTTGCCAAAACTTGAGTCGGGGTATTTTATGGATATTAAATTGACATTTTTGTAAATTTGTGTCCCTATGGATATTAGAATTAGAATTTGACCGTATATGGTGGAGTCCGGGCCTCAAAAAGAGTTGATATAAAAAAGGGGGTTTTGAATAATCCTCAAAGGGGGTAGTACACGAGGATTTGCCAAAACTTGAGTCGGGGTATTTTATGGATATTAAATTGACATTTTTGTAAATTTGTGTCTCTATGGATATTGGAATTAGAATTTGACCGTATATGGTGGAGTCCGGGCCTCAAACAGAGCTGATATAAAAAACGAGATTTTGAATAATCCTCAAAGGGGGTAGTACACGAGGATTTGCCAACACTTGAGTCGGGGTATTTTATGGATATTAAATTGACATTTTTGTAAATTTGTGTCCCTATGGAGATTAGAATTAGAATTTGACCGTATATGGTGGAGTCCGGGCCTCAAAAAGAGCTGATATAAAAAAGCGAGATTTTGAATAATCCTCAAAGGGGGTAGTACACGAGGATTTGCCAAAACTTGAGTCGGGGTATTTTATGGATATTAAATTGATATTTTTGTAAATTTGTGTCTCTATGGATATTGGAATTAGAATTTGACCGTATATGGTTGAGTCCGGGCCTCAAACAGAGCTGATATAAAAAAGCGGGCTTTTGAATAATCCTCAAAGGGGGGTAGTACACGAGGATTTGACAAAACTTGAGTCGGTGTATTTTATGGATATTAAATTGACATTTTTACAAATTTGTGTCCCTATGGATATTAGAATTAGAATTTGACCGTATATGATGGAGTCCGGGCCTCAAAAAGAGCTGATATAAAAAAGCGGGCTTTTCAATAATCCTCAAAGGGGGTAGTACACGAGGATTTGCCAAAACTTGAGTCGGGGTATTTTATGGATTTTAAATTGACATTTTTGTAAATTTGTGTTCCTATGGATATTAGAATTAAAATTTGACCGTATATGGTGGAGTCCGGGCCTCAAAAAGAGCTGATATAAAAAAGCGAGATTTTGAATAATCCTCAAAGGGGGTAGTACACGAGGATTTTCCAAAACTTGAGTCGGGGTATTTTATGGATATTAAATTGATATTTTTGTAAATTTGTGTCTCTATGGATATTGGAATTAGAATTTGACCGTATATGGTGGAGTCCGGGCCTCAAACAGAGCTGATATAAAAAAGAGGGCTTTTGAATAATCCTCAAAGGGGGTAGTACACGAGGATTTCCAAAACTTGAGTCGGGGTATTTTATGGATATTAAATTGACATTTTTGTAAATTTGTATCCCTATAGATATTAGAATTAGAATTTGACCGTATATGGTGGAGTCCGGGCCTCAAAAAGAGTTGATATAAAAAAGGGGGTTTTGAATAATCCTCAAAGGGGGTAGTACACGAGGATTTGCCAAAACTTGAGTCTGGGTATTTTATGGATATTAAATTGACATTTTTGTAAATTTGTGTCCCTATGGATATTGGAATTAGAATTTGACCGTATATGGTGGAGTCCGGGCCTCAAACAGAGCTGATATAAAAAACGAGATTTTGAATAATCCTCAAATGGGTAGTACACGAGTATTTGCCAAAACTTGAGTCGGGGTATTTTATGGATATTAAATTGACATTTTTGTAAATTTGTGTCCCTATGGATATTAGAATTAGAATTTGACTGTATATGGTGGAGTCCGGGCCTCAAAAAGAGCTGATATAAAAAAGCGAGATTTTGAATAATCCTCAAAGGGGGTAGTACACGAGGATTTGCCAAAACTTGAGTCGGGGTATTTTATGGATATTAAATTGATATTTTTGTAAATTTGTGTCTCTATGGATATTGGAATTAGAATTTGACCGTATATGGTTGAGTCCGGGCCTCAAACAGAGCTGATATAAAAAAGCGGGCTTTTGAATAATCCTCAAAGGGGGTAGTACACGAGGATTTGACAAAACTTGAGTCGGTGTATTTTATGGATATTAAATTGACATTTTTACAAATTTGTGTCCCTATGGATATTAGAATTAGAATTTGACCGTATATGGTGGAGTCCGGGCCTCAAAAAGAGCTGATATAAAAAAGCGGGCTTTTCAATAATCCTCAAAGGGGGTAGTACACGAGGATTTGCCAAAACTTGAGTCGGGGTATTTTATGGATATTAAATTGACATTTTTGTAAATTTGTGTCCCTATGGATATTAGAATTAAAATTTGACCGTATATGGTGGAGTCCGGGCCTCAAAAAGAGTTGATATAAAAAAGGGGGTTTTGAATAATCCTCAAAGGGGATAGTACACGAGGATTTGCCAAAACTTGAGTCGGGGTATTTTATGGATATTAAATTGATATTTTTGTAAATTTGTGTCCCTATGGATATTATAATTAGAATTTGACCGTATATGGTGGAGTCCGGGCCTCAAACAGAGCTGATATAAAAAACGAGATTTTGAATAATCCTCAAAGGGGGTAGTACACGAAGATTAGCCAAAACTTGAGTCGAGGTATTTTATGGATATTAAATTGACATTTTTGTAAATTTGTGTCCCTATGGATATTAGAATTAGAATTTGACCGTATATGGTGGAGTCCGGGCCTCAAAAAGAGCTGATATAAAAAAGCGAGATTTTGAATAATCCTCAAAGGGGGTAGTACACGGGGATTTTCCAAAACTTGAGTCGGGGTATTTTATGGATATTAAATTGATATTTTTGTAAATTTGTGTCTCTATGGATATTGGAATTAGAATTTGACCGTATATGGTGGAGTCCGGGCCTCAAACAGAGCTGATATAAAAAAGAGGGCTTTTGAATAATCCTCAAAGGGGGTAGTACACGAGGATTTGCCAAAACTTGAGTCGGGGTATTTTATGGATATTTAATTGACATTTTTGTAAATTTGTATCCCTATAGATATTAGAATTAGAATTTGACCGTATATGGTGGAGTCCGGGCCTCAAAAAGAGTTGATATAAAAAAGGGGGTTTTGAATAATCCTCAAAGGGGATAGTACACGAGGATTTGCCAAAACTTGAGTCGGGGTATTTTATGGATATTAAATTGATATTTTTGTAAATTTGTGTCCCTATGGATATTATAATTAGAATTTGACCGTATATGGTGGAGTCCGGGCCTCAAACAGAGCTGATATAAAAAACGAGATTTTGAATAATCCTCAAAGGGGGTAGTACACGAGGATTTGCCAACACTTGAGTCGGGGTATTTTATGGATATTAAATTGATATTTTTGTAAATTTGTGTCCCTATGGAGATTAGAATTAGAATTTGACCGTATATGGTGGAGTCCGGGCCTCAAAAAGAGCTGATATAAAAAAGCGAGATTTTGAATAATCCTCAAAGGGGGTAGTACACGAGGATTTGCCAAAACTTGAGTCGGGGTATTTTATGGATATTAAATTGATATTTTTGTAAATTTGTGTCTCTATGGATATTGGAATTAGAATTTGACCGTATATGGTGGAGTCCGGGCCTCAAACAGAGCTGATATAAAAAAGAGGGCTTTTTTATAATCCTCAAAGGGGGTAGTACACGAGGATTTGCCAAAACTTGAGTCGGGGTATTTTATGGATATTAAATTGATATTTTTGTAAATTTGTGTCCCTATAGATATTATAATTAGAATTTGACCGTATATGGTGGAGTCCGGGCCTCAAACAGAGCTGATATAAAAAACGAGATTTTGAATAATCCTCAAAGGGGGTAGTACACGAGGATTTGCCAAAACTTGAGTCGGGGTATTTTATGGATATTAAATTGACATTTTTGTAAATTTGTGTCCCTATGGATATTAGAATTAGAATTTGACCGTATATGGTGGAGTCCGGGCCTCAAAAAGAGTTGATATAAAAAAGGGGGTTTTGAATAATCCTCAAAGGGGGTAGTACACGAGGATTTGCCAAAACTTGAGTCGGGGTATTTTATGGATATTAAATTGACATTTTTGTAAATTTGTGTCTCTATGGATATTGGAATTAGAATTTGACCGTATATGGTGGAGTCCGGGCCTCAAACAGAGCTGATATAAAAAACGAGATTTTGAATAATCCTCAAAGGGGGTAGTACACGAGGATTTGCCAACACTTGAGTCGGGGTATTTTATGGATATTATATTGATATTTTTGTAAATTTGTGTCCCTATGGAGATTAGAATTAGAATTTGACCGTATATGGTGGAGTCCGGGCCTCAAAAAGAGCTGATATAAAAAAGCGAGATTTTGAATAATCCTCAAAGGGGGTAGTACACGGGGATTTGCCAAAACTTGAGTCGGGGTATTTTATGGATATTAAATTGATATTTTTGTAAATTTGTGTCTCTATGGATATTGGAATTAGAATTTGACCGTATATGGTTGAGTCCGGGCCTCAAACAGAGCTGATATAAAAAAGAGGGCTTTTGAATAATCCTCAAAGGGGGTAGTACACGAGGATTTGCCAAAACTTGAGTCGGGGTATTTTATGGATATTTAATTGACATTTTTGTAAATTTGTATCCCTATAGATATTAGAATTAGAATTTGACCGTATATGGTGGAGTCCGGGCCTCAAAAAGAGTTGATATAAAAAAGGGGGTTTTGAATAATCCTCAAAGGGGATAGTACACGAGGATTTGCCAAAACTTGAGTCGGGGTATTTTATGGATATTAAATTGATATTTTTGTAAATTTGTGTCCCTATGGATATTGGAATTAGAATTTGACCGTATATGGTGGAGTCCGGGCCTCAAACAGAGCTGATATAAAAAACGAGATTTTGAATAATCCTCAAAGGGGGTAGTACACGAGGATTTGCCAACACTTGAGTCGGGGTATTTTATGGATATTAAATTGACATTTTTGTAAATTTGTGTCCCTATGGAGATTAGAATTAGAATTTTACCGTATATGGTGGAGTCCGTGTTAGTGTAGGTGCCCTAGAGGCAATACAATGTTTCCTTTAATAAACCTTTATGTCATTTGATTATTCAATAAACGTATTTATTATGACTTTAATTACTGCGATATATTTGTTAGCATAATAAATGTCCTTAGAATCATGATACACGTTATATAGTTTAAGTACATGACTTGAACTTGAGATTATATAATATATCATATTCTTAAATGTCCCTAGTCGAGTATTATTATTATAGGACAATAATAATACATAAATAGACTAGTATGTTGTTTGACAGATAACCATATCTCATTGGTTATAAGTATGGGGATACTAAAGTCAATGCATAGGTACATGTAGGAGTACATGGTACTGGACAGACCCACAGTGAGATTCTTCATGTTTAATAAAGTCATAAGAAAGACTCACAGTGATAATGGTGTAATGATCCTCTGACTTGAGATCATTATATTTCTATACGAGGATTAATATACTCTGACTACATTAAAAGTTACCTTTGACCGGGTGATGATAAAAGTGGACATCGGGTATATCATGAGTCGTATGAGAAATATGAATGATAGATAAAGGATTTAACCCTCCTATAATTAGGAGAGATATTATTGGCCTCTTGATTGAGTGAGACTATAAAATGCATGGCCGTGCTCAAATAATGATTTGTTTTTCCATAGTCTACTCATGGATCAAGTAAACCCGGATTAAATGTTGAAGAGGATGACTAAACACATGCCTCGAGTTTAATCTATAATATATTTGGTTAAAGGGATTATATTACACGGAAACATTAATCATGAAAGGTTTTATCAAATCACGATTTAATTATTGTTTAATTGGATAGCAATGATGTATTACTAGATACCGCTCATTGTTTATAATTTTATTGGAGAATAAAATTATTGCTAATTAAATAATAGCCTATAGGGTCACACACATAGAGCACCTAGTGGAATAGTTAATTTAAATTATAGATTTAAATTAATTGATGATTATTTGAATTTTATTATATTAATTAAGTGAGACTTAATTAATTAAAATAATATAAATTCGAATTTGAATAATTGTATTTCTGCCAATAATAATTAAGTGTGACTTAGTTATTAATTAAATAATAAAAGCATGTTTTATTATTTAATCCTATGCCTACATGGGTTAGGTTTTGCTGAAAAGGCCCATTAACCAATCATTATAAATAGATAATGATAGGTTAAATGAATGGTACGTTTTATATGATAAAACCCTAGAGGCAGAGCAAGGAGGCAGCAAAGGCAGTCATTCGAATTCATCAAAGGAGGCTAGTACATCCATCCCGTGATCAAGATCGTGAGACGTTCTTGAAGGTGCTCGTGTGGATACCATAGAGGTGCTTTCGAGAGGAAGACACAAAATCGTGATAGCAAGGATCTCCGTTGAGTTCGTGAAAGTCAGGACAAGAATAGGTATGATTCTGTTTACCATAATCCGTCAAGTCTTATACATGATCCTGCGTTAGGGTTCCGATTTTTTTTTTTGTTATTTTTACGTTTATCCGCTGCGTTTTATGCCTCGGAACCCAACAGTCCGGGCCTCAAAAAGAGCTGATATAAAAAAGCGAGATTTTGAATAATCCTCAAAGGGGGTAGTACACGAGGATTTGCCAAAACTTGAGTCGGGGTATTTTATGGATATTAAATTGATATTTTTGTAAATTTGTGTCTCTATGGATATTGGAATTAGAATTTGACCGTATATGGTGGAGTCCGGGCCTCAAACAGAGCTGATATAAAAAAGAGGGCTTTTGAATAATCCTCAAAGGGGGTAGTACACGAGGATTTGCCAAAACTTGAGTCGGGGTATTTTATGGATATTTAATTGACATTTTTGTAAATTTGTATCCCTATAGATATTAGAATTAGAATTTGACCATATATGGTGGAGTCCGGGCCTCAAAAAGAGTTGATATAAAAAAGGGGGTTTTGAATAATCCTCAAAGGGGATAGTACACGAGGATTTGCCAAAACTTGAGTCGGGGTATTTTATGGATATTAAATTGATATTTTTGTAAATTTGTGTCCCTATGGATATTATAATTAGAATTTGACCGTATATGGTGGAGTCCGGGCCTCAAACAGAGCTGATATAAAAAACGAGATTTTGAATAATTCTCAAAGGGGGTAGTACACGAGGATTTGCCAAAACTTGAGTCGGGGTATTTTATGGATATTAAATTGACATTTTTGTAAATTTGTGTCCCTATGGATATTAGAATTAGAATTTGACCGTATATGGTGGAGTCCGGGCCTCAAAAAGAGTTGGAATAAAAAAGGGGGTTTTGAATAATCCTCAAAGGGGGTAGTACACGAGGATTTGCCAAAACTTGAGTCGGGGTATTTTATGGATATTAAATTGACATTTTTGTAAATTTGTGTCTCTATGGATATTGGAATTAGAATTTGACCGTATATGGTGGAGTCCGGGCCTCAAACAGAGCTGATATAAAAAACGAGATTTTGAATAATCCTGAAAGGGGGTAGTACACGAGGATTTGCCAACACTTGAGTCGGGGTATTTTATGGATATTAAATTGACATTTTTGTAAATTTGTGTCCCTATGGATATTAGAATTAGAATTTGACCGTATATGGTGGAGTCCGGGCCTCAAAAAGAGCTGATATAAAAAAGCGGGCTTTTGAATAATCCTCAAAGGGGGTAGTACACGAGGATTTGCCAAAATTTGAGTCGGGGTATTTTATGGATATTAAATTGACATTTTTGTAAATTTGTGTCCCTATGGATATTAGAATTAGAATTTGACCGTATATGGTGGAGTCCGGGCCTCAAAAAGAGCTGATATAAAAAAGCGAGATTTTGAATAATCCTCAAAGGGGGTAGTACACGGGGATTTTCCAAAACTTGAGTCGGGGTATTTTATGGATATTAAATTGATATTTTTGTAAATTTGTGTCTCTATGGATATTGGAATTAGAATTTGACCGTATATGGTGGAGTCCGGGCCTCAAACAGAGCTGATATAAAAAAGAGGGCTTTTGAATAATCCTCAAAGGGGGTAGTACACGAGGATTTGCCAAAACTTGAGTCGGGGTATTTTATGGATATTTAATTGACATTTTTGTAAATTTGTATCCCTATAGATATTAGAATTAGAATTTGACCGTATATGGTGGAGTCCGGGCCTCAAAAAGAGTTGATATAAAAAAGGGGGTTTTGAATAATCCTCAAAGGGGATAGTACACGAGGATTTGCCAAAACTTGAGTCGGGATATTTTATGGATATTAAATTGATATTTTTGTAAATTTGTGTCCCTATGGATATTATAATTAGAATTTGACCGTATATGGTGGAGTCCGGGCCTCAAACAGAGCTGATATAAAAAACGAGAATTTGAATAATCCTCAAAGGGGGTAGTACACGAGGATTTGCCAAAACTTGAGTCGGGGTATTTTATGGATATTAAATTGACATTTTTGTAAATTTGTGTCCCTATGGATATTAGAATTAGAATTTGACCGTATATGGTGGAGTCCGGGCCTCAAAAAGAGTTGATATAAAAAAGGGGGTTTTGAATAATCCTCAAAGGGGGTAGTACACGAGGATTTGCCAAAACTTGAGTCGGGGTATTTTATGGATATTAAATTGACATTTTTGTAAATTTGTGTCTCTATGGATATTGGAATTAGAATTTGACCGTATATGGTGGAGTCCGGGCCTCAAACAGAGCTGATATAAAAAACGAGATTTTGAATAATCCTCAAAGGGGGTAGTACACGAGGATTTGCCAACACTTGAGTCGGGGTATTTTATGGATATTAAATTGACATTTTTGTAAATTTGTGTCCCTATGGATATTAGAATTAGAATTTGACCGTATATGGTGGAGTCCGGGCCTCAAAAAGAGCTGATATAAAAAAGCGAGATTTTGAATAATCCTCAAAGGGGGTAGTACACGAGGATTTGCCAAAACTTGAGTCGGGGTATTTTATGGATATTAAATTGATATTTTTGTAAATTTGTGTCTCTATGGATATTGGATTTAGAATTTGACCGTATATGGTTGAGTCCGGGCCTCAAACAGAGCTGATATAAAAAAGCGGGCTTTTGAATAATCCTCAAAGGGGGTAGTACACGAGGATTTGACAAAACTTGAGTCGGTGTATTTTATGGATATTAAATTGACATTTTTACAAATTTGTGTCCCTATGGATATTAGAATTAGAATTTGACCGTATATGGTGGAGTCCGGGCCTCAAAAAGAGCTGATATAAAAAAGCGGGCTTTTCAATAATCCTCAAAGGGGGTAGTACACGAGGATTTGCCAAAACTTGAGTTGGGGTATTTTATGGATATTAAATTGACATTTTTGTAAATTTGTGTCCCTATGGATATTAGAATTAAAATTTGACCGTATATGGTGGAGTCCGGGCCTCAAAAAGAGCTGATATAAAAAAGCGAGATTTTGAATAATCCTCAAAGGGGGTAGTACACGAGGATTTTCCAAAACTTGAGTCGGGGTATTTTATGGATATTAAATTGATATTTTTGTAAATTTGTGTCTCTATGGATATTGGAATTAGAATTTGACCGTATATGGTGGAGTCCGGGCCTCAAACAGAGCTGATATTAAAAAGAGGGCTTTTGAATAATCCTCAAAGGGGGTAGTACACGAGGATTTCCAAAACTTGAGTCAGGGTATTTTATGGATATTAAATTGACATTTTTGTAAATTTGTGTCCCTATGGATATTAGAATTAGAATTTGACCGTATATGGTGGAGTCCGGGCCTCAAAAAGAGCTGATATAAAAAAGCGAGATTTTGAATAATCCTCAAAGGGGGTAGTATACGAGGATTTGCCAAAACTTGAGTCGGGGTATTTTATGGATATTAAATTGACATTTTTGTAAATTTGTGTCTCTATGGATATTGGAATTAGAATTTGACCGTATATGGTGGAGTCCGGGCCTCAAACAGAGCTGATATAAAAAACGAGATTTTGAATAATCCTCAAAGGGGGTAGTACACGAGGATTTGCCAACACTTGAGTCGGGGTATTTTATGGATATTAAATTGACATTTTTGTAAATTTGTGTCCCTATGGATATTAGAATTAGAATTTTACTGTATATGGTGGAGTCCGGGCCTCAAAAAGAGCTGATATAAAAAAGCGAGATTTTGAATAATCCTCAAAGGGGGTAGTACACGAGGATTTGCCAAAACTTGAGTCGGGGTATTTTATGGATATTAAATTGATATTTTTGTAAATTTGTGTCTCTATGGATATTGGATTTAGAATTTGACCGTATATGGTGGAGTCCGGGCCTCAAAAAGAGCTGATATAAAAAAGCGGGCTTTTCAATAATCCTCAAAGGGGGTAGTACACGAGGATTTGCCAAAACTTGAGTCGGGGTATTTTATGGATATTTAATTGACATTTTTGTAAATTTGTATCCCTATAGATATTAGAATTAGAATTTGACCGTATATGGTGGAGTCCGGGCCTCAAAAAGAGTTGATATAAAAAAGGGGGTTTTGAATAATCCTCAAAGGGGATAGTACACGAGGATTTGCCAAAACTTGAGTCGGGGTATTTTATGGATATTAAATTGATATTTTTGTAAATTTGTGTCCCTATGGATATTATAATTAGAATTTGACCGTATATGGTGGAGTCCGGGCCTCAAACAGAGCTGATATAAAAAACGAGAATTTGAATAATCCTCAAAGGGGGTAGTACACGAGGATTTGCCAAAACTTGAGTCGGGGTATTTTATGGATATTAAATTGACATTTTTGTAAATTTGTGTCCCTATGGATATTAGAATTAGAATTTGACCGTATATGGTGGAGTCCGGGCCTCAAAAAGAGTTGATATAAAAAAGGGGGTTTTGAATAATCCTCAAAGGGGGTAGTACACGAGGATTTGCCAAAACTTGAGTCGGGGTATTTTATGGATATTAAATTGACATTTTTGTAAATTTGTGTCTCTATGGATATTGGAATTAGAATTTGACCGTATATGGTGGAGTCCGGGCCTCAAACAGAGCTGATATAAAAAACGAGATTTTGAATAATCCTCAAAGGGGGTAGTACACGAGGATTTGCCAACACTTGAGTCGGGGTATTTTATGGATATTAAATTGACATTTTTGTAAATTTGTGTCCCTATGGATATTAGAATTAGAATTTGACCGTATATGGTGGAGTCCGGGCCTCAAAAAGAGCTGATATAAAAAAGCGGGCTTTTGAATAATCCTCAAAGGGGGTAGTACACGAGGATTTGCCAAAATTTGAGTCGGGGTATTTTATGGATATTAAATTGACATTTTTGTAAATTTGTGTCCCTATGGATATTAGAATTAGAATTTGACCGTATATGGTGGAGTCCGGGCCTCAAAAAGAGCTGATATAAAAAAGCGAGATTTTGAATAATCCTCAAAGGGGGTAGTACACGGGGATTTTCCAAAACTTGAGTCGGGGTATTTTATGGATATTAAATTGATATTTTTGTAAATTTGTGTCTCTATGGATATTGGAATTAGAATTTGACCGTATATGGTGGAGTCCGGGCCTCAAACAGAGCTGATATAAAAAAGAGGGCTTTTGAATAATCCTCAAAGGGGGTAGTACACGAGGATTTGCCAAAACTTGAGTCGGGGTATTTTGTGGATATTTAATTGACATTTTTGTAAATTTGTATCCCTATAGATATTAGAATTAGAATTTGACCGTATATGGTGGAGTCCGGGCCTCAAAAAGAGTTGATATAAAAAAGGGGGTTTTGAATAATCCTCAAAGGGGATAGTACACGAGGATTTGCCAAAACTTGAGTCGGGGTATTTTATGGATATTAAATTGATATTTTTGTAAATTTGTGTCCCTATGGATATTATAATTAGAATTTGACCGTATATGGTGGAGTCCGGGCCTCAAACAGAGCTGATATAAAAAACGAGAATTTGAATAATCCTCAAAGGGGGTAGTACACGAGGATTTGCCAAAACTTGAGTCGGGGTATTTTATGGATATTAAATTGACATTTTTGTAAATTTGTGTCCCTATGGATATTAGAATTAGAATTTGACCGTATATGGTGGAGTCTGGGCCTCAAAAAGAGTTGATATAAAAAAGGGGGTTTTGAATAATCCTCAAAGGGGGTAGTACACGAGGATTTGCCAAAACTTGAGTCGGGGTATTTTATGGATATTAAATTGACATTTTTGTAAATTTGTGTCTCTATGGATATTGGAATTAGAATTTGACCGTATATGGTGGAGTCCGGGCCTCAAACAGAGCTGATATAAAAAACGAGATTTTGAATAATCCTCAAAGGGGGTAGTACACGAGGATTTGCCAACACTTGAGTCGGGGTATTTTATGGATATTAAATTGACATTTTTGTAAATTTGTGTCCCTATGGATATTAGAATTAGAATTTGACCGTATATGGTGGAGTCCGGGCCTCAAAAAGAGCTGATATAAAAAAGCGAGATTTTGAATAATCCTCAAAGGGGGTAGTACACGAGGATTTGCCAAAACTTGAGTCGGGGTATTTTATGGATATTAAATTGATATTTTTGTAAATTTGTGTCTCTATGGATATTGGATTTAGAATTTGACCGTATATGGTTGAGTCCGGGCCTCAAACAGAGCTGATATAAAAAAGCGGGCTTTTGAATAATCCTCAAAGGGGGTAGTACACGAGGATTTGACAAAACTTGAGTCGGTGTATTTTATGGATATTAAATTGACATTTTTACAAATTTGTGTCCCTATGGATATTAGAATTAGAATTTGACCGTATATGGTGGAGTCCGGGCCTCAAAAAGAGCTGATATAAAAAAGCGGGCTTTTCAATAATCCTCAAAGGGGGTAGTACACGAGGATTTGCCAAAACTTGAGTCGGGGTATTTTATGGATATTAAATTGACATTTTTGTAAATTTGTGTCCCTATGGATATTAGAATTAAAATTTGACCGTATATGGTGGAGTCCGGGCCTCAAAAAGAGCTGATATAAAAAAGCGAGATTTTGAATAATCCTCAAAGGGGGTAGTACACGAGGATTTTCCAAAACTTGAGTCGGGGTATTTTATGGATATTAAATTGATATTTTTGTAAATTTGTGTCTCTATGGATATTGGAATTAGAATTTGACCGTATATGGTGGAGTCCGGGCCTCAAACAGAGCTGATATTAAAAAGAGGGCTTTTGAATAATCCTCAAAGGGGGTAGTACACGAGGATTTCCAAAACTTGAGTCAGGGTATTTTATGGATATTAAATTGACATTTTTGTAAATTTGTGTCCCTATGGATATTAGAATTAGAATTTGACCGTATATGGTGGAGTCCGGGCCTCAAAAAGAGCTGATATAAAAAAGCGAGATTTTGAATAATCCTCAAAGGGGGTAGTATACGAGGATTTGCCAAAACTTGAGTCGGGGTATTTTATGGATATTAAATTGACATTTTTGTAAATTTGTGTCTCTATGGATATTGGAATTAGAATTTGACCGTATATGGTGGAGTCCGGGCCTCAAACAGAGCTGATATAAAAAACGAGATTTTGAATAATCCTCAAAGGGGGTAGTACACGAGGATTTGCCAACACTTGAGTCAGGGTATTTTATGGATATTAAATTGACATTTTTGTAAATTTGTGTCCCTATGGATATTAGAATTAGAATTTGACTGTATATGGTGGAGTCCGGGCCTCAAAAAGAGCTGATATAAAAAAGCGAGATTTTGAATAATCCTCAAAGGGGGTAGTACACGAGGATTTGCCAAAACTTGAGTCGGGGTATTTTATGGATATTAAATTGATATTTTTGTAAATTTGTGTCTCTATGGATATTGGATTTAGAATTTGACCGTATATGGTGGAGTCCGGGCCTCAAACAGAGCTGATATAAAAAAGCGGGCTTTTGAATAATCCTCAAAGGGGGTAGTACACGAGGATTTGACAAAACTTGAGTCGGTGTATTTTATGGATATTAAATTGACATTTTTACAAATTTGTGTCCCTATGGATATTAGAATTAGAATTTGACCGTATATGGTGGAGTCCGGGCCTCAAAAAGAGCTGATATAAAAAAGCGGGCTTTTCAATAATCCTCAAAGGGGGTAGTACACGAGGATTTGCCAAAACTTGAGTCGGGGTATTTTATGGATATTAAATTGACATTTTTGTAAATTTGTGTCCCTATGGATATTAGAATTAAAATTTGACCGTATATGGTGGAGTCCGGGCCTCAAAAAGTGCTGATATAAAAAAGCGAGATTTTGAATAATCCTCAAAGGGGGTAGTACACGAGGATTTTCCAAAACTTGAGTCGGGGTATTTTATGGATATTAAATTGATATTTTTGTAAATTTGTGTCTCTATGGATATTGGAATTAGAATTTGACCGTATATGGTGGAGTCCGGGCCTCAAACAGAGCTGATATAAAAAAGAGGGCTTTTGAATAATCCTCAAAGGGGGTAGTACACGAGGATTTCCAAAACTTGAGTCAGGGTATTTTATGGATATTAAATTGACATTTTTGTAAATTTGTGTCCCTATGGATATTAGAATTAGAATTTGACCGTATATGGTGGAGTCCGGGCCTCAAAAAGAGCTGATATAAAAAAGCGAGATTTTGAATAATCCTCAAAGGGGGTAGTACACGAGGATTTGCCAAAACTTGAGTCGGGGTATTTCATGGATATTAAATTGATATTTTTGTAAATTTGTGTCGCTATGGATATTGGAATTAGAATTTGACCGTATATGGTTGAGTCCGGGCCTCAAACAGAGCTGATATAAAAAAGCGGGCTTTTGAATAATCCTCAAAGGGGGTAGTACACGAGGATTTGACAAAACTTGAGTCGGTGTATTTTATGGATATTAAATTGACATTTTTACAAATTTGTGTCCCTATGGATATTAGAATTAGAATTTGACCGTATATGGTGGAGTCCGGGCCTCAAAAAGAGCTGATATAAAAAAGCGAGATTTTGAATAATCCTCAAAGGGGGTAGTATACGAGGATTTGCCAAAACTTGAGTCGGGGTATTTTATGGATATTAAATTGACATTTTTGTAAATTTGTGTCTCTATGGATATTGGAATTAGAATTTGACCGTATATGGTGGAGTCCGGGCCTCAAACAGAGCTGATATAAAAAACGAGATTTTGAATAATCCTCAAAGGGGGTAGTACACGAGAATTTGCCAACACTTGAGTCGGGGTATTTTATGGATATTAAATTGACATTTTTGTAAATTTGTGTCCCTATGGATATTAGAATTAGAATTTGACTGTATATGGTGGAGTCCGGGCCTCAAAAAGAGCTGATATAAAAAAGTGAGATTTTGAATAATCCTCAAAGGGGGTAGTACACGAGGATTTGCCAAAACTTGAGTCGGGGTATTTTATGGATATTAAATTGATATTTTTGTAAATTTGTGTCTCTATGGATATTGGATTTAGAATTTGACCGTATATGGTTGAGTCCGGGCCTCAAACAGAGCTGATATAAAAAAGCGGGCTTTTGAATAATCCTCAAAGGGGGTAGTACACGAGGATTTGACAAAACTTGAGTCGGTGTATTTTATGGATATTAAATTGACATTTTTACAAATTTGTGTCCCTATGGATATTAGAATTAGAATTTGACCGTATATGGTGGAGTCCGGGCCTCAAAAAGAGCTGATATAAAAAAGCGGGCTTTTCAATAATCCTCAAAGGGGGTAGTACACGAGGATTTGCCAAAACTTGAGTCGGGGTATTTTATGGATATTAAATTGACATTTTTGTAAATTTGTGTCCCTATGGATATTAGAATTAAAATTTGACCGTATATGGTGGAGTCCGGGCCTCAAAAAGTGCTGATATAAAAAAGCGAGATTTTGAATAATCCTCAAAGGGGGTAGTACACAAGGATTTTCCAAAACTTGAGTCGGGGTATTTTATGGATATTAAATTGATATTTTTGTAAATTTGTGTCTCTATGGATATTGGAATTAGAATTTGACCGTATATGGTGGAGTCCGGGCCTCAAACAGAGCTGATATAAAAAAGAGGGCTTTTGAATAATCCTCAAAGGGGGTAGTACACGAGGATTTCCAAAACTTGAGTCAGGGTATTTTATGGATATTAAATTGACATTTTTGTAAATTTGTGTCCCTATGGATATTAGAATTAGAATTTGACCGTATATGGTGGAGTCCAGGCCTCAAAAAGAGCTGATATAAAAAAGCGAGATTTTGAATAATCCTCAAAGGGGGTAGTACACGAGGATTTGCCAAAACTTGAGTCGGGGTATTTTATGGATATTAAATTGATATTTTTGTAAATTTGTGTCGCTATGGATATTGGAATTAGAATTTGACCGTATATGGTTGAGTCCGGGCCTCAAACAGAGCTGATATAAAAAAGCGGGCTTTTGAATAATCCTCAAAGGGGGTAGTACACGAGGATTTGACAAAACTTGAGTCGGTGTATTTTATGGATATTAAATTGACATTTTTACAAATTTGTGTCCCTATGGATATTAGAATTAGAATTTGACCGTATATGGTGGAGTCCGGGCCTCAAAAAGAGCTGATATAAAAAAGCGGGCTTTTCAATAATCCTCAAAGGGGGTAGTACACGAGGATTTGCCAAAACTTGAGTCGGGGTATTTTATGGATATTAAATTCACATTTTTGTAAATTTGTGTCCCTATTGATATTAGAATTAAAATTTGACCGTATATGGTGGAGTCCGGGCCTCAAAAAGAGCTGATATAAAAAAGCGAGATTTTGAATAATCCTCAAAGGGGGTAGTACACGAGGATTTTCCAAAACTTGAGTCGGGGTATTTTATGGATATTAAATTGATATTTTTGTAAATTTGTGTCTCTATGGATATTGGAATTAGAATTTGACCGTATATGGTGGAGTCCGGGCCTCAAACAGAGCTGATATAAAAAAGAGGGCTTTAGAATAATCCTCAAAGGGGGTAGTACACGAGGATTTCCAAAACTTGAGTCGGGGTATTTTATGGATATTAAATTGACATTTTTGTAAATTTGTATCCCTATAGATATTAGAATTAGAATTTGACCGTATATGGTGGAGTCCGGGCCTCAAAAAGAGTCGATATAAAAAAGGGGGTTTTGAATAATCCTCAAAGGGGATAGTACACGAGGATTTGCCAAAACTTGAGTCGGGGTATTTTATGGATATAAAATTGATATTTTTGTAAATTTGTGTCCCTATGGATATTATAATTAGAATTTGAACGTATATGGTGGAGTCCGGGCCTCAAACAGAGCTGATATAAAAAACGAGATTTTGAATAATCCTCAAAGGGGGTAGTACACGAGGATTTGCCAAAACTTGAGTCGGGGTATTTTATGGATATTAAATTGACATTTTTGTAAATTTGTGTCCCTATGGATATTAGAATTAGAATTTGACCGTATATGGTGGAGTCCGGGCCTCAAAAAGAGCTGATATAAAAAAGCGGGCTTTTGAATAATCCTCAAAGGGGGTAGTACACGAGGATTTGCCAAAACTTGAGTCGGGGTATTTTATGGATATTAAATTGACATTTTTGTAAATTTGTATCCCAATAGATATTAGAATTAGAATTTGACCGTATATGGTGGAGTCCGGGCCTCAAAAAGAGCTGATATAAAAAAGCGGGCTTTTGAATAATCCTCAAAGGGGGTAGTACACGAGGATTTGCCAAAACTTGAGTCGGGGTATTTTATGGATATTAAATTGACATTTTTGTAAATTTGTGTCCCTATGGATATTAGAATTAGAATTTGACCGTATATGGTGCAGTCCGGGCCTCAAAAAGAGCTGATATAAAAAAGCGGGTTTTTGAATAATCCTCAAAGGGGGTAGTACACGAGGATTTACCAAAACTTGAGTCGGGGTATTTTATGGATATTAAATTGATATTTTTGTAAATTTGTGTCCCTATGGATATTAGAATTAGAATTTGACCGTATATGGTGGAGTCCGGGCCTCAAAAAGAGTTGATATAAAAAAGGGGGTTTTGAAAAATCCTCAAAGGGGGTAGTACACGAGGATTTGCCAAAACTTGAGTCGGGGTATTTTATGGATATTAAATTGACATTTTTGTAAATTTGTGTCCCTATGGATATTAGAATTAGAATTTGACCGTATATGGTGGAGTCCGGGCCTCAAAAAGAGCTGATATAAAAAAGAGGGCTTTTGAATAATCCTCAAAGGGGGTAGTACACGAGGATTTGCCAAAACTTGAGTCGGGGTATTTTATTGATATTTAATTGACATTTTTGTAAATTTGTATCCCTGTAGATATTAGAATTAGAATTTGACCGTATATGGTGGAGTCCGGGCCTCAAAAAGAGTTGATATAAAAAAGGGGGTTTTGAATAATCCTCAAAGGGGATAGTACACGAGGATTTGCCAAAACTTGAGTCGGGGTATTTTATGGATATTAAATTGATATTTTTGTAAATTTGTGTCCCTATGGATATTATAATTAGAATTTGACCGTATATGGTGGAGTCCGGGCCTCAAACAGAGCTGATATAAAAAACGAGATTTTGAATAATCCTCAAAGGGGGTAGTACACGAGGATTTGCCAAAACTTGAGTCGGGGTATTTTATGGATATTAAATTGACATTTTTGTAAATTTGTGTCCCTATGGATATTAGAATTAAAATTTGACCATATATGGTGGAGTCCGGGCCTCAAAAAGAGTTGATATAAAAAAGGGGGTTTTGAATAATCCTCAAAGGGGGTAGTACACGAGGATTTGCCAAAACTTGAGTCGGGGTATTTTATGGATATTAAATTGACATTTTTGTAAATTTGTGTCTCTATGGATATTGGAATTAGAATTTGACCGTATATGGTGGAGTCCGGGCCTCAAACAGAGCTGATATAAAAAACGAGATTTTGAATAATCCTCAAAGGGGGTAGTACACGAGGATTTGCCAACACTTGAGTCGGGGTATTTTATGGATATTAAATTGACATTTTTGTAAATTTGTGTCCCTATGGATATTAGAATTAGAATTTGACCGTATATGGTGGAGTCCGGGCCTCAAAAAGAGCTGATATAAAAAAGCGAGATTTTGAATAATCCTCAAAGGGGGTAGTACACGAGGATTTGCCAAAACTTGAGTCGGGGTATTTTATGGATATTAAATTGATATTTTTGTAAATTTGTGTCTCTATGGATATTGGAATTAGAATTTGACCGTATATGGTTGAGTCCGGGCCTCAAACAGAGCTGATATAAAAAAGCGGGCTTTTGAATAATCCTCA
The DNA here is from genome assembly GCA_028671895.1 of Oenanthe sinensis. Lineage (NCBI taxonomy): Eukaryota > Viridiplantae > Streptophyta > Magnoliopsida > Apiales > Apiaceae > Oenanthe > Oenanthe sinensis. Next base: position 47,013,589 of record CM053806.1, on the reverse strand, counting down.
AAGGGGGTAGTACACGAGGATTTGACAAAACTTGAGTCGGTGTATTTTATGGATATTAAATTGACATTTTTACAAATTTGTGTCCCTATGGATATTAGAATTAGAATTTGACCGTATATGGTGGAGTCCGGGCCTCAAAAAGAGCTGATATAAAAAAGCGGGCTTTTCAATAATCCTCAAAGGGGGTAGTACACGAGGATTTGCCAAAACTTGAGTCGGGGTATTTTATGGATATTAAATTCACATTTTTGTAAATTTGTGTCCCTATTGATATTAGAATTAAAATTTGACCGTATATGGTGGAGTCCGGGCCTCAAAAAGAGCTGATATAAAAAAGCGAGATTTTGAATAATCCTCAAAGGGGGTAGTACACGAGGATTTTCCAAAAGTTGAGTCGGGGTATTTTATGGATATTAAATTGATATTTTTGTAAATTTGTGTCTCTATGGATATTGGAATTAGAATTTGACCGTATATGGTGGAGTCCGGGCCTCCAACAGAGCTGATATAAAAAAGAGGGCTTTTGAATAATCCTCAAAGGGGGTAGTACACGAGGATTTCCAAAACTTGAGTCGGGGTATTTTATGGATATTAAATTGACATTTTTGTAAATTTGTATCCCTATAGATATTAGAATTAGAATTTGACCGTATATGGTGGAGTCCGGGCCTCAAAAAGAGTCGATATAAAAAAGGGGGTTTTGAATAATCCTCAAAAGGGATAGTACACGAGGATTTGCCAAAACTTGAGTCGGGGTATTTTATGGATATAAAATTGATATTTTTGTAAATTTGTGTCCCTATGGATATTATAATTAGAATTTGACCGTATATGGTGGAGTCCGGGCCTCAAACAGAGCTGATATAAAAAACGAGATTTTGAATAATCCTCAAAGGGGGTAGTACACGAGGATTTGCCAAAACTTGAGTCGGGGTATTTTATGGATATTAAATTGACATTTTTGTAAATTTGTGTCCCTATGGATATTAGAATTAGAATTTGACCGTATATGGTGGAGTCCGGGCCTCAAAAAGAGCTGATATAAAAAAGCGGGCTTTTGAATAATCCTCAAAGGGGGTAGTACACGAGGATTTGCCAAAACTTGAGTCGGGGTATTTTATGGATATTATATTGACATTTTTGTAAATTTGTGTCCCAATAGATATTAGAATTAGAATTTGACCGTATATGGTGGAGTCCGGGCCTCAAAAAGAGCTGATATAAAAAAGCGGGCTTTTGAATAATCCTCAAAGGGGGTAGTACACGAGGATTTGCCAAAACTTGAGTCGGGGTATTTTATGGATATTAAATTGACATTTTTGTAAATTTATGTCCCTATGGATATTAGAATTAGAATTTGACCGTATATGGTGGAGTCCGGGCCTCAAAAAGAGTTGATATAAAAAAAGGGGTTTTGAATAATCCTCAAAGGGGGTAGTACACGAGGATTTGCCAAAACTTGAGTCGGGGTATTTTATGGATATTAAATTGACATTTTTGTAAATTTGTGTCCCTATGGATATTAGAATTAGAATTTGACCGTATATGGTGGAGTCCGGGCCTCAAAAAGAGCTGATATAAAAAAGAGGGCTTTTGAATAATCCTCAAAGGGGGTAGTACACGAGGATTTGCCAAAACTTGAGTCGGGGTATTTTATGGATATTTAATTGATATTTTTGTAAATTTGTATCCCTGTAGATATTAGAATTAGAATTTGACTGTATATGGTGGAGTCCGGGCCTCAAAAAGAGTTGATATAAAAAAGGGGGTTTTGAATAATCCTCAAAGGGGATAGTACACGAGGATTTGCCAAAACTTGAGTCGGGGTATTTTATGGATATTAAATTGATATTTTTGTAAATTTGTGTCCCTATGGATATTATAATTAGAATTTGACCGTATATGGTGGAGTCCGGGCCTCAAACAGAGCTGATATAAAAAACGAGATTTTGAATAATCCTCAAAGGGGGTAGTACACGAGGATTTGCCAAAACTTGAGTCGGGGTATTTTATGGATATTAAATTGACATTTTTATAAATTTGTGTCCCTATGGATATTAGAATTAGAATTTGACCATATATGGTGGAGTCCGGGCCTCAAAAAGAGTTGATATAAAAAAGGGGGTTTTGAATAGTCCTCAAAGGGGGTAGTACACGAGGATTTGCCAAAACTTGAGTCGGGGTATTTTATGGATATTAAATTGACATTTTTGTAAATTTGTGTCTCTATGGATATTGGAATTAGAATTTGACCGTATATGGTGGAGTCCGGGCCTCAAACAGAGCTGATATAAAAAACGAGATTTTGAATAATCCTCAAAGGGGGTAGTACACGAGGATTTGCCAACACTTGAGTCGGGGTATTTTATGGATATTAAATTGACATTTTTGTAAATTTGTGTCCCTATGGATATTAGAATTAGAATTTGACCGTATATGGTGGAGTCCGGGCCTCAAAAAGAGCTGATATAAAAAAGCGAGATTTTGAATAATCCTCAAAGGGGGTAGTACACGAGGATTTGCCAAAACTTGAGTCGGGGTATTTTATGGATATTAAATTGATATTTTTGTAAATTTGTGTCTCTATGGATATTGGAATTAGAATTTGACCGTATATGGTTGAGTCCGGGCCTCAAACAGAGCTGATATAAAAAACGAGATTTTGAATAATCCTCAAAGGGGGTAGTACACGAGGATTTGCCAAAACTTGAGTCGGGGTATTTTATGGATATTAAATTGACATTTTTGTAAATTTGTGTCCCTATGGATATTAGAATTAGAATTTGACCGTATATGGTGGAGTCCGGGCCTCAAAAAGAGCTGATATAAAAAAGCGGGCTTTTGAATAATCCTCAAAGGGGGTAGTACACGAGGATTTGCCAAAACTTGAGTCGGGGTATTTTATGGATATTATATTGACATTTTTGTAAATTTGTGTCCCAATAGATATTAGAATTAGAATTTGACCGTATATGGTGGAGTCCGGGCCTCAAAAAGAGCTGATATAAAAAAGCGGGCTTTTGAATAATCCTCAAAGGGGGTAGTACACGAGGATTTGCCAAAACTTGAGTCGGGGTATTTTATGGATATTAAATTGACATTTTTGTAAATTTATGTCCCTATGGATATTAGAATTAGAATTTGACCGTATATGGTGGAGTCCGGGCCTCAAAAAGAGTTGATATAAAAAAAGGGGTTTTGAATAATCCTCAAAGGGGGTAGTACACGAGGATTTGCCAAAACTTGAGTCGGGGTATTTTATGGATATTAAATTGACATTTTTGTAAATTTGTGTCCCTATGGATATTAGAATTAGAATTTGACCGTATATGGTGGAGTCCGGGCCTCAAAAAGAGCTGATATAAAAAAGAGGGCTTTTGAATAATCCTCAAAGGGGGTAGTACACGAGGATTTGCCAAAACTTGAGTCGGGGTATTTTATGGATATTTAATTGATATTTTTGTAAATTTGTATCCCTGTAGATATTAGAATTAGAATTTGACCGTATATGGTGGAGTCCGGGCCTCAAAAAGAGTTGATATAAAAAAGGGGGTTTTGAATAATCCTCAAAGGGGATAGTACACGAGGATTTGCCAAAACTTGAGTCGGGGTATTTTATGGATATTAAATTGATATTTTTGTAAATTTGTGTCCCTATGGATATTATAATTAGAATTTGACCGTATATGGTGGAGTCCGGGCCTCAAACAGAGCTGATATAAAAAACGAGATTTTGAATAATCCTCAAAGGGGGTAGTACACGAGGATTTGCCAAAACTTGAGTCGGGGTATTTTATGGATATTAAATTGACATTTTTATAAATTTGTGTCCCTATGGATATTAGAATTAGAATTTGACCATATATGGTGGAGTCCGGGCCTCAAAAAGAGTTGATATAAAAAAGGGGGTTTTGAATAGTCCTCAAAGGGGGTAGTACACGAGGATTTGCCAAAACTTGAGTCGGGGTATTTTATGGATATTAAATTGACATTTTTGTAAATTTGTGTCTCTATGGATATTGGAATTAGAATTTGACCGTATATGGTGGAGTCCGGGCCTCAAACAGAGCTGATATAAAAAACGAGATTTTGAATAATCCTCAAAGGGGGTAGTACACGAGGATTTGCCAACACTTGAGTCGGGGTATTTTATGGATATTAAATTGACATTTTTGTAAATTTGTGTCCCTATGGATATTAGAATTAGAATTTGACCGTATATGGTGGAGTCCGGGCCTCAAAAAGAGCTGATATAAAAAAGCGAGATTTTGAATAATCCTCAAAGGGGGTAGTACACGAGGATTTGCCAAAACTTGAGTCGGGGTATTTTATGGATATTAAATTGATATTTTTGTAAATTTGTGTCTCTATGGATATTGGAATTAGAATTTGACCGTATATGGTTGAGTCCGGGCCTCAAACAGAGCTGATATAAAAAAGCGGGCTTTTGAATAATCCTCAAAGGGGGTAGTACACGAGGATTTGACAAAACTTGAGTCGGTGTATTTTATGGATATTAAATTGACATTTTTACAAATTTGTGTCCCTATGGATATTAGAATTAGAATTTGACCGTATATGGTGGAGTCCGGGCCTCAAAAAGAGCTGATATAAAAAAGCGGGCTTTTCAATAATCCTCAAAGGGGGTAGTACACGAGGATTTGCCAAAACTTGAGTCGGGGTATTTTATGGATATTAAATTGACATTTTTGTAAATTTGTAACCCTATAGATATTAGAATTAGAATTTGACCGTATATGGTGGAGTCCGGGCCTCAAAAAGAGTTGATATAAAAAAGGGGGTTTTGAATAATCCTCAAAGGGGATAGTACACGAGGATTTGCCAAAACTTGAGTCGGGGTATTTTATGGATATTAAATTGATATTTTTGTAAATTTGTGTCTCTATGGATATTGGAATTAGAATTTGACCGTATATGGTGGAGTCCGGGCCTCAAACAGAGCTGATATAAAAAAGAGGGCTTTTGAATAATCCTCAAAGGGGATAGTACACGAGGATTTGCCAAAACTTGAGTCGGGGTATTTTATGGATATTAAATTGATATTTTTGTAAATTTGTGTCCCTATGGATATTATAATTAGAATTTGACCGTATATGGTAGAGTCCGGGCCTCAAACAGAGCTGATATAAAAAACGAGATTTTGAATAATCCTCAAAGGGGGTAGTACACGAGGATTTGCCAAAACTTGAGTCGGGGTATTTTATGGATATTAAATTGACATTTTTGTAAATTTGTGTCCCTATGGATATTAGAATTAGAATTTGACCGTATATGGTGGAGTCCGGGCCTCAAAAAGAGCTGATATAAAAAAGCGGGCTTTTGAATAATCCTCAAAGGGGGTAGTACACGAGGATTTGCCAAAACTTGAGTCGGGGTATTTTATGGATATTAAATTGACATTTTTGTAAATTTGTGTCCCTATAGATATTAGAATTAGAATTTGACCGTATATGGTGGAGTCCGGGCCTCAAAAAGAGCTGATATAAAAAAGCGGGCTTTTGACCGTATTCAAAAGCGAGATTTTGAATAATCCTCAAAGGGGGTAGGTAGTACACGAGGATTTGCCAAAACTTGAGTCGGGGTATTTTATGGATATTAAATTGATATTTTTGTAAATTTGTGTCTCTATGGATATTGGAATTAGAATTTGACCGTATATGGTTGAGTCCGGGCCTCAAACAGAGCTGATATAAAAAAGCGGGCTTTTGAATAATCCTCAAAGGGGGTAGTACACGAGGATATGCCAAAACTTGAGTCGGTGTATTTTATGGATATTAATTTGAAATTTTTATAAATTTGTGTCCCTGTGGATATTAGAATTAGAATTTGACCGTATATGGTGGAGTCCGGGCCTCAAAAAGAGCTGATATAAAAAAGCGAGATTTTGAATAATCCTCAAAGGGGGTAGTACACGGGGATTTTCCAAAACTTGAGTCGGGGTATTTTATGGATATTAAATTGATATTTTTGTAAATTTGTGTCTCTATGGATATTGGAATTAGAATTTGACCGTATATGGTGGAGTCCGGGCCTCAAACAGAGCTGATATAAAAAAGAGGGCTTTTGAATAATCCTCAAAGGGGGTAGTACACGAGGATTTCCAAAACTTGAGTCGGGGTATTTTATGGATATTAAATTGACATTTTTGTAAATTTGTATCCCTATATATATTAGAATTAGAATTTGACCGTATATGGTGGAGTCCGGGCCTCAAAAAGAGTTGATATAAAAAAGGGGGTTTTGAATAATCCTCAAAGGGGATAGTACACGAGGAATTGCCAAAACTTGAGTCGGGGTATTTTATGGATATTAAATTGATATTTTTGTAAATTTGTGTCCCTATGGATATTATAATTAGAATTTGACCGTATATGGTGGAGTCCGGGCCTCAAACAGAGCTGATATAAAAAAGCGGGCTTTTGAATAATCCTCAAAGGGGGTAGTACACGAGGATTTGCCAAAACTTGAGTCGGGGTATTTTATGGATATTAAATTGACATTTTTGTAAATTTGTGTCTCTATGGATATTAAAATTAGAATTTGACCGTATATGGTGGAGTCCGGGCCTCAAAAAGAGCTGATATAAAAAAGCGGGCTTTTGAATAATCCTCAAAAGGGGTAGTACACGAGGATTTGCCAAAATTTGAGTCGGGGTATTTTATGGATATTAAATTGACATTTTTGAAAATTTGTGTCCCTATGGATATTAGAATTAGAATTTGACCGTATATGGTGGAGTCCGGGCCTCAAAAAGAGCTCATATAAAAAAGCGTGATTTTGAATAATCCTCAAAGGGGGTAGTACACGGGGATTTTCCAAAACTTGAGTCGGGGTATTTTATGGATATTAAATTGATATTTTTGTAAATTTGTGTCTCTATGGATATTGGAATTACAATTTTACCGTATATGGTGGAGTCCGGGCCTCAAACAAAGCTGATATAAAAAAGAGGGCTTTTGAATAATCCTCAAAGGGGGTAGTACACGAGGATTTCCAAAACTTGAGTCGGGGTATTTTATGGATATTAAATTGACATTTTTGTAAATTTGTATCCCTATAGATATTAGAATTAGAATTTGACCGTATATGGTGGAGTCCGGGCCTCAAAAAGAGTTGATATAAAAAAGGGGGTTTTGAATAATCCTCAAAGGGGATAGTACACGAGGATTTGCCAAAACTTGAGTCGGGGTATTTTATGGATATTAAATTGATATTTTTGTAAATTTGTGTCCCTATGGATATTATAATTAGAATTTGACCGTATATGGTGGAGTCCGGGCCTCAAACAGAGCTGATATAAAAAATGAGATTTTGAATAATCCTCAAAGGGGGTAGTACACGAGGATTTGCCAACACTTGAGTCGGGGTATTTTATGGATATTAAATTGACATTTTTGTAAATTTGTGTCCCTATGGATATTAGAATTAGAATTTGACCGTATATGGTGGAGTCCGGGCCTCAAAAAGAGCTGATATAAAAAAGCGGGCTTTTGAATAATCCTCAAAGGGAGTAGTACACGAGGATTTGCCAAAACTTGAGTCGGGGTATTTTATGGATATTAAATTGACATTTTTGTAAATTTGTGTCCCTATAGATATTAGAATTAGAATTTGACCGTATATGGTGGAGTCCGGGCCTCAAAAAGAGCTGATATAAAAAAGCGGGCTTTTGAATAATCCTCAAAGGGGGTAGTACACGAGGATTTGCCAAAATTTGAGTCGGGGTATTTTATGGATATTAAATTGACATTTTTGTAAATTTGTGTCCCTATGGATATTAGAATTAGAATTTGACCGTATATGGTGGAGTCCGGGCCTCAAAAAGAGCTGATATAAAAAAGCGAGATTTTGAATAATCCTCAAAGGGGGTAGTACACGGGGATTTTCCAAAACTTGAGTCGGGGTATTTTATGGATATTAAATTGACATTTTTGTAAATTTGTGTCTCTATGGATATTGGAATTAGAATTTGACCGTATATGGTGGAGTCCGGGCCTCAAACAGAGCTGATATAAAAAAGAGGGCTTTTGAATAATCCTTAAAGGGGGTAGTACACGGGGATTTGCCAAAACTTGAGTCGGGGTATTTTATGGATATTTAATTGACATTTTTGTAAATTTGTATCCCTATAGATATTAGAATTAGAATTTGACCGTATATGGTGGAGTCCGGGCCTCAAAAAGAGTTGATATAAAAAAGGGGGTTTTGAATAATCCTCAAAGGGGATAGTACACGAGGATTTGCCAAAACTTGAGTCGGGGTATTTTATGGATATTAAATTGATATTTTTGTAAATTTGTGTCCCTATGGATATTATAATTAGAATTTGACCGTATATGGTGGAGTCCGGGCCTCAAACAGAGCTGATATAAAAAATGAGATTTTGAATAATCCTCAAAGGGGGTAGTACACGAGGATTTGCCAACACTTGAGTCGGGGTATTTTATGGATATTAAATTGACATTTTTGTAAATTTGTGTCCCTATGGATATTAGAATTAGAATTTGACCGTATATGGTGGAGTCCGGGCCTCAAAAAGAGCTGATATAAAAAAGCGGGCTTTTGAATAATCCTCAAAGGGAGTAGTACACGAGGATTTGCCAAAACTTGAGTCGGGGTATTTTATGGATATTAAATTGACATTTTTGTAAATTTGTGTCCCTATAGATATTAGAATTAGAATTTGACCGTATATGGTGGAGTCCGGGCCTCAAAAAGAGCTGATATAAAAAAGCGGGATTTTGAATAATCCTCAAAGGGGGTAGTACACGAGGATTTGCCAAAATTTGAGTCGGGGTATTTTATGGATATTAAATTGACATTTTTGTAAATTTGTGTCCCTATGGATATTAGAATTAGAATTTGACCGTATATGGTGGAGTCCGGGCCTCAAAAAGAGCTGATATAAAAAAGCGAGATTTTGAATAATCCTCAAAGGGGGTAGTACACGGGGATTTTCCAAAACTTGAGTCGGGGTATTTTATGGATATTAAATTGACATTTTTGTAAATTTGTGTCTCTATGGATATTGGAATTAGAATTTGACCGTATATGGTGGAGTCCGGGCCTCAAACAGAGCTGATATAAAAAAGAGGGCTTTTGAATAATCCTTAAAGGGGGTAGTACACGGGGATTTGCCAAAACTTGAGTCGGGGTATTTTATGGATATTTAATTGACATTTTTGTAAATTTGTATCCCTATAGATATTAGAATTAGAATTTGACCGTATATGGTGGAGTCCGGGCCTCAAAAAGAGTTGATATAAAAAAGGGGGTTTTGAATAATCCTCAAAGGGGATAGTACACGAGGATTTGCCAAAACTTGAGTCGGGGTATTTTATGGATATTAAATTGATATTTTTGTAAATTTGTGTCCCTATGGATATTATAATTAGAATTTGACCGTATATGGTGGAGTCCGGGCCTCAAACAGAGCTGATATAAAAAAATGAGATTTTGAATAATCCTCAAAGGGGGTAGTACACGAGGATTTGCCAAAACTTGAGTCGGGGTATTTTATGGATATTAAATTGACATTTTTGTAAATTTGTGTCCCTATGGATATTAGAATTAGAATTTGACCGTATATGGTGGAGTCCGGGCCTCAAAAAGAGCTGATATAAAAAAGCGGGCTTTTGAATAATCCTCAAAGGGAGTAGTACACGAGGATTTGCCAAAACTTGAGTCGGGGTATTTTATGGATATTAAATTGACATTTTTGTAAATTTGTGTCTCTATGGATATTGGAATTAGAATTTGACCGTATATGGTGGAGTCCGGGCCTCAAAAAGAGCTGATATAAAAAAGCGGGCTTTTGAATAATCCTCAAAGGGGGTAGTACACGAGGATATGCCAAAACTTGAGTCGGGGTATTTTATGGATATTAAATTGACATTTTTGTAAATTTGTGTCCCTATGGATATTAGAATTAGAATTTGACCGTATATGGTGGAGTCCGGGCCTCAAAAAGAGCTGATATAAAAAAGCGGGCTTTTGAATAATCCTCAAAGGGGGTAGTACACGAGGATTTGCCAAAATTTGAGTCGGGGTATTTTATGGATATTAAATTGACATTTTTGAAAATTTGTGTCCCTATGGATATTAGAATTAGAATTTGACCGTATATGGTGGAGTCCGGGCCTCAAAAAGAGCTGATATAAAAAAGCGAGATTTTGAATAATCCTCAAAGGGGGTAGTACACGGGGATTTTCCAAAACTTGAGTCGGGGTATTTTATGGATATTAAATTGATATTTTTGTAAATTTGTGTCTCTATGGATATTGGAATTAGAATTTGACCGTATATGGTGGAGTCCGGGCCTCAAACAGAGCTGATATAAAAAAGAGGGCTTTTGAATAATCCTCAAAGGGGGTAGTACACGAGGATTTGCCAAAACTTGAGTCGGGGTATTTTATGGATATTAAATTGACATTTTTGTAAATTTGTGTCCCTATGGATATTAGAATTAGAATTTGACCGTATATGGTGGAGTCCGGGCCTCAAAAAGAGTTGATATAAAAAAGGGGGTTTTGAATAATCCTCAAAGGGGGTAGTACACGAGGATTTGCCAAAACTTGAGTCGGGGTATTTTATGGATATTAAATTGACATTTTTGTAAATTTGTGTCTCTATGGATATTGGAATTAGAATTTGACCGTATATGGTGGAGTCCGGGCCTCAAAAAGAGCTGATATAAAAAAGCGAGATTTTGAATAATCCTCAAAGGGGGTAGTACACGAGGATTTGCCAAAACTTGAGTCGGGGTATTTTATGGATATTAAATTGACATTTTTGTAAATTTGTGTCTCTATGGGTATTGGAATTAGAATTTGACCGTATATGGTGGAGTCCGGGCCTCAAACAGAGCTGATATAAAAAAGAGGGCTTTTGAATAATCCTTAAAGGAGGTAGTACACGGGGATTTGCCAAAACTTGAGTCGGGGTATTTTATGGATATTTAATTGACATTTTTGTAAATTTGTATCCCTATAGATATTAGAATTAGAATTTGACCGTATATGGTGGAGTCCGGGCCTCAAAAAGAGTTGATATAAAAAAGGGGGTTTTGAATAATCCTCAAAGGGGATAGTACACGAGGATTTGCCAAAACTTGAGTCGGGGTATTTTATGGATATTAAATTGATATTTTTGTAAATTTGTGTCCCTATGGATATTATAATTAGAATTTGACCGTATATGGTGGAGTCCGGGCCTCAAAAAGAGTTGATATAAAAAAGCGAGATTTTGAATAATCCTCAAAGGGGGTAGTACACGAGGATTTGCCAAAACTTGAGTCGGGGTATTTTATGGATATTAAATTGATATTTTTGTAAATTTGTGTCCCTATGGATATTAGAATTAGAATTTGACCGTATATGGTGGAGTCCGGGCCTCAAAAAGAGCTGATATAAAAAAGCGGGCTTTTGAATAATCCTCAAAGGGGGTAGTACACGAGGATTTGCCAAAATTTGAGTCGGGGTATTTTATGGATATTAAATTGACATTTTTGAAAATTTGTGTCCCTATGGATATTAGAATTAGAATTTGACCGTATATGGTGGAGTCCGGGCCTCAAAAAGAGCTGATATAAAAAAGCGAGATTTTGAATAATCCTCAAAGGGGGTAGTACACGGGGATTTTCCAAAACTTGAGTCGGGGTATTTTATGGATATTAAATTGATATTTTTGTAAATTTGTGTCTCTATGGATATTGGAATTAGAATTTGACCGTATATGGTGGAGTCCGGGCCTCAAACAGAGCTGATATAAAAAAGAGGGCTTTTGAATAATCCTCAAAGGGGGTAGTACACGAGGATTTGCCAAAACTTGAGTCGGGGTATTTTATGGATATAAAATTGATATTTTTGTAAATTTGTGTCCCTATGGATATTATAATTAGAATTTGACCGTATATGGTGGAGTCCGGGCCTCAAACAGAGCTGATATAAAAAACGAGATTTTGAATAATCCTCAAAGGGGGTAGTACACGAGGATTTGCCAAAACTTGAGTCGGGGTATTTTATGGATATTAAATTGACATTTTTGTAAATTTGTGTCCCTATGGATATTAGAATTAGAATTTGACCGTATATGGTGGAGTCCGGGCCTCAAAAAGAGTTGATATAAAAAAGGGGGTTTTGAATAATCCTCAAAGGGGGTAGTACACGAGGATTTGCCAAAACTTGAGTCGGGGTATTTTATGGATATTAAATTGACATTTTTGTAAATTTGTGTCTCTATGGATATTGGAATTAGAATTTGACCGTATATGGTGGAGTCCGGGCCTCAAAAAGAGCTGATATAAAAAAGCGAGATTTTGAATAATCCTCAAAGGGGGTAGTACACGAGGATTTGCCAAAACTTGAGTCGGGGTATTTTATGGATATTAAATTGACATTTTTGTAAATTTGTGTCTCTATGGGTATTGGAATTAGAATTTGACCGTATATGGTGGAGTCCGGGCCTCAAACAGAGCTGATATAAAAAAGAGGGCTTTTGAATAATCCTTAAAGGAGGTAGTACACGGGGATTTGCCAAAACTTGAGTCGGGGTATTTTATGGATATTTAATTGACATTTTTGTAAATTTGTATCCCTATAGATATTAGAATTAGAATTTGACCGTATATGGTGGAGTCCGGGCCTCAAAAAGAGTTGATATAAAAAAGGGGGTTTTGAATAATCCTCAAAGGGGATAGTACACGAGGATTTGCCAAAACTTGAGTCGGGGTATTTTATGGATATTAAATTGATATTTTTGTAAATTTGTGTCCCTATGGATATTATAATTAGAATTTGACCGTATATGGTGGAGTCCGGGCCTCAAAAAGAGTTGATATAAAAAAGCGAGATTTTGAATAATCCTCAAAGGGGGTAGTACACGAGGATTTGCCAAAACTTGAGTCGGGGTATTTTATGGATATTAAATTGATATTTTTGTAAATTTGTGTCCCTATGGATATTAGAATTAGAATTTGACCGTATATGGTGGAGTCCGGGCCTCAAAAAGAGCTGATATAAAAAAGCGGGCTTTTGAATAATCCTCAAAGGGGGTAGTACACGAGGATTTGCCAAAATTTGAGTCGGGGTATTTTATGGATATTAAATTGACATTTTTGAAAATTTGTGTCCCTATGGATATTAGAATTAGAATTTGACCGTATATGGTGGAGTCCGGGCCTCAAAAAGAGCTGATATAAAAAAGCGAGATTTTGAATAATCCTCAAAGGGGGTAGTACACGGGGATTTTCCAAAACTTGAGTCGGGGTATTTTATGGATATTAAATTGATATTTTTGTAAATTTGTGTCTCTATGGATATTGGAATTAGAATTTGACCGTATATGGTGGAGTCCGGGCCTCAAACAGAGCTGATATAAAAAAGAGGGCTTTTGAATAATCCTCAAAGGGGGTAGTACACGAGGATTTGCCAAAACTTGAGTCGGGGTATTTTATGGATATAAAATTGATATTTTTGTAAATTTGTGTCCCTATGGATATTATAATTAGAATTTGACCGTATATGGTGGAGTCCGGGCCTCAAACAGAGCTGATATAAAAAACGAGATTTTGAATAATCCTCAAAGGGGGTAGTACACGAGGATTTGCCAAAACTTGAGTCGGGGTATTTTATGGATATTAAATTGACATTTTCTTAAATTTGTGTCCCTATGGATATTAGAATTAGAATTTGACCGTATATGGGGGAGTCCGGGCCTCAAAAAGAGCTGATATAAAAAAGCGAGATTTTGAATAATCCTCAAAGGGGGTAGTACACGAGGATTTGCCAAAACTTGAGTCGGGGTATTTTATGGATATTAAATTGACATTTTTGTAAATTTGTGTCTCTATGGATATTGGAATTAGAATTTGACCGTATATGGTGGAGTCCGGGCCTCAAAAAGAGCTGATATAAAAAAGCGGGCTTTTGAATAATCCTCAAAGGGGGTAGTACACGAGGATATGCCAAAACTTGAGTCGGGGTATTTTATGGATATTAAATTGACATTTTTGTAAATTTGTGTCCCTATGGATATTAGAATTAGAATTTGACCGTATATGGTGGAGTCCGGGCCTCAAAAAGAGCTGATATAAAAAAGCGGGCTTTTGAATAATCATCAAAGGGGGTAGTACACGAGGATTTTCCAAAATTTGAGTCGGGGTATTTTATGGATATTAAATTGATATTTTTGAAAATTTGTGTCCCTATGGATATTAGAATTAGAATTTGACCGTATATGGTGGTGTCCGGGCCTCAAAAAGAGCTGATATAAAAAAGCGAGATTTTGAATAATCCTCAAATGGGGTAGTACACGGGGATTTTCCAAAACTTGAGTCGGGGTATTTTATGGATATTAAATTGATATTTTTGTAAATTTGTGTCTCTATGGATATTGGAATTAGAATTTGACCGTATATGGTGGAGTCCGGGCCTCAAACAGAGCTGATATAAAAAAGAGGGCTTTTGAATAATCCTCAAAGGGGGTAGTACACGAGGATTTGCCAAAACTTGAGTCGGGGTATTTTATGGATATTAAATTGACATTTTTGTAAATTTGTGTCCCTATGGATATTAGAATTAGAATTTGACCGTATATGGTGGAGTCCGGGCCTCAAAAAGAGTTGATATAAAAAAGGGGGTTTTGAATAATCCTCAAAGGGGGTAGTACACGAGGATTTGCCAAAACTTGAGTCGGGGTATTTTATGGATATTAAATTGACATTTTTGTAAATTTGTGTCTCTATGGATATTGGAATTAGAATTTGACCGTATATGGTGGAGTCCGGGCCTCAAAAAGAGCTGATATAAAAAAGCGAGATTTTGAATAATCCTCAAAGGGGGTAGTACACGAGGATTTGCCAAAACTTGAGTCGGGGTATTTTATGGATATTAAATTGACATTTTTGTAAATTTGTGTCTCTATGGATATTGGAATTAGAATTTGACCGTATATGGTGGAGTCCGGGCCTCAAACAGAGCTGATATAAAAAAGAGGGCTTTTGAATAATCCTTAAAGGGGGTAGTACACGGGGATTTGCCAAAACTTGAGTCGGGGTATTTTATGGATATTTAATTGACATTTTTGTAAATTTGTATCCCTATAGATATTAGAATTAGAATTTGACCGTATATGGTGGAGTCCGGGCCTCAAAAAGAGTTGATATAAAAAAGGGGGTTTTGAATAATCCTCAAAGGGGATAGTACACGAGGATTTGCCAAAACTTGAGTCGGGGTATTTTATGGATATTAAATTGACATTTTTGTAAATTTGTGTCTCTATGGATATTGGAATTAGAATTTGACCGTATATGGTGGAGTCCGGGCCTCAAAAAGAGCTGATATAAAAAAGCGGGCTTTTCAATAATCCTCAAAGGGGGTAGTACACGAGGATTTGCCAAAACTTGAGTCGGGGTATTTTATGGATATTAAATTGACATTTTTGTAAATTTGTGTCCCTATGGATATTAGAATTAGAATTTGACCGTATATGGTGGAGTCCGGGCCTCAAACAGAGCTGATATAAAAAACGAGATTTTAAATAATCCTCAAATAGGTAGTACACGAGGATTTGCCAAAACTTGAGTCGGGGTATTTTATGGATATTAAATTGACATTTTTGTAAATTTGTGTCCCTATGGATATTAGAATTAGAATTTGACCGTATATGGTGGAGTCCGGGCCTCAAAAAGAGCTGATATAAAAAAGCGAGATTTTGAATAATCCTCAAAGGGGGTAGTACACGGGGATTTTCCAAAACTTGAGTCGGGGTATTTTATGGATATTAAATTGACATTTTTGTAAATTTGTGTCTCTATGGATATTGGAATTAGAATTTGACCGTATATGGTGGAGTCCGGGCCTCAAACAGAGCTGATATAAAAAAGAGGGCTTTTGAATAATCCTTAAAGGGGGTAGTACACGGGGATTTGCCAAAACTTGAGTCGGGGTATTTTATGGATATTTAATTGACATTTTTGTAAATTTGTATCCCTATAGATATTAGAATTAGAATTTGACCGTATATGGTGGAGTCCGGGCCTCAAAAAGAGTTGATATAAAAAAGGGGGTTTTGAATAATCCTCAAAGGGGATAGTACACGAGGATTTGCCAAAACTTGAGTCGGGGTATTTTATGGATATTAAATTGATATTTTTGTAAATTTGTGTCCCTATGGATATTATAATTAGAATTTGACCGTATATGGTGGAGTCCGGGCCTCAAACAGAGCTGATATAAAAAACGAGATTTTGAATAATCCTCAAAGGGGGTAGTACACGAGGATTTGCCAAAACTTGAGTCGGGGTATTTTATGGATATTAAATTGACATTTTCTTAAATTTGTGTCCCTATGGATATTAGAATTAGAATTTGACCGTATATGGGGGAGTCCGGGCCTCAAAAAGAGCTGATATAAAAAAGCGAGATTTTGAATAATCCTCAAAGGGGGTAGTACACGAGGATTTGCCAAAACTTGAGTCGGGGTATTTTATGGATATTAAATTGACATTTTTGTAAATTTGTGTCTCTATGGATATTGGAATTAGAATTTGACCGTATATGGTGGAGTCCGGGCCTCAAAAAGAGCTGATATAAAAAAGCGGGCTTTTGAATAATCCTCAAAGGGGGTAGTACACGAGGATATGCCAAAACTTGAGTCGGGGTATTTTATGGATATTAAATTGACATTTTTGTAAATTTGTGTCCCTATGGATATTAGAATTAGAATTTGACCGTATATGGTGGAGTCCGGGCCTCAAAAAGAGCTGATATAAAAAAGCGGGCTTTTGAATAATCATCAAAGGGGGTAGTACACGAGGATTTTCCAAAATTTGAGTCGGGGTATTTTATGGATATTAAATTGATATTTTTGAAAATTTGTGTCCCTATGGATATTAGAATTAGAATTTGACCGTATATGGTGGTGTCCGGGCCTCAAAAAGAGCTGATATAAAAAAGCGAGATTTTGAATAATCCTCAAATGGGGTAGTACACGGGGATTTTCCAAAACTTGAGTCGGGGTATTTTATGGATATTAAATTGATATTTTTGTAAATTTGTGTCTCTATGGATATTGGAATTAGAATTTGACCGTATATGGTGGAGTCCGGGCCTCAAACAGAGCTGATATAAAAAAGAGGGCTTTTGAATAATCCTCAAAGGGGGTAGTACACGAGGATTTGCCAAAACTTGAGTCGGGGTATTTTATGGATATTAAATTGACATTTTTGTAAATTTGTGTCCCTATGGATATTAGAATTAGAATTTGACCGTATATGGTGGAGTCCGGGCCTCAAAAAGAGTTGATATAAAAAAGGGGGTTTTGAATAATCCTCAAAGGGGGTAGTACACGAGGATTTGCCAAAACTTGAGTCGGGGTATTTTATGGATATTAAATTGACATTTTTGTAAATTTGTGTCTCTATGGATATTGGAATTAGAATTTGACCGTATATGGTGGAGTCCGGGCCTCAAAAAGAGCTGATATAAAAAAGCGAGATTTTGAATAATCCTCAAAGGGGGTAGTACACGAGGATTTGCCAAAACTTGAGTCGGGGTATTTTATGGATATTAAATTGACATTTTTGTAAATTTGTGTCTCTATGGATATTGGAATTAGAATTTGACCGTATATGGTGGAGTCCGGGCCTCAAACAGAGCTGATATAAAAAAGAGGGCTTTTGAATAATCCTTAAAGGGGGTAGTACACGGGGATTTGCCAAAACTTGAGTCGGGGTATTTTATGGATATTTAATTGACATTTTTGTAAATTTGTATCCCTATAGATATTAGAATTAGAATTTGACCGTATATGGTGGAGTCCGGGCCTCAAAAAGAGTTGATATAAAAAAGGGGGTTTTGAATAATCCTCAAAGGGGATAGTACACGAGGATTTGCCAAAACTTGAGTCGGGGTATTTTATAGATATTAAATTGACATTTTTGTAAATTTGTGTCTCTATGGATATTGGAATTAGAATTTGACCGTATATGGTGGAGTCCGGGCCTCAAAAAGAGCTGATATAAAAAAGCGGGCTTTTCAATAATCCTCAAAGGGGGTAGTACACGAGGATTTGCCAAAACTTGAGTCGGGGTATTTTATGGATATTAAATTGACATTTTTGTAAATTTGTGTCCCTATGGATATTAGAATTAGAATTTGACCGTATATGGTGGAGTCCGGGCCTCAAACAGAGCTGATATAAAAAACGAGATTTTAAATAATCCTCAAATAGGTAGTACACGAGGATTTGCCAAAACTTGAGTCGGGGTATTTTATGGATATTAAATTGACATTTTTGTAAATTTGTGTCCCTATGGATATTAGAATTAGAATTTGACCGTATATGGTGGAGTCCGGGCCTCAAAAAGAGCTGATATAAAAAAGCGAGATTTTGAATAATCCTCAAAGGGGGTAGTACACGGGGATTTTCCAAAACTTGAGTCGGGGTATTTTATGGATATTAAATTGACATTTTTGTAAATTTGTGTCTCTATGGATATTGGAATTAGAATTTGACCGTATATGGTGGAGTCCGGGCCTCAAACAGAGCTGATATAAAAAAGAGGGCTTTTGAATAATCCTTAAAGGGGGTAGTACACGGGGATTTGCCAAAACTTGAGTCGGGGTATTTTATGGATATTTAATTGACATTTTTGTAAATTTGTATCCCTATAGATATTAGAATTAGAATTTGACCGTATATGGTGGAGTCCGGGCCTCAAAAAGAGTTGATATAAAAAAGGGGGTTTTGAATAATCCTCAAAGGGGATAGTACACGAGGATTTGCCAAAACTTGAGTCGGGGTATTTTATGGATATTAAATTGATATTTTTGTAAATTTGTGTCCCTATGGATATTATAATTAGAATTTGACCGTATATGGTGGAGTCCGGGCCTCAAACAGAGCTGATATAAAAAAATGAGATTTTGAATAATCCTCAAAGGGGGTAGTACACGAGGATTTGCCAAAACTTGAGTCGGGGTATTTTATGGATATTAAATTGACATTTTTGTAATTTTGTGTCCCTATGGATATTAGAATTAGAATTTGACCGTATATGGTGGAGTCCGGGCCTCAAAAAGAGTTGATATAAAAAAGGGGGTTTTGAATAATCCTCAAAGGGGGTAGTACACGAGGATTTGCCAAAACTTGAGTCGGGGTATTTTATGGATATTAAATTGACATTTTTGTAAATTTGTGTCTCTATGGATATTGGAATTAGAATTTGACCGTATATGGTGGAGTCCGGGCCTCAAAAAGAGCTGATATAAAAAAGCGGGCTTTTGAATAATCCTCAAAGGGGGTAGTACACGAGGATATGCCAAAACTTGAGTCGGGGTATTTTATGGATATTAAATTGACATTTTTGTAAATTTGTGTCCCTATGGATATTAGAATTAGAATTTGACCGTATATGGTGGAGTCCGGGCCTCAAAAAGAGCTGATATAAAAAAGCGGGCTTTTGAATAATCCTCAAAGGGGGTAGTACACGAGGATTTGCCAAAATTTGAGTCGGGGTATTTTATGGATATTAAATTGACATTTTTGAAAATTTGTGTCCCTATGGATATTAGAATTAGAATTTGACCGTATATGGTGGAGTC
Source organism: Oenanthe sinensis (assembly GCA_028671895.1). Classification (NCBI taxonomy): domain Eukaryota; kingdom Viridiplantae; phylum Streptophyta; class Magnoliopsida; order Apiales; family Apiaceae; genus Oenanthe; species Oenanthe sinensis. The sequence continues at coordinate 46,993,964 of CM053806.1, read as the reverse complement.
CGGGCCTCAAAAAGAGCTGATATAAAAAAGCGAGATTTTGAATAATCCTCAAAGGGGGTAGTACACGGGGATTTTCCAAAACTTGAGTCGGGGTATTTTATGGATATTAAATTGATATTTTTGTAAATTTGTGTCTCTATGGATATTGGAATTAGAATTTGACCGTATATGGTGGAGTCCGGGCCTCAAACAGAGCTGATATAAAAAAGAGGGCTTTTGAATAATCCTCAAAGGGGGTAGTACACGAGGATTTGCCAAAACTTGAGTCGGGGTATTTTATGGATATTAAATTGACATTTTTGTAAATTTGTGTCCCTATGGATATTAGAATTAGAATTTGACCGTATATGGTGGAGTCCGGGCCTCAAAAAGAGTTGATATAAAAAAGGGGGTTTTGAATAATCCTCAAAGGGGGTAGTACACGAGGATTTGCCAAAACTTGAGTCGGGGTATTTTATGGATATTAAATTGACATTTTTGTAAATTTGTGTCTCTATGGATATTGGAATTAGAATTTGACCGTATATGGTGGAGTCCGGGCCTCAAAAAGAGCTGATATAAAAAAGCGAGATTTTGAATAATCCTCAAAGGGGGTAGTACACGAGGATTTGCCAAAACTTGAGTCGGGGTATTTTATGGATATTAAATTGACATTTTTGTAAATTTGTGTCTCTATGGGTATTGGAATTAGAATTTGACCGTATATGGTGGAGTCCGGGCCTCAAACAGAGCTGATATAAAAAAGAGGGCTTTTGAATAATCCTTAAAGGAGGTAGTACACGGGGATTTGCCAAAACTTGAGTCGGGGTATTTTATGGATATTTAATTGACATTTTTGTAAATTTGTATCCCTATAGATATTAGAATTAGAATTTGACCGTATATGGTGGAGTCCGGGCCTCAAAAAGAGTTGATATAAAAAAGGGGGTTTTGAATAATCCTCAAAGGGGATAGTACACGAGGATTTGCCAAAACTTGAGTCGGGGTATTTTATGGATATTAAATTGATATTTTTGTAAATTTGTGTCCCTATGGATATTATAATTAGAATTTGACCGTATATGGTGGAGTCCGGGCCTCAAAAAGAGTTGATATAAAAAAGCGAGATTTTGAATAATCCTCAAAGGGGGTAGTACACGAGGATTTGCCAAAACTTGAGTCGGGGTATTTTATGGATATTAAATTGATATTTTTGTAAATTTGTGTCCCTATGGATATTAGAATTAGAATTTGACCGTATATGGTGGAGTCCGGGCCTCAAAAAGAGCTGATATAAAAAAGCGGGCTTTTGAATAATCCTCAAAGGGGGTAGTACACGAGGATTTGCCAAAATTTGAGTCGGGGTATTTTATGGATATTAAATTGACATTTTTGAAAATTTGTGTCCCTATGGATATTAGAATTAGAATTTGACCGTATATGGTGGAGTCCGGGCCTCAAAAAGAGCTGATATAAAAAAGCGAGATTTTGAATAATCCTCAAAGGGGGTAGTACACGGGGATTTTCCAAAACTTGAGTCGGGGTATTTTATGGATATTAAATTGATATTTTTGTAAATTTGTGTCTCTATGGATATTGGAATTAGAATTTGACCGTATATGGTGGAGTCCGGGCCTCAAACAGAGCTGATATAAAAAAGAGGGCTTTTGAATAATCCTCAAAGGGGGTAGTACACGAGGATTTGCCAAAACTTGAGTCGGGGTATTTTATGGATATAAAATTGATATTTTTGTAAATTTGTGTCCCTATGGATATTATAATTAGAATTTGACCGTATATGGTGGAGTCCGGGCCTCAAACAGAGCTGATATAAAAAACGAGATTTTGAATAATCCTCAAAGGGGGTAGTACACGAGGATTTGCCAAAACTTGAGTCGGGGTATTTTATGGATATTAAATTGACATTTTCTTAAATTTGTGTCCCTATGGATATTAGAATTAGAATTTGACCGTATATGGGGGAGTCCGGGCCTCAAAAAGAGCTGATATAAAAAAGCGAGATTTTGAATAATCCTCAAAGGGGGTAGTACACGAGGATTTGCCAAAACTTGAGTCGGGGTATTTTATGGATATTAAATTGACATTTTTGTAAATTTGTGTCTCTATGGATATTGGAATTAGAATTTGACCGTATATGGTGGAGTCCGGGCCTCAAAAAGAGCTGATATAAAAAAGCGGGCTTTTGAATAATCCTCAAAGGGGGTAGTACACGAGGATATGCCAAAACTTGAGTCGGGGTATTTTATGGATATTAAATTGACATTTTTGTAAATTTGTGTCCCTATGGATATTAGAATTAGAATTTGACCGTATATGGTGGAGTCCGGGCCTCAAAAAGAGCTGATATAAAAAAGCGGGCTTTTGAATAATCATCAAAGGGGGTAGTACACGAGGATTTTCCAAAATTTGAGTCGGGGTATTTTATGGATATTAAATTGATATTTTTGAAAATTTGTGTCCCTATGGATATTAGAATTAGAATTTGACCGTATATGGTGGTGTCCGGGCCTCAAAAAGAGCTGATATAAAAAAGCGAGATTTTGAATAATCCTCAAATGGGGTAGTACACGGGGATTTTCCAAAACTTGAGTCGGGGTATTTTATGGATATTAAATTGATATTTTTGTAAATTTGTGTCTCTATGGATATTGGAATTAGAATTTGACCGTATATGGTGGAGTCCGGGCCTCAAACAGAGCTGATATAAAAAAGAGGGCTTTTGAATAATCCTCAAAGGGGGTAGTACACGAGGATTTGCCAAAACTTGAGTCGGGGTATTTTATGGATATTAAATTGACATTTTTGTAAATTTGTGTCCCTATGGATATTAGAATTAGAATTTGACCGTATATGGTGGAGTCCGGGCCTCAAAAAGAGTTGATATAAAAAAGGGGGTTTTGAATAATCCTCAAAGGGGGTATAGTACACGAGGATTTGCCAAAACTTGAGTCGGGGTATTTTATGGATATTAAATTGACATTTTTGTAAATTTGTGTCTCTATGGATATTGGAATTAGAATTTGACCGTATATGGTGGAGTCCGGGCCTCAAAAAGAGCTGATATAAAAAAGCGAGATTTTGAATAATCCTCAAAGGGGGTAGTACACGAGGATTTGCCAAAACTTGAGTCGGGGTATTTTATGGATATTAAATTGACATTTTTGTAAATTTGTGTCTCTATGGATATTGGAATTAGAATTTGACCGTATATGGTGGAGTCCGGGCCTCAAACAGAGCTGATATAAAAAAGAGGGCTTTTGAATAATCCTTAAAGGGGGTAGTACACGGGGATTTGCCAAAACTTGAGTCGGGGTATTTTATGGATATTTAATTGACATTTTTGTAAATTTGTATCCCTATAGATATTAGAATTAGAATTTGACCGTATATGGTGGAGTCCGGGCCTCAAAAAGAGTTGATATAAAAAAGGGGGTTTTGAATAATCCTCAAAGGGGATAGTACACGAGGATTTGCCAAAACTTGAGTCGGGGTATTTTATGGATATTAAATTGATATTTTTGTAAATTTGTATCCCTATGGATATTATAATTAGAATTTGACCGTATATGGTGGAGTCCGGGCCTCAAAAAGAGCTGATATAAAAAAGCGAGATTTTGAATAATCCTCAAAGGGGGTAGTACACGGGGATTTTCCAAAACTTGAGTCGGGGTATTTTATGGATATTAAATTGATATTTTTGTAAATTTGTGTCTCTATGGATATTGGAATTAGAATTTGACCGTATATGGTGGAGTCCGGGCCTCAAACAGAGCTGATATAAAAAAGAGGGCTTTTGAATAATCCTCAAAGGGGGTAGTACACGAGGATTTGCCAAAACTTGAGTCGGGGTATTTTATGGATATTAAATTGACATTTTTGAAAATTTGTGTCCCTATGGATATTAGAATTAGAATTTGACCGTATATGGTGGAGTCCGGGCCTCAAAAAGAGTTGATATAAAAAAGGGGGTTTTGAATAATCCTCAAAGGGGTAGTACACGAGGATTTTCCAAAACTTGAGTCGGGGTATTTTATGGATATTAAATTGACATTTTTGTAAATTTGTGTCTCTATGGATATTGGAATTAGAATTTGACCGTATATGGTGGAGTCCGGGCCTCAAAAAGAGCTGATATAAAAAAGCGAGATTTTGAATAATCCTCAAAGGGGGTAGTACACGAGGATTTGCCAAAACTTGAGTCGGGGTATTTTATGGATATTAAATTGACATTTTTGTAAATTTGTGTCTCTATGGATATTGGAATTAGAATTTGACCGTATATGGTGGAGTCCGGGCCTCAAACAGAGCTGATATAAAAAAGAGGGCTTTTGAATAATCCTTAAAGGGGGTAGTACACGGGGATTTGCCAAAACTTGAGTCGGGGTATTTTATGGATATTTAATTGACATTTTTGTAAATTTGTATCCCTATAGATATTAGAATTAGAATTTGACCGTATATGGTGGAGTCCGGGCCTCAAAAAGAGTTGATATAAAAAAGGGGGTTTTGAATAATCCTCAAAGGGGATAGTACACGAGGATTTGCCAAAACTTGAGTCGGGGTATTTTATGGATATTAAATTGATATTTTTGTAAATTTGTGTCCCTATGGATATTATAATTAGAATTTGACCGTATATGGTGGAGTCCGGGCCTCAAAAAGAGCTGATATAAAAAAGCGAGATTTTGAATAATCCTCAAAGGGGGTAGTACACGAGGATTTGCCAAAACTTGAGTCGGGGTATTTTATGGATATTAAATTGATATTTTTGTAAATTTGTGTCCCTATGGATATTAGAATTAGAATTTGACCGTATATGGTGGAGTCCGGGCCTCAAAAAGAGCTGATATAAAAAAGCGGGCTTTTGAATAATCCTCAAAGGGGGTAGTACACGAGGATTTGCCAAAATTTGAGTCGGGGTATTTTATGGATATTAAATTGACATTTTTGAAAATTTGTGTCCCTATGGATATTAGAATTAGAATTTGACCGTATATGGTGGAGTCCGGGCCTCAAAAAGAGCTGATATAAAAAAGCGAGATTTTGAATAATCCTCAAAGGGGGTAGTACACGGGGATTTTCCAAAACTTGAGTCGGGGTATTTTATGGATATTAAATTGATATTTTTGTAAATTTGTGTCTCTATGGATATTGGAATTAGAATTTGACCGTATATGGTGGAGTCCGGGCCTCAAACAGAGCTGATATAAAAAAGAGGGCTTTTGAATAATCCTCAAAGGGGGTAGTACACGAGGATTTGCCAAAACTTGAGTCGGGGTATTTTATGGATATTAAATTGATATTTTTGTAAATTTGTGTCCCTATGGATATTATAATTAGAATTTGACCGTATATGGTGGAGTCCGGGCCTCAAACAGAGCTGATATAAAAAACGAGATTTTGAATAATCCTCAAAGGGGGTAGTACACGAGGATTTGCCAAAACTTGAGTCGGGGTATTTTATGGATATTAAATTGACATTTTCTTAAATTTGTGTCCCTATGGATATTAGAATTAGAATTTGACCGTATATGGGGGAGTCCGGGCCTCAAAAAGAGCTGATATAAAAAAGCGAGATTTTGAATAATCCTCAAAGGGGGTAGTACACGAGGATTTGCCAAAACTTGAGTCGGGGTATTTTATGGATATTAAATTGATATTTTTGTAAATTTGTGTCTCTATGGATATTGGAATTAGAATTTGACCGTATATGGTTGAGTCCGGGCCTCAAAAAGAGCTGATATAAAAAAGCGGGCTTTTGAATAATCCTCAAAGGGGGTAGTACACGAGGATATGCCAAAACTTGAGTCGGTGTATTTTATGGATATTAAATTGAAATTTTTATAAATTTGTGTCCCTATGGATATTAGAATTAGAATTTGACAGTATATGGTGGAGTCCGGGCCTCAAAAAGAGCTGATATAAAAAAGCGGGCTTTTGAATAATCCTCAAAGGGGGTAGTACACGAGGATTTACCAAAACTTGAGTCGGGGTATTTTATGGATATTAAATTGACATTTTTGTAAATTTGAGTCCCTATGGATATTAGAATTAGAATTTGACCGTATATGGTGGAGTCCGGGCCTCAAAAAGAGTTGATATAAAAAAGGGGGTTTTGAATAATCCTCAAAGGGGGTAGTACACGGGGATTTTCCAAAACTTGAGTCGGGGTATTTTATGGATATTAAATTGACATTTTTGTAAATTTGTGTCCCTATGGATATTAGAATTAGAATTTGACCGTATATGGTGGAGTCCGGGCCTCAAACAGAGCTGATATAAAAACGGGGGTTTTGAATAATCCTCAAAGGGGGTAGTACACGAGGATTTGCCAAAACTTGAGTCTGGGTATTTTATGGATATTAAATTGACATTTTTATAAATTTGTGTCCCTATTGATATTGGAATTAGAATTTGACCGTATATGGTGGAGTCCGGGCCTCAAACAGAGCTGATATAAAAAATGAGATTTTGAATAATCCTCAAATGGGTAGTACACGAGGATTTGCCAAAACTTGAGTAGGGGTATTTTGTGGATATTAAATTGACATTTTTGTAAATTTGTGTCCCTATGGATATTAGAATTAGAATTTGACTGTACATGGTGGAGTCCGGGCCTCAAAAAGAGCTGATATAAAAAAGCGAGATTTTGAATAATCCTCAAAGGGGGTAGTACACGAGGATTTGCCAAAACTTGAGTCGGGGTATTTTATGGATATTAAATTGATATTTTTGTAAATTTGTGTTTCTATGGATATTGGAATTAGAATTTGACCGTATATGGTTGAGTCCGGGCCTCAAACAGAGCTGATATAAAAAAGCGTGCTTTTGAATAATCCTCAAAGGGGGTAGTACACGAGGATTTGACAAAACTTGAGTCGGTGTATTTTATGGATATTAAATTGACATTTTTACAAATTTGTGTCCCTATGGATATTAGAATTAGAATTTGACCGTATATGGTGGAGTCCGGGCCTCAAAAAGAGCTGATATAAAAAAGCGGGCTTTTCAATAATCCTCAAAGGGGGTAGTACACGAGGATTTGCCAAAACTTGAGTCGGGGTATTTTATGGATATTAAATTGACATTTTTGTAAATTTGTGTCCCTATGGATATTAGAATTAGAATTTGACCGTATATGGTGGAGTCCGGGCCTCAAACAGAGCTGATATAAAAAACGAGATTTTAAATAATCCTCAAATAGGTAGTACACGAGGATTTGCCAAAACTTGAGTCGGGGTATTTTATGGATATTAAATTGACATTTTTGTAAATTTGTGTCCCTATGGATATTAGAATTAGAATTTGACCGTATATGGTGGAGTCCGGGCCTCAAAAAGAGCTGATATAAAAAAGCGGGCTTTTGAATAATCCTCAAAGGGGGTAGTACACGAGGATTTGCCAAAATTTGAGTCGGGGTATTTTATGGATATTAAATTGACATTTTTGAAAATTTGTGTCCCTATGGATATTAGAATTAGAATTTGACCGTATATGGTGGAGTCCGGACCTCAAAAAGAGCTGATATAAAAAAGCGAGATTTTGAATAATCCTCAAAGGGGGTAGTACACGGGGATTTTCCAAAACTTGAGTCGGGGTATTTTATGGATATTAAATTGATATTTTTGTAAATTTGTGTCTCTATGGATATTGGAATTAGAATTTGACCGTATATGGTGGAGTCCGGGCCTCAAACAGAGCTGATATAAAAAAGAGGGCTTTTGAATAATCCTCAAAGGGGGTAGTACACGAGGATTTGCCAAAACTTGAGTCGGGGTATTTTATGGATATTAAATTGATATTTTTGTAAATTTGTGTCCCTATGGATATTATAATTAGAATTTGACCGTATATGGTGGAGTCCGGGCCTCAAACAGAGCTGATATAAAAAACGAGATTTTGAATAATCCTCAAAGGGGGTAGTACACGAGGATTTGCCAAAACTTGAGTCGGGGTATTTTATGGATATTAAATTGACATTTTCTTAAATTTGTGTCCCTATGGATATTAGAATTAGAATTTGACCGTATATGGGGGAGTCCGGGCCTCAAAAAGAGCTGATATAAAAAAGCGAGATTTTGAATAATCCTCAAAGGGGGTAGTACACGAGGATTTGCCAAAACTTGAGTCGGGGTATTTTATGGATATTAAATTGATATTTTTGTAAATTTGTGTCTCTATGGATATTGGAATTAGAATTTGACCGTATATGGTTGAGTCCGGGCCTCAAAAAGAGCTGATATAAAAAAGCGGGCTTTTGAATAATCCTCAAAGGGGGTAGTACACGAGGATATGCCAAAACTTGAGTCGGTGTATTTTATGGATATTAAATTGAAATTTTTATAAATTTGTGTCCCTATGGATATTAGAATTAGAATTTGACAGTATATGGTGGAGTCCGGGCCTCAAAAAGAGCTGATATAAAAAAGCGGGCTTTTGAATAATCCTCAAAGGGGGTAGTACACGAGGATTTACCAAAACTTGAGTCGGGGTATTTTATGGATATTAAATTGACATTTTTGTAAATTTGAGTCCCTATGGATATTAGAATTAGAATTTGACCGTATATGGTGGAGTCCGGGCCTCAAAAAGAGTTGATATAAAAAAGGGGGTTTTGAATAATCCTCAAAGGGGGTAGTACACGGGGATTTTCCAAAACTTGAGTCGGGGTATTTTATGGATATTAAATTGACATTTTTGTAAATTTGTGTCCCTATGGATATTAGAATTAGAATTTGACCGTATATGGTGGAGTCCGGGCCTCAAACAGAGCTGATATAAAAACGGGGGTTTTTAATAATCCTCAAAGGGGGTAGTACACGAGGAGACAAAACTTGAGTCGGTGTATTTTATGGATATTAAATTGACATTTTTACAAATTTGTGTCCCTATGGATATTAGAATTAGAATTTGACTGTATATGGTGGAGTCCGGGCCTCAAAAAGAGCTGATATAAAAAAGCGGGCTTTTCAATAATCCTCAAAGGGGGTAGTACACGAGGATTTGCCAAAACTTGAGTCGGGGTATTTTATGGATATTAAATTGACATTTTTGTAAATTTGTGTCCCTATGGATATTAGAATTAGAATTTGACCGTATATGGTGGAGTCCGGGCCTCAAACAGAGCTGATATAAAAAATGAGATTTTAAATAATCCTCAAATAGGTAGTACACGAGGATTTGCCAAAACTTGAGTCGGGGTATTTTATGGATATTAAATTGACATTTTTGTAAATTTGTGTCCCTATGGATATTAGAATTAGAATTTGACCGTATATGGTGGAGTCCGGGCCTCAAAAAGAGCTGATATAAAAAAGCGGGCTTTTGAATAATCCTCAAAGGGGGTAGTACACGAGGATTTGCCAAAATTTGAGTCGGGGTATTTTATGGATATTAAATTGACATTTTTGAAAATTTGTGTCCCTATGGATATTAGAATTAGAATTTGACCGTATATGGTGGAGTCCGGGCCTCAAAAAGAGCTGATATAAAAAAGCGAGATTTTGAATAATCCTCAAAGGGGGTAGTACACGGGGATTTTCCAAAACTTGAGTCGGGGTATTTTATGGATATTAAATTGATATTTTTGTAAATTTGTGTCTCTATGGATATTGGAATTAGAATTTGACCGTATATGGTGGAGTCCGGGCCTCAAACAGAGCTGATATAAAAAAGAGGGCTTTTGAATAATCCTCAAAGGGGGTAGTACACGAGGATTTGCCAAAACTTGAGTCGGGGTATTTTATGGATATTAAATTGATATTTTTGTAAATTTGTGTCCCTATGGATATTATAATTAGAATTTGACCGTATATGGTGGAGTCCGGGCCTCAAACAGAGCTGATATAAAAAACGAGATTTTGAATAATCCTCAAAGGGGGTAGTACACGAGGATTTGCCAAAACTTGAGTCGGGGTATTTTATGGATATTAAATTGACATTTTCTTAAATTTGTGTCCCTATGGATATTAGAATTAGAATTTGACCGTATATGGGGGAGTCCGGGCCTCAAAAAGAGCTGATATAAAAAAGCGAGATTTTGAATAATCCTCAAAGGGGGTAGTACACGAGGATTTGCCAAAACTTGAGTCGGGGTATTTTATGGATATTAAATTAATATTTTTGTAAATTTGTGTCTCTATGGATATTGGAATTAGAATTTGACCGTATATGGTTGAGTCCGGGCCTCAAAAAGAGCTGATATAAAAAAGCGGGCTTTTGAATAATCCTCAAAGGGGGTAGTACACGAGGATATGCCAAAACTTGAGTCGGTGTATTTTATGGATATTAAATTGAAATTTTTATAAATTTGTGTCCCTATGGATATTAGAATTAGAATTTGACAGTATATGGTGGAGTCCGGGCCTCAAAAAGAGCTGATATAAAAAAGCGGGCTTTTGAATAATCCTCAAAGGGGGTAGTACACGAGGATTTACCAAAACTTGAGTCGGGGTATTTTATGGATATTAAATTGACATTTTTGTAAATTTGAGTCCCTATGGATATTAGAATTAGAATTTGACCGTATATGGTGGAGTCCGGGCCTCAAAAAGAGTTGATATAAAAAAGGGGGTTTTGAATAATCCTCAAAGGGGGTAGTACACGGGGATTTTCCAAAACTTGAGTCGGGGTATTTTATGGATATTAAATTGACATTTTTGTAAATTTGTGTCCCTATGGATATTAGAATTAGAATTTGACCGTATATGGTGGAGTCCGGGCCTCAAACAGAGCTGATATAAAAACGGGGGTTTTTAATAATCCTCAAAGGGGGTAGTACACGAGGAGACAAAACTTGAGTCGGTGTATTTTATGGATATTAAATTGACATTTTTACAAATTTGTGTCCCTATGGATATTAGAATTAGAATTTGACTGTATATGGTGGAGTCCGGGCCTCAAAAAGAGCTGATATAAAAAAGCGGGCTTTTCAATAATCCTCAAAGGGGGTAGTACACGAGGATTTGCCAAAACTTGAGTCGGGGTATTTTATGGATATTAAATTGACATTTTTGTAAATTTGTGTCCCTATGGATATTAGAATTAGAATTTGACCGTATATGGTGGAGTCCGGGCCTCAAACAGAGCTGATATAAAAAACGAGATTTTAAATAATCCTCAAATAGGTAGTACACGAGGATTTGCCAAAACTTGAGTCGGGGTATTTTATGGATATTAAATTGACATTTTTGTAAATTTGTGTCCCTATGGATATTAGAATTAGAATTTGACCGTATATGGTGGAGTCCGGGCCTCAAAAAGAGCTGATATAAAAAAGCGAGATTTTGAATAATCCTCAAAGGGGTAGTACAAGAGGATTTGTCAAAACTTGAGTCGGGGTATTTTATGGATATTAAATTGACATTTTTATAAATTTGTGTCCATATGGATATTAGAATTAGAATTTGACCGTATATGATGGAGTCCGTGCCTCAAAAAGAGCTGATATAAAAAACCGAGATTTTGAATAATCCTCAAAGGGGGTAGTACACGAGGATTTGCCAAAACTTGAATCGGGGTATTTTATAGATATTAAATTGATATTTTTGTAAATTTGTATCCCCATGGATTTTAGAATTAGAATTCGACCGTATATGGTCGAGTCCGAGCCTCAAATAGAGCTGATATAAAAAAGCGAGATTTTGAATAATCCTCAAAGGGGGTAGTACACGAGGATTTGCCAAAACTTGAGTCGGGATATTTTATGGACATTAAATTGATATTTTTATAAATTTGTGTCCCTATGGATATTAGAATTAGAATTTGACTGTACATGGTGGAGTCCGGGCCTCAAAAAGAGCTGATATAAAAAAGCGAGATTTTGAATAATCCTCAAAGGGGGTAGTACACGAGGATTTGCCAAAACTTGAATCGGGGTATTTTATAGATATTAAATTGATATTTTTGTAAATTTGTATCCCTATGGATTTTAGAATTAGAATTCGACCGTATATGGTCGAGTCCGAGCCTCAAATAGAGCTGATATAAAAAAGCGAGATTTTGAATAATCCTCAAAGGGGGTAGTACACGAGGATTTGCCAAAACTTGAGTCGGGATATTTTATGGACATTAAATTGATATTTTTATAAATTTGTGTCCATATGGATATTAGAATTAGAATTTGACCATATATGATAGAGTCTGTGCCTCAAACAGAGCTGATATAAAAATGCAAGATTTTGAATAATCCTCAAAGGGGGTAGTACACGAGGATTAGCCAAAACTTGAGTCGAGGTATTTTATGGATATTAAATTGACATTTTAGTAAATTTGTGTCCCTATGGATATTAGAATTTGAATTTGACCGTATATGGTCGAGTCCGGGCCTCAAATAGAGCTGATATAAAAAAGCGAGATTTTGAATAATCCTCAAAGGGGGTAGTACACGAGGATTTTCCAAAACTTGAGTCGGGGTATATTATAGATATTAAATTGACATTTTTGTAAATTAAGTCCCTATGGATATTAGAATTAGAATTTTACCGTATATGGTGGAGTCCGGGCGTCAAACAGAGCTGATATAAAAAAATCGGCCTTTTGAATAATCCTCAAAGGGGGTAGTACACGAGGATTAGCCAAAACTTGAGTCGAGGTATTTTATGGATATTAAATTGACATTTTAGTAAATTTGTGTCCCTATGGATATTAGAATTAGAATTTGACCGTATATGGTGGAGTCCGGGCCTCAAAAAGAGCTGATATAAAAAAGCGAGATTTTGAATAATCCTCAAAGGGGGTAGTACACGGGGATTTTCCAAAACTTGAGTCGGGGTATTTTATGGATATTAAATTGATATTTTTGTAAATTTGTGTCTCTATGGATATTGGAATTAGAATTTGACCGTATATGGTGGAGTCCGGGCCTCGAACAGAGCTGATATAAAAAAGAGGGCTTTTGAATAATCCTCAAAGGGGGTAGTACACGAGGATTTGCCAAAACTTGAGTCGGGGTATTTTATGGATATTAAATTGATATTTTTGTAAATTTGTATCCCTATGGATATTATAATTAGAATTTGACCGTATATGGTGGAGTCCGTGCCTCAAACAGAGCTGATATAAAAAACGAGATTTTGAATAATCCTCAAAGGGGGTAGTACACGAGGATTTGCCAAAACTTGAGTCGGGGTATTTTATGGATATTAAATTGACATTTTTGTAAATTTGTGTCCCTATGGATATTAGAATTAGAATTTGACTGTACATGGTGGAGTCCGGGCCTCAAAAAGAGCTGATATAAAAAAGCGAGATTTTGAATAATCCTCAAAGGGGGTAGTACACGAGGATTTGCCAAAACTTGAGTCGGGGTATTTTATGGATATTAAATTGATATTTTTGTAAATTTATGTCTCTATGGATATTGGAATTAGAATTTGACCGTATATGGTTGAGTCCGGGCCTCAAACAGAGCTGATATAAAAAAGCGGGCTTTTGAATAATCCTCAAAGGGGGTAGTACACGAGGATATGCCAAAACTTGAGTCGGTGTATTTTATGGATATTAAATTGAAATTTTTATAAATTTGTGTCCCTATGGATATTAGAATTAGAATTTGACCGTATATGGTGGAGTCCGGGCCTCAAAAAGAGTTGATATAAAAAAGGGGGTTTTGAATAATCCTCAAAGGGGGTAGTACACGGGGATTTTCCAAAACTTGAGTCGGGGTATTTTATGGATATTAAATTGACATTTTTGTAAATTTGTGTCCCTATGGATATTAGAATTAGAATTTGACCGTATATGGTGGAGTCCGGGCCTCAAACAGAGCTGATATAAAAACGGGGGTTTTGAATAATCCTCAAAGGGGGTAGTACACGAGGATTTGCCAAAACTTGAGTCTGGGTATTTTATGGATATTAAATTGACATTTTTATAAATTTGTGTCCCTATTGATATTGGAATTAGAATTTGACCGTATATGGTGGAGTCCGGGCCTCAAACAGAGCTGATATAAAAAATGAGATTTTGAATAATCCTCAAATGGGTAGTACTCGAGGATTTGCCAAAACTTGAGTAGGGGTATTTTGTGGATATTAAATTGACATTTTTGTAAATTTGTGTCCCTATGGATATTAGAATTAGAATTTGACTGTACATGGTGGAGTCCGGGCCTCAAAAAGAGCTGATATAAAAAAGCGAGATTTTGAATAATCCTCAAAGGGGGTAGTACACGAGGATTTGCCAAAACTTGAGTCGGGGTATTTTATGGATATTAAATTGATATTTTTGTAAATTTGTGTCTCTATGGATATTGGAATTAGAATTTGACCGTATATGGTTGAGTCCGGGCCTCAAACAGAGCTGATATAAAAAAGCGTGCTTTTGAATAATCCTCAAAGGGGGTAGTACACGAGGATTTGACAAAACTTGAGTCGGTGTATTTTATGGATATTAAATTGACATTTTTACAAATTTGTGTCCCTATGGATATTAGAATTAGAATTTGACCGTATATGGTGGAGTCCGGGCCTCAAAAAGAGTTGATATAAAAAAGCGGGCTTTTCAATAATCCTCAAAGGGGGTAGTACACGAGGATTTGCCAAAACTTGAGTCGGGGTATTTTATGGATATTAAATTGACATTTTTGTAAATTTGTGTCCCTATGGATATTAGAATTAGAATTTGACCGTATATGGTGGAGTCCGGGCCTCAAACAGAGCTGATATAAAAAACGAGATTTTAAATAATCCTCAAATAGGTAGTACACGAGGATTTGCCAAAACTTGAGTCGGGGTATTTTATGGATATTAAATTGACATTTTTGTAAATTTGTGTCCCTATGGATATTAGAATTAGAATTTGACCGTATATGGTGGAGTCCGGGCCTCAAAAAGAGCTGATAAAAAAAAGCGAGATTTTGAATAATCCTCAAAGGGGTAGTACAAGAGGATTTGTCAAAACTTGAGTCGGGGTATTTTATGGATATTAAATTGACATTTTTATAAATTTGTGTCCATATGGATATTAGAATTAGAATTTGACCGTATATGATGGAGTCCGTGCCTCAAAAAGTGCTGATATAAAAAACCGAGATTTTGAATAATCCTCAAAGGGGGTAGTACACGAGGATTTGCCAAAACTTGAATCGGGGTATTTTATAGATATTAAATTGATATTTTTGTAAATTTGTATCCCCATGGATTTTAGAATTAGAATTCGACCGTATATGGTCGAGTCCGAGCCTCAAATAGAGCTGATATAAAAAAGCGAGATTTTGAATAATCCTCAAAGGGGGTAGTACACGAGGATTTGCCAAAACTTGAGTCGGGATATTTTATGGACATTAAATTGATATTTTTATAAATTTGTGTCCATATGGATATTAGAATTAGAATTTGACCATATATGATAGAGTCTGTGCCTCAAACAGAGCTGATATAAAAATGCAAGATTTTGAATAATCCTCAAAGGGGGTAGTACACGAGGATTAGCCAAAACTTGAGTCGAGGTATTTTATGGATATTAAATTGACATTTTAGTAAATTTGTGTCCCTATGGATATTAGAATTTGAATTTGACCGTATATGGTCGAGTCCGGGCCTCAAATAGAGCTGATATAAAAAAGCGAGATTTTGAATAATCCTCAAAGGGGGTAGTACACGAGGATTTGCCAAAACTTGAGTCGGGGTATTTTATAGATATTAAATTGATATTTTTGTAAATTAAGTCCCTATGGATATTAGAATTAGAATTTTACCGTATATGGTGGAGTCCGGGCGTCAAACAGAGCTGATATAAAAAAATCGGCCTTTTGAATAATCCTCAAAGGGGGTAGTACACGAGGATTTACCAAAACTTGAGTCGGGGTATTTTATGGATATTAAATTGACATTTTTGAAAATTTGTGTCCCTATGGATATTAGAATTAGAATTTGTCCGTATATGGTGGAGTCCGGGCCTCAAAAAGAGCTGATATAAAAAAGCGAGATTTTGAATAATCCTCAAAGGGGGTAGTACACGGGGATTTTCCAAAACTTGAGTCGGGGTATTTTATGGATATTAAATTGATATTTTTGTAAATTTGTGTCTCTATGGATATTGGAATTAGAATTTGACCGTATATGGTGGAGTCTGGGCCTGAAACAGAGCTGATATAAAAAAGAGGGCTTTTGAATAATCCTCAAAGGGGGTAGTACACGAGGATTTGCCAAAACTTGAGTCGGGGTATTTTATGGATATTAAATTGATATTTTTGTAAATTTGTGTCCCTATGGATATTAGAATTAGAATTTGACCGTATATGGTGGAGTCCGGGCCTCAAAAAGAGCTGATATAAAAAAGCGGGCTTTTCAATAATCCTCAAAGGGGGTAGTACACGAGGATTTGCCAAAACTTGAGTCGGGGTATTTTATGGATATTAAATTGACATTTTTGTAAATTTGTGTCCCTATGGATATTAGAATTAGAATTTGACCGTATATGGTGGAGTCCGGGCCTCAAACAGAGCTGATATAAAAAACGAGATTTTAAATAATCCTCAAATAGGTAGTACACGAGGATTTGCCAAAACTTGAGTCGGGGTATTTTATGGATATTAAATTGACATTTTTGTAAATTTGTGTCCCTATGGATATTAGAATTAGAATTTGTCCGTATATGGTGGAGTCCGGGCCTCAAAAAGAGCTGATATAAAAAAGCGAGATTTTGAATAATCCTCAAAGGGGGTAGTACACGGGGATTTTCCAAAACTTGAGTCGGGGTATTTTAAGGATATTAAATTGATATTTTTGTAAATTTGTGTCTCTATGGATATTGGAATTAGAATTTGACCGTATATGGTGGAGTCTGGGCCTGAAACAGAGCTGATATAAAAAAGAGGGCTTTTGAATAATCCTCAAAGGGGGTAGTACACGAGGATTTGCCAAAACTTGAGTCGGGGTATTTTATGGATATTAAATTGATATTTTTGTAAATTTGTGTCCCTATGGATATTATAATTAGAATTTGACCGTATATGGTGGAGTCCGGGCCTCAAACAGAGCTGATATAAAAAACGAGATTTTGAATAATCCTCAAAGGGGGTAGTACACGAGGATTTGCCAAAACTTGAGTCGAGGTATTTTATGGATATTAAATTGACATTTTTGTAAATTTGTGTCCCTATGGATATTAGAATTAGAATTTGACTGTACATGGTGGAGTCCGGGCCTCAAAAAGAGCTGATATAAAAAAGCGAGATTTTGAATAATCCTCAAAGGGGGTAGTACACGAGGATTTGCCAAAACTTGAGTCGGGGTATTTTATGGATATTAAATTGATATTTTTGTAAATTTGTGTCTCTATGGATATTGGAATTAGAATTTGACCGTATATGGTTGAGTCCGGGCCTCAAACAGAGCTGATATAAAAAAGCGGGCTTTTGAATAATCCTCAAAGGGGGTAGTACACGAGGATATGCCAAAACTTGAGTCGGTGTATTTTATGGATATTAAATTGAAATTTTTATAAATTTGTGTCCCTATGGATATTAGAATTAGAATTTGACAGTATATGGTGGAGTCCGGGCCTCAAAAAGAGCTGATATAAAAAAGCGGGCTTTTGAATAATCCTCAAAGGGGGTAGTACACGAGGATTTACCAAAACTTGAGTCGGGGTATTTTATGGATATTAAATTGACATTTTTGTAAATTTGAGTCCCTATGGATATTAGAATTAGAATTTGACCGTATATGGTGGAGTCCGGGCCTCAAAAAGAGTTGATATAAAAAAGGGGGTTTTGAATAATCCTCAAAGGGGGTAGTACACGAGGATTTGCCAAAACTTGAGTCGGGGTATTTTATGGATATTAAATTGACATTTTTGTAAATTTGTGTCCCTATGGATATTAGAATTAGAATTTGACCGTATATGGTGGAGTCCGGGCCTCAAAAAGAGTTGATATAAAAAAGGGGGTTTTGAATAATCCTCAAAGGGGGTACTACACGAGGATTTGCCAAAACTTGAGTCTGGGTATTTTATGGATATTAAATTGACATTTTTATAAATTTGTATCCCTATGGATATTGGAATTAGAATTTGACCGTATATGGTGGAGTCCGGGCCTCAAACAGAGCTGATATAAAAAACGAGATTTTGAATAATCCTCAAATGGGCAGTACACGAGGATTTGCCAAAACTTGAGTCGGGGTATTTTATGGATATTAAATTGACATTTTTGTAAATTTGTGTCCCTATGGATATTAGAATTAGAATTTGACCGTATATGGTGGAGTCCGGGCCTCAAAAAGAGCTGATATAAAAAAGCGAGATTTTGAATAATCCTCAAAGGGGGTAGTACACGAGGATTTGCCAAAACTTGAGTCGGGGTATTTTATGGATATTAAATTGATATTTTTGTAAATTTGTGTCTCTATGGATATTAGAATTAGAATTTGACTGTACATGGTGGAGTCCGGGCCTCAAAAAGAGCTGATATAAAAAAGCGAGATTTTGAATAATCCTCAAAGGGGGTAGTACACGAGGATTTGCCAAAACTTGAATCGGGGTATTTTATAGATATTAAATTGATATTTTTGTAAATTTGTATCCCTATGGATTTTAGAATTAGAATTCGACCGTATATGGTCGAGTCCGAGCCTCAAATAGAGCTGATATAAAAAAGCGAGATTTTGAATAATCCTCAAAGGGGGTAGTACACGAGGATTTGCCAAAACTTGAGTCGGGATATTTTATGGACATTAAATTGATATTTTTATAAATTTGTGTCCATATGGATATTAGAATTAGAATTTGACCATATATGATAGAGTCTGTGCCTCAAACCGAGCTGATATAAAAATGCAAGATTTTGAATAATCCTCAAAGGGGGTAGTACACGAGGATTAGCCAAAACTTGAGTCGAGGTATTTTATGGATATTAAATTGACATTTAAGTAAATTTGTGTCCCTATGGATATTAGAATTTGAATTTGACCGTATATGGTCGAGTCCGGGCCTCAAATAGAGCTGATATAAAAAAGCGAGATTTTGAATAATCCTCAAAGGGGGTAGTACACGAGGATTTGCCAAAACTTGAGTCGGGGTATATTATAGATATTAAATTGATATTTTTGTAAATTAAGTCCCTATGGATATTAGAATTAGAATTTTACCGTATATGGTGGAGTCCGGGCGTCAAACAGAGCTGATATAAAAAAATCGGCCTTTTGAATAATCCTCAAAGGGGGTAGTACACGAGGATTTACCAAAACTTGAGTCGGGGTATTTTATGGATATTAAATTGACATTTTTGAAAATTTGTGTCCCTATGGATATTAGAATTAGAATTTGACCGTATATGGTGGAGTCCGGGCCTCAAAAAGAGCTGATATAAAAAAGCGAGATTTTGAATAATCCTCAAAGGGGGTAGTACACGGGGATTTTCCAAAACTTGAGTCGGGGTATTTTATGGATATTAAATTGATATTTTTGTAAATTTGTGTCTCTATGGATATTGGAATTAGAATTTGACCGTATATGGTGGAGTCCGGGCCTCAAACAGAGCTGATATAAAAAAGAGGGCTTTTGAATAATCCTCAAAGGGGGTAGTACACGAGGATTTGCCAAAACTTGAGTCGGGGTATTTTATGGATATTAAATTGATATTTTTGTAAATTTGTGTCCCTATGGATATTATAATTAGAATTTGACCGTATATGGTGGAGTCCGTGCCTCAAACAGAGCTGATATAAAAAACGAGATTTTGAATAATCCTCAAAGGGGGTAGTACACGAGGATTTGCCAAAACTTGAGTCGGGGTATTTTATGGATATTAAATTGACATTTTTGTAAATTTGTGTCCCTATGGATATTAGAATTAGAATTTGACTGTACATGGTGTAGTCCGGGCCTCAAAAAGAGCTTATATAAAAAAGCGAGATTTTGAATAATCCTCAAAGGGGGTAGTACACGAGGATTTGCCAAAACTTGAGTCGGGGTATTTTATGGATATTAAATTGATATTTTTGTAAATTTGTGTCTCTATGGATATTGGAATTAGAATTTGACCGTATATGGTTGAGTCCGGGCCTCAAACAGAGCTGATATAAAAAAGCGGGCTTTTGAATAATCCTCAAAGGGGGTAGTACACGAGGATATGCCAAAACTTGAGTCGGTGTATTTTATGGATATTAAATTGAAATTTTTATAAATTTGTGTCCCTATGGATGTTAGAATTAGAATTTGACAGTATATGGTGGAGTCCGGGCCTCAAAAAGAGCTGATATAAAAAAGCGGGCTTTTGAATAATCCTCAAAGGGGGTAGTACACGAGGATTTACCAAAACTTGAGTCGGGGTATTTTATGGATATTAAATTGACATTTTTGTAAATTTGAGTCCCTATGGATATTAGAATTAGAATTTGACCGTATATGGTGGAGTCCGGGCCTAAAAAAGAGTTGATATAAAAAAGGGGGTTTTGAATAATCCTCAAAGGGGGTAGTACACGAGGATTTGCCAAAACTTGAGTCGGGGTATTTTATGGATATTAAATTGACATTTTTGTAAATTTGTGTCCCTATGGATATTAGAATTAGAATTTGACCGTATATGGTGGAGTCCGGGCCTCAAAAAGAGTTGATATAAAAAAGGGGGTTTTGAATAATCCTCAAAGGGGGTAGTACACGAGGATTTGCCAAAACTTGAGTCGGGGTATTTTATGGATATTAAATTGATATTTTTGTAAATTTGTGTCTCTATGGATATTGGAATTAGAATTTGACCGTATATGGTTGAGTCCGGGCCTCAAACAGAGCTGATATAAAAAAGCGTGCTTTTGAATAATCCTCAAAGGGGGTAGTACACGAGGATTTGACAAAACTTCAGTCAGTGTATTTTATGGATATTAAATTGAAATTTTTACAAATTTGTGTCCCTATGGATATTAGAATTAGAATTTGACCGTATATGGTGGAGTCCGGGCCTCAAAAAGAGTTGATATAAAAAAGCGGGCTTTTCAATAATCCTCAAAGGGGGTAGTACACGAGGATTTGCCAAAACTTGAGTCGGGGTATTTTATGGATATTAAATTGACATTTTTGTAAATTTGTGTCCCTATGGATATTAGAATTAGAATTTGACCGTATATGGTGGAGTCCGGGCCTCAAACAGAGCTGATATAAAAAGCGGGCTTTTCAATAATCCTCAAATAGGTAGTACACGAGGATTTGCCAAAACTTGAGTCGGGGTATTTTATGGATATTAAATTGACATTTTTGTAAATTTGTGTCCCTATGGATATTAGAATTAGAATTTGACCGTATATGGTGGAGTCCGGGCCTCAAAAAGAGCTGATATAAAAAAGCGAGATTTTGAATAATCCTCAAAGGGGTAGTACAAGAGGATTTGTCAAAACTTGAGTCGGGGTATTTTATGGATATTAAATTGACATTTTTATAAATTTGTGTCCATATGGATATTAGAATTAGAATTTGACTGTATATGATGGAGTCCGAGCCTCAAAAAGAGCTGATATAAAAAACCGAGATTTTGAATAATCCTCAAAGGGGGTAGTACACGAGGATTTGCCAAAACTTGAATCGGGGTATTTTATAGATATTAAATTGATATTTTTGTAAATTTGTATCCCTATGGATTTTAGAATTAGAATTCGACCGTATATGGTCGAGTCCGAGCCTCAAATAGAGCTGATATAAAAAAGCGAGATTTTGAATAATCCTCAAAGGGGGTAGTACACGAGGATTTGCCAAAACTTGAGTCGGGATATTTTATGGACATTAAATTGATATTTTTATAAATTTGTGTCCATATGGATATTAGAATTAGAATTTGACCATATATGATAGAGTCTGTGCCTCAAACAGAGCTGATATAAAAATGCAAGATTTTGAATAATCCTCAAAGGGGGTAGTACACGAGGATTAGCCAAAACTTGAGTCGAGGTATTTTATGGATATTAAATTGACATTTTAGTAAATTTGTGTCCCTATGGATATTAGAATTTGAATTTGACCGTATATGGTCGAGTCCGGGCCTCAAATAGAGCTGATATAAAAAAGCGAGATTTTGAATAATCCTCAAAGGGGGTAAGTACACGAGGATTTGCCAAAACTTGAGTCGGGGTATTTTATAGATATTAAATTGATATTTTTGTAAATTAAGTTCCTATGGATATTAGAATTAGAATTTTACCGTATATGGTGGAGTCCGGGCGTCAAACAGAGCTGATATAAAAAAATCGGCCTTTTGAATAATCCTCAAAGGGGGGTAGTACACGAGGATTTACCAAAACTTGAGTCAGGGTATTTTATGGATATTAAATTGACATTTTTGTAAATTTGTGTCCCTATGGATATTAGAATTAGAATTTGACCGTATATGGTCGAGTCCGGGCCTCAAAAAGAGCTGATATAAAAAAGCGGGCTTTTGAATAATCCTCAAAGGGGGTAGTACACGAGGATTTGCCAAAACTTGAGTCGGGGTATTTTATGGATATTAAATTGACATTTTTGTAAATTTGTGTCCCTATGGATATTAGAATTAGAATTTGACCGTATATGGTGGAGTCCGGGCCTCAAATAGAGTTGATATAAAAAAGGGGGTTTTGAATAATCCTCAAAGGGGGTAGTACACGAGGATTTGCCAAAATTTGAGTCGGGGTATTTTATGGATATTAAATTGACATTTTTGTAAATTTGTGTCCCTATGGATATTGGAATTAGAATTTGACCGTACATGGTGGAGTCCGGGCCTCAAACAGAGCTGATATAAAAAATGAGATTTTGAATAATCCTCAAATGGGTAGTACACGAGGATTTGCCAAAACTTGAGTCGGGGTATTTTATGGATATTAAATTGACATTTTTGTAAATTTGTGTCCCTATGGATATTAGAATTAGAATTTGACTGTATATGGTGGAGTCCGGGCCTCAAAAAGAGCTGATATAAAAAAGCGAAATTTTGAATAATCCTCAAAGGGGGTAGTACACGAGGATTTGCCAAAACTTGAGTCGGGGTATTTTATGGATATTAAATTGATATTTTTGTAAATTTGTGTCCCTATGGATATTATAATTAGAATTTGACCGTATATGGTGGAGTCCGGGCCTCAAACAGAGCTGATATAAAAAACGAGATTTTGAATAATCCTCAAAGGGGGTAGTACACGAGGATTTGCCAAAACTTGAGTCGGGGTATTTTATGGATATTAAATTGATATTTTTGTAAATTTGTGTCCCTATGGATATTATAATTAGAATTTGACCGTATATGGTGGAGTCCGGGCCTCAAACAGAGCTGATATAAAAAACGAGATTTTGAATAATCCTCAAAGGGGGTAGTACACGAGGATTTGCCAAAACTTGAGTCGGGGTATTTTATGGATATTAAATTGACATTTTTGTAAATTTGTGTCCCTATGGATATTAGAATTAGAATTTGACCGTATATGGTGGAGTCCGGGCCTCAAAAAGAGCTGATATAAAAAAGCGAGATTTTGAATAATCCTCAAAGGGGGTAGTACACGAGGATTTGCCAAAACTTGAGTCGGGGTATTTTATGGATATTAAATTGATATTTTTGTAAATTTGTGTCTCTATGGATATTGGAATTAGAATTTGACCGTATATGGTTGAGTCCGGGCCTCAAACAGAGCTGATATAAAAAAGCGGGCTTTTGAATAATCCTCAAAGGGGGTAGTACACGAGGATATGCCAAAACTTGAGTCGGTGTATTTTATGGATATTAAATTGAAATTTTTATAAATTTGTCTCCCTATGGATATTAGAATTAGAATTTGACCGTATATGGTGGAGTCCGGGCCTCAAAAAGAGCTGATATAAAAAAGCGGGCTTTTGAATAATCCTCAAAGGGGGTAGTACACGAGGATTTACCAAACCTTGAGTCGGGGTATTTTATGGATATTAAATTGACATTTTTGTAAATTTGTGTCCCTATGGATATTAGAATTAGAATTTGACCGTATATGGTGGAGTCCGGGCCTCAAAAAGAGTTGATATAAAAAAGGGGGTTTTGAATAATCCTCAAAGGGGGTAGTACACGAGGATTTGCCAAAACTTGAGTCGGGGTATTTTATGGATATTAAATTGACATTTTTGTAAATTTGTGTCCCTATGGATATTAGAATTAGAATTTGACCGTATATGGTGGAGTCCGGGCCTCAAACAGAGCTGATATAAAAAACGAGATTTTGAATAATCCTCAAATGGGTAGTACACGAGGATTTGCCAAAACTTGAGTCGGGGTATTTTATGGATATTAAATTGACATTTTTGTAAATTTGTGTCCCTATGGATATTAGAATTAGAATTTGACTGTATATGGTGGAGTCCGGGCCTCAAAAAGAGCTGATATAAAAAAGCGGGCTTTTCAATAATCCTCAAAGGGCGTAGTACACGAGGATTTCCCAAAACTTGAGTCGGGGTATTTTATGGATATTAAATTGACATTTTTGTAAATTTGTGTCCCTATGGATATTAGAATTAGAATTTGACCGTATATGGTGGAGTCCGGGCCTCAAACAGAGCTG
Organism: Oenanthe sinensis; assembly: GCA_028671895.1. Taxonomy (NCBI): domain Eukaryota; kingdom Viridiplantae; phylum Streptophyta; class Magnoliopsida; order Apiales; family Apiaceae; genus Oenanthe; species Oenanthe sinensis. Next base: position 46,969,479 of record CM053806.1, on the reverse strand, counting down.
ATATAAAAAACGAGATTTTGAATAATCCTCAAATGGGTAGTACACGAGGATTTGCCAAAACTTGAGTCGGGGTATTTTATGGATATTAAATTGACATTTTTGTAAATTTGTGTCCCTATGGATATTAGAATTAGAATTTGACCGTATATGGTGGAGTCCGGGCCTCAAAAAGAGCTGATATAAAAAGCGAGATTTTGAATAATCCTCAAAGGGGTAGTACAAGAGGATTTGTCAAAACTTGAGTCGGGGTATTTTATGGATATTAAATTGACATTTTTATAAATTTGTGTCCATATGGATATTAGAATTAGAATTTGACCGTATATGATGGAGTCCGAGCCTCAAAAAGAGCTGATATAAAAAACCGAGATTTTGAATAATCCTCAAACGGGGTAGTACACGAGGATTTGCCAAAACTTGAATCGGGGTATTTTATAGATATTAAATTGATATTTTTTTAAATTTGTATCCCTATGGATTTTAGAATTAGAATTCGACCGTATATGGTTGAGTCCGAGCCTCAAATAGAGCTGATATAAAAAAGCGAGATTTTGAATAATCCTCAAAGGGGGTAGTACACGAGGATTTGCCAAAACTTGAGTCGGGATATTTTATGGACATTAAATTGATATTTTTATAAATTTGTGTCCATATGGATATTAGAATTAGAATTTGACCATATATGATAGAGTCTGTGCCTCAAACAGAGTTGATATAAAAATGCAAGATTTTGAATAATCCTCAAAGGGGGTAGTACACGAGGATTAGCCAAAACTTGAGTCGAGGTATTTTATGGATATTAAATTGACATTTTAGTAAATTTGTGTCCCTATGGATATTAGAATTAGAATTTGACCGTATATGGTGGAGTCCGGGCCTCAAAAAGAGCTGATATAAAAAAGCGAGATTTTGAATAATCCTCAAAGGGGTAGTACAAGAGGATTTGTCAAAACTTGAGTCGGGGTATTTTATGGATATTAAATTGACATTTTTATAAATTTGTGTCCATATGGATATTAGAATTAGAATTTGACCGTATATGATGGAGTCCGAGCCTCAAAAAGAGCTGATATAAAAAACCGAGATTTTGATTAATCCTCAAAGGGGGTAGTACACGAGGATTTGCCAAAACTTGAATCGGGGTATTTCATAGATATTAAATTGATATTTTTGTAAATTTGTATCCCTATGGATTTTAGAATTAGAATTCGACCGTATATGGTCGAGTCCGAGCCTCAAATAGAGCTGATATAAAAAAGCGAGATTTTGAATAATCCTCAAAGGGGGTAGTACACGAGGATTTGCCAAAACTTGAGTCGGGATATTTTATGGACATTAAATTGATATTTTTATAAATTTGTGTCCATATGGATATTAGAATTAGAATTTGACCATATATGATAGAGTCTGTGCCTCAAACAGAGCTGATATAAAAATGCAAGATTTTGAATAATCCTCAAAGGGGGTAGTACACGAGGATTAGCCAAAACTTGAGTCGAGGTATTTTATGGATATTAAATTGACATTTTAGTAAATTTATGTCCCTATGGATATTAGAATTTGAATTTGACCGTATATGGTCGAGTCCGGGCCTCAAATAGAGCTGATATAAAAAAGCGAGATTTTGAATAATCCTCAAAGGGGGTAGTACACGAGGATTTGCCAAAACTTGAGTCGGGGTATTTTATAGATATTAAATTGATATTTTTGTAAATTAAGTCCCTATGGATATTAGAATTAGAATTTTACCGTATATGGTGGAGTCCGGGCGTCAAACAGAGCTGATATAAAAAAATCGGCCTTTTGAATAATCCTCAAAGGGGGGTAGTACACGAGGATTTACCAAAACTTGAGTCAGGGTATTTTATGGATATTAAATTGACATTTTTGTAAATTTGTGTCCCTATGGATATTAGAATTAGAATTTGACCGTATATGGTGGAGTCCGGGCCTCAAAAAGAGCTGATATAAAAAAGCGGGCTTTTGAATAATCCTCAAAGGGGGTAGTACACGAGGATTTGCCAAAACTTGAGTCGGGGTATTTTATGGATATTAAATTGACATTTTTGTAAATTTGTGTCCCTATGGATATTAGAATTAGAATTTGACCGTATATGGTGGAGTCCGGGCCTCAAAAAGAGTTGATATAAAAAAGGGGGTTTTGAATAATCCTCAAAGGGGGTAGTACACGAGGATTTGCCAAAATTTGAGTCGGGGTATTTTATGGATATTAAATTGACATTTTTGTAAATTTGTGTCCCTATGGATATTGGAATTAGAATTTGACCGTATATGGTGGAGTCCGGGCCTCAAACAGAGCTGATATAAAAAAACGAGATTTTGAATAATCCTCAAATGGGTAGTACACGAGGATTTGCCAAAACTTGAGTCGGGGTATTTTATGGATATTAAATTGACATTTTTGTAAATTTGTGTCCCTATGGATATTAGAATTAGAATTTGACTGTATATGGTGGAGTCCGGGCCTCAAAAAGAGCTGATATAAAAAAGCGAGATTTTGAATAATCCTCAAAGGGGGTAGTACACGAGGATTTGCCAAAACTTGAGTCGGGGTATTTTATGGATATTAAATTGACATTTTTGTAAATTTGTGTCCCTATGGATATTATAATTAGAATTTGACCGTATATGGTGGAGTCCGGGCCTCAAACAGAGCTGATATAAAAAACGAGATTTTGAATAATCCTCAAAGGGGGTAGTACACGAGGATTTGCCAAAACTTGAGTCGGGGTATTTTATGGATATTAAATTGATATTTTTGTAAATTTGTGTCCCTATGGATATTATAATTAGAATTTGACCGTATATGGTGGAGTCCGGGCCTCAAACAGAGCTGATATAAAAAACGAGATTTTGAATAATCCTCAAAGGGGGTAGTACACGAGGATTTGCCAAAACTTGAGTCGGGGTATTTTATGGATATTAAATTGACATTTTTGTAAATTTGTGTCCCTATGGATATTAGAATTAGAATTTGACCGTATATGGTGGAGTCTGGGCCTCAAAAAGAGCTGATATAAAAAAGCGAGATTTTGAATAATCCTCAAAGGGGGTAGTACACGAGGATTTGCCAAAACTTGAGTCGGGGTATTTTATGGATATTAAATTGATATTTTTGTAAATTTGTGTCTCTATGGATATTGGAATTAGAATTTGACCGTATATGGTTGAGTCCGGGCCTCAAACAGAGCTGATATAAAAAAGCGGGCTTTTGAATAATCCTCAAAGGGGGTAGTACACGAGGATATGCCAAAACTTGAGTCGGTGTATTTTATGGATATTAAATTGAAATTTTTATAAATTTGTATCCCTATGGATATTAGAATTAGAATTTGACCGTATATGGTGGAGTCCGGGCCTCAAAAAGAGCTGATATAAAAAAGCGGACTTTTGAATAATCCTCAAAGGGGGTAGTACACGAGGATTTACCAAAACTTGAGTCGGGGTATTTTATGGATATTAAATTGACATTTTTGTAAATTTGTGTCCATATGGATATTAGAATTAGAATTTGACCATATATGATAGAGTCTGTGCCTCAAACAGAGCTGATATAAAAATGCAAGATTTTGAATAATCCTCAAAGGGGGTAGTACACGAGGATTAGCCAAAACTTGAGTCGAGGTATTTTATGGATATTAAATTGACATTTTAGTAAATTTATGTCCCTATGGATATTAGAATTTGAATTTGACCGTATATGGTCGAGTCCGGGCCTCAAATAGAGCTGATATAAAAAAGCGAGATTTTGAATAATCCTCAAAGGGGGTAGTACACGAGGATTTGCCAAAACTTGAGTCGGGGTATTTTATAGATATTAAATTGATATTTTTGTAAATTAAGTCCCTATGGATATTAGAATTAGAATTTTACCGTATATGGTGGAGTCCGGGCGTCAAACAGAGCTGATATAAAAAAATCGGCCTTTTGAATAATCCTCAAAGGGGGGGTAGTACACGAGGATTTACCAAAACTTGAGTCAGGGTATTTTATGGATATTAAATTGACATTTTTGTAAATTTGTGTCCCTATGTATATTAGAATTAGAATTTGACCGTATATGGTGGAGTCCGGGCCTCAAAAATAGCTGATATAAAAAAGCGGGCTTTTGAATAATCCTCAAAGGGGGTAGTACACGAGGATTTGCCAAAACTTGAGTCGGGGTATTTTATGGATATTAAATTGACATTTTTGTAAATTTGTGTCCCTATGGATATTAGAATTAGAATTTGACCGTATATGGTGGAGTCCGGGCCTCAAAAAGAGTTGATATAAAAAAGGGGGTTTTGAATAATCCTCAAAGGGGGTAGTACACGAGGATTTGCCAAAATTTGAGTCGGGGTATTTTATGGATATTAAATTGACATTTTTGTAAATTTGTGTCCCTATGGATATTGGAATTAGAATTTGACCGTATATGGTGGAGTCCGGGCCTCAAACAGAGCTGATATAAAAAACGAGATTTTGAATAATCCTCAAATGGGTAGTACACGAGGATTTGCCAAAACTTGAGTCGGGGTATTTTATGGATATTAAATTGACATTTTTGTAAATTTGTGTCCCTATGGATATTAGAATTAGAATTTGACTGTATATGGTGGAGTCCGGGCCTCAAAAAGAGCTGATATAAAAAAGCGAGATTTTGAATAATCCTCAAAGGGGGTAGTACACGAGGATTTGCCAAAACTTGAGTCGGGGTATTTTATGGATATTAAATTGACATTTTTGTAAATTTGTGTCCCTATGGATATTATAATTAGAATTTGACCGTATATGGTGGAGTCCGGGCCTCAAACAGAGCTGATATAAAAAACGAGATTTTGAATAATCCTCAAAGGGGGTAGTACACGAGGATTTGCCAAAACTTGAGTCGGGGTATTTTATGGATATTAAATTGATATTTTTGTAAATTTGTGTCCCTATGGATATTATAATTAGAATTTGACCGTATATGGTGGAGTCCGGGCCTCAAACAGAGCTGATATAAAAAACGAGATTTTGAATAATCCTCAAAGGGGGTAGTACACGAGGATTTGCCAAAACTTGAGTCGGGGTATTTTATGGATATTAAATTGACATTTTTGTAAATTTGTGTCCCTATGGATATTAGAATTAGAATTTGACCGTATATGGTGGAGTCCGGGCCTCAAAAAGAGCTGATATAAAAAAGCGAGATTTTGAATAATCCTCAAAGGGGGTAGTACACGAGGATTTGCCAAAACTTGAGTCGGGGTATTTTATGGATATTAAATTGATATTTTTGTAAATTTGTGTCTCTATGGATATTGGAATTAGAATTTGACCGTATATGGTTGAGTCCGGGCCTCAAACAGAGCTGATATAAAAAAGCGGGCTTTTGAATAATCCTCAAAGGGGTAGTACACGAGGATATGCCAAAACTTGAGTCGGTGTATTTTATGGATATTAAATTGAAATTTTTATAAATTTGTATCCCTATGGATATTAGAATTAGAATTTGACCGTATATGGTGGAGTCCGGGCCTCAAAAAGAGCTGATATAAAAAAGCGGGCTTTTGAATAATCCTCAAAGGGGGTAGTACACGAGGATTTACCAAAACTTGAGTCGGGGTATTTTATGGATATTAAATTGACATTTTTGTAAATTTGTGTCCCTATGGATATTAGAATTAGAATTTGACCGTATATGGTGGAGTCCGGGCCTCAAAAAGAGTTGATATAAAAAAGGGGGTTTTGAATAATCCTCAAAGGGGGTAGTACACGAGGATTTGCCAAAACTTGAGTCGGGGTATTTTATGGATATTAAATTGACATTCTTGTAAATTTGTGTCCCTATGGATATTAGAATTAGAATTTGACTGTATATGGTGGAGTCCGGGCCTCAAAAAGAGCTGATATAAAAAAACGGGCTTTTCAATAATCCTCAAAGGGCGTAGTACACGAGGATTTGCCAAAACTTGAGTCGGGGTATTTTATGGATATTAAATTGACATTTTTGTAAATTTGTGTCCCTATGGATATTAGAATTAGAATTTGACCGTATATGGTGGAGTCCGGGCCTCAAACAGAGCTGATATAAAAAACGAGATTTTGAATAATCCTCAAATGGGTAGTACACGAGGATTTGCCAAAACTTGAGTCGGGGTATTTTATGGATATTAAATTGACATTTTTGTAAATTTGTGTCCCTATGGATATTAGAATTAGAATTTGACTGTATATGGTGGAGTCCGGGCCTCAAAAAGAGCTGATATAAAAAAGCGGGCTTTTCAATAATCCTCAAAGGGCGTAGTACACGAGGATTTGCCAAAACTTGAGTCGGGGTATTTTATGGATATTAAATTGACATTTTTGTAAATTTGTGTCCCTATGGATATTAGAATTAGAATTTGACCGTATATGGTGGAGTCCGGGCCTCAAACAGAGCTGATATAAAAAACGAGATTTTGAATAATCCTCAAAGGGGGTAGTACACGAGGATTTGCCAAAACTTGAGTCGGGGTATTTTATGGATATTAAATTGACATTTTTGTAAATTTGTTTCCTATGGATATTAGAATTAGAATTTGACCGTATATGGTGGAGTCCGGGCCTCAAAAAGAGCTGATATAAAAAAGCGAGATTTTGAATAATCCTCAAAGGGGGTAGTACACGAGGATTTGCCAAAACTTGAGTCGGGGTATTTTATGGATATTAAATTGATATTTTTGTAAATTTGTGTCTCTATGGATATTGGAATTAGAATTTGACCGTATATGGTTGAGTCCGGGCCTCAAACAGAGTTGATATAAAAAAGCGGGCTTTTGAATAATCCTCAAAGGGGGTAGTACACGAGGATATGCCAAAACTTGAGTCGGTGTATTTTATGGATATTAAATTGAAATTTTTATAAATTTGTATCCCTATGGATATTAGAATTAGAATTTGACCGTATATGGTGGAGTCCGGGCCTCAAAAAGAGCTGATATAAAAAAGCGGGCTTTTGAATAATCCTCAAAGGGGGTAGTACACGAGGATTTACCAAAACTTGAGTCGGGGTATTTTATGGATATTAAATTGACATTTTTGTAAATTTGTGTCCCTATGGATATTAGAATTAGAATTTGACCGTATATGGTGGAGTCCGGGCCTCAAAAAGAGTTGATATAAAAAAGGGGGTTTTGAATAATCCTCAAAGGGGGTAGTACACGAGGATTTGCCAAAACTTGAGTCGGGGTATTTTATGGATATTAAATTGACATTCTTGTAAATTTGTGTCCCTATGGATATTAGAATTAGAATTTGACTGTATATGGTGGAGTCCGGGCCTCAAAAAGAGCTGATATAAAAAAACGGGCTTTTCAATAATCCTCAAAGGGCGTAGTACACGAGGATTTGCCAAAACTTGAGTCGGGGTATTTTATGGATATTAAATTGACATTTTTGTAAATTTGTGTCCCTATGGATATTAGAATTAGAATTTGACCGTATATGGTGGAGTCCGGGCCTCAAACAGAGCTGATATAAAAAACGAGATTTTGAATAATCCTCAAATGGGTAGTACACGAGGATTTGCCAAAACTTGAGTCGGGGTATTTTATGGATATTAAATTGACATTTTTGTAAATTTGTGTCCCTATGGATATTAGAATTAGAATTTGACTGTATATGGTGGAGTCCGGGCCTCAAAAAGAGCTGATATAAAAAAGCGGGCTTTTCAATAATCCTCAAAGGGCGTAGTACACGAGGATTTGCCAAAACTTGAGTCGGGGTATTTTATGGATATTAAATTGACATTTTTGTAAATTTGTGTCCCTATGGATATTAGAATTAGAATTTGACCGTATATGGTGGAGTCCGGGCCTCAAACAGAGCTGATATAAAAAACGAGATTTTGAATAATCCTCAAAGGGGGTAGTACACGAGGATTTGCCAAAACTTGAGTCGGGGTATTTTATGGATATTAAATTGACATTTTTGTAAATTTGTTTCCTATGGATATTAGAATTAGAATTTGACCGTATATGGTGGAGTCCGGGCCTCAAAAAGAGCTGATATAAAAAAGCGAGATTTTGAATAATCCTCAAAGGGGGTAGTACACGAGGATTTGCCAAAACTTGAGTCGGGGTATTTTATGGATATTAAATTGATATTTTTGTAAATTTGTGTCTCTATGGATATTGGAATTAGAATTTGACCGTATATGGTTGAGTCCGGGCCTCAAACAGAGCTGATATAAAAAAGCGGGCTTTTGAATAATCCTCAAAGGGGGTAGTACACGAGGATATGCCAAAACTTGAGTCGGTGTATTTTATGGATATTAAATTGAAATTTTTATAAATTTGTATCCCTATGGATATTAGAATTAGAATTTGACCGTATATGGTGGAGTCCGGGCCTCAAAAAGAGCTGATATAAAAAAGCGGGCTTTTGAATAATCCTCAAAGGGGGTAGTACACGAGGATTTACCAAAACTTGAGTCGGGGTATTTTATGGATATTAAATTGACATTTTTGTAAATTTGTGTCCCTATGGATATTAGAATTAGAATTTGACCGTATATGGTGGAGTCCGGGCCTCAAACAGAGCTGATATAAAAAACGAGATTTTGAATAATCCTCAAAGGGGGTAGTACACGAGGATTTGCCAAAACTTGAGTCGGGGTATTTTATGGATATTAAATTGACATTTTTGTAAATTTGTTTCCTATGGATATTAGAATTAGAATTTGACCGTATATGGTGGAGTCCGGGCCTCAAAAAGAGCTGATATAAAAAAGCGAGATTTTGAATAATCCTCAAAGGGGGTAGTACACGAGGATTTGCCAAAACTTGAGTCGGGGTATTTTATGGATATTAAATTGACATTTTTGTAAATTTGTGTCCCTATGGATATTAGAATTAGAATTTGACTGTATATGGTGGAGTCCGGGCCTCAAAAAGAGCTGATATAAAAAAGCGGGCTTTTCAATAATCCTCAAAGGGCGTAGTACACGAGGATTTGCCAAAACTTGAGTCGGGGTATTTTATGGATATTAAATTGACATTTTTGTAAATTTGTGTCCCTATGGATATTAGAATTAGAATTTGACCGTATATGGTGGAGTCCGGGCCTCAAACAGAGCTGATATAAAAAACGAGATTTTGAATAATCCTCAAAGGGGGTAGTACACGAGGATTTGCCAAAACTTGAGTCGGGGTATTTTATGGATATTAAATTGACATTTTTGTAAATTTGTTTCCTATGGATATTAGAATTAGAATTTGACCGTATATGGTGGAGTCCGGGCCTCAAAAAGAGCTGATATAAAAAAGCGAGATTTTGAATAATCCTCAAAGGGGGTAGTACACGAGGATTTGCCAAAACTTGAGTCGGGGTATTTTATGGATATTAAATTGATATTTTTGTAAATTTGTGTCTCTATGGATATTGGAATTAGAATTTGACCGTATATGGTTGAGTCCGGGCCTCAAACAGAGTTGATATAAAAAAGCGGGCTTTTGAATAATCCTCAAAGGGGGTAGTACACGAGGATATGCCAAAACTTGAGTCGGTGTATTTTATGGATATTAAATTGAAATTTTTATAAATTTGTATCCCTATGGATATTAGAATTAGAATTTGACCGTATATGGTGGAGTCCGGGCCTCAAAAAGAGCTGATATAAAAAAGCGGGCTTTTGAATAATCCTCAAAGGGGGTAGTACACGAGGATTTACCAAAACTTGAGTCGGGGTATTTTATGGATATTAAATTGACATTTTTGTAAATTTGTGTCCCTATGGATATTAGAATTAGAATTTGACCGTATATGGTGGAGTCCGGGCCTCAAAAAGAGTTGATATAAAAAAGGGGGTTTTGAATAATCCTCAAAGGGGGTAGTACACGAGGATTTGCCAAAACTTGAGTCGGGGTATTTTATGGATATTAAATTGACATTCTTGTAAATTTGTGTCCCTATGGATATTAGAATTAGAATTTGACTGTATATGGTGGAGTCCGGGCCTCAAAAAGAGCTGATATAAAAAAACGGGCTTTTCAATAATCCTCAAAGGGCGTAGTACACGAGGATTTGCCAAAACTTGAGTCGGGGTATTTTATGGATATTAAATTGACATTTTTGTAAATTTGTGTCCCTATGGATATTAGAATTAGAATTTGACCGTATATGGTGGAGTCCGGGCCTCAAACAGAGCTGATATAAAAAACGAGATTTTGAATAATCCTCAAATGGGTAGTACACGAGGATTTGCCAAAACTTGAGTCGGGGTATTTTATGGATATTAAATTGACATTTTTGTAAATTTGTGTCCCTATGGATATTAGAATTAGAATTTGACTGTATATGGTGGAGTCCGGGCCTCAAAAAGAGCTGATATAAAAAAGCGGGCTTTTCAATAATCCTCAAAGGGCGTAGTACACGAGGATTTGCCAAAACTTGAGTCGGGGTATTTTATGGATATTAAATTGACATTTTTGTAAATTTGTGTCCCTATGGATATTAGAATTAGAATTTGACCGTATATGGTGGAGTCCGGGCCTCAAACAGAGCTGATATAAAAAACGAGATTTTGAATAATCCTCAAAGGGGGTAGTACACGAGGATTTGCCAAAACTTGAGTCGGGGTATTTTATGGATATTAAATTGACATTTTTGTAAATTTGTTTCCTATGGATATTAGAATTAGAATTTGACCGTATATGGTGGAGTCCGGGCCTCAAAAAGAGCTGATATAAAAAAGCGAGATTTTGAATAATCCTCAAAGGGGGTAGTACACGAGGATTTGCCAAAACTTGAGTCGGGGTATTTTATGGATATTAAATTGATATTTTTGTAAATTTGTGTCTCTATGGATATTGGAATTAGAATTTGACCGTATATGGTTGAGTCCGGGCCTCAAACAGAGCTGATATAAAAAAGCGGGCTTTTGAATAATCCTCAAAGGGGGTAGTACACGAGGATATGCCAAAACTTGAGTCGGTGTATTTTATGGATATTAAATTGAAATTTTTATAAATTTGTATCCCTATGGATATTAGAATTAGAATTTGACCGTATATGGTGGAGTCCGGGCCTCAAAAAGAGCTGATATAAAAAAGCGGGCTTTTGAATAATCCTCAAAGGGGGTAGTACACGAGGATTTACCAAAACTTGAGTCGGGGTATTTTATGGATATTAAATTGACATTTTTGTAAATTTGTGTCCCTATGGATATTAGAATTAGAATTTGACCGTATATGGTGGAGTCCGGGCCTCAAACAGAGCTGATATAAAAAACGAGATTTTGAATAATCCTCAAAGGGGGTAGTACACGAGGATTTGCCAAAACTTGAGTCGGGGTATTTTATGGATATTAAATTGACATTTTTGTAAATTTGTTTCCTATGGATATTAGAATTAGAATTTGACCGTATATGGTGGAGTCCGGGCCTCAAAAAGAGCTGATATAAAAAAGCGAGATTTTGAATAATCCTCAAAGGGGGTAGTACACGAGGATTTGCCAAAACTTGAGTCGGGGTATTTTATGGATATTAAATTGATATTTTTGTAAATTTGTGTCTCTATGGATATTGGAATTAGAATTTGACCGTATATGGTTGAGTCCGGGCCTCAAACAGAGCTGATATAAAAAAGCGGGCTTTTGAATAATCCTCAAAGGGGGTAGTACACGAGGATATGCCAAAACTTGAGTCGGTGTATTTTATGGATATTAAATTGAAATTTTTATAAATTTGTATCCCTATGGATATTAGAATTAGAATTTGACCGTATATGGTGGAGTCCGGGCCTCAAAAAGAGCTGATATAAAAAAGCGGGCTTTTGAATAATCCTCAAAGGGGGTAGTACACGAGGATTTACCAAAACTTGAGTCGGGGTATTTTATGGATATTAAATTGACATTTTTGTAAATTTGTGTCCCTATGGATATTAGAATTAGAATTTGACCGTATATGGTGGAGTCCGGGCCTCAAAAAGAGTTGATATAAAAAAGGGGGGTTTTGAATAATCCTCAAAGGGGGTAGTACACGAGGATTTGCCAAAACTTGAGTCGGGGTATTTTATGGATATTAAATTGACATTCTTGTAAATTTGTGTCCCTATGGATATTAGAATTAGAATTTGACTGTATATGGTGGAGTCCGGGCCTCAAAAAGAGCTGATATAAAAAAGCGGGCTTTTCAATAATCCTCAAAGGGCGTAGTACACGAGGATTTGCCAAAACTTGAGTCGGGGTATTTTATGGATATTAAATTGACATTTTTGTAAATTTGTGTCCCTATGGATATTAGAATTAGAATTTGACCGTATATGGTGGAATCCGGGCCTCAAACAGAGCTGATATAAAAAACGAGATTTTGAATAATCCTCAAATGGGTAGTACACTAGGATTTGCCAAAACTTGAGTCGGGGTATTTTATGGATATTAAATTGACATTTTTGTAAATTTGTGTCCCTATGGATATTAGAATTAGAATTTGACTGTATATGGTGGAGTCCGGGCCTCAAAAAGAGCTGATATAAAAAAGTGGGCTTTTCAATAATCCTCAAAGGGCGTAGTACACGAGGATTTGCCAAAACTTGAGTCGGGGTATTTTATGGATATTAAATTGACATTTTTGTAAATTTGTGTCCCTATGGATATTAGAATTAGAATTTGACCGTATATGGTGGAGTCCGGGCCTCAAACAGAGCTGATATAAAAAACGAGATTTTGAATAATCCTCAAATGGGTAGTACACGAGGATTTGCCAAAACTTGAGTCGGGGTATTTTATGGATATTAAATTGACATTTTTGTAAATTTGTGTCCCTATGGATATTAGAATTAGAATTTGACCGTATATGGTGGAGTCCGGGCCTCAAAAAGAGCTGATATAAAAAAGCGAGATTTTGAATAATCCTCAAAGGGGGTAGTACACGAGGATTTGCCAAAACTTGAGTCGGGGTATTTTATGGATATTAAATTGACATTTTTGTAAATTTGTGTCCCTATGGATATTATAATTAGAATTTGACCGTATATGGTGGAGTCCGGGCCTCAAACAGAGCTGATATAAAAAACGAGATTTTGAATAATCCTCAAAGGGGGTAGTACACGAGGATTTGCCAAAACTTGAGTCGGGGTATTTTATGGATATTAAATTGATATTTTTGTAAATTTGTGTCCCTATGGATATTATAATTAGAATTTGACCGTATATGGTGGAGTCCGGGCCTCAAACAGAGCTGATATAAAAAACGAGATTTTGAATAATCCTCAAAGGGGGTAGTACACGAGGATTTGCCAAAACTTGAGTCGGGGTATTTTATGGATATTAAATTGACATTTTTGTAAATTTGTGTCCCTATGGATATTAGAATTAGAATTTGACCGTATATGGTGGAGTCCGGGCCTCAAAAAGAGCTGATATAAAAAAGCGAGATTTTGAATAATCCTCAAAGGGGGTAGTACACGAGGATTTGCCAAAACTTGAGTCAGGGTATTTTATGGATATTAAATTGATATTTTTGTAAATTTGTGTCTCTATGGATATTGGAATTAGAATTTGACCGTATATGGTTGAGTCCGGGCCTCAAACAGAGCTGATATAAAAAAGCGGGCTTTTGAATAATCCTCAAAGGGGGTAGTACACGAGGATATGCCAAAACTTGAGTCGGTGTATTTTATGGATATTAAATTGAAATTTTTATAAATTTGTATCCCTATGGATATTAGAATTAGAATTTGACCGTATATGGTGGAGTCCGGGCCTCAAAAAGAGCTGATATAAAAAAGCGGGCTTTTGAATAATCCTCAAAGGGGGTAGTACACGAGGATTTACCAAAACTTGAGTCGGGGTATTTTATGGATATTAAATTGACATTTTTGTAAATTTGTGTCCATATGGATATTAGAATTAGAATTTGACCATATATGATAGAGTCTGTGCCTCAAACAGAGCTGATATAAAAATGCAAGATTTTGAATAATCCTCAAAGGGGGTAGTACACGAGGATTAGCCAAAACTTGAGTCGAGGTATTTTATGGATATTAAATTGACATTTTAGTAAATTTATGTCCCTATGGATATTAGAATTTGAATTTGACCGTATATGGTCGAGTCCGGGCCTCAAATAGAGCTGATATAAAAAAGCGAGATTTTGAATAATCCTCAAAGGGGGTAGTACACGAGGATTTGCCAAAACTTGAGTCGGGGTATTTTATAGATATTAAATTGATATTTTTGTAAATTAAGTCCCTATGGATATTAGAATTAGAATTTTACCGTATATGGTGGAGTCCGGGCGTCAAACAGAGCTGATATAAAAAAATCGGCCTTTTGAATAATCCTCAAAGGGGGGTAGTACACGAGGATTTACCAAAACTTGAGTCAGGGTATTTTATGGATATTAAATTGACATTTTTGTAAATTTGTGTCCCTATGTATATTAGAATTAGAATTTGACCGTATATGGTGGAGTCCGGGCCTCAAAAAGAGCTGATATAAAAAAGCGGGCTTTTGAATAATCCTCAAAGGGGGTAGTACACGAGGATTTGCCAAAACTTGAGTCGGGGTATTTTATGGATATTAAATTGACATTTTAGTAAATTTATGTCCCTATGGATATTAGAATTTGAATTTGACCGTATATGGTCGAGTCCGGGCCTCAAATAGAGCTGATATAAAAAAGCGAGATTTTGAATAATCCTCAAAGGGGGTAGTACACGAGGATTTGCCAAAACTTGAGTCGGGGTATTTTATAGATATTAAATTGATATTTTTGTAAATTAAGTCCCTATGGATATTAGAATTAGAATTTTACCGTATATGGTGGAGTCCGGGCGTCAAACAGAGCTGATATAAAAAAATCGGCCTTTTGAATAATCCTCAAATGGGGGGTACACGAGGATTTGCCAAAACTTGAGTCCGGGTATTTTATGGATATTAAATTGACATTTTTGTAAATTTGTGTCCCTATGTATATTAGAATTAGAATTTGACCGTATATGGTGGAGTCCGGGCCTCAAAAAGAGCTGATATAAAAAAGCGGGCTTTTGAATAATCCTCAAAGGGGGTAGTACACGAGGATTTGCCAAAACTTGAGTCGGGGTATTTTATGGATATTAAATTGACATTTTTGTAAATTTGTGTCCCTATGGATATTAGAATTAGAATTTGACCGTATATGGTGGAGTCCGGGCCTCAAAAAGAGTTGATATAAAAAAGGGGGTTTTGAATAATCCTCAAAGGGGGTAGTACACGAGGATTTGCCAAAATTTGAGTCGGAGTATTTTATGGATATTAAATTGACATTTTTGTAAATTTGTGTCCCTATGGATATTGGAATTAGAATTTGACCGTATATGGTGGAGTCCGGGCCTCAAACAGAGCTGATATAAAAAACGAGATTTTGAATAATCCTCAAATGGGTAGTACACGAGGATTTGCCAAAACTTGAGTCGGGGTATTTTATGGATATTAAATTGACATTTTTGTAAATTTGTGTCCCTATGGATATTAGAATTAGAATTTGACTGTATATGGTGGAGTCCGGGCCTCAAAAAGAGCTGATATAAAAAAGCGAGATTTTGAATAATCCTCAAAGGGGGTAGTACACGAGGATTTGCCAAAACTTGAGTCGGGGTATTTTATGGATATTAAATTGACATTTTTGTAAATTTGTGTCCCTATGGATATTATAATTAGAATTTGACCGTATATGGTGGAGTCCGGGCCTCAAACAGAGCTGATATAAAAAACGAGATTTTGAATAATCCTCAAAGGGGGTAGTACACGAGGATTTGCCAAAACTTGAGTCGGGGTATTTTATGGATATTAAATTGACATTTTTGTAAATTTGTGTCCCTATGGATATTATAATTAGAATTTGACCGTATATGGTGGAGTCCGGGCCTCAAAAAGAGCTGATATAAAAAAGTGAGATTTTGAATAATCCTCAAAGGGGGTAGTACACGAGGATTTGCCAAAACTTGAGTCGGGGTATTTTATGGATATTAAATTGATATTTTTGTAAATTTGTGTCTCTATGGATATTGGAATTAGAATTTGACCGTATATGGTTGAGTCCGGGCCTCAAACAGAGCTGATATAAAAAAGCGGGATTTTGAATAATCCTCAAAGGGGGTAGTACACGAGGATATGCCAAAACTTGAGTCGGTGTATTTTATGGATATTAAATTGAAATTTTTATAAATTTGTATCCCTATGGATATTAGAATTAGAATTTGACCGTATATGGTGGAGTCCGGGCCTCAAAAAGAGCTGATATAAAAAAGCGGGCTTTTGAATAATCCTCAAAGGGGGTAGTACACGAGGATTTACCAAAACTTGAGTCGGGGTATTTTATGGATATTAAATTGACATTTTTGTAAATTTGTGTCCCTATGGATATTAGAATTAGAATTTGACCGTATATGGTGGAGTCCGGGCCTCAAAAAGAGTTGATATAAAAAAGGGGGTTTTGAATAATCCTCAAAGGGGGTAGTACACGAGGATTTGCCAAAACTTGAGTCGGGGTATTTTATGGATATTAAATTGACATTCTTGTAAATTTGTGTCCCTATGGATATTAGAATTAGAATTTGACTGTATATGGTGGAGTCCGGGCCTCAAAAAGAGCTGATATAAAAAAACGGGCTTTTCAATAATCCTCAAAGGGCGTAGTACACGAGGATTTGCCAAAACTTGAGTCGGGGTATTTTATGGATATTAAATTGACATTTTTGTAAATTTGTGTCCCTATGGATATTAGAATTAGAATTTGACCGTATATGGTGGAGTCCGGGCCTCAAACAGAGCTGATATAAAAAACGAGATTTTGAATAATCCTCAAATGGGTAGTACACGAGGATTTAACAAAACTTGAGTCGGGGTATTTTATGGATATTAAATTGACATTTTTGTAAATTTGTGTCCCTATGGATATTAGAATTAGAATTTGACCGTATATGGTGGAGTCCGGGCCTCAAAAAGAGTTGATATAAAAAAGGGGGGTTTTGAATAATCCTCAAAGGGGGTAGTACACGAGGATTTGCCAAAACTTGAGTCGGGGTATTTTATGGATATTAAATTGACATTCTTGTAAATTTGTGTCCCTATGGATATTAGAATTAGAATTTGACTGTATATGGTGGAGTCCGGGCCTCAAAAAGAGCTGATATAAAAAAGCGGGCTTTTCAATAATCCTCAAAGGGCGTAGTACACGAGGATTTGCCAAAACTTGAGTCGGGGTATTTTATGGATATTAAATTGACATTTTTGTAAATTTGTGTCCCTATGGATATTAGAATTAGAATTTGACCGTATATGGTGGAATCCGGGCCTCAAACAGAGCTGATATAAAAAACGAGATTTTGAATAATCCTCAAATGGGTAGTACACTAGGATTTGCCAAAACTTGAGTCGGGGTATTTTATGGATATTAAATTGACATTTTTGTAAATTTGTGTCCCTATGGATATTAGAATTAGAATTTGACTGTATATGGTGGAGTCCGGGCCTCAAAAAGAGCTGATATAAAAAAGTGGGCTTTTCAATAATCCTCAAAGGGCGTAGTACACGAGGATTTGCCAAAACTTGAGTCGGGGTATTTTATGGATATTAAATTGACATTTTTGTAAATTTGTGTCCCTATGGATATTCGAATTAGAATTTGACCGTATATGGTGGAGTCCGGGCCTCAAACAGAGCTGATATAAAAAACGAGATTTTGAATAATCCTCAAATGGGTAGTACACGAGGATTTGCCAAAACTTGAGTCGGGGTATTTTATGGATATTAAATTGACATTTTTGTAAATTTGTGTCCCTATGGATATTAGAATTAGAATTTGACCGTATATGGTGGAGTCCGGGCCTCAAAAAGAGCTGATATAAAAAAGCGAGATTTTGAATAATCCTCAAAGGGGGTAGTACACGAGGATTTGCCAAAACTTGAGTCGGGGTATTTTATGGATATTAAATTGACATTTTTGTAAATTTGTGTCCCTATGGATATTATAATTAGAATTTGACCGTATATGGTGGAGTCCGGGCCTCAAACAGAGCTGATATAAAAAACGAGATTTTGAATAATCCTCAAAGGGGGTAGTACACGAGGATTTGCCAAAACTTGAGTCGGGGTATTTTATGGATATTAAATTGATATTTTTGTAAATTTGTGTCCCTATGGATATTATAATTAGAATTTGACCGTATATGGTGGAGTCCGGGCCTCAAACAGAGCTGATATAAAAAACGAGATTTTGAATAATCCTCAAATGGGTAGTACACGAGGATTTGCCAAAACTTGAGTCGGGGTATTTTATGGATATTAAATTGACATTTTTGTAAATTTGTGTCCCTATGGATATTAGAATTAGAATTTGACCGTATATGGTGGAGTCCGGGCCTCAAAAAGAGCTGATATAAAAAAGCGGGCTTTTGAATAATCCTCAAAGGGGGTAGTACACGAGGATTTACCAAAACTTGAGTCGGGGTATTTTATGGATATTAAATTGACATTTTTGTAAATTTGTGTCCATATGGATATTAGAATTAGAATTTGACCATATATGATAGAGTCTGTGCCTCAAACAGAGCTGATATAAAAATGCAAGATTTTGAATAATCCTCAAAGGGGGTAGTACACGAGGATTAGCCAAAACTTGAGTCGAGGTATTTTATGGATATTAAATTGACATTTTAGTAAATTTATGTCCCTATGGATATTAGAATTTGAATTTGACCGTATATGGTCGAGTCCGGGCCTCAAATAGAGCTGATATAAAAAAGCGAGATTTTGAATAATCCTCAAAGGGGGTAGTACACGAGGATTTGCCAAAACTTGAGTCGGGGTATTTTATAGATATTAAATTGATATTTTTGTAAATTAAGTCCCTATGGATATTAGAATTAGAATTTTACCGTATATGGTGGAGTCCGGGCGTCAAACAGAGCTGATATAAAAAAATCGGCCTTTTGAATAATCCTCAAAGGGGGGTAGTACACGAGGATTTACCAAAACTTGAGTCAGGGTATTTTATGGATATTAAATTGACATTTTTGTAAATTTGTGTCCCTATGTATATTAGAATTAGAATTTGACCGTATATGGTGGAGTCCGGGCCTCAAAAAGAGCTGATATAAAAAAGCGGGCTTTTGAATAATCCTCAAAGGGGGTAGTACACGAGGATTTGCCAAAACTTGAGTCGGGGTATTTTATGGATATTAAATTGACATTTTAGTAAATTTATGTCCCTATGGATATTAGAATTTGAATTTGACCGTATATGGTCGAGTCCGGGCCTCAAATAGAGCTGATATAAAAAAGCGAGATTTTGAATAATCCTCAAAGGGGGTAGTACACGAGGATTTGCCAAAACTTGAGTCGGGGTATTTTATAGATATTAAATTGATATTTTTGTAAATTAAGTCCCTATGGATATTAGAATTAGAATTTTACCGTATATGGTGGAGTCCGGGCGTCAAACAGAGCTGATATAAAAAAATCGGCCTTTTGAATAATCCTCAAATGGGGGGTACACGAGGATTTGCCAAAACTTGAGTCCGGGTATTTTATGGATATTAAATTGACATTTTTGTAAATTTGTGTCCCTATGTATATTAGAATTAGAATTTGACCGTATATGGTGGAGTCCGGGCCTCAAAAAGAGCTGATATAAAAAAGCGGGCTTTTGAATAATCCTCAAAGGGGGTAGTACACGAGGATTTGCCAAAACTTGAGTCGGGGTATTTTATGGATATTAAATTGACATTTTTGTAAATTTGTGTCCCTATGGATATTAGAATTAGAATTTGACCGTATATGGTGGAGTCCGGGCCTCAAAAAGAGTTGATATAAAAAAGGGGGTTTTGAATAATCCTCAAAGGGGGTAGTACACGAGGATTTGCCAAAATTTGAGTCGGAGTATTTTATGGATATTAAATTGACATTTTTGTAAATTTGTGTCCCTATGGATATTGGAATTAGAATTTGACCGTATATGGTGGAGTCCGGGCCTCAAACAGAGCTGATATAAAAAACGAGATTTTGAATAATCCTCAAATGGGTAGTACACGAGGATTTGCCAAAACTTGAGTCGGGGTATTTTATGGATATTAAATTGACATTTTTGTAAATTTGTGTCCCTATGGATATTAGAATTAGAATTTGACTGTATATGGTGGAGTCCGGGCCTCAAAAAGAGCTGATATAAAAAAGCGAGATTTTGAATAATCCTCAAAGGGGGTAGTACACGAGGATTTGCCAAAACTTGAGTCGGGGTATTTTATGGATATTAAATTGACATTTTTGTAAATTTGTGTCCCTATGGATATTATAATTAGAATTTGACCGTATATGGTGGAGTCCGGGCCTCAAACAGAGCTGATATAAAAAACGAGATTTTGAATAATCCTCAAAGGGGGTAGTACACGAGGATTTGCCAAAACTTGAGTCGGGGTATTTTATGGATATTAAATTGACATTTTTGTAAATTTGTGTCCCTATGGATATTATAATTAGAATTTGACCGTATATGGTGGAGTCCGGGCCTCAAAAAGAGCTGATATAAAAAAGTGAGATTTTGAATAATCCTCAAAGGGGGTAGTACACGAGGATTTGCCAAAACTTGAGTCGGGGTATTTTATGGATATTAAATTGATATTTTTGTAAATTTGTGTCTCTATGGATATTGGAATTAGAATTTGACCGTATATGGTTGAGTCCGGGCCTCAAACAGAGCTGATATAAAAAAGCGGGATTTTGAATAATCCTCAAAGGGGGTAGTACACGAGGATATGCCAAAACTTGAGTCGGTGTATTTTATGGATATTAAATTGAAATTTTTATAAATTTGTATCCCTATGGATATTAGAATTAGAATTTGACCGTATATGGTGGAGTCCGGGCCTCAAAAAGAGCTGATATAAAAAAGCGGGCTTTTGAATAATCCTCAAAGGGGGTAGTACACGAGGATTTACCAAAACTTGAGTCGGGGTATTTTATGGATATTAAATTGACATTTTTGTAAATTTGTGTCCCTATGGATATTAGAATTAGAATTTGACCGTATATGGTGGAGTCCGGGCCTCAAAAAGAGTTGATATAAAAAAGGGGGTTTTGAATAATCCTCAAAGGGGGTAGTACACGAGGATTTGCCAAAACTTGAGTCGGGGTATTTTATGGATATTAAATTGACATTCTTGTAAATTTGTGTCCCTATGGATATTAGAATTAGAATTTGACTGTATATGGTGGAGTCCGGGCCTCAAAAAGAGCTGATATAAAAAAACGGGCTTTTCAATAATCCTCAAAGGGCGTAGTACACGAGGATTTGCCAAAACTTGAGTCGGGGTATTTTATGGATATTAAATTGACATTTTTGTAAATTTGTGTCCCTATGGATATTAGAATTAGAATTTGACCGTATATGGTGGAGTCCGGGCCTCAAACAGAGCTGATATAAAAAACGAGATTTTGAATAATCCTCAAATGGGTAGTACACGAGGATTTAACAAAACTTGAGTCGGGGTATTTTATGGATATTAAATTGACATTTTTGTAAATTTGTGTCCCTATGGATATTAGAATTAGAATTTGACTGTATATGGTGGAGTCCGGGCCTCAAAAAGAGCTGATATAAAAAAGCGGGCTTTTCAATAATCCTCAAAGGGCGTAGTACACGAGGATTTGCCAAAACTTGAGTCGGGGTATTTTATGGATATTAAATTGACATTTTTGTAAATTTGTGTCCCTATGGATATTAGAATTAGAATTTGACCGTATATGGTGGAGTCCGGGCCTCAAACAGAGCTGATATAAAAAACGAGATTTTGAATAATCCTCAAAGGGGGTAGTACACGAGGATTTGCCAAAACTTGAGTCGGGGTATTTTATGGATATTAAATTGACATTTTGGTAAATTTGTGTCCCTATGGATATTAGAATTAGAATTTGACCGTATATGGTGGAGTCCGGGCCTCAAAAAGAGCTGATATAAAAAAGCGAGATTTTGAATAATCCTCAAAGGGGGTAGTACACGAGGATTTGCCAAAACTTGAGTCGGGGTATTTTATGGATATTAAATTGATATTTTTGTAAATTTGTGTCTCTATGGATATTGGAATTAGAATTTGACCGTATATGGTTGAGTCCGGGCCTCAAACAGAGCTGATATAAAAAAGCGGGCTTTTGAATAATCCTCAAAGGGGGTAGTACACGAGGATATGCCAAAACTTGAGTCGGTGTATTTTATGGATATTAAATTGAAATTTTTATAAATTTGTATCCCTATGGATATTAGAATTAGAATTTGACCGTATATGGTGGAGTCCGGGCCTCAAAAAGAGCTGATATAAAAAAGCGGGCTTTTGAATAATCCTCAAAGGGGGTAGTACACGAGGATTTACCAAAACTTGAGTCGGGGTATTTTATGGATATTAAATTGACATTTTTGTAAATTTGTGTCCCTATGGATATTAGAATTAGAATTTGACCGTATATGGTGGAGTCCGGGCCTCAAAAAGAGTTGATATAAAAAAGGGGGTTTTGAATAATCCTCAAAGGGGGTAGTACACGAGGATTTGCCAAAACTTGAGTCGGGGTATTTTATGGATATTAAATTGACATTCTTGTAAATTTGTGTCCCTATGGATATTAGAATTAGAATTTGACTGTATATGGTGGAGTCCGGGCCTCAAAAAGAGCTGATATAAAAAAGCGGGCTTTTCAATAATCCTCAAAGGGCGTAGTACACGAGGATTTGCCAAAACTTGAGTCGGGGTATTTTATGGATATTAAATTGACATTTTTGTAAATTTGTGTCCCTATGGATATTAGAATTAGAATTTGACCGTATATGGTGGAGTCCGGGCCTCAAACAGAGCTGATATAAAAAACGAGATTTTGAATAATCCTCAAATGGGTAGTACACTAGGATTTGCCAAAACTTGAGTCGGGGTATTTTATGGATATTAAATTGACATTTTTGTAAATTTGTGTCCCTATGGATATTAGAATTAGAATTTGACTGTATATGGTGGAGTCCGGGCCTCAAAAAGAGCTGATATAAAAAAGTGGGCTTTTCAATAATCCTCAAAGGGCGTAGTACACGAGGATTTGCCAAAACTTGAGTCGGGGTATTTTATGGATATTAAATTGACATTTTTGTAAATTTGTGTCCCTATGGATATTAGAATTAGAATTTGACCGTATATGGTGGAGTCCGGGCCTCAAAAAGAGCTGATATAAAAAAGCGGGCTTTTGAATAATCCTCAAAGGGGGTAGTACACGAGGATTTACCAAAACTTGAGTCGGGGTATTTTATGGATATTAAATTGACATTTTTGTAAATTTGTGTCCCTATGGATATTAGAATTAGAATTTGACCGTATATGGTGGAGTCCGGGCCTCAAAAAGAGTTGATATAAAAAAGGGGGTTTTGAATAATCCTCAAAGGGGGTAGTACACGAGGATTTGCCAAAACTTGAGTCGGGGTATTTTATGGATATTAAATTGACATTCTTGTAAATTTGTGTCCCTATGGATATTAGAATTAGAATTTGACTGTATATGGTGGAGTCCGGGCCTCAAAAAGAGCTGATATAAAAAAGCGGGCTTTTCAATAATCCTCAAAGGGCGTAGTACACGAGGATTTGCCAAAACTTGAGTCGGGGTATTTTATGGATATTAAATTGACATTTTTGTAAATTTGTGTCCCTATGGATATTAGAATTAGAATTTGACCGTATATGGTGGAGTCCGGGCCTCAAACAGAGCTGATATAAAAAACGAGATTTTGAATAATCCTCAAATGGGTAGTACACGAGGATTTGCCAAAACTTGAGTCGGGGTTTTTAATGGATATTAAATTGACATTTTTGTAAATTTGTGTCCCTATGGATATTAGAATTAGAATTTGACCGTATATGGTGGAGTCCGGGCCTCAAAAAGAGCTGATATAAAAAAGGGGGTTTTGAATAATCCTCAAAGGGGGTAGTACACGAGGATTTGCCAAAACTTGAGTCGGGGTATTTTATGGATATTAAATTGACATTCTTGTAAATTTGTGTCCCTATGGATATTAGAATTAGAATTTGACTGTATATGGTGGAGTCCGGGCCTCAAAAAGAGCTGATATAAAAAAACGGGCTTTTCAATAATCCTCAAAGGGCGTAGTACACGAGGATTTGCCAAAACTTGAGTCGGGGTATTTTATGGATATTAAATTGACATTTTTGTAAATTTGTGTCCCTATGGATATTAGAATTAGAATTTGACCGTATATGGTGGAGTCCGGGCCTCAAACAGAGCTGATATAAAAAACGAGATTTTGAATAATCCTCAAATGGGTAGTACACGAGGATTTAACAAAACTTGAGTCGGGGTATTTTATGGATATTAAATTGACATTTTTGTAAATTTGTGTCCCTATGGATATTAGAATTAGAATTTGACTGTATATGGTGGAGTCCGGGCCTCAAAAAGAGCTGATATAAAAAAGCGGGCTTTTCAATAATCCTCAAAGGGCGTAGTACACGAGGATTTGCCAAAACTTGAGTCGGGGTATTTTATGGATATTAAATTGACATTTTTGTAAATTTGTGTCCCTATGGATATTAGAATTAGAATTTGACCGTATATGGTGGAGTCCGGGCCTCAAACAGAGCTGATATAAAAAACGAGATTTTGAATAATCCTCAAAGGGGGTAGTACACGAGGATTTGCCAAAACTTGAGTCGGGGTATTTTATGGATATTAAATTGACATTTTTGTAAATTTGTGTCCCTATGGATATTAGAATTAGAATTTGACCGTATATGGTGGAGTCCGGGCCTCAAAAAGAGCTGATATAAAAAAGCGAGATTTTGAATAATCCTCAAAGGGGGTAGTACACGAGGATTTGCCAAAACTTGAGTCGGGGTATTTTATGGATATTAAATTGATATTTTTGTAAATTTGTGTCTCTATGGATATTGGAATTAGAATTTGACCGTATATGGTTGAGTCCGGGCCTCAAACAGAGCTGATATAAAAAAGCGGGCTTTTGAATAATCCTCAAAGGGGGTAGTACACGAGGATATGCCAAAACTTGAGTCGGTGTATTTTATGGATATTAAATTGAAATTTTTATAAATTTGTATCCCTATGGATATTAGAATTAGAATTTGACCGTATATGGTGGAGTCCGGGCCTCAAAAAGAGCTGATATAAAAAAGCGGGCTTTTGAATAATCCTCAAAGGGGGTAGTACACGAGGATTTACCAAAACTTGAGTCGGGGTATTTTATGGATATTAAATTGACATTTTTGTAAATTTGTGTCCCTATGGATATTAGAATTAGAATTTGACCGTATATGGTGGAGTCCGGGCCTCAAAAAGAGTTGATATAAAAAAGGGGGTTTTGAATAATCCTCAAAGGGGGTAGTACACGAGGATTTGCCAAAACTTGAGTCGGGGTATTTTATGGATATTAAATTGACATTCTTGTAAATTTGTGTCCCTATGGATATTAGAATTAGAATTTGACTGTATATGGTGGAGTCCGGGCCTCAAAAAGAGCTGATATAAAAAAGCGGGCTTTTCAATAATCCTCAAAGGGCGTAGTACACGAGAATTTGCCAAAACTTGAGTCGGGGTATTTTATGGATATTAAATTGACATTTTTGTAAATTTGTGTCCCTATGGATATTAGAATTAGAATTTGACCGTATATGGTGGAGTCCGGGCCTCAAACAGAGCTGATATAAAAAACGAGATTTTGAATAATCCTCAAATGGGTAGTACACTAGGATTTGCCAAAACTTGAGTCGGGGTATTTTATGGATATTAAATTGACATTTTTGTAAATTTGTGTCCCTATGGATATTAGAATTAGAATTTGACTGTATATGGTGGAGTCCGGGCCTCAAAAAGAGCTGATATAAAAAAGTGGGCTTTTCAATAATCCTCAAAGGGCGTAGTACACGAGGATTTGCCAAAACTTGAGTCGGGGTATTTTATGGATATTAAATTGACATTTTTGTAAATTTGTGTCCCTATGGATATTAGAATTAGAATTTGACCGTATATGGTGGAGTCCGGGCCTCAAAAAGAGCTGATATAAAAAAGCGGGCTTTTGAATAATCCTCAAAGGGGGTAGTACACGAGGATTTACCAAAACTTGAGTCGGGGTATTTTATGGATATTAAATTGACATTTTTGTAAATTTGTGTCCCTATGGATATTAGAATTAGAATTTGACCGTATATGGTGGAGTCCGGGCCTCAAAAAGAGTTGATATAAAAAAGGGGGTTTTGAATAATCCTCAAAGGGGGTAGTACACGAGGATTTGCCAAAACTTGAGTCGGGGTATTTTATGGATATTAAATTGACATTCTTGTAAATTTGTGTCCCTATGGATATTAGAATTAGAATTTGACTGTATATGGTGGAGTCCGGGCCTCAAAAAGAGCTGATATAAAAAAGCGGGCTTTTCAATAATCCTCAAAGGGCGTAGTACACGAGGATTTGCCAAAACTTGAGTCGGGGTATTTTATGGATATTAAATTGACATTTTTGTAAATTTGTGTCCCTATGGATATTAGAATTAGAATTTGACCGTATATGGTGGAGTCCGGGCCTCAAACAGAGCTGATATAAAAAACGAGATTTTGAATAATCCTCAAATGGGTAGTACACGAGGATTTGCCAAAACTTGAGTCGGGGTTTTTAATGGATATTAAATTGACATTTTTGTAAATTTGTGTCCCTATGGATATTAGAATTAGAATTTGACCGTATATGGTGGAGTCCGGGCCTCAAAAAGAGCTGATATAAAAAAGCGAGATTTTGAATAATCCTCAAAGGGGTAGTACAAGAGGATTTGTCAAAACTTGAGTCGGGGTATTTTATGGATATTAAATTGATATTTTTATAAATTTGTGTCCATATGGATATTAGAATTAGAATTTGACCGTATATGATGGAGTCCGAGCCTCAAAAAGAGCTGATATAAAAAACCGAGATTTTGAATAATCCTCAAACGGGGTAGTACACGAGGATTTGCCAAAACTTGAATCGGGGTATTTTATAGATATTAAATTGATATTTTTTTAAATTTGTATCCCTATGGATTTTAGAATTAGAATTCGACCGTATATGGTCGAGTCCGAGCCTCAAATAGAGCTGATATAAAAAAGCGAGATTTTGAATAATCCTCAAAGGGGGTAGTACACGAGGATTTGCCAAAACTTGAGTCGGGATATTTTATGGACATTAAATTGATATTTTTATAAATTTGTGTCCATATGGATATTAGAATTAGAATTTGACCATATATGATAGAGTCTGTGCCTCAAACAGAGTTGATATAAAAATGCAAGATTTTGAATAATCCTCAAAGGGGGTAGTACACGAGGATTAGCCAAAACTTGAGTCGAGGCATTTTATGGATATTAAATTGACATTTTAGTAAATTTGTGTCCCTATGGATATTAGAATTTGAATTTGACCGTATATGGTCGAGTCCGGGCCTCAAATAGAGCTGATATAAAAAAGCGAGATTTTGAATAATCCTCAAAGGGGGTAGTACACGAGGGTTTGCCAAAACTTGAGTCGGTGTATTTTATAGATATTAAATTGATATTTTTGTAAATTAAGTCCCTATGGATATTAGAATTAGAATTTTACCGTATATGGTGGAGTCCGGGCGTCAAACAGAGCTGATATAAAAAAATCGGCCTTTTGAATAATCCTCAAAGGGGGTAGTACACGAGGATTTACCAAAACTTGAGTCGGGGTATTTTATGGATATTAAATTGACATTTTTGTAAATTTGTGTCCCTATGGATATTAGAATTAGAATTTGACCGTATATGGTGGAGTCCGGGCCTCAAAAAGAGTTGATATAAAAAAGGGGGTTTTGAATAATCCTCAAAGGGGGTAGTACACGAGGATTTGCCAAAATTTGAGTCGGGGTATTTTATGGATATTAAATTGACATTTTTGTAAATTTGTGTCCCTATGGATATTGGAATTAGAATTTGACCGTATATGGTGGAGTCCGGGCCTCAAACCGAGCTGATATAAAAAACGAGATTTTGAATAATCCTCAAATGGGTAGTACACGAGGATTTGCCAAAACTTGAGTCGGGGTATTTTATGGATATTAAATTGACATTTTTGTAAATTTGTGTCCCTATGGATATTAGAATTAGAATTTGACCGTATATGGTGGAGTCCGGGCCTCAAAAAGAGCTGATATAAAAAAGCGAGATTTTGAATAATCCTCAAAGGGGGTAGTACACGAGGATTTGCCAAAACTTGAGTCGGGGTATTTTATGGATATTAAATTGATATTTTTGTAAATTTGTGTCTCTATGGATATTGGAATTAGAATTTGACCGTATATGGTTGAGTCCGGGCCTCAAACAGAGCTGATATAAAAAAGCGGGCTTTTGAATAATCCTCAAAGGGGGTAGTACACGAGGATATGCCAAAACTTGAGTCGGTGTATTTTATGGATATTAAATTGAAATTTTTATAAATTTGTGTCCCTATGGATATTAGAATTAGAATTTGACCGTATATGGTGGAGTCCGGGCCTCAAAAAGAGCTGATATAAAAAAGCGAGATTTTGAATAATCCTCAAAGGGGGTAGTACACGAGGATTTGCCAAAACTTGAGTCGGGGTATTTTATGGATATTAAATTGATATTTTTGTAAATTTGTGTCTCTATGGATATTGGAATTAGAATTTGACCGTATATGGTTGAGTCCGGGCCTCAAACAGAGCTGATATAAAAAAGCGGGCTTTTGAATAATCCTCAAAGGGGGTAGTACACGAGGATATGCCAAAACTTGAGTCGGTGTATTTTATGGATATTAAATTGAAATTTTTATAAATTTGTATCCCTATGGATATTAGAATTAGAATTTGACCGTATATGGTGGAGTCCGGGCCTCAAAAAGAGCTGATATAAAAAAGCGGGCTTTTGAATAATCCTCAAAGGGGGTAGTACACGAGGATTTACCAAAACTTGAGTCGGGGTATTTTATGGATATTAAATTGACATTTTTGTAAATTTGTGTCCCTATGGATATTAGAATTAGAATTTGACCGTATATGGTGGAGTCCGGGCCTCAAAAAGAGCTGATATAAAAAAGCGGGCTTTTCAATAATCCTCAAAGGGCGTAGTACACGAGGATTTGCCAAAACTTGAGTCGGGGTATTTTATGGATATTAAATTGACATTTTTGTAAATTTGTGTCCCTATGGATATTAGAATTAGAATTTGACTGTATATGGTGGAGTCCGGGCCTCAAAAAGAGCTGATATAAAAAAGCGGGCTTTTCAATAATCCTCAAAGGGCGTAGTACACGAGGATTTGCCAAAACTTGAGTCGGGGTATTTTATGGATATTAAATTGACATTTTTGTAAATTTGTGTCCCTATGGATATTAGAATTAGAATTTGACCGTATATGGTGGAGTCCGGGCCTCAAACAGAGCTGATATAAAAAACGAGATTTTGAATAATCCTCAAATGGGTAGTACACGAGGATTTGCCAAAACTTGAGTCGGGGTATTTTATGGATATTAAATTGACATTTTTGTAAATTTGTGTCCCTATGGATATTAGAATTAGAATTTGACTGTATATGGTGGAGTCCGGGCCTCAAAAAGAGCTGATATAAAAAACTGGGCTTTTCAATAATCCTCAAAGGGCGTAGTACACGAGGATTTGCCAAAACTTGAGTCGGGGTATTTTATGGATATTAAATTGACATTTTTGTAAATTTGTGTCCCTATGGATATTAGAATTAGAATTTGACCGTATATGGTGGAGTCCGGGCCTCAAACAGAGCTGATATAAAAAATGAGATTTTGAATAATCCTCAAATGGGTAGTACACGAGGATTTGCCAAAACTTGAGTCGGGGTTTTTAATGGATATTAAATTGACATTTTTGTAAATTTGTGTCCCTATGGATATTAGAATTAGAATTTGACCGTATATGGTGGAGTCCGGGCCTCAAAAAGAGCTGATATAAAAAAGTGAGATTTTGAATAATCCTCAAAGGGGTAGTACAAGAGGATTTGTCAAAACTTGAGTCGGGGTATTTTATGGATATTAAATTGACATTTTTATAAATTTGTGTCCATATGGATATTAGAATTAGAATTTGACCGTATATGATGGAGTCCGAGCCTCAAAAAGAGCTGATATAAAAAACCGAGATTTAGAATAATCCTAAAACGGGGTAGTACACGAGGATTTGCCAAAACTTGAATCGGGGTATTTTATAGATATTAAATTGATATTTTTTTAAATTTGTATCCCTATGGATTTTAGAATTAGAATTCGACCGTATATGGTCGAGTCCGAGCCTCAAATAGAGCTGATATAAAAAAGCGAGATTTTGAATAATCCTCAAAGGGGGTAGTACACGAGGATTTGCCAAAACTTGAGTCGGGATATTTTATGGACATTAAATTGATATTTTTATAAATTTGTGTCCATATGGATATTAGAATTAGAATTTGACCATATATGATAGAGTCTGTGCCTCAAACAGAGTTGATATAAAAATGCAAGATTTTGAATAATCCTCAAAGGGGGTAGTACACGAGGATTAGCCAAAACTTGAGTCGAGGTATTTTATGGATATTAAATTGACATTTTAGTAAATTTGTGTCCCTATGGATATTAGAATTTGAATTTGACCGTATATGGTCGAGTCCGGGCCTCAAATAGAGCTGATATAAAAAAGCGAGATTTTGAATAATCCTCAAAGGGGGTAGTACACGAGGGTTTGCCAAAACATGAGTCGGTGTATTTTATAGATATTAAATTGATATTTTTGTAAATTAAGTCCCTATGGTTATTAGAATTAGAATTTTACCGTATATGGTGGAGTCCGGGCGTCAAACAGAGCTGATATAAAAAAATCGGCCTTTTGAATAATCCTCAAAGGGGGTAGTACACGAGGATTTACCAAAACTTGAGTCGGGGTATTTTATGGATATTAAATTGACATTTTTGTAAATTTGTGTCCCTATGGATATTAGAATTAGAATTTGACCGTATATGGTGGAGTCCGGGCCTCAAAAAGATTTGATATAAAAAAGGGGGTTTTGAATAATCCTCCGTACACGAGGATTTGCCAAAATTTGAGTCGGGGTATTTTATGGATATTAAATTGACATTTTTGTAAATTTGTGTCCCTATGGATATTGGAATTAGAATTTGACCGTATATGGTGGAGTCCAGGCCTCAAACCGAGCTGATATAAAAAACGAGATTTTGAATAATCCTCAAATGGGTAGTACACGAGGATTTGCCAAAACTTGAGTCGGGGTATTTTATGGATATTAAATTGACATTTTTGTAAATTTGTGTCCCTATGGATATTAGAATTAGAATTTGACCGTATATGGTGGAGTCCGGGCCTCAAAAAGAGCTGATATAAAAAAGCGAGATTTTGAATAATCCTCAAAGGGGGTAGTACACGAGGATTTGCCAAAACTTGAGTCGGGGTATTTTATGGATATTAAATTGATATTTTTGTAAATTTGTGTCTCTATGGATATTGGAATTAGAATTTGACCGTATATGGTTGAGTCCGGGCCTCAAACAGAGCTGATATAAAAAAGCGGGCTTTTGAATAATCCTCAAAGGGGGTAGTACACGAGGATATGCCAAAACTTGAGTCGGTGTATTTTATGGATATTAAATTGAAATTTTTATAAATTTGTGTCCCTATGGATATTAGAATTAGAATTTGACCGTATATGGTGGAGTCCGGGCCTCAAAAAGAGCTGTTATAAAAAAGCGGGCTTTTGAATAATCCTCAAAGGGGGTAGTACACGAGGATTTACCAAAACTTGAGTCGGGGTATTTTATGGATATTAAATTGACATTTTTGTAAATTTGTGTCCCTATGGATATTAGAATTAGAATTTGACCGTATATGGTGGAGTCCGGGCCTCAAAAAGAGTTGATATAAAAAAGGGGGTTTTGAATAATCCTCAAAGGGGGTAGTACACGAGGATTTGCCAAAACTTGAATCGGGGTATTTTATGGATATTAAATTGACATTTTTGTAAATTTGTGTCCCTATGGATATTAGAATTAGAATTTGACTGTATATGGTGGAGTCCGGGCCTCAAAAAGAGCTAATATAAAAAAGCGGGCTTTTCAATAATCCTCAAAGGGGGTAGTACACGAAGATTTGCCAAAACTTGAGTCGGGGTATTTTATGGATATTAAATTGACATTTTTGTAAATTTGTGTCCCTATAGATATTAGAATTAGAATTTGACCGTATATGGTGGAGTCCGGGCCTCAAACAGAGCTGATATAAAAAACGAGATTTTGAATAATCCTCAAATGGGTAGTACACGAGGATTTGCCAAAACTTGAGTCGGGGTATTTTATGGATATTAAATTGACATTTTTGTAAATTTGTGTCCCTATGGATATTAGAATTAGAATTTGACCGTATATGGTGGAGTCCGGGCCTCAAAAAGAGCTGATATAAAAAAACGAGATTTTGAATAATCCTCAAAGGGGTAGTACAAGAGGATTTGTCAAAACTTGAGTCGGGGTATTTTATGGATATTAAATTGACATTTTTATAAATTTGTGTCCATATGGATATTAGAATTAGAATTTGACCGTATATGATGGAGTCCGAGCCTCAAAAAGAGCTGATATAAAAAACCGAGATTTTGAATAATCCTCAAACGGGGTAGTACACGAGGATTTGCCAAAACTTGAATCGGGATATTTTATAGATATTAAATTGATATTTTTTTAAATTTCTATCCCTATGGATTTTAGAATTAGAATTCGACCGTATATGGTCGAGTCCGAGCCTCAAATAGAGCTGATATAAAAAAGCGAGATTTTGAATAATCCTCAAAGGGGGTAGTACACGAGGATTTGCCAAAACTTGAGTCGGGATATTTTATGGACATTAAATTGATATTTTTATAAATTTGTGTCCATATGGATATTAGAATTAGAATTTGACCATATATGATAGAGTCTGTGCCTCAAACAGAGTTGATATAAAAATGCAAGATTTTAAATAATCCTCAAAGGGGGTAGTACACGAGGATTAGCCAAAACTTGAGTCGAGGTATTTTATGGATATTAAATTGACATTTTAGTAAATTTGTGTCCCTATGGATATTAGAATTTGAATTTGACCGTATATGGTCGAGTCCGGGCCTCAAATAGAGCTGATATAAAAAAGCGAGATTTATAATAATCCTCAAAGGGGGTAGTACACGAGGATTTGCCAAAACTTGAGTCGGTGTATTTTATAGATATTAAATTGATATTTTTGTAAATTAAGTCCCTATGGATATTAGAATTAGAATTTTACCGTATATGGTGGAGTCCGGGCGTCAAACAGAGCTGATATAAAAAAATCGGCCTTTCGAATAATCCTCAAAGGGGGTAGTACACGAGGATTTACCAAAACTTGAGTCGGGGTATTTTATGGATATTAAATTGACATTTTTGTAAATTTGGGTCCCTATGGATATTAGAATTAGAATTTGACCGTATATGGTGGAGTCCGGGCCTCAAAAAGAGCTGATATAAAAAAGCGGGCTTTTGAATAATCCTCAAAGGGGGTAGTACACGAGGATTTGCCAAAACTTGAGTCGGGGTATTTTATGGATATTAAATTGACATTTTTGTAAATTTGTGTCCCTATGGATATTAGAATTAGAATTTGACCGTATATGGTGGAGTCCGGGCCTCAAAAAGAGTTGATATAAAAAAGGGGGTTTTGAATAATCCTCAAAGGGGGTAGTACACGAGGATTTGCCAAAATTTGAGTCGGGGTATTTTATGGATATTAAATTGACATTTTTGTAAATTTGTGTCCCTATGGATATTGGAATTAGAATTTGACCGTATATGGTGGAGTCCAGGCCTCAAACCGAGCTGATATAAAAAACGAGATTTTGAATAATTCTCAAATGGGTAGTACACGAGGATTTGCCAAAACTTGAGTCGGGGTATTTTATGGATATTAAATTGACATTTTTGTAAATTTGTGTCCCTATGGATATTAGAATTAGAATTTGACCGTATATGGTGGAGTCCGGGCCTCAAAAAGAGCTGATATAAAAAAGCGAGATTTTGAATAATCCTCAAAGGGGGTAGTACACGAGGATTTGCCAAAACTTGAGTCGGGGTATTTTATGGATATTAAATTGATATTTTTGTAAATTTGTGTCTCTATGGATATTGGAATTAGAATTTGACCGTATATGGTTGAGTCCGGGCCTCAAACAGAGCTGATATAAAAAAGCGGGCATTTGAATAATCCTCAAAGGGGGTAGTACACGAGGATATGCCAAAACTTGAGTCGGTGTATTTTATAGATATTAAATTGAAATTTTTATAAATTTGTGTCCCTATGGATATTAGAATTAGAATTTGACCGTATATGGTGGAGTCCGGGCCTCAAAAAGAGCTGTTATAAAAAAGCGGGCTTTTGAATAATCCTCAAAGGGGGTAGTACACGAGGATTTACCAAAACTTGAGTCGGGGTATTTTATGGATATTAAATTGACATTTTTGTAAATTTGTGTCCCTATGGATATTAGAATTAGAATTTGACCGTATATGGTGGAGTCCGGGCCTCAAAAAGAGTTGATATAAAAAAGGGGGTTTTGAATAATCCTCAAAGGGGGTAGTACACGAGGATTTGCCAAAACTTGAATCGGGGTATTTTATGGATATTAAATTGACATTTTTGTAAATTTGTGTCCCTATGGATATTAGAATTAGAATTTGACTGTATATGGTGGAGTCCGGGCCTCAAAAAGAGCTAATATAAAAAAGCGGGCTTTTCAATAATCCTCAAAGGGGGTAGTACACGAAGATTTGCCAAAACTTGAGTCGGGGTATTTTATGGATATTAAATTGACATTTTTGTAAATTTGTGTCCCTATGGATATTAGAATTAGAATTTGACCGTATATGGTGGAGTCCGGGCCTCAAACAGAGCTGATATAAAAAACGAGATTTTGAATAATCCTCAAATGGGTAGTACACGAGGATTTGCCAAAACTTGAGTCGGGGTATTTTATGGATATTAAATTGACATTTTTGTAAATTTGTGTCCCTATGGATATTAGAATTAGAATTTGACCGTATATGGTGGAGTCCGGGCCTCAAAAAGAGCTGATATAAAAAAACGAGATTTTGAATAATCCTCAAAGGGGTAGTACAAGAGGATTTGTCAAAACTTGAGTCGGGGTATTTTATGGATATTAAATTGACATTTTTATAAATTTGTGTCCATATGGATATTAGAATTAGAATTTGACCGTATATGATGGAGTCCGAGCCTCAAAAAGAGCTGATATAAAAAACCGAGATTTTGAATAATCCTCAAACAGGGTAGTACACGAGGATTTGCCAAAACTTGAATCGGGATATTTTATAGATATTAAATTGATATTTTTTTAAATTTGTATCCCTATGGATTTTAGAATTAGAATTCGACCGTATATGGTCGAGTCCGAGCCTCAAATAGAGCTGATATAAAAAAGCGAGATTTTGAATAATCCTCAAAGGGGGTAGTACACGAGGATTTGCCAAAACTTGAGTCGGGATATTTTATGGACATTAAATTGATATTTTTATAAATTTGTGTCCATATGGATATTAGAATTAGAATTTGACCATATATGATAGAGTCTGTGCCTCAAACAGAGTTGATATAAAAATGCAAGATTTTGAATAATCCTCAAAGGGGGTAGTACACGAGGATTAGCCAAAACTTGAGTCGAGGTATTTTATGGATATTAAATTGACATTTTAGTAAATTTGTGTCCCTATGGATATTAGAATTTGAATTTGACCGTATATGGTCGAGTCCGGGCCTCAAATAGAGCTGATATAAAAAAGCGAGATTTATAATAATCCTCAAAGGGGGTAGTACACGAGGATTTGCCAAAACTTGAGTCGGTGTATTTTATAGATATTAAATTGATATTTTTGTAAATTAAGTCCCTATGGATATTAGAATTAGAATTTTACCGTATATGGTGGAGTCCGGGCGTCAAACAGAGCTGATATAAAAAAATCGGCCTTTCGAATAATCCTCAAAGGGGGTAGTACACGAGGATTTACCAAAACTTGAGTCGGGGTATTTTATGGATATTAAATTGACATTTTTGTAAATTTGGGTCCCTATGGATATTAGAATTAGAATTTGACCGTATATGGTGGAGTCCGGGCCTCAAAAAGAGCTGATATAAAAAAGCGGGCTTTTGAATAATCCTCAAAGGGGGTAGTACACGAGGATTTGCCAAAACTTGAGTCGGGGTATTTTATGGATATTAAATTGACATTTTTGTAAATTTGTGTCCCTATGGATATTAGAATTAGAATTTGACTGTATATGGTGGAGTCCGGGCCTCAAAAAGAGCTAATATAAAAAAGCGGGCTTTTCAATAATCCTCAAAGGGGGTAGTACACGAAGATTTGCCAAAACTTGAGTCGGGGTATTTTATGGATATTAAATTGACATTTTTGTAAATTTGTGTCCCTATGGATATTAGAATTAGAATTTGACCGTATATGGTGGAGTCCGGGCCTCAAACAGAGCTGATATAAAAAACGAGATTTTGAATAATCCTCAAATGGGTAGTACACGAGGATTTGCCAAAACTTGAGTCGGGGTATTTTATGGATATTAAATTGACATTTTTGTAAATTTGTGTCCCTATGGATATTAGAATTAGAATTTGACCGTATATGGTGGAGTCCGGGCCTCAAAAAGAGCTGATATAAAAAAACGAGATTTTGAATAATCCTCAAAGGGGTAGTACAAGAGGATTTGTCAAAACTTGAGTCGGGGTATTTTATGGATATTAAATTGACATTTTTATAAATTTGTGTCCATATGGATATTAGAATTAGAATTTGACCGTATATGATGGAGTCCGAGCCTCAAAAAGAGCTGATATAAAAAACCGAGATTTTGAATAATCCTCAAACGGGGTAGTACACGAGGATTTGCCAAAACTTGAATCGGGATATTTTATAGATATTAAATTGATATTTTTTTAAATTTGTATCCCTATGGATTTTAGAATTAGAATTCGACCGTATATGGTCGAGTCCGAGCCTCAAATAGAGCTGATATAAAAAAGCGAGATTTTGAATAATCCTCAAAAGGGGTAGTACACGAGGATTTGCCAAAACTTGAGTCGGGATATTTTATGGACATTAAATTGATATTTTTATAAATTTGTGTCCATATGGATATTAGAATTAGAATTTGACCATATATGATAGAGTCTGTGCCTCAAACAGAGTTGATATAAAAATGCAAGATTTTGAATAATCCTCAAAGGGGGTAGTACACGAGGATTAGCCAAAACTTGAGTCGAGGTATTTTATGGATATTAAATTGACATTTTAGTAAATTTGTGTCCCTATGGATATTAGAATTTGAATTTGACCGTATATGGTCGAGTCCGGGCCTCAAATAGAGCTGATATAAAAAAGCGAGATTTATAATAATCCTCAAAGGGGGTAGTACACGAGGATTTGCCAAAACTTGAGTCGGTGTATTTTATAGATATTAAATTGATATTTTTGTAAATTAAGTCCCTATGGATATTAGAATTAGAATTTTACCGTATATGGTGGAGTCCGGGCGTCAAACAGAGCTGATATAAAAAAATCGGCCTTTCGAATAATCCTCAAAGGGGGTAGTACACGAGGATTTACCAAAACTTGAGTCGGGGTATTTTATGGATATTAAATTGACATTTTTGTAAATTTGGGTCCCTATGGATATTAGAATTAGAATTTGACCGTATATGGTGGAGTCCGGGCCTCAAAAAGAGCTGATATAAAAAAGCGGGCTTTTGAATAATCCTCAAAGGGGGTAGTACACGAGGATTTGCCAAAACTTGAGTCGGGGTATTTTATGGATATTAAATTGACATTTTTGTAAATTTGTGTCCCTATGGATATTAGAATTAGAATTTGACTGTATATGGTGGAGTCCGGGCCTCAAAAAGAGCTAATATAAAAAAGCGGGCTTTTCAATAATCCTCAAAGGGGGTAGTACACGAAGATTTGCCAAAACTTGAGTCGGGGTATTTTATGGATATTAAATTGACATTTTTGTAAATTTGTGTCCCTATGGATATTAGAATTAGAATTTGACCGTATATGGTGGAGTCCGGGCCTCAAACAGAGCTGATATAAAAAACGAGATTTTGAATAATCCTCAAATGGGTAGTACACGAGGATTTGCCAAAACTTGAGTCGGGGTATTTTATGGATATTAAATTGACATTTTTGTAAATTTGTGTCCCTATGGATATTAGAATTAGAATTTGACCGTATATGGTGGAGTCCGGGCCTCAAAAAGAGCTGATATAAAAAAACGAGATTTTGAATAATCCTCAAAGGGGTAGTACAAGAGGATTTGTCAAAACTTGAGTCGGGGTATTTTATGGATATTAAATTGACATTTTTATAAATTTGTGTCCATATGGATATTAGAATTAGAATTTGACCGTATATGATGGAGTCCGAGCCTCAAAAAGAGCTGATATAAAAAACCGAGATTTTGAATAATCCTCAAACGGGGTAGTACACGAGGATTTGCCAAAACTTGAATCGGGATATTTTATAGATATTAAATTGATATTTTTTTAAATTTGTATCCCTATGGATTTTAGAATTAGAATTCGACCGTATATGGTCGAGTCCGAGCCTCAAATAGAGCTGATATAAAAAAGCGAGATTTTGAATAATCCTCAAAAGGGGTAGTACACGAGGATTTGCCAAAACTTGAGTCGGGATATTTTATGGACATTAAATTGATATTTTTATAAATTTGTGTCCATATGGATATTAGAATTAGAATTTGACCATATATGATAGAGTCTGTGCCTCAAACAGAGTTGATATAAAAATGCAAGATTTTGAATAATCCTCAAAGGGGGTAGTACACGAGGATTAGCCAAAACTTGAGTCGAGGTATTTTATGGATATTAAATTGACATTTTAGTAAATTTGTGTCCCTATGGATATTAGAATTTGAATTTGACCGTATATGGTCGAGTCCGGGCCTCAAATAGAGCTGATATAAAAAAGCGAGATTTATAATAATCCTCAAAGGGGGTAGTACACGAGGATTTGCCAAAACTTGAGTCGGTGTATTTTATAGATATTAAATTGATATTTTTGTAAATTAAGTCCCTATGGATATTAGAATTAGAATTTTACCGTATATGGTGGAGTCCGGGCGTCAAACAGAGCTGATATAAAAAAATCGGCCTTTCGAATAATCCTCAAAGGGGGTAGTACACGAGGATTTACCAAAACTTGAGTCGGGGTATTTTATGGATATTAAATTGACATTTTTGTAAATTTGGGTCCCTATGGATATTAGAATTAGAATTTGACCGTATATGGTGGAGTCCGGGCCTCAAAAAGAGCTGATATAAAAAAGCGGGCTTTTGAATAATCCTCAAAGGGGGTAGTACACGAGGATTTGCCAAAACTTGAGTCGGGGTATTTTATGGATATTAAATTGACATTTTTGTAAATTCGTGTCCCTATGGATATTAGAATTAGAATTTGACCGTATATGGTGGAGTCCGGGCCTCAAAAAGAGTTGATATAAAAAAGGGGGTTTTGAATAATCCTCAAAGGGGGTAGTACACGAGGATTTGCCAAAATTTGAGTCGGGGTATTTTATGGATATTAAATTGACATTTTTTTAAATTTGTGTCCCTATGGATATTGGAATTAGAATTTGACCGTATATGGTGGAGTCCGGGCCTCAAACCGAGCTGATATAAAAAACGAGATTTTGAATAATCCTCAAATGGGTAGTACACGAGGATTTGCCAAAACTTGAGTCGGGGTATTTTATGGATATTAAATTGACATTTTTGTAAATTTGTGTCCCTATGGATATTAGAATTAGAATTTGACTGTGTATGGTGGAGTCCGGGCCTCAAAAAGAGCTGATATAAAAAACGAGATTTTGAATAATCCTCAAAGGGGGTAGTACACGAGGATTTGCCAAAACTTGAATCGGGATATTTTATAGATATTAAATTGATATTTTTGTAAATTTGTATCCCTATGGATATTAGAATTAGAATTCGACCGTATATGGTCGAGTCCGAGCCTCAAATAGAGCTGATATAAAAAAGCGAGATGAATAATCCTCAAAGGGGGTAGTACACGAGGATTTGCCAAAACTTGAGTCGGGATATTTTATGGATATTAAATTGATATTTTTATAAATTTGTGTCCATATGGATATTAGAATTAGAATTTGACCGTATATGATAGAGTCTGTGCCTCAAACAGAGCTGATATAAAAATGCAAGATTTTGAATAATCCTCAAAGGGGGTAGTACACGAGGATTAGCCAAAACTTGAGTCGAGGTATTTTATGGATATTAAATTGACATTTTAGTAAATTTGTGTCCCTATGGATATTAAAATTTGAATTTGACCGTATATGGTCGAGTCCGGGCCTCAAATAGAGCTGATATAAAAAAGCGAGATTTTGAATAATCCTCAAATGGGGTAGTACACGAGGATTTGCCAAAACTTGAGTCGTGGTATTTTATAGATATTAAATTGATATTTTTGTAAATTAAGTCCCTATGGATATTAGAATTAGAATTTTACCGTATATGGTGGAGTCCGGGCGTCAAACAGAGCTGATATAAAAAAATCGGCCTTTTGAATAATCCTCAAAGGGGGTAGTACACGAGGATTTGCCAAAACTTGAGTCGGGGTATTTTATGGATATTAAATTGACATTTTTGTAAATTTGTGTCCCTATGGATATTAGAATTAGAATTTGACCGTATATGGTGGAGTCCGGGCCTCAAAAAGAGCTGATATAAAAAAGCGGGCTTTTGAATAATCCACAAAGGGGGTAGTACACGAGGATTTGCCAAAACTTGAGTCGGGGTATTTTATGGATATTAAATTGACATTTTTGTAAATTTGTGTCCCTATGGATATTAGAATTAGAATTTGACCGTATATGGTGGAGTCCGGGCCTCAAAAAGAGCTGATATAAAAAACCGGGCTTTTGAATAATCCTCAAAGGGGGTAGTACACGAGGATTTGCCAAAACTTGAGTCGGGGTATTTTATGGATATTAAATTGACATTTTTGTAAATTTGTGTCCCTATGGATATTAGAATTAGAATTTTACCGTATAT
This sequence comes from Oenanthe sinensis, assembly GCA_028671895.1. Classification (NCBI taxonomy): domain Eukaryota; kingdom Viridiplantae; phylum Streptophyta; class Magnoliopsida; order Apiales; family Apiaceae; genus Oenanthe; species Oenanthe sinensis. Next base: position 46,928,280 of record CM053806.1, on the reverse strand, counting down.
GGTGGAGTCCGGGCCTTAAAAAGAGCTGATATAAAAAAGTGAGATTTTGAATAATCCTCAAAGGGAGTAGTACTCGAGGATTTTCCAAAACTTGAGTCGGGGTATTTTATGGATATTAAATTGATATTTTTGTAAATTTGTGTCTCTATGGATATTGGAATTAGAATTTGACCGTATATGGTGGAGTCCGGGCCTCAAACAGAGCTGATATAAAAAAGAGGGCTTTTGAATAATCCTCAAAGGCGGTAGTACACGAGGATTTGCCAAAACTTGAGTCGGGGTATTTTATGGATATTAAATTGACATTTTTGTAAATTTGTGTCCCTATAGATATTAGAATTAAAATTTGACCGTATATGGTGGAGTCCGGGCCTCAAAAAGAGTTGGTATAAAAAAGGGGGTTTTGAATAATCCTCAAAGGGGATAGTACACGAGGATTTGCCAAAACTTGAGTCGGGGTATTTTATGGATATTAAATTGATATTTTTGTAAACTTGTGTCCCTATGGATATTATAATTAGAATTTGACCGTATATGGTGGAGTCCGGGCCTCAAACAGAGCTGATATAAAAAACAAGATTTTGAATAATCCTCAAAGGGGGACACGAGGATTTGCCAAAACTTGAGTCGGGGTATTTTATGGATATTAAATTGACATTTTTGTAAATTTGTGTCCCTATGGATATTAGAATTAGAATTTGACCGTATATGGTGGAGTTCGGGCCTCAAAAAGAGCTGATATAAAAAAGCGAGATTTTGAATAATCCTCAAAGGGGGTAGTACACGAGGATTTGCCAAAACTTGAGTCGGGGTATTTTATAGATATTAAATTGATATTTTTGTAAATTTGTGTCTCTATGGATATTGGAATTAGAATTTGACCGTATATGGTCGAATCCGAGCCTCAAATAGAGTTGATATAAAAAAGCGAGATTTTGAATAATCCTCAAAGGGGGTAGTACACGAGGATTTGCCAAAACTTGAGTCGGGATATTTTATGGATATTAAATTGATATTTTTGTAAATTTGTGTCTCTATGGATATTGGAATTAGAATTTGACCGTATATGGTTGAGTCCGGGCCTCAAACAGAGCTGATATAAAAAAGCGGGCTTTTGAATAATCCTTAAAGGGGGTAGTACACGAGGATTTGATAAAACTTGAGTCGGTGTATTTTATGGATATTAAATTGACATTTTTACAAATCTGTGTCCCTATGGATATTAGAATTAGAATTTGACCGTATATGGTGGTGTCCGGGCCTCAAAAAGAGCTGATATAAAAAAGCGGGCTTTTCAATAATCCTCAAAGGGGGTAGTACACGAGGATTTGCCAAAACTTGAGTCGGGGTATTTTATGGATATTAAATTGACATTTTTGTAAATTTGTGTCCCTATAGATATTAGAATTAGAATTTGACCGTATATGGTGGAGTCCGGGCCTCAAAAAGAGCTGATATAAAAAAGCGGGCTTTTGAATAATCCTCAAAGGGGGTAGTACACGAGGATTTGCCAAAACTTGAGTCCGGGTATTTTATGGATATTAAATTGACATTTTTGTAAATTTGTGTCCCTATGGATATTAGAATTAGAATTTGACCGTATATGGTGGAGTTCGGGCCTCAAAATGAGCTGATATAAAAAATCGAGATTTTGAATAATCCTCAAAGGGTTAGTACAAGAGGATTTGTCAAAACTTGAGTCGGGGTATTTTATGGATATTAAATTGACATTTTTATAAATTTGTGTCCATATGGATATTAGAATTAGAATTTGACCGTATATGGTTGAGTCCGAGCCTCAAAAAGAGCTGATATAAAAAACCGAGATTTTGAATAATCCTCAAAGGGGGTAGTACACGAGGATTTGCCAAAACTTGAATCGGGGTATTTTATAGATATTAAATTGATATTTTTGTAAATTTGTATCCCTATGGATATTAGAATTAGAATTTGACCGTATATCGTCGAGTCCGGGCCTCAAATGGAGCAGATATAAAAACGCGAGATTTTGAATAATCCTCAAAGGGGGTAGTACACGAGGATTAGCCAAAACTTGAGTCGAGGTATTTTATGGATATTAAATTGACATTTTAGTAAATTTGTGTCCCTATGGATATTAGAATTTGAATTTGACCGTATATGGTCGAGTCCGGGCCTCAAATAGAGCTGATATAAAAAAGCGAGATTTTGAATAATCCTCAAAGGGGGTAGTACACGAGGATTTGCCAAAACTTGAGTCGGGGTATTTTATAGATATTAAATTGATATTTTTGTAAATTAAGTCCCTATGGATATTAGAATTAGAATTTTACCGTATATGGTGGAGTCCGGGCGTTAAACAGAGCTGATATAAAAAAATCGGCCTTTTGAATAATCCTCAAAGGGGGTAGTACACGAGGATTTGCCAAAACTTGAGTCGGGGTATTTTATGGATATTAAATTGATATTTTTATAAATTTATGTCTCTATGGATATTGGTATTAGAATTTGACCATATATGGTGGAGTCCGGGCCTCAAACAGAGCTGATATAAATGTTAGTATAGGTGCCCTAGAGGCAATACAATGTTTCTTTTAATAGACCTTTATGTCATTTGATTATTCAATAAACGTATTTATTATGACTTTAAATACTGCGATATATTTGTTAGCATAATAAATGTCCTTAGAATCATGATACACATTGTATAGTTTAGTACATGACTTGAACTTGAGATTATATAATAGATCATATTCTTAAATGTCCCTAGTCGAGTATTATTATTTTAGGACAATAATAATACATAAATAGACTAGTATGTTGTTTGACTGATAACCACATCTCATTGGTTATAAGTATGGGGATACTAAAGTCAACACATAGGTACATGAGGAGTATATGGTACTGGACAGACCCACAGTGAGATTCTTCATGTTTAATAAAGTCATAAGAAAGACTCACAGTGATAATGGTGTAATGATCCTCTGACTTGAGATCATTATATTTCTATACGAGGATTAATATACTTTGACTACATTAAAAGTTACCTTTGACCGGGTAATGATAAAAGTGGACATCGGGTATATCATGAGTCGTATGAGAAATATGAATGATAGATAAAGGATTTAACCCTCCTATAATTAGGAGAGATATTATTGGCCTCTTGATTGAGTGAGACTATAAAATGCATGGTCGTGCTCAAATAATGATTTGTTTTCATAGTCTACTCATGGATCAAGTAAACCCGGATTAAATGTTGAAGAGGATGACTAAATACATGCCTCGAGTTTAATCTATAATATATATGGTTAAAGGGATTATATTACACGGAAACATTAATCACGAAAGGTTTTATCGAATCACGATTTAATTATTATTTAATTAGGTAGCAATGATGTATTACTAGATACCGCTCATTGTTTATAATTTTATTGGAGAATAAAATTATTGCTAATTAAATAATAGCCTATAGGGTCACACACATAGAGCACTTCAAGGAATAGTTAATTTAAATTATAGATTTAAATTAATTGATGATTATTTGAATTTTATTATATTAATTAAGTGAGACTTAATTAATTGAAATAATATTATTCGAATTTGAATTCTGCCCTTAATAATTAAGTATGACTTAGTTATTAATTAAATAATAGAAATTCGGTTTTTATTATTTAATCATAAACCTACATGGGTTAGGCTTTGCTGTTATGGGTTGCTGATTGGGCCTCATAACCAGCATTATAAATAGATAATGATAGGGTTAAGAGGGATGACGTTTTTGAGAAACAAAACCCTAAAGGCAGCATCAGCAAGGAGGCAGAAAGAACAAAATTCGAAATCATCAAAGGAGGCTATCCATTCTGTAATCAAGATCGTGAGACGTTCTTGAAGGTGCTCGTGTGGATACCATATAGGTGTTTTCGAGAAGAAGACACAAGTCGTGAAAGCTAGGATCTCCGTTGAGTTCGTAGAAGTCAAGACCAAGAAAATGTATGATTCCGTTTCACAAGAATCAGTCCGAACTTATACATGATCCTGCGTTTAGGTTCCGAATTTTTGTTATATTTACGTTTAATCCGCTGCGTTTTATGCCTCGGAACCCAACAATGGTATCAGAGCTACGTGTATAAGGGACTGATTTGGTTACGTGTTTTATGTATTTGATGAATACATGCTTGTTTTGGTGACTGCCATGCCATGCTACTGCTTTGTCATAATCTGTTATGCCACTGCCATGCTACTGCTTTGCTACTGCCATGCCTGTTAGAGACTGCCATGCTACTGCAATGTTATAATCTGTTATGACATGATATGAATGATTTATATGCCTTATTGCGATTTGTATATTATGCATGAGGGTCGGTTTATATAGTGATATAAACTGGTGGACAGATTGTGTTGGACATGTTTATATAGTGATATATGCAGTGGGGAAAAAGGCCAACAGATATGATCTGTAGTTCAGAAATTGATGATTTCTAAATAGGACTGGTCTTCGAAAATTAAAAAAAAATTCTGATTTCGAGCTGACCTAGCAGCTCGACCCCAGCCGGGGGCTGCCGCCCCCAGACCTCGCCCAGGGGCTGCCGCCCCCGGACCCCCGCCCAGGGGCTGCCGCCCCCGGACCCCCGCATTATTTTTGTTGTGTACTTGAGCATGGTGCTGGTTATGGCCTTTGGAACCCTAGATTAATGGTTTTTGGTTTTATAAATACGACTTGCATGTCGTTTTCTTCATTCTTGTAATTTATTAACCTCGAATGTAACTCGAGTTTTCTTATGTAAGTACATTAGTATAGGTTGTATTCAATTATTCCATGTAATATACTTGAAGATTGAAGGATGATCCAAGAAGAGGAGCAAGCACCCATGGATACAAGAAGAATGAAGACATGTAATTGTATTTATATATTACCACCATAGATTGACTTTGATCATTTCATTAGCTCGAAAGGATCACATAGGAAAGGGGTCATAACCAAGCACGTTTACATACTGCACTTTACATATTGATGTATGAATGTATGTGTAGAGTAGAAGATGCATGCTTTAATTAGATTAATTATGCATGTATTAGATACGTCACCCATGCCATGCTTGTCATGCTAAACAAGATAAAATCTGTAACGATTTAAGATTTTAAAATTAACAAACGATCATGAGATTCTTGTGTTTATGAAATATGGATTTTTAAAACACGGAATTGAATATGGATTTTGACATCTATAATTGGGATTTTCTGACAAAAACGGATATGCGTATTCGTAAGGCTGATGGGTTTTAAGTGTGACCACTGGTATCCTCCATCTACCTGGGAAATGAACAATTTAAGATGTCAATTTGAAATATTTAGTTCAAGGAAAAATTGAGGATCTCTTCATGATGTGATCATGATCGTCATAAATTTTATAAACCCCTTAACAAAATATTAAGTTTTAATCGGATGCTTTCCAATGAATGAACACTCATCGAATCCTAGATCGATTAGGGGAAAGACTGTCAGTGGCAGGGGACTCCTATCTATCTTGGTGAGATGCGATGAATATAAACGGTTATATTCGGCCGTTGTATCATTGGGTCAAACTTAACTGAGTCGTCATAATAAGGTGAAAGTAAACGATTATATTCAACCATTATGAACTTAGAAGCATAGAGTTTGGTTAAAAATCTATTAGATAGATAAGATCAATCGTTGCTCACCAAACTATCCAAGAATTATATATGATATAATTGACAACTGTTGTCTACCTAAATAATCATTTTTAAGGACTTCCAGTGGTTGTCTTTGGACATGACGAAATATGGATCTTGGCTCACTAGAAAGAATTATGGGATATACTTTCCAAATTAATAGTAAGGGCTATTGATTTGATAAAAATAGTGGGAGATATATTATGAATGTATCATAATCATTTGAACATAATAAATAACTCAGACAATCTAATGTTTATTTTGTGCTTTTAACATTGTAGATACCAAGTAATGGCAAACAACACAAACACACTATCCGTACGATCAGTCCTTGAGAAGGATAAGCTGACAGGAGGAAACAACTTCCTAGACTGGCAGAGGAATTTGAGGATTGTCCTCAGGCAGGAGCGCAAGCTTCATGTCATTGATATTCCTCCGGCAGGTCCCCTTCCTGAGGGCGCTACTGTTGAGGAACGAGCGGCCCACACAAAGGATGAGAATGATGCAACTGATGTTGCATGTCTTATGTTGGCAACTATGAGTGCTGAGCTTCAAAGACAGCATGTGCATATGGATGCATATACTATCTATGAGCACTTGCAAAGCATGTTTGCAAGCCAAACTCGTCAAGAAAGGTCCAACACGAGTAATTCACTCTTTAATTGCAAACAAGGGGCAAGTGAACCAATTGGCCCACATGTTCTGAAGATGATTGGTTACATTAAGTACCTTGAAACTTTGGGTTTCCCGATTATTCAGGAAATTGGTATTGACCTAATCATGAATTCTTTGAACAATAAATTCACCCAGTTTATCATAAACTACAATATGAATGAATTTGAAAAAACACCTACTGAATTGTTGGCTATGTTGAGAACATATGAGACCAACATGAAGACGGCTGAACCTGCTCCCATACTGATGGTGGGCAATAAAGGTAAGGCCAAAGGGAAAGGCAAGTGGAAGGGTAAGAAGAAGACAGGTTCTGATTCTACACTCAAGCCAAAGTCAGGTCCTAAACAGGCTTTAAAGCCTAAAGGTGGGGTCGCTAAGGGTGAATGTCACTACTGTAAGAAAACTGGTCACTGGAAGAGAAACTGTTCAGTTTACTTGGAGGATCTGAAGAAGAAGAGGGCTGAGCAAGCTTCTACTTCAGGTATATATGTTATAGAAGTCAATCTGTCTATTTCTACATCTTGGGTATTGGATACTGGATGTGCTTCTCACATTTGTATAAATGTGCAGGAAATGCAGAGAAGTAGGACATTGGCTAAAGGAGAAATGGACCTACGAGTTGCCAATGGAGCAAGAGTTGCTGCTTTAGCTGTAGGAACATATTATTTATCTTTGCCCTCTGGGCTAGTTTTAGAACTGGAAAATTGTTATTACGTGCCTGCGATTCGCAGAAACATTATTTCTGTTTCTTGTTTGGACAAGAAAGGTTTTTCGTTTACGATAAAGAACAACAGTTGCTCTTTTGCTTTAAATGATTTAACCTATGGTGTTGCGCGTTTGTTTAATGGTTTATATGTTCTTGACTTAGATAATCCTATCTGTAATATAGAAAATAAACGACTTAAAGTTAATGACTCAAATCAAACATACCTCTGGCATTGTCGTCTAGGCCATATAAATGAGAAACACATATCCAAATTTCATAAGGATGGATATTTGGATAAGTTTGATTTTGAATCATACCAAGAATGCGAATCTTGTTTGCTTGGTAAAATGACTAAAGCCCCTTTCACTGGTAAGGGTCAAAGGGCCACTGAACGTCTGGAGCTAATACATAGTGATGTATGCGGCCCAATGCGTGTGATGACTAGAGGAGCCTACTACTACTTCATAATATTTACTGATGATTTCAGTAGATATGGATATGTATATCTTATGAAGAATAAATCCGATTCTTTTGAAAAGTTCAAAGAATACAAGGCTGAAGTAGAGAAGCAAATTGGCGGAGGCACAAGTATTAAAATCTTACGATCTGATCGTGGAGGAGAATACTTGAGCACAGAATTTAAAGATTATTTAAAGGAGTGTGGTATTGTATCACAACTCACTCCGCCAGGTACACCTCAATGGAATGGAGTTTCAGAGAGGAGAAATCGCACCTTGTTGGACATGGTGCGATCGATGATGAGTCATGCAGATCTTCCAATTAGTTTCTGGGGTTATGCTCTAGAAACAGCAGCTTTCAAACTTAACTGTGTTCCTACTAAGAAGGTTCAAAAGACTCCATATGAGATATGGGAGAAGAAACGGTCAGGCATGAGCTTTATGAAAGTTTGGGGTTGCAAGGCGTTTGTGAAGCGTCAAGTATCTGACAAGCTTGGACCTAAATCTGAAGAGTGCAATTTTGTGGGATACCCTAGGGAAACAAAGGCGTACTATTTCTATAGTCCTTCTGAGCAGAAAGTGTTCATTGCTCGAGATGCTGTTTTCATGGAAAGAGATTTTATTTCTAAAAGAAACAGTGGGAGAACTATAGACCTCGATGAAGATCGAGAACCACAAAATAGTATTGAACCTGAAGTGGAACAAGAGCAGGATAATGATAATGCTCAACAAACACAGGTTGTTCGTAGAACTGGTAGAATTCGCCATGAGCCAGAGAGATATGGATTTCTCTTGACTCAATGTGGTGATTTGATGCTCATAGATGAAGATGAGCCTCTCACATACCAAGATGCTATGAACAGTCCAGACTCTAAGAGATGGCTAGAAGCCATGAAATCCGAGATGAATTCCATGTACGAAAACCGAGTACAGACTTTGGTTGATCCACCTGAAGGGGTAAAACCCATAGGGTGCAAATGGGTTTTCAAGAAGAAAACTGGCATGGATGGAAATGTTCAGACCTATAAAGCAAGGCTGGTTGCAAAAGGTTTCAGACAAATTCATGGTATTGACTATGATGAGACTTTCTCACCAGTGGCTATGGTCAAGTCCATAAAGATTTTGCTTGCTATTGCAGCATTCCATGATTATGAAATATGGCAAATGGATGTCAAAACAGCCTTCCTTAACGGAATCCTTGAAGAGGATGTGGATGTGTACATGACACAACCTGAAGGTTTTGTCGATCCAAGGAATGTTAGCAAGGTATGTAAATTACATCGATCCATTTATGGATTGAAGCAAGCCTCTAGGAGATGGAATATCCGTTTTGATGAAACAGTCAAAGAGTATGGCTTTGTTCAAAACGAAGATGAACCTTGTGTTTACAAAAAGGTTAGTGGGAGCCATGTGGCATTCATAGTACTATATGTTGATGACATACTACTAATGGGGAATGACATACCTTCTCTCAAGGCTGTTAAGATTTGGTTAGGGAGCAACTTCTCTATGAAAGACTTAGGAGAAGCATCCTACATTCTAGGAATGAGGATCTATAGGGATAGATCTAGAAGGATGATTGGTCTAAGTCAGAGTACATACATCGATAAGGTTTTGCATCGTTTTGGTATGCAAAATGCAAAAAGGGGATATGTCCCCGTGTCTCAAGGGATAACGATCTCTAAAGATCAGTGTCCGAAATCATTGGATGACAAGGACCACATGAGTAAGGTTCCATATGCCTCAGCAATTGGATCCATCATGTATGCGATGGTATGTACTCACCCAGATGTTTCGTATGCTTTAAGCATGACGAGCAGATACCAATCTAATCCAGGTGAGGTCACTGGACGGCTGTCAAGAATATTCTAAAGTACTTGAAAAGGACTAAAGATTCATTCTTGGTGTATGGAGGAGAGGAAAAACTGGTTGTAAAAGGTTACACCGATGCAAGTTTCCAAACAGACAGGGATGATACTGTATCACAGTCTGGTTTTGTGTTTTGTCTAAACGGAGGTGCTGTAAGTTGGAAGAGTTCAAAGCAAGAAACAGTAGCTGATTCTACAATGGAGGCTGAGTACATTGCAGCTTGTGAAGCGGCTAAGGAAGCTGTTTGGATTCGAAAATGCATTACTGATTTGGGAGTGGTTCCATCGATCGCAGATCCCATTGATCTATACTGCGATAATAATGGAGCCATTGCACAGGCTAAAGAACCTAGAGCTCACTCCTGAACCAAACATATACTCAGGAGATATCACCTCATTCGAGAGATTAATGAAAGGGGTGACATACACATATGTAAAGTGCACACATGATAACATTGCAGACCCACTGACCAAAGGCTTGTCGCAGACGAAGCACGATGGTCACACTAGTTCCATGGGTATTAGATACATGGGAGATTGGCTCTAGTGCAAGTGGGAGATTGTTAGTGTAGGTGCCCTAGAGGAAATACAATGTTTCTTTTAATAGACCTTTATGTCATTTGATTATTCAATAAACGTATTTATTATGACTTTAAATACTGCGATATATTTGTTAGCATAATAAATGTCCTTAGAATCATGATACACATTGTATAGTTTAGTACATGACTTGAACTTGAGATTATATAATAGATCATATTCTTAAATGTCCCTAGTCGAGTATTATTATTATAGGACAATAATAATACATAAATAGACTAGTATGTTGTTTGACTGATAACCACATCTCATTGGTTATAAGTATGGGATACTAAAGTCAACACATAGGTACATGCAGGAGTACATGGTACTGGACATACCCACAGTGAGATTCTTCATGTTTAATAAAGTCATAAGAAAGACTCACAGTGATAATGGTGTAATGATACTCTGACTTGAGATCATTATATTTCTATACGAGGATTAATATACTTTGACTACATTAAAAGTTACCTTTGACCGGGTAATGATAAAAGTGGAGATCGGGTATATCATGAGTCGTATGAGAAATATGAATGATAGATAAAGGATTTAACCCTCCTATAATTAGGAGAGATATTATTGGCATCTTGATTGAGTGAGACTATAAAATGCGTGGCCGTGCTCAAATAATGATTTGTTTTCATAGTCTACTCATGGATCAAGTAAACCCGGATTAAATGTTGAAGAGGATGACTAAATACATGCCTCGAGTTTAATCTATAATATATATGGTTAAAGGGATTATATTACACGGAAACATTAATCACGAAAGGTTTTATCGAATCACGATTTAATTATTATTTAATTAGGTAGCAATGATGTATTACTAGATACCGCTCATTGTTTATAATTTTATTGGAGAATAAAATTATTGCTAATTAAATAATAGCCTATAGGGTCACACACATAGAGCACTTCAAGGAATAGTTAATTTAAATTATAGATTTAAATTAATTGATGATTATTTGAATTTTATTATATTAATAAAGTGAGACTTAATTAATTGAAATAATATTATTCGAATTTGAATTCTGCCCTTAATAATTAAGTATGACTTAGTTATTAATTAAATAATAGAAATTCGGTTTTTATTATTTAATCCTAAACCTACATGGGTTAGGCTTTGCTGTTATGGGTTGCTGATTGGGCCTCTTAACCAGCGTTATAAGTAGATAATGATTGGGTTAAGAGGGATGACGTTTTTGAGAAACAAAACCCTAAAGGCAGCATCAGCAAGGAGGCAGAAAGAACAAAATTCGAAATCATCAAAGGAGGCTAGTACATCCATTCCGTAATCAAGATCGTGAGACGTTCTTGAAGGTGCTCGTGTGGATACCATAGAGGTGTTTTCGAGAAGAAGACACAAGTCGTGAAAGCTAGGATCTCCGTTGAGTTCGTAGAAGTCAAGACCAAGAAAAGGTATGATTCCGTTTCACAAGAATCAGTCCGAACTTATACATGATCCTGCGTTTAGGGTTCCGAATTTTTGTTATATTTACGTTTAATCCGCTGCGTTTTATGCCTCGGAAACCAACAATAAAAAAAGCGGGCTTTTGGATAATTTCAAAGGGGATAGTACACGAGGATTTGCCAAAACTTGAGTCGGGGTATTTTATGGATATTAAATTGATATTTTTGTAAATTTATGTCTCTATGGATATTGGAATTAGAATTTGACCATATATGGTGGAGTCCGGGCATAAAACAGAGCTGATATAAAAAAAGCGGGCTTTTGAATAATCCTCAAAGGTGGGGTAGTACACGAGGATTTGCCAAAACTTGAGTCGGGGTATTTTATGGATATTAAATTGAAATTTTTGTAAATTTGTGTCGCTATGGATATTAGAATTAGAATTTGACCGTATATGGTGGAGTCCGGGCCTCAAAAAGAGCTGATATAAAAAAGCGAGCTTTTGAATAATTCTCAAAGGGGGTAGTACACGAGGATTTGCCAAAACATGAGTTGCGGTTTTTTATGGATAATAAATTGATATTTTTGTAAATTTGTGTCCCTATGGATATTAGAATTAGAATTTGACCGTATATGGTCGAGTCCGGGCGTCAAACAGAGCTGATATAAAAAAGCGGGCTTTTGAATAATCCTCAAAGGGGGTAGTACACGAGGATTTGCCAAAACTTGAGTCGGGGTATTTTATGGATATTAAATTGATATTTTTGTAAATTTGTGTCCCTATGGATATTAGAATTAGAATTTGACCGTATATGGTGGAGTCTGGGCCTCAAAGAGAGCTGATATAAAAAACCGGGCTTTTGAATAATCCTCAAAGGGGTAGTACACGAGGATTTGCCAAAACTTGAGTCGGGGTATTTTATGGATATTAAATTGATATTTTTGTTAATTTGTGTCCCTATGGATATTAGAATTAGAATTTGACCTTATATGGTCGAGTCCGGGCCTCAAATAGAGTTGATATAAAAAGCGAGATTTTGAATAATCCTCAAAGTGGGTAGTACACGAGGATTTGCCAAAACTTGAGTCGGGATATTTTATGGATATTAAATTGATATTTTTGTAAATTTATGTCCCTATGGATATTGGAATTAGAATTTGACCATATTTGGTGGAGTCCGGGCCTCAAACAGAGCTGATATAAAAAAACAAGATTTTGAATAATCCTCAAAGGGGGTAGTACACAAGGATTTGCCAAAACTTGAGCCGGGGTATTTTATGGATATTAAATTGATATTTTTGTAAATTTATGTCCCTATGGATATTAGAATTAGAATTTGACCGTATATGGTGGAGTCCGGGCCTCAAACAGAGCTGATCTAAAAAAAGCGGGCTTTTGAATAATCCTCAAAGGGGGTAGTACACGAGGATTTGCCAAAACTTGAGTCGTGGTATTTTATGGATATTAAATTGATATTTTTATAAATTTGTGTCCATATGGATATTTGAATTAGAATTTGACCATATATGGTGGAGTCCGGGCCTCAAACAGAGCTGATATAAAAAAAAGGGCTTTTGAATAATCCTCAAAGGGGGTAGTACACGAGGATTTGCCAAAACTTGAGTCGGAGTATTTAATGGATATTAAATTGATAATTTTGTAAATTTGTGTCCCAATGGATATTAGAATTAGAATTTGACCGTATATGGTGGAGTCCGGGCCTCAAACAGAGCTGATATAAAAAAACGGGCTTTTGAATAATCCTCAAAGGGGGTAGTACACGAGGATTTGCCAAAACTTGAGTCGGGGTATTTTATGGATATTAAATTGATATTTTTATAAATTTGTGTCCATATGGATATTGGAATTAGAATTTAACCATATATGGTGGAGTCCGGGCCTCAAACAGAGCTGATATAAAAAAAACGGGCTTTTGAATAATCCTCAAAGGGCGTAGTACACGAGGATTTGCCAAAACTTGAGTCGGAGTATTTTATGGATATTAAATTGATAATTTTGTAAATTTGTGTCCCAATGGATATTAGAATTAGAATTTGACCGTATATGGTGGAGTCCGGTCCTCAAACAGAGCTGATATAAAAAAACGGGCTTTTGAATAATCCTCAAAGGGGATAGTACACGAGGATTTGCCAAAACTTGAGTCGGGGTATTTTATGGATATTAAATTGATATTTTTGTAAATTTGTGTCCCTATGGATATTAGAATTAGAATTTGACCGTATATGGTGGAGTCCGGGCCTCAAACAGAGCTGATATAAAAAAACGTGCTTTTGAATAATCCTCAAAGGGGATAGTACACGAGGATTTGCCAAAACTTGAGTCGGGGTATTTTATGGATATTAAATTAAATTTTTTTGTAAATTTGTGTCCCTATGGATATTAGAATTAGAATTTGACCGTATACGGTGGAGTCCGGGCCTCAAACAGAGCTGATATAAAAAAAGCGGGTTTTTGAATAATCCTCAAAGGGGGTAGTACACAAGGATTTGCCAAAACTTGAGTCTGGGTATTTTATGGATATTAAATTGATATTTTTATAAATTTGTGTCCATATGGATATTGGAATTAGAATTTGACCATATATGGTGGAGTCCGGGCCTCAAACAGAGCTGATATAAAAAAAGCGGGCTTTTGAATAATCCTCAAAGGGGGTAGTACACGAGGATTTGCCAAAACTTGAGTCTGGGTATTTTATGGATATTAAATTGATATTTTTATAAATTTGTGTCCATATGGATATTGGAATTAGAATTTGACCATATATGGTGGAGTCCGGGCCTCAAACAGAGCTGATATAAAAAAAACGGGCTTTTGAATAATCCTTAAAGGGGGTAGTACACAAGGATTTTCCAAAACTTGAGTCGGAGTATTTTATGGATATTAAATTGATAATTTTATAAATTTGTGTCCCAATGGATATTAGAATTAGAATTTGACCGTATATGGTGGAGTCCGGGCCTCAAACAGAGCTGATATAAAAAAACGGGCTTTTGAATAATTCTCAAAGGGGATAGTACACGAGGATTTGCCAAAACCTGAGTCGGGGTATTTTATGGATATTAAATTGATATTTTTGTAAATTTGTATCCCTATGGATATTAGAATTAGAATTTGACCGTATATCGTCGAGTCCGGGCCTCAAATGGAGCTGATATAAAAAAGCGAGTTTTTGAATAATCCTCAAAGGGGGTAGTACACGAGGATTTGCCAAAACTTGAGTTACGGTTTTTTATGGATATTAAATTGATATTTTTGTAAATTTGTGTCCCTATGGATATTAGAATTAGAATTTGACCGTATATGGTGGAGTCTGGGCCTCAAACAGAGCTGATATAAAAAAAGCGGGCTTTTGAATAATCCTCAAAGGGGGTAGTACACGAGGATTTGCCAAAACTTGAGTCGGGGTATTTTATGGATATTAAATTGACATTTTTATAAATTTGTGTCCCTATGGATATTGGAATTAGAATTTGACCATATATGGTGGAGTCCGGGCCTCAAACAGAGCTGATAAAAAAAACGGACTTTTGAATAATCCTCAAAGGGGGTAGTACATGAGGATTTGCCAAAACTTGAGTCTGGTTATTTTATGGATATTAAATTGATATTTTTCTAAATTTATGTCCCTATGGATATTGGAATTAGAATCTGACCATATATGGTGGAGTCCATGTTAGTGTAGGTGCCCTAGAGGCAATACAATGTTTTTTTTTAATAGACCTTTATGTCATTTGATTATTCAATAAACGTATTTATTATGACTTTAATTACTGCGATATATTTGTTAGCATAATAAATGTCCTTAGAATCATGATACACATTGTATAGTTTAAGTACATGACTTGAACTTGAGATTATATAATATATCATAATCTTAAAAATTCCTAGTCGAGTATTATTATTATAGGACAATAATAATACATAAATAGACTAGTATGTTCTTTGAGAGATAACCTCATCTCATTGGTTATAAGTATGGGGATACTAAAGTCAATACATAGGTACATGTAGGAGTGCATGGTACTGGACAGACCCATAGTGAGATTCTTCATGTTTAATAAAGTCATAAGAAAGACTCACAGTGATAATGGTGTAATGATCCTTTGACTTGAGATCATTATATTGTTGGTGTAGGTGCCCTAGAGGCAATACAATGTTTATTTTGATAAACCTTTATGTCAATTGATTATTCAATAAACATATTTATTATGACTTTAATTACTGCGATATATTTGTTAGCATAATAAATGTCCTTAGAATCATGATACACATTGTATAGTTTAGTACATGACTTGAACTTGAGATTATATAATATATCATATTCTTAAATGTCCCTAGTCGAGTATTATTATTATAGAACAATAATAATACATAAATAGACTAGTATGTTGTTTGACTGATAACCACATCTCATTGGTTATAAGTATGGGGATACTAAAGTCAATACATAGGTACATGTAGGAGTACATGATGCTGGACAGACCCACAGTGAGATTCTTCATGTTTAATAAAGTCATAAGAAAGACTCACAGTGATAATGGTGTAATGATCCTTTGACTTGAGATCATTATATTTCTATACGAGGATTAATATACTTTGACTACATTAAAACTTACCTTTGACCGGGTGATGATAAAAGTGGACATCGGGTATATCATGAGTCGTATGAGAAATATGAATGATAGATAAAGGATTTAACCCTCATATAATTAGGAGAGATATTATTGGCCTCTTGATTGAGTGAGACTATAAAATGCATGGCCGTGCTCAAATAATGATTTGTTTTTCATAGTCTACTCATGGATCAAGTAAACCCGGATTAAATGTTGAAGAGGATGACTAAATACATGTCTCGAGTTTAATCTATAATATATATGGTTAAAGGGACTATGTTACACGGAAACATTAATCACGAAAGGTTTTATCGAATCACGATTTAATTATTATTTAATTGGGTAGCAATGATGTATTACTAGATACCGCTCATTGTTTATAATTTTATTGGAGAATAAAATTATTGCTAATTAAATAATAGCCTATAGGGTCACACACATAGAGTACTTAAAGGAATAATTAATTAAAATTATAGATTTAAATTAATTGATGATTATTTGAATTTTATTATATTAATTAAGTGAGACTTAATTAATTGAAATAATATAAATTCGAATTTGAATTCTGCCATTAATAATTAAGTGTGACTTAGTTATTAATTAAATAATAAAATTCGGTTTTATTATTTAATCCTAAACCTACATGGGTTAGGCTTTGCTGTTATGGGTTGCTATTATGGGCCTATTAACCAACCATTATAAATAGATAATGTAGGGTTAATAGGTAGGTAGTTTTTAAGAAAAACGAACCCTAGCAGCAGCAAAGGCAGAGAGAAAAGGCAGAGGCAGAATTCGAAATCATCAGAGGAGGCTAGTACATCCGTTCCATAATCAAGATCGTGAGACGTTCTTGAAGGTGCTCGTGTGGATACCATAGAGGTGTTTTCAAGAGGAAGACACAAGTCGTGAAAGCTAGGATCTCCGTTGAGTTCGTAGTAGTCAAGACCAAACAAAGGTATGATTCCGTTTCACCATAATCTGTCAATCTTATACATGATCCTGCGTTAGGGTTCCGAAATTTTTCGTTATATTTACGTTTAATCCGCTGCGTTTTATGCCTCGGAACCCAACAATGGTATCAGAGCTACGTGTATAAGGGACAGATTTGGTTACGTGTTTTATGTATTTGATGCATACATGCCTGTTTTGGTGACTGCCATGCCATGCTACTGTTTTGTCATAATCTGTTATGCCACTGCCATGCTTCTGTTATGAGACTGCCATGCCTGTTATGAGACTGCTATGCTTCTGCTAATATGTAACTGTCAGAGAATGTATATTCTGTGTCTGATCAGAGTTTGTGAAATTGGAGCTGGGTCAGAGTTTAACAAACTCTGATGGACTCGCTCAGAGTTTAATAAACTCTGATGGTCAGGTCATAGTATAGGGCATGGTCAGAGTTTAACAAACTCCGATGGTCTCTGATCAGAGTTTAGCAGTAAACTCTGATGGACTGTGCTGATCAGAGTTTAGCAGTAAACTCTGATGGACTGTTCTGATCAGAGTTTAGCAGTAAACTCTGATGGACTGTTCTGATCAGAGTTTAGCAGTAAACTCTGATGGACTGTGCTGATCAGAGTTTAGCAGTAAACTCTGATGGACTGTGCTGATCAGAGTTTAGCAGTAAACTCTGATGGACTGTGCTGATCAGAGTTTAGCAGTAAACTCTGATGGACTGTGCTGATCAGAGTTTAGCAGTAAACTCTGATGGACTGTATAAATTGCAGTGGGGAAAAAGGCTAACAGATATGATCTGTAGTTCAGAAATTGATGATTTCTGAATAGGACTGTTCTTCGAAAATAAAAAATTTCCAAGCTCGAGCCTGGGGGCTGCCGCCCCCGAACCCCCGCCCAAGGGCTGCCGCCCCCGGACCCCGCAATATTTTATTTTGTGAACTTGAGCATGGTGCTGGTTATGGCCCTTAGACCCCTAGATTAATGGTTTTGGTTTTGGTTTTATAAATATGACTTGCATGTCGTTTTCTTCATTCTTGTATTTGTTTAACCTCGAATGTAACTCGAGTTTTCTTATGTAAGTACATTAGTATAGGTTGTATTCAATTATTCCATGTAATGTACTTGAAGATTGAAGGATGATCCAAGAGAGGAGCAAGCACCCATGGATACAAGAAGAATGAAGACATGTAATTGTATTTATATTTCACCACCATAGATTGACTTTGATCCTTTCATTAGCTCGAAAGGATCACATAGGAAAGGGGCCATAACCAAGCACGTTTACATACTGCACTTTACATATTGATGTATGAATGTATGTGTAGAGTAGAAGATGCATGCTTTAATTAGATTAATGATGTATGCATGTATTAGATACGTCACCCATGCCATGCTTGCCATGCTAAACAAGATAAAATCTGTAACGATTTAAGATTTTAAAATTAACAAACGATCATGAGATTCTTGTGTTTATGAAATATGGATTTTTAAAACACGGAATTGAATATGGATTTTGATGTCTATAATTGGGATTTTCTGACAAAAACGGATATGCGTATTCGTAAGGCTGATGGGTTTTAAGTGTGACCACTGGTATCCTCCATCTACCTGGGAAATGAACAATTTAAGATGTCAATTTGAAATATTTAGTTCAAGGAAAAATTGAGGATCTCTTCATGATGTGATCATGATCGTCATAAATTTTATAAACCCCTTAACAAAATATTAAGTTTTAATCGGATGCTTTCCAATGAATGAACACTCATCGAATCCTAGATCGATTAGGGGAAAGACTGTCAGTGGCAGGGGACTCCTATCTATCTTGGTGAGATGCGATGAATATAAACGGTTATATTCGGCCGTTGTATCATTGGGTCAAACTTAACTGAGTCGTCATAATAAGGTGAAAGTAAACGATTATATTCAACCATTATGAACTTAGAAGCATAGAGTTTGGTTAAAAATCTATTAGATAGATAAGATCAATCGTTGCTCACCAAACTATCCAAGAATTATATATGATATAATTGACAACTGTTGTCTACCTAAATAATCATTTTTAAGGACTTCCAGTGGTTGTCTTTGGACATGACGAAATATGGATCTTGGCTCACTAGAAAGAATTATGGGATATACTTTCCAAATTAATAGTAAGGGCTATTGATTTGATAAAAATAGTGGGAGATATATTATGAATGTATCATAATCATTTGAACATAATAAATAACTCAGACAATCTAATGTTTATTTTGTGCTTTTAACATTGTAGATACCAAGTAATGGCAAACAACACAAACACACTATCCGTACGATCAGTCCTTGAGAAGGATAAGCTGACAGGAGGAAACAACTTCCTAGACTGGCAGAGGAATTTGAGGATTGTCCTCAGGCAGGAGCGCAAGCTTCATGTCATTGATATTCCTCCGGCAGGTCCCCTTCCTGAGGGCGCTACTGTTGAGGAACGAGCGGCCCACACAAAGGATGAGAATGATGCAACTGATGTTGCATGTCTTATGTTGGCAACTATGAGTGCTGAGCTTCAAAGACAGCATGTGCATATGGATGCATATACTATCTATGAGCACTTGCAAAGCATGTTTGCAAGCCAAACTCGTCAAGAAAGGTCCAACACGAGTAATTCACTCTTTAATTGCAAACAAGGGGCAAGTGAACCAATTGGCCCACATGTTCTGAAGATGATTGGTTACATTAAGTACCTTGAAACTTTGGGTTTCCCGATTATTCAGGAAATTGGTATTGACCTAATCATGAATTCTTTGAACAACAAATTCACCCAGTTTATCATAAACTACAACATGAATGAATTTGACAAAACACCTACTGAATTGTTGGCTATGTTGAGAACATATGAGACCAACATGAAGACGGCTGAACCTGCTCCCATACTGATGGTGGGCAATAAAGGTAAGGCCAAAGGGAAAGGCAAGTGGAAGGGTAAGAAGAAGACAGGTTCTGATTCTACACCCAAGCCAAAGTCAAGTCTCAAACAGGCTTTAAAGCCTAAAGGTGGGGTCGCTAAGGGTGAATGTCACTACTGTAAGAAAACTGGTCACTGGAAGAGAAACTGTTCAGTTTACTTGGAGGATCTGAAGAAGAAGAGGGCTGAGCAAGCTTCTAATTTAGGTATATATGTTATAGAAGTCAATCTGTCTATTTCTACATCTTGGGTATTGGATACCGGATGTGCTTCTCACATTTGTATAAATGTGCAGGAAATGCAGAGAAGTAGGACATTGGCTAAAGGAGAAATGGACCTACGAGTTGCCAATGGAGCAAGAGTTGCTGCTTTAGCTGTAGGAACATATTATTTATCTTTGCCCTCTGGGCTAGTTTTAGAACTGGAAAATTGTTATAACGTGCCTGCGATTCGCAGAAACATTATTTCTGTTTCTTGTTTGGACAAGAAAGGTTTTTCGTTTACAATAAAGGACAACAGTTGCTCTTTTGCTTTGAATGATTTAACCTATGGTGTTGCGCGTTTGTTTTATGGTTTATATGTTCTTGACTTAGATAATCCTGTCTGTAATATAGAAAACAAACGACTTAAAGTTAATGACTCAAATCAAACATACCTCTGGCATTGTCGTCTAGGCCATATAAATGAGAAACGCATATCCAAATTACATAAGGGTGGATACTTGGATAAGTTTGATTTTGAATCATACCAAGAATGCGAATCTTGTTTGCTTGGTAAAATGACTAAAGTCCCTTTCACTGGTAAGGGTCAAAGGGCCACTGAACGTCTGGAGCTAATACATAGTGATGTATGTGGCCCAATGCGTGTGATGGCTAGAGGAGGCTACTACTACTTCATAACATTTACTGATGATTTCAGTAGATATGGGTATGTATATCTTATGAAGAATAAATCCGATTCTTTTGAAAAGTTCAAAGAATACAAGGCTGAAGTAGAAAAGCAAATTGGCGGAGGTACAAGTATTAAAATCTTACGATCTGATCGTGGAGGGGAATACTTGAGCACAGAATTTAAAGATTATTTAAAGGAGTGTGGTATTGTATCACAACTCACTCCGCCAAGTACACCTCAATGGAATGGAGTTTCAGAGAGGAGAAATCGCACCTTGTTGGACATGGTGCGATCGATGATGAGTCATGCAGATCTTCCAATTAGTTTCTGGGGTTATGCTCTAGAAACAGCGGCTTTCACACTTAACCGTGTTCCTACTAAGAAGGTTCAAAAGACTCCATATGAGATATGGGAGAAGAAACGGTCTGGCATGAACTTTATGAAAGTTTGGGGATGCAAGGCGTTTGTGAAACGTCAAGTATCTGACAAGCTTGGACCTAAATCTGAAGAGTGCAATTTTGTGGGATACCCTAAAGAAACAAAGGCGTATTATTTTTATAGTCCTTCTGAGCAGAAGGTGTTTATTGCTCGAGACGCTGTTTTCATGGAAAGAGATTTTGTTTCCAAAAGAAACAGTGGGAGAACTATAGACCTCGATGAAGATCGAGAACCACAAAATAGCATTGAACCTGAAGTGGAACATGAGCAGGATAATGATAATGCTCAACAAACACAGGTTGTTCGTAGAACTGGTAGAATTCGCCATGAGCCAGGGAGATATGGATTTCTCTTGACTCAATGTGGTGATTTGATGCTCATAGATGAAGATGAGCCTCTCACATACCAAGATGCTATGAACAGTCCAGACTCTAGGAGATGGAATATCCGTTTTGATGAAACAGTCAAAGAGTATGGCTTTGTTCAAAACGAAGATAAACCTTGTGTTTACAAGAAGGTTAGTGGGAGCCATGTGGCATTCATAGTACTATATGTTGATGACATACTACTAATGGGGAATGACATACCTTCTCTCAAGGCTGTTAAGATTTGGTTAGGGAGCAACTTCTCTATGAAAGACTTAGGAGAAACATCCTACATTCTAGGAATGAGGATCTATAGGGATAGATCTAGAAGGATGATCGGTCTAAGTCAGAGTACATACATCGATAAGGTTTTGCATCGTTTTGGTATGCAAAATGCAAAAAGGGGATATGTCCCCTTGTCTCAAGGGATAACGATCTCTAAAGATCAGTGTCCGAAATCATTGGATGACAAGGACCGCATGAGTAAGGTTCCATATGCCTCAGCAATTGGATCCATCATGTATGCGATGGTATGTACTCGCCCAGATGTTTCGTATGCTTTAAGCATGACGAGCAGATACCAATCTAATCCAGGTGAAGGTCACTGGACGGCTGTCAAGAATATTCTAAAGTACTTGAAAAGGACTAAAGATTCATTCTTGGTGTATGGAGGAGAGGAAAAACTGGTTGTAAAAGGTTACACCGATGCAAGTTTTCAAACAGACAGGGATGATACTGTATCACAGTCTGGTTTTGTGTTTTGTCTAAACGGAGGTGCTGTAAGTTGGAAGAGTTCAAAACAAGAAACAGTAGCTGATTCTACAATGGAGGCTGAGTACATTGCAGCTTGTGAAGCGGCTAAGGAAGCTGTTTGGATTCGAAAATTCATTACTGATTTGGGAGTGGTTCTATCGATCGCAGATCCCATTATTCTATACTGCGATAATAATGGAGCCATTGCACAGGCTAAAGAACCTAGAGCTCACTCCCGAACCAAACACATACTCAGGAGATATCACCTCATTCGAGAGATTAATGAAAGGGGTGACATACACATATGTAAAGTGCACACAAATGATAACATTGCAGACCCACTGACCAAAGGCTTGTCGCAGAAGAAGCACGACGGTCACACTAGTTCCATGGGTATTAGATACATGGGTGATTGGCTCTAGTGCAAGTGGGAGATTGTTGGTGTAGGTGCCCTAGAGACAATACAATGTTTATTTTGATAAACCTTTATGTCAATTGATTATTCAATAAACATATTTATTATGACTTTAATTACTGCGATATATTTGTTAGCATAATAAATGTCCTTAGAATCATGATACACATTGTATAGTTTAGTACATGACTTGAACTTGAGATTATATAATATATCATATTCTTAAATGTCCCTAGTCGAGTATTATTATTATAGAACAATAATAATACATAAATAGACTAGTATGTTGTTTGACTGATAACCACATCTCATTGGTTATAAGTATGGGGATACTAAAGTCAATACATAGGTACATGTAGGAGTACATGATGCTGGACAGACCCACAGTGAGATTCTTCATGTTTAATAAAGTCATAAGAAAGACTCACAGTGATAATGGTGTAATGATCCTTTGACTTGAGATCATTATATTTCTATACGAGGATTAATATACTTTGACTACATTAAAACTTACCTTTGACCGGGTGATGATAAAAGTGGACATCGGGTATATCATGAGTCGTATGAGAAATATGAATGATAGATAAAGGATTTAACCCTCATATAATTAGGAGAGATATTATTGGCCTCTTGATTGAGTGAGACTATAAAATGCATGGCCGTGCTCAAATAATGATTTGTTTTCATAGTCTACTCATGGATCAAGTAAACCCGGATTAAATGTTGAAGAGGATGACTAAATACATGCCTCGAGTTTAATCTATAATATATATAGTTAAAGGGATTATATTACACGGAAACATTAATCACGAAAGGTTTTATCGAATCACGATTTAATTATTATTTAATTGGGTAGCAATGATGTATTACTAGATACCGCTCATTGTTTATAATTTTATTGGAGAATAAAATTATTGCTAATTAAATAATAGCCTATAGGGTCACACACATAGAGTACTTAAAGGAATAATTAATTTAAATTAATTGATGATTATTTGAATTTTATTATATTAATTAAGTGAGACTTAATTAATTGAAATAATATAAATTCGAATTTGAATTCTGCCATTAATAATTAAGTGTGACTTAGTTATTAATTAAATAATAAAATTCGGTTTTTTATTTAATCCTAAACCTACATGGGTTAGGCTTTGCTGTTATGGGTTGCTATTATGGGCCTATTAACCAACCATTATAAATAGATAATGTAGGGTTAATAGGTAGGTAGTTTTTAAGAAAAACGAACCCTAGCAGCAGCAAAGGCAGAGAGAAAAGGCAGAGGCAGAATTCGAAATCATCAGAGGAGGCTAGTACATCCGTTCCATAATCAAGATCGTGAGACGTTCTTGAAGGTGCTCGTGTGGATATCATAGAGGTGTTTTCAAGAGGAAGACACAAGTCGTGAAAGCTAGGATCTCCGTTGAGTTCGTAGTAGTCAAGACCAAACAAAGGTATGATTCCGTTTCACCATAATCTGTCAATCTTATACATGATCCTGCGTTAGGGTTCCGAAATTTTTCGTTATATTTACGTTTAATCCGCTGCGTTTTATGCCTCGAAACCCAACATATATTTCTATACGAGGATTAATATACTTTGACTAGATTAAAAGTTATATTTGACCGGGTGATGATAAAAGTAGACATCGGGTATATCATGAGTCGTATGAGAAATATGAATGATAGATAAAGGATTTAACCCTCCTATAATTAGGAGAGATATTATTGGCCTCTTGATTGAGTGAAACTATAAAATGCGTGGTCGTGCTCAAATAATGATTTGTTTTTCATAGTCTACTCATGGATCAAGTAAACCCGGATTAAATATTGAAGAGGATGAATAAATACATGCCTCGAGTTTAATCTATACTCCCTCCGTCCCGGCCAAATGTTTACATTTGGTCCGGGCACGGAGACCAAGGATAGTGGGTGTAATAGTGATTTTATTGTTAAAATAAATGAAGTAGTGGGTGTAATAGTGTAAAGTGTTGAAAAAGTGGAGTGAAGTAGTGGATGTAATAATATATTTATTGTTAAAAGTTACTATTTTTAGTAATGTAAAGAATTGGGTGGGACGTCCCAAAAAGGAAAGTGTAAAGAATTGGTTGGGACGGAGGGAGTAATATATATGGTTAAAGGGATTATATTACACGGAAACATTAATCACGAAATGTTTTATCGAATCATGATTTAATAATTGTTTAATGGGGTAGCAATGATGTATTACTAGATACCACTCATTGTTTATAATTTTATCGGAGAATAAAATTATTTCCAATTAAATAATAGCCTATATGGTCACACGCATGGAGCACTTAGAGGAATAGTTAATTTAAATTATAGATTTAAATTAATTGATGATTATTTGAATTTTATTATATTAATTAAGTGAAACTTAATTAATTGAGATAATATAAATTCAAATTAGAGGAGTATTTCTACCCATAATAATTAAGTATGACTTAGTTATTAATTAAATAATAGAAATTCATTTTATTATTTAATCCTATACCTACATGGGTTAGGTTTTGCTGTTATGGACCTATTAATCATCCATTATAAATAGATAATGAAGGGTTAAGAGACTATTACGTTTTGAGAGAGAAAAACCCTAGAGGGGCAGCAGCAAAGGAGGCAGAAACAAATAACTCGAATTATCAAGAGGGAGGCTAGTACGTGTTAGTAATTGTGCTCTAAATACAATACTTTTTATATTTTAAGGAAAATATTTATTATTAAGGATTATGTTTTATTGATTATTATTTATTTATTATGTTTTGTTTACTGCGTAATAAATTGAAAGCATAGTAAATGTCCTTGGAATTTTGATACGTATTCTATATCTTTAAGTATGTGACTTAAAAATGAGATTATATGAATAGTATCTTATTCCTAAAATTCCCTAGTCGAGTATTATTATTTAAGGACAATAATAATGAACAAAGACTAGTATGTTTCTTGACAGATGACCACATCTCATTAGTCATAGGTATGGGGATACTAAAGTCAAGAACATAAGTGCATGTATCAATGCATGGCACTGGAATGACTCGCCGTGAGATTCTACATGTTAAGTAAGTGTCATAAGTAATTCTCACTGTGATAATGGTGTAATGATCCTTAGACCTGAAATCATTATATTTCTATACGAGAATTAATATATTTTGATTACATTAAAAGTTACCTTTGACCGGGTGATGATAAAAGTGGACATTGGGTATATTATGAATCTGTTGGGTCCCGGAGTTCGTAGAGGGGGGTGAATACGATTCCCGAATTAAAAAAATATGACTATTAATAATTTTTGGGACAACATAAAAATTACTTTGATTCAAACCCGGGTACTATTCATCATCTTCTTCAACCTCAAGAACACCATTAAAATAACCAAGATAATGAATGGTAAATCATCCAAAACACACAACACAACAAGATCCAAGAATATAACTTTATATTCATTGAAGTGGGGTAGATGCTACAAACAAGTTCAAGAACATTAGCTCAAGAACACAACAAAGAAGTGATTTTTGTCTCCTCTAAAACTATTACATTTTGTAGATCTAGGAGACAAAAATCAACCCTATCTTCTATACAAGATTTAGCAAGTGTTTACAATAGAAAGATAGAGGAGTGGTATGATAAAGAAAATCATGGCCCCAAAATATTAAAGTATTAGTTCGGCCATGGGGGAGAGAATAATTTCTCTCTCTCTCCCCTTTTCTTTCTCATCCGAATTCTTACTTAAGATAAAGACTTGGATTCTTTTTGTATATAGAAAAAGGGGTTGCTTTTTGTTTTTCCACCTTTTACTCTTGTCCACTCAAATCTTATCTTCAAAGTCATGTGCCAAGCATGCATTTGGAAATATTTAATGTAAAAGTAATATTTAAATAAATATATATAATATAAATAAAGATATTCTTTATTTATAAAATATATAAATAATTAAATAAATACTTTATTTAATTAAATTAAATATTTCCATTCCACTCTTCAATTTGTGTAGACTTCCTTATCCAAATACTCGGCCCCGTATACGTGAC
Source organism: Oenanthe sinensis (assembly GCA_028671895.1). Taxonomy (NCBI): domain Eukaryota; kingdom Viridiplantae; phylum Streptophyta; class Magnoliopsida; order Apiales; family Apiaceae; genus Oenanthe; species Oenanthe sinensis. The sequence goes on along the minus strand of CM053806.1, from coordinate 46,901,477 downwards.
TCCACCACGTCCAAGTATTTGGCCTTCTAATCTGTGAAGCTTTAGTAAGATCCAATCAGGTTGTGCCATCTGTCCCTTATCCATTAGGCTGGCATTTCTCCAACACTGATTTACCACCTTTGTTGATCCTCCACTTGACTCAAGAAAACCAACAACTTTAGAATGATTAAAACCATATTAATCGACGAGAGCTTGCCTCCAATGTCCTGACACTTGATGCAACGGTCTGGTTCATAAGTGACTAGTCTTGATAGGGGCTCTTGATTCCGAACATGATTCCACATTCTTCTTTGCAAACCTTACTTGTTGCTTCGATTGTAATGCACTAAAATCTTCATAGACTAAGACAATCTTCTGTAGCTTCCACATCCTTGAATAGATGTCAACATCTTTTATTCTCCACTGAGGCCTGAACATGTTAATGAACTTCTTCCAGTGGGCTTCAAGTCTGTAGATGATCCTTTGATACTTTGTCTTAACTGAACTCTGTGATCCAAGATTTATGTGCACCGGCATAGTATTACATGTCCTGTTCTATTGTTGAGTTATCATCAACCATTACATAGAGATTACATTTAGCATTTCTAGTACACATGAAAGTGCAGTGAGTTACTTCCCTTCACTCATATCTCCCCTTTCAATCTCCCCTTATTTGGTTGATATGTAATAGCAATCAAATACTATTTCCCTTTACAATCTCCCCCAAAAGCAATTAAATAAAATTAACTACTAGAGGATAACTCAACTAACATACAAGAAACAATTAAAGTACTGGACATGAAAATAATATACAAAAGGTTCTGGAAAGATATAATCAGTTAAATCCAGATTTCCTGAGTTGCTGAAAATGAATGATGAATTTCTGAATTTCATTTTCCTTTAGCTTTCCTCCACTTCAATGTTCTTCAAAGATGGGGTTCTTTCAATAAAGAAACAAATCATTAGTAAAGACTTCTGACCAATCATTCTTGTTCATCTTGCAATTCGAACTAGAACATACAGCTCTCTATGTTCCCCATAAGAGGTCAACTCATTCTCCCCTTACGGTTGTTCTCTCTTGGAATGAAAGTCATTTCCGCTTTTTCTTCAGGATGTTCTATTTCCAGGAAACATATTTTTCTTTCTTCCCTGCACTACTCCACTGACTTCATTTATCACTGAAACAAGAAATAGAACACACTTGGACACTTCTCAGATGCCCCTTGAAAATCTCCTTCACATTCTTCTTTACCCAGAAAACTTCTACTTAGCAAAAACTCCCCCTGAGTTGATACTCTTCAAAGAAATCTTCATTTTCATTCATTGATCGTGCTAGAAAGAATTCTTCTGCCGAACCTCTCCTAAGAATGTTCCAAGGACAGATCTTCAAACAAATAGAGCAAAATCCCTTAGATATCTTTTCAGAATAAGATATAGCATTGCAAACCAAGATGTTAAGATTCTCCATAACTTCTTCCCAAGTGACAAAAAGTAACTTCTCCACTTCAGACAAAAAAATTAGTTAAATCTACAACACCTTTAGGCATTGGGCTCCAACCAATTACTAAGAAAATTCCCCCATAGTAATTTCTCCCTTGCATCACTAAGGTTTCAATTTTATCTAATTCTCCCCCTTAGTTCATGCAAGCTCCAATCCACCCTTGTGTCTTTAGATATCCTCTAAGTAACCTCCACAAGATAGGATTGACAGATCTCATTTCTTGTATCACCAAGAGATCTTAGTTCATGCAAGCTCCAATCCACCCTTGTGTCTTTAGATATCCTCTAAGTAACCTCCAGAAGATAGGATTGACAGATCTCATTTCTTGTATCACCAAGAGATCTCGTTTCTTGTATCACCAAATTCTCCCCCTTAGTTGAGAATATCCTTTCAAACAATAAAAGTATCATCTACATCCAATCGAATAAGAAACTCTCCTCCAATTGAACATAAAATCCCCCTTAGGTCTAAAAATTTATGTCTCCCCCTTTGAGATTGAGAACAACATGAATTAATAGACGCAAAGGTAATAGTTTGGACATTCCCACTAAGCTTCAGCTAGACTCTTCTTCATCTTGTCTTCCAGAAAAGAATCTCTTCAACATTTCAGAGCTGGAAAATTCAGTAACAGGATTCAAGCATAGTAGCAAGGTTAGTGTTTGGTCTATGGTTTCCTCACTTCTACTACGTTCTGTTGGTGTTTACACTTTCAAGCGTAAGTGTTCCACTCATTTCTCTCCCTATTTCTCTCACTCAAGTGTATCACTCCCTCACTTCACTCAAGTGTTTCTCTCCCTTACTTGCACTCATTCCATTTATAGCAATTTGTACCTGCAAGTAAATCCATGCTAGTCTCACCAAGATATTGTGGATCGTTGACTATAGCATGTTGTCGATCACTAAAGATCTAGGTTCTGAGATGGAATCTCAGACAGGGTTTCAGTTAGGCCATCACCCAACTCACCATGAGCAAATCCATGCACACGTGGCTCGTCGTCGGGGAATAACCCTTCTGAAATTGGAATCTCCTCCATTCCAGGAGTGACTGAAATCCCAACACCCTGATCCTCAAAAGACTCATCAAATTGGTAAACCAACTGAATCATAGTCTACGAGTTGTTGCTCAGCTACTTTCAGCACCAACAATCTCCCCATATGCAAATCCATGCACTGGATCGTTGAATGTGGTATGCGTACTAGTAGCTATCTAAGCATCAACCGACTCCCCATATGCAAATCCATGCACTGGATCGTTGACAGTGATATTCCTTTAAGTTTTGAGCGATCCATGTATTCCAGAATTTGAATTCCTGGGAGAGTAGACGTGTACAAACATCTCTCTCAATCACCTGTGAAGATCAATTAACTCACTATTTTCAGTCATGGAAAACTGTTAGTGATTGCCTCTCAACATCAACAGATTGCTCTATGGATGTGAAATCCCGTTAGGGAACTAGGACTGTTCCTCCTAGGAAGGTTGACAAGGATTCTAATAAATGGCAAGAAATCCAAGTTTCCCTCAAACGCCGGTGAAGGTGGCTCAACAACTTCATTCACCATGAATGGTAAACAAAGAAGTTTAGGGGTTTTACCTATACCTCACAATGTGCACTTCTTGCAATGTGTCCTCACAATTGTTAGTCCCAAGAGAGGCTAGAGAACTGTTAGGTCCTATAACATCCCTTAGAAGCAAAAATTTTAGGATTACCATCAGCGTGAATGCTTTTGGTGTGCTTGACTCATTACAAGGTGCTCTGGCTGACGAGCGAATTTTCAATGAAATCACCCTGTTGAGAGAGTTCATTCAGAAACGGTTGAATTGCCTTTTCAGCTCTGCATCCTTTTGAGAGAATACAGATGAGCTACAGATACCTCAATTTGTATACTTCTTTCCTTCTCGAGAGGTAGAGCTGTGGGTGCACTTCCGACTTCATCCTTATTTGCTGCATCAAGTGCAGTTTCTCCCTTAACAACCGCTAATCTATATAAGTTCCTTATATCACCAAGGGTTGAAAGTTTGAATTAGAATGATAGTGTTTGGTACTAAGGCCTTGGTTAGAAATTGATGGATTATTCAACTTCTAGACCTTCCCTATAGCCACTAAGGCCAAGCCATTACGGCTAAATAGATAGAGTTGATCAGAGCTATATAAAATTTGGTAGAGTATGATTAAACTTATTCTCTATTCCTTCTCAGACATATAGCATCGGAGCAATGTGTCATCAAGAAACAATGCACCAGAGCTAAAATGTGGGAATTAATAAAGAATAGGTAAAAGAATATTAAGCCAAATTTCATAAACTCACAATTTTAAAAAAAAGTTTAACAGATTAACAAAAGTGTTCTTTTGAATTTCTCTTAGACAAATATCCAATTGAAATTCAACTCTTTTAACAAAAACATTTTGATTAATAACTCAAATCTATTTCATCTTGCTCACTGTATGTTTTCAGAAATTGTTTTACAATTCATTCTTATCGGATATTATCTCCGACTTAAAACATAAATCATTTAAAAAAAATCGAATGAATGCTTTTGTCATACAGTCCAAGGCACTAATCCCAAAGCAAACAACCATTGTTTTAATACTACAGGTCAATGTGAAACAGACATTAACAAGAGTTTTGAAAAACGTTTTACCAATGATTGATATCTCAAGATCAAAACAATTTACTCAAATAAAATAGTTTGATACCATGCAACCTAAGTTACAAGTTATCAAGTAACTTTATTTAAACAAATCGTGGAGAGAAAACAGTTTTCATTACAAAACATTTAGAGAGAGAGATGATATATGATTTAAAGATAATCCTCAAGAAATGTTCTCTTTCAAAGGGAGAAAAAAAAACTTTTAGTGGCTTTTCATTCTCTGGCAAATGAATGCATGTTTAAATAAAATATTTTTCACAAGAAATAGACAAGAAATTTCTTTATGCATTCAAGTTCTAAGAATGAAAAACATATGTTAATACTAATGAATTATCAAAGATATGAGTGACAATACATTCAAAAGTACTAACATCATTCAATCATTTTGTAATAAAATACATCTTACTACAAAATAATCAAGCACATAAGATACTTACATTATGCTAGACAATTACCATTTGTCGCTTGAAACAAACACATTTTGCAATATAGATCATGGTAATTCTAAAGCATAAAACATAAGCATCCGCTAAACACTGAACATACATTGATCGAATGACAGCATTTAACTTCTTACACTACATCTCAACAATTATCACATAAGCATATTGAAAATACTCATGACAATCAGAATGTATGTAAGCTCGAGGTACTAGTTGCATCAGAGATCAAATACCTTTAAATATTAATACTAAAATTTATGATCTTTGACAACCCCTCGCGATGTAGTAACTTACTTTCAATATCATTGTTTTTGAAATAATCTTTTTGTCACTTAGTGCAGAAATTCTAAGTGACATCACTAATATAAAAAGAATGACAACTAATATTAATGGATTTTGCAAAAGACATGAATTACATCACTTAAACTACATATTAAGTGGTTCCATTAATATTAGCATTAAACAATTAAAAGTAAATAAAATTACAATTAATTAATATATACAAATACTTATGCTGAAACATTTGATATATATAGCATGAATAACATATGACAGCACAAAGTACGAGATCCTGGATATAAATTGACTATACAAAGAGATGCTACATTGTTAGGTCCCTAGGTCCCGGGTGATCATAGGTAATCTCATAGCGATAATATTGGGTCCCGGGTGGTCACAAGCCAAACATTAATCAGTTCCTAGAGATCGTAGACATCTAAATAGCATGAACACTCTCTATAAACATTACATTTAAATAAATCAATATTAGACTAGAGTGACATACCTTAGTCAATAGAGCTTTTACTAGTGTATGATCGTTGAATGAACAATTACTCCTCTTTGCCCTAGAGATCGAACGTTTACTCCTTTCGAGATCGAACGTTTACTCCTTTTGGACAGGAATAACTTTTCAGCTACCAGTTAACATTGTTCCTCGAAACAATACCACGCTCATCCAGACGGAAACTGCATTACCTTCAACACCCAAATATTTCCTTGTAGATATTGGTCTTGGCAGCAGCTTCACTAAACTCAGCACTCTAGAAACTAGTAGTCTTTACACTAGCAGAGTAGAACCTTAAAAAAAACTCTGAACTACCCTTCAGCTTCTGTATCAATACCAAGTCTTCATGTGGATTGATTCCTTGCGCTAAGTGTATCTGCCTCTGGTTTAATTGAGTTAGTTCCTTGATTCGAACCCTCCTCAAACTTGATTAGTTAGTGCATCTTCAGTCTTCATTGAATTCACTCAGAAAAACCAATGAAATACACTTATACATGCACGACCAATCACTACTCTACTACCGAGATTCATCAAGAACTGACTCTAGGAAATGTTGTTACACAAAACCCTTTGTCATGACAGATGTGTCCTTAATGTTTCCTTAGATATTCAGTGGGTAGAGTAGTCTTCTTCAAATATGATTGAGATCACCTTGCATTATCTTTAAATTGACAATTTCCTTTCTAATATGCAATCACTCAATCTGGATCACTAAGTGCTCCTAAGAATCTCAACTCTTACTCAATGAGCACTGCTAGCCTTTGAACATCAAACATGACTAGTTGATCCAACTTACTGATGCTCCCCCTGTGATGCTGCTTGCAGCTTTTCTTCATCTGGTGTCATCTGATCTTGAGCCCTAAACAGGATGTCAACCTTTATAAATTCAGAGCTAAAATCAAACGAATGCTAGGGAACTTGATGATGATGTTCACTGCATCTAGATCATCTTAAATCAATCACAGACTCTGTGTAAGCTCTTAACTCCAAATAAGATAGCCTTCCATCACACCATGTGACTTCAGGCATGATTAATCTTACTTGATGTCTTCTTTTTACATTTGTTGATTAGACTTGCTGTGTCAACTGATTCAGCCGTAGTGAATAGGAAACCTTAACTCTATCCATTATCCTTGTAATTCCACTAAAGGTCTGGATTTCCCTATCAACTCCTCCATTTGGTCATGAAGTCCGGAAACTGAACTTTACTCTAGAATACTCCTTTCAGTGCAGACATAACATAGAACTTCGTTCGTCAACAAATTCCATTACCTGCCCTCAAAGTGTTCTTACAGCAATCTACCTAATCCTTTGAATGTGATTAATCACTGAGATGCTTCATCTATCGAATGCACGAACAAACACCAAAACTAAATAGGGTAGCCTTTGACTTGACTTCCCTTCAACTGACATACTTCACTAATGTCCTTCTTAAAAGAATTTCATTAGAAGTAGTCCTTTCTCACCAACTTCATCTTTACCGCCGAATCTGTTATCTTGATAAACCAAGTATTAGATGATAAACCAAGTGTGAGAGCATCACTTGTTGTTGCAGCTAACTCCATTCTGATAAACTTCAACGAATAGTTGACTTCATCATAAGTATTACATTTCGTGTCAGCAATAACCTCACTTCCAGTAGAGTGAGCTTCTATTTCTCTTGACCCCGATCAATACTGTTCATCCTCGAACTGATATTTAGGAAACCCTTCGCAAAGAATTCCCTAGGTCTTCCTTAATATTGTGCTTCAGATCATTCAAGAAAAATAGGTAACCTTGCTTAACCATTTGAATACCAAAGCAAAAGTAGTTATATGCCTCGAACATGAAAATGTCATAGATATATAACTTGAACATGTTGAAAGATACTCTGCATTCACAAATGATTAAGACACGTGGTCCTCAATTTGATTGAGTCCAAGGGTTAGAGATATTTCTAAACATAGTTAACAACAAAGCATTCAAGTTCAACATGCTCATTCTTATCTGACTGATCACTCCTCATCTATATCAGCCTTAACAAGTAGTCTTGGCTATGAGCTCAGTGATCCCAACCTAACTTAAGGTAGACTAGCAGTCTATAAGAATCATGTCGTACATATATGTAGTCATAGAAGAATCAATCACTCAGATTCCTAATTCTTCTAAATCACCTTTGTTGTTCACTTTAACATTATATTATCTCTAATTACCTGAGTCAGTTTAAATTTTAAAAAAAATTAATTCATGGTTTATTATACTGACCCCTAGGCAATTCCCAAATTAGAAACAAACTTATCTTAACAAGCACATGATCAGATATAGCATTTAATACAACCATGCGAGTATAAACAGATTATAGACAATGTAAACATCAAGGCACTTAGCATGCAGCAAATACTCTTTCCGGTAAATGTACCCCTACAAATACCTAAGACTCTATATGCTAACATGATCAATTTTTGTAAAACAAGCATTAAATCACACAGGATCTAATCATGAAGTCAAATACTGATAAACAAGCAACACTAACAAACTAGCATAAGTTATCTAATTTATATAGAAATCAAGGTGAGACATGCAGTACATCAAACTTATAATATAATGCAGTTCAGCACTTAATACTCTATAATTGAATCAAACAAGTATAAACTAGTTAGAAAGTATACCTGAGCGATGCTTAGCATTCCATCTCGAGTGATAATCAATTGATCCAAATCAATTTCCATTCTACTAACACTCATGGAAGTATCCTTGCATTTGACCTCAATAACAAATGATGTTCCTGCTTCAACCCAAACTGATACCTGATTGTTCTGCTTAAAGACCCCGACATAGAATGTCTCATGTTCTTCTTGAAAAGATCACTCTTCCTTGTATGTGTAGCAATAACCCCTTGATTATCATATGTCAGTGATAATCAAACCTTGTGTATTTCTGCCACTGATGTCCTTTAACCAAATCTTCAATTGTTATTTTGGTTCTTTGACCGATAAACTGAATTCCTTTTCAAAATCCCGAATTCTTCAGATATTGATTCGAAAACCACTGATCGAAGACTCTTCCCTAAATGAACTAATCCCCTTTCAATAACCAAATGATCCACTGAGTAGATCGATGTAGAAATACATCTCCAATGGTAAGATCAAGTCTCAACTCCATTAGAATGTTCTTCAGTCAGTTCGTTTGTCCTCAACGAACGAAGAATCAACTCATGTTGTTTCGTTTAATAAAACATTTTGTTCAAACATAAGTATTTAATTTTTTTTAGGAATTTAAATAATCAAAATAAATTGAAAATACATTTTTGATAAATAATAATAAATTTCTCAATTTCAAATTATAAATAAAATAAAATAATTCGAAAAGAAAGTTTTGATATAGAGATAACAAATTTTTCAAGGTATATTAAATAATCCTGAAAAAGAAATTATTTCAAATCAAAATTAATTTCTAAAGAATTTTATAGAATTTATAATTCAAAACAGTTTCAATTATAATTAAAATAAAACAGATTGAAAATATAAGTTTGATATAAAAATAATAAATTTTCAAGTCATCTAAGATATTCTTGAAAATAAATTATTTCAACCAAAATGATTTTCCAAAAAGTTTTATGAGATTTATAATTAAAACTTCCAAGCTTAAATTATAATTAAAATAAAACAACTTGAAAACATAATTTTGAAATAGAAATACTAAATTTTCAAAACATTTGAAATGTTCATGAAAATAAATTATTTCAATCCAAAAATATTTTCCAAAGAGTTTTATAAAATTTGTAATTAAAGTTTTATGAAAAATAAATTATTAAATCTCAAAAATAATTCTCAAAATACTTTTAAGAATATTAAACTCAAAAGAAATTAAATTGGATTTTAAGATTAATTTTAGTTTTCAAATTAATAAAATTCTTAACTAAGAATATTAAAAATATAAAATATTTGAGTCTAAAATTTAAAAGAAAATAAAATATTTTCCAAGATGTAAAATAAACTTGAAAAATAAATTATTTAAATTTAAAAATTATTTCCAAAATATTTTATATAATTAAATTCAAATTTAATTATTAAATTAATTATTAAACTAAAAACATTTTGAGAGAAAAACAATTTTTGTTTTAAATAAAAGTTAAGCTATGTAGCCATGTGTCATGTTGAAACAGCCTTCTAAGTAGAAATTCTACATAGGAATGTTCTACATAGATTCCATCTCGAACATCCAAGTCGAACATCCTATCTCGAACATCCAAGTCGAACATCCAAGTCGAACATCCTATCTCGAACATCCAAGTCGAACATACAAGTCGAACATCCTATCTCGAACATCCAAGTCGAACATCCAAGTCGAACATCCTATCTCGAACATCCAAGTCGAACATCCAAGTCGAACATCCTATCTCGAACATCCAAGTCGAACATCCAAGTCGAACATTCTAACTCGAATATTATAACTCGAATATTCAACTCGAATATTCTAAGTCGAATATTTAACTCGAATATTCTAAGTCGAATATCTAACTCGAATATTCTAAGTCGAATATCTAACTCGAATATTCTAAGTCGAATATTTAACTCGAATATTCTAAGTCGAATATCTAACTCGAATATTCTAAGTCGAATATCTAACTCGAATATTCTAAGTCAAATATTTAACACGAATATTCTAAGTCGAATATTCTATATAGAAATATTCTACTTGGCTATCTCGAACATTTTGTACTTAGAAAAATTCTGGGCTTCAAAAAAAATTCTGGATGCCCAGTGAACCAATCGTACCCTCTTTAATCTTAAAAATAAAAATAGATCCAATCGATTTGTATGTCAATCGAGTAGCTCTGATACCAATTGTTGGGTACCGGAGATCGTAGAGGGGGGTGAATACGATTCCCGAATTAAAAAAATATGACTATTAATAATTTTTGGGACAACATAAAAATTACTTTGGTTCAAACCCGGGTACTATTCATCATCTTCTTCAACCTCAAGAACACCATTAAAATAACCAAGATAATGAATGGTAAATCATCCAAAACACACAACACAACAAGATCCAAGAATATAACTTTATATTCATTGAAGTGGGGTAGATGCTACAAACAAGTTCAAGAACATTAGCTCAAGAACACAACAAAGAAGTGATTTTTGTCTCCTCTAAAACTATTACATTTTGTAGATCTAGGAGACAAAAATCAACCCTATCTTCTATACAAGATTTAGCAAGTGTTTACAATAGAAAGATAGAGGAGTGGTATGATAAAGAAAATCATGGCCCCAAAATATTAAAGTATTAGTTCGGCCATGGGGGAGAGAATAATTTCTCTCTCTCTCCCCTTTTCTTTCTCATCCGAATTCTTACTTAAGATAAAGACTTGGATTCTTTTTGTATATAGAAAAAGGGGTTGCTTTTTGCTTTTCCACCTTTTACTCTTGTCCACTCAAATCTTATCTTCAAAGTCATGTGCCAAGCATGCATTTGGAAATATTTAATGTAAAAGTAATATTTAAATAAATATATATAATATAAATAAAGATATTCTTTATTTATAAAATATATAAATAATTAAATAAATACTTTATTTAATTAAATTAAATATTTCCATTCCACTCTTCAATTTGTGTAGACTTCCTTATCCAAATACTCGGCCCCGTATACGTGACTCCACCACGTCCAAGTATTTGGCCTTCTAATCTGTGAAGCTTTAGTAAGATCCAATCAGGTTGTGCCATCTGTCCCTTATCCATTAGGCTGACATTTCTCCAACACTGATTTACCACCTTTGTTGATCCTCCACATGTCTTAAGAAAATCAACAACTTTAGAATGATTAAAACCATATTAACCGACGAGAGCTTGCCTCCAATGTCCTGACACTTGATGCAACGGTCTGGTTCATAAGTGACTAGTCTTGATAGGGGCTCTTGATTCCGAACATGATTCCACATTCTTCTTTGCAAACCTTACTTGTTGCTTCGATTGTAATGCACTAAAATCTTCATAGACTAAGACAATCTTCTGTAGCTTCCACATCCTTGAATAGATGTCAACATCTTTTATTCTCCACTGAGGCCTGAACATGTTAATGAACTTCTTCCAGTGGGCTTCAAGTCTGTAGATGATCCTTTGATACTTTGTCTTAACTGAACTCTGTGATCCAAGATTTCTGTGCACCTGCATATTATTACATGTCATGTTCTATTGTTGAGTTATCATCAACCATTACATAGAGATTACATTTAGCATTTCTAGAACACATGAAAGTGCAGTGAGTTACTTCCCTTCACTCCTATCTCCCCTTTCAGAATCGTATGAGAAATATGAATGATCTAAATGGGATTTAATCCTCCTAATTTTAGGAGTGATATTATTGGTCTCTTGTTTGAGTGAGACTATGAAATGCACAGCCGTGCTCAAATGTTAATTTGATTTTAATAGTCTACTCATCGATCAAGAAAATAAAGATTAAATTATGAAGAGGATGACACGAGACATGCCTTGAGTTTAATCTATAATATCAAGATTAAAGGGATTATATTACATGGAACATTATTCACGAAAGGCTTAATCGAATCACCGATTTATTATTATTACTTGGATAGCAATGATGTATTACTAGATGCCGCTCATTGTTTACAATTTTAATTAGATATTAAAATTGTTGCCAACGTAATAATAATCTACAGGGTCATACACAAAGAACGCTTGAAGGAGAAATAATTTAAATTATGAATTTAAATTAAATAAGTAATTTATTTTATTTATGATATTAATTAAGTATGACTTAATTAATTATATAAATAGAATAAATGAATTACGTAAACTAATTCCAAAATTAATAATTAATTAATTAAGTGAGACTTAATTAAATAATTTAGAATTTTGGATTAGTATTAATTATAATTGGATTATAATTAGAAAACTTATTCCTCTCTCTATATAATCTCTTTATGGGCTGATTTAATAAGATAGAGATTTTACAAAAACCCTAGCCGCTCTGACAGAGGAGGAAGATAGAGAGAGAAGAAGTTTTCGGGTGCTAGTACACATCAATCCTTCATGAAAAGTAAAATTCCATATGCGTCAGCAATTGGTTTTATAATGTATGCAATGATATGTACTTGTCCTGATGTCTCGTATGCTTTAACCATGATGAGTAGATACCGATCTAATCCAGGTGAAGGTCACTGGACGACAGTCAAGAATATTCTTAAGTACTTAAAGAGGACTAAAGATTCATTCTTGTTATATGGAGGAGATGTGAAGCTAGTTGTAAGAGGTTTCAGTGATACTGATTTCTAGACAGATAACGATAATTTAATGTTTCTGTCTGTCTTTGTGTTTTATCTAATTTTATTGAGATGTTGTATGCTGGAATGGTTCACAGCAGAGACAATAGTTGATTCTACAATAGAGCCTGAGTATATTGATGCTTGCGAAGCAGCCAAGGAGGCTGTTTGGGCATGTACTTAGGAGATATCACCTAATTAATGAGATTAATGATCAAGGAGATATACATATATGTAAAGTGCATACTAATAATAATATTGCAGACCCACTGACTAAGGCTTTGTCGCAGCAGAAGCATGAAAGTCACACTAGTTTCATGAGTATTGGATACTTGGGTAATTGGCTCTAGTGCAAGTGGGAGATTGTTAGTAATTGTGCTCTAGAGACAATACTTTTTATATTTTAAGGAAAATATTTATTATTAAGGATTATGTTTTATTGATTATTATTTATTTATTATGTTTTGTTTACTGCGTAATAAATTGAAAGCATAGTAAATGTCCGTGGAATTTTGATACGTATTCTATATCTTTAACTATGTGACTTAAAAATGAGATTATATGAATAGTATCTTATTCCTAAAATTCCCTAGTCGAGTATTATTATTTAAGGACAATAATAATGCACAAAGACTAGTATGTTTCTTGACAGATGACCACATCTCATTGGTCATAGGTATGGGGATACTAAAGTCAAGAACATAAGTGCATGTATCAATGCATGGCACTGGAATGACCCGCCGTGAGATTCTACATGTTAAGTAAGTGTCATAAGTAATTCTCACTGTGATAATGATGTAATGATCCTTAGACCTGAAATCATTATATTTCTATACGAGAATTAATATATTTTGATTACATTAAAAGTTACCTTTGACCGGGTGATGATAAAAGTGGACATTGGGTATATTATGAATCATATGAGAAATATGAATGATCTAGATGGGATTTAATCCTCCTAATTTTAGGAGTGATATTATTGGCCTCTTGTTTGAGTGAGACTATGAAATGCACGGCCGTGCTCAAATGTTGATTTGATTTTAATAGTCTACTCATCGATCAAGAAAATAAAGATTAAATTATGAAGAGGATGACACGAGACATGCCTTGAGTTTAATCTATAATATCAAGATTAAAGGGATTATATTACATGGAATATTATTCACGAAAGGCTTAATCGAATCACCGATTTATTATTATTACTTGGGTAGCAATGATGTATTACTAGATGCCGCTCATTGTTTACAATTTTAATTAGATATTAAAATTATTGCCAACGTAATAATAACCTACAGGGTCACACACAAAGAACGCTTGAAGGAGAAATAATTTAAATTATGAATTTAAATTAAATAAGTAATTTATTTTATTTATGATATTAATTAAGTATGACTTAATTAATTATATAAATAGAATAAATGAATTACGTAAACTAATTCTAAAATTAATAATTAATTAATTAAGTGAAACTTAATTAAATAATTTAGAATTTTGGATTAGTATTAATTATAATTGGATTATAATTAGAAAACTTATTCCTCTCTCTATATAATCTCTTTATGGGCTGATTTAATAAGATAGAGATTTTACAAAAACCCTAGCCGCTCTGAGAGAGGAGGAAGATAGAGAGAGAAGAAGTTTTCGGGTGCTAGTACACATCAATCTTTCATGAAAAGTGTTCGTGTGGATACCGTAGAGCGTAGATCGCGAGAGCAGGATACGTGGTGATTAAACAAGCTTTGGACCTCCATTAATCTTCCATTAATGAACTGTTAAAGCTTCTAAAGGTATTTATTCTTTATCTCCGAATTAAATCTTTTGTTTTCGCATGGATCCTGCGGAGGGTTTCGCTATTTTGATTTATTTTTCACGTTTATTCCGCTGCGTTTGTGTCACGAAACCTACAATGGCATCAGAGCTACTTGCGAAACGTTTTAATTCGGTTATGTGCTTAACAGTTTTTGATATATAAGCATGTATGCGATCTATCATGATTTTATATTTATATAATATGTATATATTTATATATATTATGAATATATGATATTTATATGATGTATAATCATGTGATGATTATGTGTGTTGATGTATGTATATGATACATGTTTGTTCTTATTATGGGAATCGTATTCGATACGAATTCTGAAATGGCTGCCGTAGATTTTTTGAAATCTGTGTCCAATGTCCGATTTTTGCAACCGATATGTGTTTTCTGACTGGAATCGGGTCACTGAGCAATACTGACAAATTCAGCTCTGCGTCTGTAAGCCATTAGATGTCGTTACAGCCTCCAAAACGGTGATTTATGATTTTTTGAAAATTATTTAATTTTCTAAAATTTTGAGTATATGTATGTATATATTATGAATATATGATATTCATGTAATGTATAATCATATGATGATTGTATGTATCTCTGTGTATGTATATATGATATATGCTTGTTCTTGTTATGAGAATTGTATATGATACGATTTCTGAAACACCGTCAGATTGGGAGAAATCTGACTGCTATATCCGATTTTCGTAAACGATATGTGTTTTCTAACTGTAATCGGGTCAATGAACAAAACTGATAGTAACACTATCACCGACGGGTCTGTAAGGCGTTTAACGTCGTTAGGGGCCTCGAAATAGCGATTTATTGTCTTCAGAAATCTGTTTTTAATTTTCTGATATTTCGAAATTTGTTATATATGATTATATGATATGATTATATAATATGAGATATATTATATGTGTTATATGATAGCATGGTGGATGGTTATGGCCTAAAGACCCATAGGATAGTGGTTTTGATTTATGGTTTTGGTTTCTAAATACGACTTGCATGTCGTTTATTCATTGTAATTTAATTATCTCGAATGTAACTCGAGTTCTTCTTGTAATTTCATTAGAATAGTTTTATTTTTTATTATTCAATGTAATTATCAATGAAGACTTGCAAGTAAGGAGGCGATCCAAAAGGGGATGATGGAGCAATGAAGAAAGAAGACATGTAATATATAGTATTTTTAAAACCACCATAGACTGACCTTGATATTTCCATTAGCTTGGAAATATCATATAGGATGGGGCCATAACCAAACACGTTTAATTTACGCACATTACATATATGTATATGATTGCATGTATTGGTATGTATGCGTAGATATAATTGAGATGCATGCTTAATATTGATTAATCATGTATGTATTAGATACGACACCCATGCCATGTTTGCTTAAACAAGATAAAATCTGTAACGATTCAAGATTTTAAAATTAACAAACGATCATGAGATTCTTGTGTTTATGAAATATGGATTTTTAAAACACGGAATTAAATATGGATTTTTGATATCTATAATTGGAATTTTCTGACAAAAGCGGATATGCGTATTCGTAAGGCTGATGGGTTTTAAGTGTGACCATTGGTATCCTCCATCTACCTGGGAAATGAACAATTTAAGATGTCGATTTGAAATATTTGGTTCAAGGAAAAATTGAGGATCTCTTTATGATGTGATCATGATCGTTATAAATTTTCTAAAACCCCTTAACAAAATATTAAGTTTTACTCGGATGCTTTCCAATGAATGAACACTCATCGAATCCTAGATCGATAAGGGGAAGGACTGTCAGTGGCAGGGGACTCCTATCTATCGTGGTGAGATGCGACGAATATAAACGGTTATATTCGGTCGTTGTATCATTGGGTCTAACTTAACTGAGTCGTCATAATAAGTGAAAATAAACGGTTATATTCAACTATTATGAACTTAGAAGCATAGAGTTTGGTTAAAAGTCTATTAGATAGATAAGATCAATCGTTGTTCACCAAACTATCCAAGAATTATATATGATATAATTGACAACTGTTGTCTACCTAAATAATCATTTTCTAAGGACTTCCAGTGGTTGACTTAGGACATGACAAAATATGGATCTTGGCTCACTAGAAAGAATTATGGGATATACTTTCCAAATTAATAGTAAGGGCTATTAGTTTGATAAAAATAGTGGGAGGTATATGATGATATACCATAATCACTTAAAGATAATTAATATTAAATTTGCAATCTAGTTTATTTTATACACTTTAATATTGTAGATATCAAATGATAAACACAAACAACTTCTCTATGCGATCAGTTCTTGATAAGGACAAGTTGACGAGAATATATTTCCTTGACTAACATAGGAGCTTGAGGATCGTCCTCGGGCACCACGATGTTAGTCAAATCTCTTCCCCTACTCTTAAAGTTGAGAATGTAACATGTGCAAATCATAGTGCTTATTGGAAACAAGTTGATGTTGCGACTGATGTTTCATGTCTCATGCTCGCAAATATATGTGCTGAGCTTAAGAAGCAATACGAGCATATAGATGCTTATGAAACGATTGAGCACGAGATATATTTGAAAGGGCACTATACACTTACAAGTAGGGAGAGTGAGACCCGGTTACACCACATGTTATAAAGATTATAGGGTATAATGAATACCATTGATATTTTGGGTTTCCAGATTGGTCTGGAGACAGTTAGATTTGATCTTACAATCTCTGGACAAATATTATTCTTATTTTGTTATGAACAATAAAGTGAATAAGATTGGTAAAACACCCATTGAGTTGCTAAGCATGTTGAGAACTGCTGAAAGTAATATGATAAATGCATGAACTACTACTATATTGATGGTAAACATAGGGAATGCAAAAGGGAAAGGAAAATGGAAAGGCAAGGAGAAGATTTGATCTAGTTCCGTTGTCAAACCAAAGTCCAATCCCTAAAGCAGACTCTAAAGTCTGAATGAGGTGTTGATAAAGAAGACGATTGTCACTTCTGTGGAAAGTTGGGAGACTGGAAATTAAACTGTCATGCTTAATTGGAAGATCGGAAGATGATGATCAATAAGGGTCAAGCTTAAGGTATCGGGTTGGAATTGGAGTAAAGATAGTTGCTCTGGTTCGAGGAACTCGTTACTTAATTTTTGGCCTATAAGGAAAATTTAGAACTTAATAATTGTTATAGCGTGCTTGCAATTGGCAGAGACATTATTTCAGTTTCTTGTTTGGACATGAAAGGCTTTTTCATTTTATAACAATAGTTGTTTATTCTATTTTGATGATGAGCCTTATAATGTTGCACATCTAATTAACAATTTATATGTTCTAAAGTGACTCAAATCAAATATTACCTTTGGCACTGTCGCTGAGGCCATATTAATGAGAAACGCATTTCCAGAATACATAAGGATGCATTCATGGATAAGTTTGATTATGAATCATACCAAAGGATACGAATCTTGGTTTATTTGGTAAAATGACTAAAGCTCCTTTTACCGGACATGGTGAAGGGATCATTGAATGGGTATGACTTATACATAGTGATGTATGTGGTCATATGTGTACGATGACAAAAGGTAGATTTTATTAACTTCATAAAATTTACTAATTATTTTAGTAGATACGGATATATGTATCTTTTGAAGAACTAATCCGAATCATTTGAAAAGTTCAAAGACTATAAAGATGAAGTAGAAAATATCAAAGAAAAGTTTTTTTGATAGGAGAGATCACACCTTGTTGGACATGGTGCGATCAATGTTGAGTCAATGAATCTTCCAATTAGTTTCTGGGGTTGCACCCTGGAAACGGCTCCACATACACTTAACTGTGTTCCTACTAAATTGGTTCAAAAGACTCCTTATGAGATATGGACTGAGCAACGTCACAGCATGTCATTTATAAAATTTTGGGGATGTGAAGCGTTTGTGAAACGTCTAATCTCTGACAAGCTAGGACCAAAATCAGACAAATGTAATTTTGTGGAATACCCAACTGAAACAAGGGGTTATTCTTTCTATAATCCTTCCGAGAACAAAGTGTTTGTTGCTCGAACTGCTGAGAGACAGTGGGAGGATAATAGATCTCAATGAAGTTTGAGACCCACATGATAACGTTGAACCAGTGGAGGAACCTGAGTAGAATGTACAAGAAAAATAATACTGCTCAAGAAACACAGGTGTTCGTAGGTTTAGTAGGATTCGCCATGAGCCCGAGAGATAATATGGATTTCTCTTGACTCAAGATGGTGATGTGATGTTTGTGGATGAAGATGAGCCTCTCACCTACCTAGATACTATAAACACTCCAAATTCTAAGAGATGGCTGGATGCCATTAAATCTGAGATGGAATCCATGTATACTAATCAAGTATGGACTTTGGTTGATCCACCTGAAGGTGTAAAACCTATAGGGTGCAAGTGGGTTTTCAAGAAGAAGACCGACATGGATGCTAATGTACAGACCTATAAGGCACGATTGGTGGCAAAAGGTTTCAAGAAAATTCATGGTATTGACTATGATGAGACCTTTTCATCAGTTGTTATGGTCATGTCCATCAGGATTTTGCTTGCTATAGCTGCTTACTATGACTATGAAATCTGGCAAATGGATGTCAAAACCGCTTTCTTAAATGAGAGCCTTGAAGAAGATATGGATGTGTACATGACACACCCTAAGGGTTTTGTTGATCTAAAGGATGCTGGAAATGTATGTAAGTTGCGTCGATCCATTTATGGATTAAAGCAGGCCTCGAGGAGATGGAACATTTGTTTTCATGAAACAGTCAAAAAGAGTTTGACTTTATTCAGAATGAAGATGAAACTTGTGTTTACAAGAAGTTTAGTGGGAGCCATGTGGCATTCCTAGTATTATATGTTGATGATATATTACTAATAGGGAATGACATTCCTTCTCTACAGACTGTGAAGACTTGGTTGAGAAATAATTTCTCAATGAAAGACTTAGGCGATGTGACATATATATTAGGGATCGAGATCTATAGAGATAGATCAAGGTGATTGATCGGCCTAATTTAGAGTACATACATTGACAAAGTTTTGCATCGATTTCAAATGCAAAGAGACTAAAATGGATATGTCCCAATGTCTCATGGGATAGTGATCTCAAAATAAAATTTGTCCTAAATCATTGGATGATAGGGACTGCATGAGTAAAATTCCATATGCGTCAGCAATTGGTTTTATAATGTATGCAATGATATGTACTTGTCCTGATGTCTCGTATGCTTTAACCATGATGAGTAGATACCGATCTAATCCAGGTGAAGGTCACTGGACGACAGTCAAGAATATTCTTAAGTACTTAAAGAGGACTAAAGATTCATTCTTGTTATATGGAGGAGATGTGAAGCTAGTTGTAAGAGGTTTCAGTGATACTGGTTTCTAGACAGATAACGATAATTTAATGTTTCTGTCTGTCTTTGTGTTTTATCTAATTTTATTAAGATGTTGTATGCTGGAATGGTTCACAGCAGAGACAATAGTTGATTCTACAATAGAGCCTGAGTATATTGATGCTTGCGAAGCAGCCAAGGAGGCTGTTTGGGCATGTACTTAGGAGATATCACCTAATTAATGAGATTAATGATCAAGGAGATATACATATATGTAAAGTGCATACTAATAATAATATTGCAGACCCACTGACTAAGGCTTTGTCGCAGCAGAAGCATGAAAGTCACACTAGTTTCATGAGTATTGGATACTTGGGTAATTGGCTCTAGTGCAAGTGGGAGATTGTTAGTAATTGTGCTCTAGAGACAATACTTTTTATATTTTAAGGAAAATATTTATTATTAAGGATTATGTTTTATTGATTATTATTTATTTATTATGTTTTGTTTACTGCGTAATAAATTGAAAGCATAGTAAATGTCCTTGGAATTTTGATACGTATTCTATATCTTTAAGTATGTGACTTAAAAATGAGATTATTTGAATAGTATCTTATTCCTAAAATTTCCTAGTCGGGTATTATTATTTAAGGACAATAATAATGCACAAAGACTAGTATGTTTCTTGACAGATGACCACATCTCATTGGTCATAGGTATGGGGATACTAAAGTCAAGAACATAAGTGCATGTATCAATGCATGGCACTGGAATGACCCGCCGTGAGATTCTACATGTTAAGTAAGTGTCATAAGTAATTCTCACTGTGATAATGGTGTAATGATCCTTAGACCTGAAATCATTATATTTCTATACGAGAATTAATATATTTTGATTACATTAAAAGTTACCTTTGACCGGGTGATGATAAAAGTGGACATTGGATATATTATGAATCGTATGAGAAATATGAATGATCTAGATGGGATTTAATCCTCTTAATTTTAGGAGTGATATTATTGGCCTCTTGTTTGAGTGAGACTATGAAATGCACGGCCGTGCTCAAATATTGATTTGATTTTAATAGTCTACTCATCGATCAAGAAAATAAAGATTAAATTATGAAGAGGATGACACGAGACATGCCTTGAGTTTAATCTATAATATCAAGATTAAAGGGATTATATTACATGGAACATTATTCACGAAAGGCTTAATCGAATCACCGATTTATTATTATTACTTGGGTAGCAATGATGTATTACTAGATGCCGCTCATTGTTTACAATTTTAATTAGATATTAAAATTGTTGCCAACGTAATAATAACATACAGGGTCACACACAAAGAACGCTTGAAGGAGAAATAATTTAAATTATGAATTTAAATTAAATAAGTAATTTATTTTATTTATGATATTAATTAAGTATGACTTAATTAATTATATAAATAGAATAAATGAATTACGTAAACTAATTCCAAAATTAATAATTAATTAATTAAGTGAGACTTAATTAAATAATTTAGAATTTTGGATTAGTATTAATTATAATTGGATTATAATTAGAAAACTTATTCCTCTCTCTATATAATCTCTTTATGGGCTGATTTAATAAGATAGAGATTTTACAAAAACCCTAGCCGCTCTGAGAGAGGAGGAAGATAGAGAGAGAAGAAGTTTTCGGGTGCTAGTACACATCAATCCTTCATGAAAAGTGTTCGTGTGGATACCGTAGAGCGTAGATCGCGAGAGCAGGATACGTGGTGATTAAACAAGCTTTGGACCTCCATTAATCTTCCATTAATGAACTGTTAAAGCTTCTAAAGGTATTTATTCTTTATCTCCGAATTAAATCTTTTGTTTTCGCATGGATCCTGCGGAGGGTTTCGCTATTTTGATTTATTTTTCGCGTTTATTCCGCTGCGTTTGTGTCATGAAACCCTACAGTACGTCCATTCCGCAATCAAGATCGTGAGACATTTTTGAAGGTGCTCGTGTGGATACCATAGAGGTGTTTTTCGAGAGGAAGACACAAGTCGTGAAAGCTAGGATCTCTGTTGTGTTCGTGAAAGTCAAGATCTTAATATGTATAATTATGTTTCACCACAATATGTCCAATCTTATACATGGATCCTGAGTTTGGGTTCCAATTTTTTTTATTATATTTACGTTTGTCCGCTGCGTTTTATGCCTCGGAACCCAACAATTTTATAGATATTAAATTGATATTTTTATAAATTTGTGTCCCTATGGATATTAGAATTAGAATTCGACCGTATTTGGTGGAGTCCGGGCCTCAAATAGAGCTTATATAAAAAAATCGGGATTTTAAATAATCCTCAAAGGGGTAGTACAAGAGTATTTGCTAAAACTTGAATCGGGCTCTTTTATAGATATTAAATTGATATTTTTGTAAATTTGTGTCCCTGTGGATATTGGAATTAGAATTTGACCATATATGATGGTATCTGGGCCTCAAACAGAGTTGATATTAAAAAAGCGATATTTTGAATAATCCTCAAAGGGGGTAGTACACGAGAATGTGCTAAATCTTGAATCGGGCTCTTTTATAGATATTTAATTGATATTTTTCTAAATTTGTGTCCCTATGGATATTGGAATTAGAATTTGACCATATATGGTGGAGTCCGAGTCTCAAACAGAGCTGATATAAAAAAAGTGAGATTTTGAATAATCCTCAAAGGGGGTAGTACACGATGATTTGCTCAAACTTGAATCGGTCCCTTTTATAGATATTAAATTGATATTTTTGTAAATTTGTGTCCCTATGGATATTTGATTTAGAATTTGACCGTATATGGTGGAGTTCGGTCCTCAAATAGAGCAGATATTAAAACAGCGGAATTTTTAATAATCCTCAAAAGGGGGTAGTACACGAGGATTTGCCAAAACTTGAGTCAGGGTATTTTATAGATATTAAATTATTATTTTTATAAATTTATGTCCCTATGGATATTAGAATTAAAATTCGACCGTATATGGTGGAGTCCGGGCCTCAAATAGAGCTTATATAAAAAATCGGGATTTTCAATAATCCTCAAAGGGGTAGTACACGAGGATTTGCTAAAACTTGAATCGGGCTCTTTTATAGATATTAAATTGATATTTTTGTAAATTTGTGTCCCTATGGATATTGGAATTAGAATTTGACCATATATGATGGAGTATGGGCATCAAAAAGAGCTGATATAAAAAAAGTGATATTTTGAATAATCTTCAAAGGGGGTAGTACACGAGTATTTGCTAAATCTTGAATCGGGCCCTTTTATAGATATTAAATTGATATTTTTATAAAATTTTGTCCCTATAGATATTAGATTTAGAATTTGACCGTATATGGTGGAGTCCGGGCCTCAAATAGAGCTGATATTATAAAATCGGGATTTTGAATAATCCTCAAAGGGGGTAGTACACGAGGATTAGCTAAATCTTGAATCGGGCCCTTTTATAGGACAATAATAATACATAAATAGACTAGTATGTTGTTTGACTGATAACCACATCTCATTGATTATAAGTATGGGGATACTAAAGTCAACACATAGGTACATGCAGGAGTACATGGTACTGGACAGACCCATAGTGAGATTCTTCATGTTTAATAAAGTCATAAGAAAGACTCACAGTGATAATGGTATAATGATCCTCTGACTTGAGATCATTATATTTCTGTACGAGGATTAATATACTTTGACTACATTAAAAGTTACCTTTGACCGGGTAATGATAAAAGTGGACATCGGGTATATCATGAGTCGTATGAGAAATATGAATGATAGATAAAGGATTTAACCCTCCTATAATTAGGAGAGATATTATTGGCATCTTGATTGAGTGAGGCTATAAAATGCGTGGCCGTGCTCAAATAATGATTTGTTTTCATAGTCTACTCATGGATCAAGTAACCCCGGATTAAATGTTGTAGAGGATGACTAAATACATGCCTCGAGTTTAATCTATAATATATATGGTTAAAGGGATTATATTACACGGAAACATTAATCACGAAAGGTTTTATCGAATCACGATTTAATTATTGTTTAATTGGGTAGCAATGATGTATTACTAGATACCGCTCATTGTTTATAATTTTATTGGAGAATAAAATTATTGTTAATTAAATAATAGCCTATAGGGTCACACACATAGAGCACTTAGATGAATAGTTAATTTAAATTATAGATTTAAATTAATTGATGATTATTTGAATTTTATTATATTAATTAAGTGAGACTTAATTAATTGAAATAATATAAATTCGAATTTGAAGAGGATTTCTGCCCATAATAATTAAGTATGACGTATTTATTAATTAAATAATAGAAACACGTTTTATTATTTAATCTTATACCTACATGAGTTAGGTTTTGCTGAATAGGCCCGTTAACCAGTCATTATAAATAGATAATGATAGGTTAAATAGATTTTACGTTTTTGGGAAAACCCTAGAGGCAGCAGCAAGGCAAGCAAGGCAGAGAAGAACAAATTCGAAATCATCAAAAGGAGGCTAGTACATCCATTCCGTAATCAAGATCGTGAGACGTTCTTGAAAGTGGTCATGTGGATACCATAGAGGTGTTTTTCGAGAGGAAGACACAAGTCGTGAAAGCTAGGATCTCCGTTGAGTTCGTGAAAGTCAAGACCAGAAAAGGTAGAATTCTGTTTCACCATAATCTATCCAATCTTATACATGATCCTCCGTTAGGGTTTCAAAATTTTTTGTTATATTTACGTTAATCCGCTGCGTTTTATGCCTCGAAACCCAACAATGTCATCAGAGCTACGTGTATAAGGGACTGATTTGGTTACGTGTTTTATGTATTTGATGCATATGTGCTTGTTTGATGCTACTGCCATGTATATTCGAATTGTAGTATGTTATGATGCCTATATGTGACCTGCAATGTTATAATCTGTTATGACATGATATGTGTGATGCAATGTATGTATGTGATACGAGATACGGTCATACGAAGGTCGTCAGAATCGTTCTGAAACGTTTAAAAACACAAATGCATAAGATGCAGTTTTCTTTGAATAGTGATTCTGCAGTGAATAGTATTTTTCGACGGAGTCAGAATGGGTCGAATTTACTCTTTCTGGAAAGGGAAAATCGCCACGAGCAAAAATCACTATATTCAAATATTATGAACTTAGAAGCATAGAGTTTGGTTAAAAGTCTATTAGATAGATAAGATCAATCGTTGTTCACCAAACTATCCAAGAATTATATATGATATAAGTGACAACTGTTGTCTACCTAAATAATCATTTTTTAAAGACTTCCAGTGGTTGACTTAGGACATGACGAAATATGGATCTTGGTTCACTAGAAAGAATTATGGGATATACTTTCCAAATTAATAGTAAGGGTTATTAATTTGATAAAAATAGTGGGAGATATATTATGAATATATCATAATCATTTGAATATAATAAATAACTCAGACAATTTAATGTTTATTTTATGCTTTTATCATTGTTGATACCAAGTAATGGCAAAAAACACAAACACACTATCCGTACGATCAGTCCTTGAGAAGGATAAGCTGACAGGAGGAAACAACTTCCTAGACTGGCAGAGGAATTTGAGGATCGTCCTCAGACAGGAGCGCAAGCTTCATGTCATTGATATTCCTCCGGCAGGTCCCCGTCCTGAGGGCGCTACTGTTGAGGAACGAGCGGCCCACACAAAGGATGAGAATCATGCAAATGATGTTGCATGTCTTATGTTGGCAAGTATGAGTGCTGAGCTGCAAAGACAGCGTGTGCATATGGATGCATATACTATCAATGAGCACTTGCAAAGCATGTTTGCAAGCCAAACTCGTCAAGAAAGGTTCAACACGAGTAAGTCACTCTTTAATTGCAAACAAGGGGCAAGTGAACCAGTTGGCCCACATGTTCTGAAGATGATTGGTTACATTGAGTACCTTGAAACTTTGGGTTTCCCGATTATTCAGGAAATTGGTATTGACCTAATCATGAATTCTTTGAACAACAAATTCACCCAGTTTGTCATAAACTACAATATGAATGAATTTGACAAAACACCTACTGAATTGTTGGCTATGTTGAGGACATATGAGACCAACATGAAGACAGCTGAACCTGCTCCCATACTGATGGTGGGCAATAAAGGTAAGGCCAAAGGGAAAAGCAAGTGCAAGGGTAAGAAGAAGACTGGATCTGATTCTACACCCAAGCCAAAGTCAAGTCCCAAACAGGCTTTAAAGCCTAAAGGTGGTGTTGCTAAGGGTGAATGTCACTACTGTAAGGAAACTGGTCACTGGAAGAGAAACTGTTCAACTTACTTGGAGGATCTGAAGAAGAAGAGGGCTGAGCAAGCTTCTACTTCAGGTATATATTTTATAGAAGTCAATCTGTCTATTTCTACATCTTGGGTATTGGATACTAGATGTGCTTCTCACATTTGTATAAATGTGCAGGAAATGCAGAGAAGTAGGACATTGGCTATAGGAGAAGTGGACCTACGAGTTGGCAATGGAGCAAGAGTTGCTGCTTTAGCTGTAGGAACTTATTATTTATCTTTGCCCTCTGGGCTTATTTTAGAACTGGAGAATTGTTTTTACATGCCTGCGATTCACAGAAACATTATTTCAGTTTCTTGTTTGGACAAGAAAGGTTTTTCGTTTACAATAAAGAACAACAGTTGCTCTTTTTCTTTGAATGATTTAACCTATGGTGTTGCGCGTTTGTTTAATGATTTATATGTTCTTGACTTAGATAATCATGTCTAGGCCATATAAATGAGAAATGCATATCCAAATTATATAAGGATGGATACTTGGATAAGTTTGATTTTGAATCATACCAAGGATGTGAATCTTGTTTGCTTGGTAAAATGACTAAAGCCCCTTTCACTGGTAAGGGTCAAAGGGCCACTGAACGTCTGGAGCTAATACATAGTGATGTATGTGGCCCAATGTGTGTGATGGCTAGAGGAGGCTACTACTACTTCATAACATTTACTGATGATTTCAGTAGATATGGATATGTATATCTTATGAAGAATAAATCCGATTCTTTTGAAAAGTTCAAAGAATACAAGGCTGAAGTAGAGAAGCAAATTGGCGGAGGTGAAAGTATTAAGATCTTACGATCTGATCATGGGGGAGAATACTTGAGCACAGAATTTAAAGAGTATTTAAAGGAGTGTGGTATTGTATCACAACTCACTCCGCCAGGTACACCTCAATGGAATGGAGTTTCAGAGAGGAGAAAACGCACCTTGTTGGACATGGTGCGATCGATGATGAGTCATGCAGATCTTCCAATTAGTTTCTGGGGTTACGCTCTAGAAACAGCGGCTTTCACACTTAACCGTGTTCCTACTAAGAAAGTTCAAAAGACTCCATATGAGATATGGGAGGAGAAACGGTCAGGCATGAGCTTTATGCAAGTTTGGGGATGCAAGGCGTTTGTGAAACGTCAAGTATCTGACAAGCTTAGACCTAAATTTGAAGAGTGCAATTTTGTGGGACACCCTAATGAAACAAAGGCGTATTATTTTTATAGTCCTTCTGAGCAGAAAGTGTTTATAGCTCGAGATGTTGTCTTCATGGAAAGAGATTTTGTTTCCAAAAGAAACAGTGGGAGAACTATAGATCTCGATGAAGATCGAGAACCATAAAATAGCATTGAACCTAAAGTGGAACAAGAGTAGGATAATGATAATTCTCAACAAACACAGGTTGTTCGTAGAAATGGTAGAATTCGCCATGAGCCAGAGAGATATGGATTTCTCTTGACTCAATGTGGTGATTTGATGCTCATAGATAAAGATGAGCCTCTCACATACCAAGATGCTATGAACAGTCCAGACTCTAAGATATGGCTACAAGCCATGAAATTGGAGATGGATTCCATGTACGAAAACCAATTATGGACTTTGGTTTATCCACCTGAAGGGGTAAAATCCATAGGGTGCAAATGGGTTTTCAACAAGAAAACTGACATGGATGGAAATGTTCAGACCTATAAAGCAAGGTTGGTTGCAAAAGGTTTCAAACAAATTCATGGTATTGACTATGATGAAACTTTCTCACCAGTGACTATGGTCAAGTCCATAAAGATTTTGCTTTCCATTGCAGCATTCCATGATTATGAAATCTGGCAAATGGTTGTCAAAACAGCCTTCCTTAATGGAAGCCTTGAAGAGGATGTGTACATGACACAACCTGAAGGATTTGTCGATCCAAGGAATGTTAGCAAGGTATGTAAATTAGGTCGATCCATTTATGGATTGAAGCAAGCCTCTATGAGATGGAATATCTGTTTTGATGAAATAGTCAAAGAGTATGGATTTGTTCAAAACGAAGATGAACCTTGTGTTTACAAGAAGGTTAGTGGGAGCCATGTGGCATTCATTAGTATTGTATGTTATTGACATACTACTAATAGGGAATTACATACCTTCTTTTAAGGCTGTTAAGACTTGGTTAGGGAGCAACTTCTCTATGAAAGACTTAGGAGATGCATCCTATATTCTACGAATGAGGATCTATAGGGATAGATCTAGAAGGATGATCGGTCTAAGTCAGAGTACATACATCGATAAGGTTTTACATCGTTTTGGTATGCAAAATGCAAAAAGGGGATATGTCCCCGTGTCTCAAGGGATAACGATCTCTAAAGATCAGTGTCCGAAATCATTGGATGAGAAGGACCGCATGAGTAAGGTTCCATATGCCTCAGCAATTGGATCTATCATGTATGCAATGGTATGTACTCGCCCAGATGTTTCGTATACTTTAAGCATGACGAGCAGATACCAATCTAATCCAGGTGAAGGTCACTGGATGGCAGTCAAGAATATTCTAAAGTACTTGAAAAGGACTAAAGATTCATTCTTGGTGTATGGAGGAGAGAAGAAACTGGTTGTAAAAGGTTACACCGATGCAAGTTTCTAAACAGACAAGGATGATACGGTATCACAATCTGGTTTTGTGTTTTGTATAAACGGAGGAGCTGTAAGTTGGAAGAGTTCAAAGCAAGAAACAGTAGCTGATTCTACAATGGAGGCTGAGTACATTGCAGCTTGTGAAGCAGCTAAGGAAGCTGTTTGGATTTGAAAATTCATTACTGATTTAGGAGTGGTTCCATCGATCACAGATCCCATTGATCTATACTACAATAATAATGGAGCCATTGCACAGGCTAACGAACCTAGATTTCACTCCCGATCCAAACATATACTCAGGAGATTTCACCTTATTCGAGAGATTAATGAAAAGGGTAACATTCACATATGTAAAGTGCACACAAATGATAACATTGCAGATCCACTGACCAAAGGCTTGTCACGGAAGAAGCATGACAGTCACACTAGTTCCATGGGTATTAGATACATGGGTGATTGGCTCTAGTGCAAGTGGGAGATTGTTGGTGTAGGTGCCCTAGAGGCAATACATTGTTTCTTTTAATAGACCTTTATGTCATTTGATTATTCAATAAACGTATTTATTATTACTTTAATTACAGCGATATATGTGTCAGCATAATAAATGTCTTTATAATCATGATACACATTGTATAGTTTAAGTACATGACATGAACTTGAGATTATATAATATATCATATTCTTAAAAGTTCCTAGTCGAATATTATTATTATAGGACAATAATAATACATAAATAGACTAGTATGTTCTTTGACAGATAACCACATCTCATTGGTTATAAGTATGGGGATACTAAAGTCAATACATAGGTACATGTAGGAGTGCATGGTATTGGACAAACCCACAGTGAGATTCTTCATGTTTAATAAAGTCATAAGAAAGACTCACAGTGTTAATGGTGTAATGATCCTTTGACTTGAGATCATTATATTTCTATACGAGGATTAATATACTTTGACTAGATTAAAAGTTACATTTGACCGGGTGATGATAAAAGTAGACATCGGGTATATCATGAGTCGTATGAGAAATATGAATGATAGATAAAGGATTTAACCCTCCTGTAATTAGGATAGATATTATTGGCCTCTTGATTGAGTGAGACTATAAAATGCGTGGTCGTGCTCAAATAATGATTTGTTTTTCATAGTCTACTCATGGATCAAGTAAACCCGGATTAAATATTGAAGAGGATGAATAAATACATGCCTCGAGTTTAATCTATAATATATATGGTTAAAGGGATTATATTACACGGAAACATTAATCACGAAAGGTTTTATCGAATCACGATTTAATAATTGTTTAATTGGGTTGCAATGATGTATTACTAGATACCACTCATTGTTTATAATTTTATCGGAGAATAAAATTATTTCCAATTAAATAATAGCCTATAAGGTCACACGCATGGAGCACATAGAGGAATAGTTAATTTAAATTATAGATTTAAATTAATTGATGATTATTTGAATTTTATTATATTAATTAAGTTAAACTTAATTAATTGAGATAATATAAATTCAAATTAGAGGAGTATTTCTACCCATAATAATTAAGTAGGACTTAGTTATTAATTAAATAATAGAAATTCATTTTATTATTTAATCCTATACCTACATGGGTTAGGTTTTGCTGTTATAGGCCTATTAATCATCCATTATAAATAGATAATGAAGGGTTAAGAGGCTATTACATTTTGAGAGAGAAAAACCCTAGAGGGGCAGCAACAAAGGAGGCAGAAACAAATAACTCGAATTATCAAGAGGGAGGCTAGTACGTCCATTCCGCAATCAAGATCGTGAGACGTTTTTGAAGGTGCTCGTGTGGATACCATAGAGGTGTTTTTCGAGAGGAAGGCACAAGTCGTGAAAGCTAGGATCTCTGTTGTGTTCGTGAAAGTCAAGATCTTAATAGGTATAATTCTGTTTCACCACAATCTGTCCAATCTTATACATAGATCTTGAGTTTGGGTTCCAATTTTTTTTATTATATTTACGTTTGTCCGCTGCGTTTTATGCCTCGGAACCCAACAATTTTATAGATATTAAATTGATATTTTTATAAATTTGTGTCCCTATGGATATTAGAATTAGAATTCGACCGTATTTGGTGGAGTCCGGGCCTCAAATAGAGCTTATATAAAAAAATCGGGATTTTAAATAATCCTCAAAGGGGTAGTACACGAGTATTTGCTAAAACTTGAATCAGGCTCTTTTATAGATATTAAATTGATATTTTTGTAAATTTGTGTCCCTATGGATATTGGAATTAGAATTTGACCATATATGATGGAGTCTGGGCCTCAAACAGAGTTGATATTAAAAAAGCGATATTTTGAATAATCCTCAAAGGGGGTAGTACACGAGAATGTGCTAAATCTTGAATCGGGCTCTTTTATAGATATTAAATTGATATTTTTCTAAATTTGTGTCCCTATGGATATTGGAATTAGAATTTGACCATATATGGTGGAGTCCGGGTCTCAAACAGAGCTGATATAAAAAAAGTGAGATTTTGAATAATCCTCAAAGGGGGTAGTACACGATGATTTGCTCAAACTTGAATCGGTCCCTTTTATAGATATTAAATTGATATTTTTGTAAATTTATGTCCCTATGGATATTAGATTTAGAATTTGACCGTATATGGTGGAGTCCGGTCCTCAAATAGAGCAGATATTAAAACAGCGGAATTTTTAATAATCCTCAAAAGGGGGTAGTACACGAGGATTTGCCAAAACTTGAGTCAGGGTATTTTATAGATATTAAATTATTATTTTTATAAATTTATGTCCCTATGGATATTAGAATTAAAATTCGACCGTATATGGTAGAGTCCGGGCCTCAAATAGAGCTTATATAAAAAAGCGGGATTTTCAATAATCCTCAAAAGGGTAGTACATGAGGATTTGCTAAAACTTGAATCGGGCTCTTTTATAGATATTAAATTGATATTTTTGTAAATTTGTGTCCCTATGGATATTGGAATTAGAATTTGACCATATATGATGGAGTATGGGCCTCAAAAAGAGCTGATATAAAAAAAGTGATATTTTGAATAATCTTCAAAGGGGGTAGTACACGAGTATTTGCTAAATCTTGAATCGGGCCCTTTTATAGATATTAAATTGATATTTTTATAAATTTTTGTCCCTATAGATATTAGATTTAGAATTTGACCGTATATGGTGGAGTCCGGGCCTCAAATAGAGCTGATATTATAAAATCGGGATTTTGAATAATCCTCAAAGGGGGTAGTACACGAGGATTTGCTAAATCTTGAATCGGGCCCTTTTATAGGACAATAATAATACATAAATAGACTAGTATGTTGTTTGACTGATAACCACATCTCATTGGTTATAAGTATGGGGATACTAAAGTCAACACATAGGTACATGCAGGAGTATATGGTACTGGACAGACCCACAGTGAGATTCTTCATGTTTAATAAAGTCATAAGAAAGACTCACAGTGATAATGGTGTAATGATCCTTTGACTTGAGATCATTATATTTCTATACGAGGATTAATATACTTTGACTACATTAAAAGTTACCTTTGATCGGGTGATGATAAAAGTGGACATCGGGTATATCATGAGTCGTATGAGAAATATGAATGATAGATAAAGGATTTAACCCTCCTATAATTAGGAGAGATATTATTGACCTCTTGATTGAGTAAGACTATAAAATGCACGGCCGTGCTCAAATAATGATTTGTTTTCATAGTCTACTCATTGATCAAGTAAACCCGGATTAAATGTTTTAGAGGATGACTAAATACATGCCTCGAGTTTAATCTATAATATATATGGTTAAAGGGATTATATTACACGGAAACATTAATCACGAAAGGTTTATCGAATCACGATTTAATTATTGTTTAATTGGATAGCAATGATGTATTACTAGATACCGCTCATTGTTTATAATTTTATTGGAGAATAAAATTATTGCAAATTAAATAATAGCCTATAGGGTCACACACATAGAGCACTTAGAGGAATAGTTAAATTAATTTATAGATTTAAATTAATTGATGATTATTTGAATTTTATTATATTAATTAAGTGAGACTTAATTAATTGAAATAAT
The DNA here is from genome assembly GCA_028671895.1 of Oenanthe sinensis. NCBI lineage: Eukaryota > Viridiplantae > Streptophyta > Magnoliopsida > Apiales > Apiaceae > Oenanthe > Oenanthe sinensis. The sequence goes on along the minus strand of CM053806.1, from coordinate 46,868,627 downwards.
ATAAATTCGAATTTGAAGAGGATTTCTGCCTATAATAATTAAGTATGACTTAATTATTAATTAAATATTAGATACACGTTTTATTATTTAATCATATACCTACATGGGTTAGGTTTTGCTGAAGAGGCCCGTTAACCAGTCATTATAAATAGATAATGATAGGTTAAATGGATTTTACGTTTTGGGAAAACCCTAGAGGCAGCAACAGGGCAAGCGAGGCAGAGAAGAATAAATTCAAAATCATCAAAAGGAGGCTAGTACATCCATTCCGTAATCAAGATCGTGAGACGTTCCTGAAGGTGCTCGTGTGGATACCATGGAGGTGTTTTTCTAGAGGAAGACACAAGTCGTGAAAGTTAGGATCTCCGTTGAGTTCGTGAAAATCAAGACCAGAAAAGGTAGAATTCTGTTTCACCATAATCTGTCCAATCTTATATGTTAGTGTAGGTGCCCTAGAGGCAATACAATAGACCTTTATGTCAATTGATTATTCAATAAACATATTTATTATGACTTTAATTACTGCGATATATTTGTTAGCATAATAAATGTCCTTAGAATCATAATACACATTGTATAGTTTAGTACATGACTTGAACTTGAGATTATATAATAGATCATATTCTTAAATGTCCCTAGTCGAGTATTATTAGTTGATGAAGTTAAATGCAAGGATGATTCTATCAGTGACAGTGATGAACCAAATGGACATCTGGCATCAACGACCAACACTGGAGATGAATCACTAAGCACTTCACAGGTACACTTTCTAACTAGTATACGTTTATCTAATTCAGAACTGTATGTTTATTAAGTTTTGAAATGTATTATATTCATGTCAGCATGTTAGCATCTTAGGACTTAAATGCTTAATTGATTGCTAAGAATGAGATTGCATGCTAGGATTCATGAGTTTAATTAGTACATTTCATACTTAATTTTATTTGCAGTAAAATGAATATCTAGAATTAGATAGGGTGTTCTAGACGGTTAGGTGTATCCCTAAACATTTGCTGGAACTTGAGTTAAATCTTATGTGATTTAATACCTCTGCTAATGTTGTGAAAATTGCTAATAGACAAACAGGTCATAGATCATATATTTAATATTTGTTCTTAAATGGCTTGTTAAGTGTATGTAGAATTTGATATTGCTCATAATGTTTTATTCAAATATTCTGCATATTCTTAAAATTGTTTATGTGTTTATTTTCACATGATTTGCTCTCGCTCACATAGTTGCTCTTAAATGTCATATCAGATCATGTATTGCTTGTTAAGGATAAATGGTTAAAAGATGGTAGAATTATCTAAGTAGTCAGTAAGTCATGTAGATTCGAAGCTTAATCCAAAACTGACTTAGGTAATTAGAGATAGTAAAATATGTTAGACAACGACAGAATGGATTAGAAAGAATTAGTAATTAATTTGTTAGTTCTTCTATCCATGTGCTTTTAGGAAATTAAGTACTGAATTTTCTAATATGCATATTGAAGCTGTTGTTACCTTTGATAATATCTCTAACCCATCTGGACTCAATTAAAGTTGAGTACCAAGACGCTTAATCATTTGTGATTGCAGAGTAGGTAACAAAAGTCAAAAGTTATGTGACTTCGTGACATTTATTGTTCGAGGCATATAATTAAGATTAAAGCTCTACTATCACAATTGGTTGAGAAGGCCTCCCCGTTGGTAACCTTTGGAGATGACAGCAAAGGATGTACAAGGGATATGGCCATCATGTTTTAAGAACTGTCATCAGTGGAAGCATCTTTCTTGTTGAAAGAGTTAAGCACTTTTTAAAGGGCACTAGGGAATTCTTCGTCAAGGGTTTTCTGGAGAAGTGTTTGATCTCAAGCAAGAAGGTTGGAAGCTCGCTCAACTGAGAGTGAGGAAGTTTGTTCGTAGCTGACATGGAATTTGGATGCAAAGGTGAAGTCAACTTTTTAGTAAAGCTTCATCAGCAAAGAGTTAGTTATGGCAAATGAAGCTCTCTTACTTGTTAGTCAGCAAGGCAATGGATTCTTTGTTAAAGATGAAATTGGTGAGAGGACTGCTTCATATGGAATTCTTTCTAGAAGGACATTTTGAAGTATGTCACATAGGGAAGTCAATGGAAACATCACACTGAAGGAAAGTCATATGCTTAGTGGTGATTGAAATTGGTAACCCTAATTACAGATTGGTGATGTTCGAACATTCAACAGACAAAATGTCACAAATGATGATTGATCAAATAAGGAAGATCAAGTTGGAAACAATTGGTAAGCTGTGAGAACTTTGAAGTCAGATATTGGAACTGCATTTCGCGAGTGAAGTTCTAAATGAAATCTGCACTGAAAAGGGATTTGGAAGCTGAAGCAATTAACACAGCATGCTGCTTTATTCAACAAGATCGTGAAAAGACATCATTTGAGTTAATGGCCAACCAGAAGCAAACACTGAAGCTCTTTCGTGTGTTTGGAGGGAATTGATTTTTAATGAAGATTTATTTGAGTATCTTGATAAGAAGTTAGGGCTCATGGATCAATTCTCCTCGGCTACTCAAAAGTGATTAAAAGTCTGAATGTGATGAACAACTACACCAAGCTCCCAGGCATTCAAGTGAACGACCATTCTGAATCTTTGACAAATTCAGATACTGATGTAGAAGCTGAGGTTGCAGAAGGAATCAATGACAATCATGATGATTCAGATCCTGTTAGTGGAAATCCGCTGTATAAGGTGAAGGATCTTCAATACATCCGAGCAGCAACTCAGGGGGAGCAAATAGAAGAAGGATCTACTAGTCATACTCAACAATGAAGATCAAAGGATTTCATTAAGAACATTTCTGCCAAGACAAAAGGTTTGAAGTCAAATTCTATCCTGGAGTCTCGTTCTTAGTGATCCGGATTCTTGTGTAGTGGCTAGAAGTGCTAATCGAAACGAACATATATTTTTCGGGACCCAGCAGTTGGGAAAGAGCAATTGTCAACTTACATTTGGTATCAACAATTGGTATCACCCATCATCTGGAATCCCAAAGAATACTGAAGATGCACAGATTGATCCAGATTGAGTGATTGCAATGCAAGATGATCTCAATCAGTTCGAAGGTAGAAAACAACTGAAGCTGGAACCCAGACCACTAAAGTCGAAGCTGAAATTGGTACAGTAAGGGTTCTCAGAAACTGGATGACTTTTGGCATTGTTATGAGGGGCAAAGCCAAACTGGTTGCTACAGGACTTTAAAGCAGAAGGTATCGACGATGATGGAAACAGAATCTTCGGGTCTTTCTAGATCAAGCAGTAAGCACCAGTGACGAGACTTGATCCTTTAGGACTCATCAATGGGGACCTAATAATTTTTAGGGATCCAACGATTAGGACCTAACAACTAGCACATGTGGAGCATTTAAGCATGAAGATCTAACAGATGAATGTGAACAAGTGCACTCCTGAATGGTGAGCTAGAAGATGAAGGTGCAGATCCATTACAATTTGTATATCATTCTCTTCGCAGGCTTTTCTATGACGGAGGTAAGGATTCAAGCAAAACGTCAAGGACATGGTATGACTCTCTAACTGTTAATTACTTAAAAGTGATTTTACATTTGAGTTGTTATGCATATCTCTCTAGAAATGCAAGGCACACACAATGTCATATATATGTGCAAGTATACCTTAATTCTCGACATGCCTATGTGCAAGTTTCCAAGTGGATACTAGAGAATCTTATCCTATAGTCAAGTTATGAATTGCTAGATATCTTAGGGGATCACCAACTCTTGGAATCTGGGACCCTTAAGATAATAGGTTTAACCTAATTGGCTATATAGATATAGATAACGCAGGTTGTATGAAAGACAGGGAAGTCATTCCTAGAAGCTGTCAATTTCCACCAACACTGTTGATCTCTTCACATCACTTAAGGAACAAGCGCATGGACACCAGGTATCATTTCTTTTAAGAGTTGTCCTTAGTCGAATAACTTGCAGATTTTTGCTAAATGACTTGATGAATTTATTTTATCTAAGTTGGTTAGTAAACTTGGGATATTATTAATATGCATATTTATTGAAAATCCTATCTGCAAGAAATTCTCAAATGAGTTCACAAGTATTACTTTTTCCCGATCCAAAGGACTTGTGAATTCATTTGAAATCCAGAACCTCATACTTTTTGCTATTAATTTCATTATCATGCTTACATTGTAATATGCATGAGTGGTAGTTAAATTATTTAGCATAAGTAAGAAGCATAGTTATTTGTATGTGTTAAATATTTGGTGAGTATTAGTCAATAATATCTTGCTTAATTGCTATGATATTTTGCTCTGATATTCTTAAATATTTTATTACAAATAATTATGATACTTTTGATATTAGTGACGGTATTTAGAATTTCTGTTCTAAATAATCAATGCATATTTCAAAACTCACTAATATTAGAAGGTGAAGTATTTTCTAAGTTATGTGTATGAAATTCTCAATATTTTATATACTTAGAAAATATTTCTAAAAATAAGTTTTATTCCGAGGAGTTGTAATTAGAATCACAAGTATTACTTTTTCTCTATATAAAGGACTTGTGAATTTCTTTTCAACTAAATCCTCGAGCTTACGTATATCAATTAATAATTGTTATGAGCATGCTTACAATGTGCAAAGTGACAATTATTAGATATGGCGTAGGAAGTTAAATACTAATATTCAATCTAATGAATATTTTAGTGTTTAACGAATTTATTTTATCTTATTGAAATTATGGATTGAAGCAATTCAATGGTTATTAGTTTCATAATTTTAATTTGATAAAATACAGAAGCATAGTTTCTTGCATCTTGAAATTATTGATAAATATCGAATAATTGGTATCAGCGTGCAATTAACTGTGATATGCTTATTGTTCTACTGAATAATTGCCATGTATAGATTATATAAATGCATGTGATTGGCAATTGCTTAGTACAACATAAGTATTTAATTTATTTTGATTTGTTTAAATCATGATGATATAAAACAATTCAATGGAATATTTGTTCCATGATTTAAATAAATTAAAATAAATTCGAAGCATAATTATTTGTAATACAAGTATTATCTTTTATTACTTTGTGATATTTGAATAATATTTTATTGCAAAATAATTGTGATATATTGGTACTAATGGATTTACTCAGTTTTTATTCGTAGAAACATTTGGTATCAATATACTTAGTTTTCTTTCTTTGACTGGTTTACGATCCTGAATGTATTTAAAAGAAATTTTTGTCTATTTTTTTTTCAAAATGTTTTATGCAAAGATACATTCATTTGTCTATCAGTTTTAGTTAAGAAAACTTAAGAATTCTTTTTCAAAACTTCTCTTTTGAAAAACTTTTCTTGAGGATAATTTTTCTCTAATCTCGGGATATTTTATCCTCTCCCAAAAGCTGGTTTTAAATGCTATATTTTTCAAAATCGTTTTTCTCTCTCAATTTTTCTTTGTAAAGTAGTAGGAACTTTGTGACTGCTATTTTATTTGGAAAAGTTGTTTTAACTTCAAGGTATCAATCACTTGTAAAATTATTTGTTTTCAAATACTTGTTTCAGTGTATGTTTCACATTGATTCATAGTACCAAAACAGTGATTGTTGCTTTGAAGGCCTAGTACTGTTTTGTTAAGCATTCATCCTAACCCTAATTGTCATGTTTTTATTTTAAGTCGGGGATACTATCAGGCAGACGAAAATGATGTAAATCATAATTGCATTATGAGTCGGAAAATCATTATCTTCTATCTGATAAGGATGTTTTGCAAAATTGTTTTCAAAACATACAGTGCCTAGGTTTAATGGAAAAGAGTCATTTTATTGAGATATAATTTGGTAGAAGAGTTGAATTTCTTATCTGTTGTAAATTCCCGCGTTTTATTATGGGAAGTTTGCCTTATAAGAAATTCATAAGAGATAGAATTTTTTCTCTGATACTCCCGCGTTTTATTATGGGATAAGTATCTTAAGGAAAATTTCTATTGGTGTCATGCTCTTAAATGATTAATTCTTCGATCTGACAAAACTCTTTTATTAAAAGGACTTAAGTGCAATCATTTACCATTCCTTCTTATATTTTTCCTTCTCCTTGAGATGAAAAATATGTTTTGGAATGTTAAACTGATTATCTTTTTATCTCATTTAAATTGATTTTATCCGTTTAGCCCCCAGTGGCTACAGAAGCTGGCCAGGAGGTTGAACACCCATCAATCTCTTACCCAGGCCTGAATACCAAAACACTGATTCATCCACTTCCATATATTAACCCTTGGAGATATAAGGAACTTATGTTAGTTAAAGGTTGATAAGGGAGAAACTGCACTTGATGCAGCAAATAAGGATGAAGTCGGAAGTGCACCCACAGCTCTACCTCCAGCGAAGTAAAGAAGTATATAATTGAGGTAACTGTAAGCTCATCTGTATCTTCTCAAAAGGATGCAGAGCTGAAAAGGCAATAAAACTGTCTCTGGAATCATTCTCTCAACAGGATGAGTCCATTGAAATTCGCTCGTCAGCCTGAGCATCTTGTAATGAGTCAAGCACACCACCGGCACTCACGCTGATGGTAAGCCTAAACAGATAAATTCTAGGAACACATTACAAGGCGTGCACAGTGAGAGGTATAGGCATTCAGAGGAGATACGGACTCTAGCCATACATTACATTGTCCAAGGTATCTACCTCAAACAGAAGTTAATCTTCTGCATCCCGAAAGGGAGATCTCTTGTTCAGATTTATCTGGGCTTGAGAGGCAACTGCTTGACAAGAATTCTTCGGATGAGTCAAGTAGGGTATTTATACAAAATTCCCGTCACAGGGTTACGAGGGAAACATAGACTCTAAATTGTCATTCATTACATTGTCTACTACGTCGCCCCTCCTGGAAGGAACATTTCCAGATCCTGAAAATGAATGTCCACCTCCCGTTTACGGAAAAGGTGTGAGGCAACTCCTTGATAGAACAAGGCAGGATTCCCTAAAAGATTTTAAAATCTTGGGATAACCCATCTCAAAGAGGTGAGGCTCCACTAGACAGTGATTTAGCAAAAGCTATTGAGTCTGGTGCTGAGACAGTGCTTATGCATGATAGATCAAGAACACCTCAACGAGGCAATTCTCCACTTGATAGTGATTCAGTTCATTCTGATGAATCAGGTGTTGGGAATATATGAATTGACGGATTTCACTTGCAGGTACAGAAGGCTATATTTGGAATGCAAAGTGAAAGTGAGAGAGAGAAACACTTAAGTGAAAGTGAGGGAGAGATACACTTGAGTGAGAGATAGGGAGAGAAAGAGTGAAACACTTCTAAGTGCTCGATACTTGAGTGTAAACACTAACAGAACGTAGTAGAAGTGAGGAAACCATAGACCAAACACTTACCCTTGCTACTTGCTACTTCTGAAAGAAAAGTTACTATATTTTTCCCAATCAACGACAGACGAGAACCTTCTTTGGAAGATAAACCATTTAAAAAAGGACCTAACAATTGGTATCTTCAAAAGTGGGCCATTGGAGGATTCCTCAACTAAGGGGGAGAATTTATAGTGTTATAGTTATAACAAGAAAAAGGATAAGGGGGAGAAGTTATAATGTTATAGCTATAACAAGAAAAAGGTGAAACTACAAGTCTTATCTTCATAACCTTCGAAAATGCTAATATCCTAAAGGGGTCGTATGATTCTAAGAGAAGAGGCCATTGGAGGATTCTAAGGGAAGATCCTTAAAGAAAGGGGTTCGTATCCTTAGGGGGAGATTTTAGACACGAAAAAGAAAATCTTATCTTCTGATCCTGAGGGGAAACAACAGAAATATGGGAGAATCAAGAAGCTGTATCCTATACTTGAAAGGAGTTGTCAGAAGAGGATTCCTAATCCAAGTGGGAAGAACAGAGATGACTATTCCATTGATTTTCTAAAGGGAGAAGAAGAATAAGAAGGAGAATCACATTCGTAGGGGGAGAACATTATTTGAGCTATGTTCAGTATTCTATTGAAGACGTACCCAGGAATAATGATTCTTATGAAGCTCTGTTCATGATAAGTTCTTTAAGTTCAAAACTATAAAGGATTTTGAAACGGAGAAAGCTCAAACAGACAGAAATGAAGATGATACAATTTGGATATCAGTTCGACTTAAGAGGAACAAACATCTTTCGTTTCAGTCACACAAGAAATCTGGAAGTGCAGTATCTGATCCAGAAAAACCAGTAGCATTATTTACAAGTCTCGGACGATTACTTTTTCTAGTTGTTAGTTGAGTTATCCTCCCTAGATGATTTGTTTGCTAAAAGTTTAACAATCAAATAGGGGGAGATTGTTGGAGATTACAAAGCTGTATGTATAGTAATCATGATAACTCAACACTAGAACAGGACAAGTAAATAATACTACGCCTACACAGAAATCAGGAAGAAATGAAGACAAGGCAAATACAGTGAATCAAGACATTAGAAGAAGTTTTGAAGTCTACTACAGGTCACTGAAAGAAGTACATTAATATGTTCATGCCTCAGTGAAGAATAAAGTGTAAAGACTTTTAGGGTTTCAGAAGTGTTAAAGATTCAGTATAGAAGTGCCACTAGAAGATTTCAGTGTACCAGTATTGATTGAAGATAGACAATGTTCGAAGCATAGGAATCTAAAAGAATTGAAGACATGGTATGTCTAAGTACCAGAAGAGATTCCAGTGAAATTACAGTGTTTATTGACAGTCAGTGTTCGAAGCAATGAAGTTGCTGCAAACTTAACAATGTCCGTAAGGCAATAATACGAAGACCTGGAACGAAGTTAGTCGTCTGTGAACCAGACCAGTTGCACTAGGCGTCAGCAATCTGTGAAAGGAATCTGAGTATTAACTATAGAATAATTGTTAAGTTGAAGAACGTACTTGAAAAGAACGGTTATTTATTAAGGTACGAAAAGTAATTTGTAGAGGCTACAGCCAAACAGCTAAACAGCTAACAGCCAAACAGCTAAACAGCTCAAAGGGTGCAGGGTGCAAAGTGTCACAACCTTGGTACGAAAAGTGAAAGTTTCTGAACTACAGTCGAAGAACGGAAACAGCTCAGGGTACAGGGTGTAATGCGACAAGACTTTGGTACAAGAAATGTAAGTTGGCGAACTTCAATCAAGGAATGAAAAGAGGGTCAAAGTGCAGTGACCAAACAACACTTTGACCATGAAAGTATATTACACGCGCAACTTCACTTTCCTTTGATTAATCAACTTGAATGGCGCCACTACACTGCTCCCATTGTGTAGGCGCAACTCAAGATGGCAGCAAAATTATTCCAAGTAAATGGCGCCACTTGAATCTACACAGGGAAGTCACTCTACAGGCGCCACTCAGCCCTCAGCCAATCAAATTACAGCAGCCTACTTTATTTGATTTAAAGTCTACACCAATCAAAAAGGAGGAATCATCTTCTTCAACACAAAAATGTAGAGAGCTACTGCCATGGCCGGAGCAAGAGACTTAAATTTATAGACACCCATACCTTGCTCCTGGTCAGATATTAGGACCCGGTTCTTTAATGAAAAATGCTCAGGGCTCCTAGATATCACTCCCTACGGACTCAGTTTTTCCTTGTACTAATTTAGATATATTTGTATAGGAACTGAGCCTTATATTTTTGTGTTAGTAGCAAAGAATTAATTTATTCTTTGGAAGCCAGTTAATTTTAACTGGGTGTAGCAAAACCCTCTGGGATTAATACGAGAGTAATATTCCCGGAAACTTGTCTCCATAATTTACCTGCTAATTTTCTTGAACCTAATTGATTTATCCGGGCACCCAGAAAATTAGTAGGCAGTTCACCTAAACACTACAAATGGCCAAACCCACTCTGAAGCAATAATTTATTTATCCGAAAAATGAAAGAAAAGAATTTAAATTATTGTGAATATCGTATTCAACCCCCCTTCTACGATATTTCGGGACCTAACAGTCTGTATCTGAATAACTAATTAGATTAAATCTAGATTCTCTAGGGTACCAAATTCCAAGATTTGGTATTCCTTTGAGATAGCTTAATATTCTTTTTATTGCAATCAAATGAGACTCTCTAGGATCAGCCTGAAACCTAGCACAAAGACATGTAGCAAACATTATGTATGTCCTACTTACAGTTAAATATAATAATGAGCCAACCATGCCTCTATAACTTGAAATGTCCACTTTAGGTTCCTTAGTATTCAATTCAAATTTAGTTGCAGTGGCCATGAGAGTTTTTGCAGAAGAACATTCACTTAAATCAAATTTCTTTAAAAAGTTAGAAATATATTTGGTTTGATTTATGAAAATACCATCTTTAACTTGTTTGACTTGCAAACCGAGAAAATAGGTAAGCTCTCCCACCATGCTCATTTCATATTTATTATGCATCAACTTAGCAAACTTTTGAGAAAGTTTCTCATCAGTTGAGCAAAAAATAATGTCATCTACATAGATTTGAACAAGAATCATAGAGCCACTAATATTTCTATGAAATAGAGTTTTATCAACAGTACCTCTTGTAAAGTGATTTTCAATTAAGAATTTATATAGTGTGTCATACCAGGCTCTAAGTGCTTGTTTCAATCTATACAGTGCTTTGAGAAGATAGTATACAAATCCAGGATGAATAGGATCAATAAAATCAGAAGGTTATTCTACATATACTTCTTCCTCTAGTTCTCTATTGAGAAAATCACTTTTCGCATCCATCTGATACACTTTGAAATTGGCATGAGCAACATATGCTAGAAAGATTTTGATTGCTTCCAATCTTGTAACTGGTGTAAATGTTTCATCAAAATCTATGCCTTCTTCTTGTGAATTTGCTACCAATCTTGCTTTATTCCTTGTCACTGTACAAGATTCATCTATTTTGTTTCTGAACACCCATTTTGTACTAATAACAGACTTGTTCTTTGGTTTGGGCACCAACTTTCATACCTTGTTTCTTTAAAACTAATTCAACTCTTCTTGCATGGAAATTATCCAATCAGGATCATTCAAGGCTTCTTCAATCCTTTTTTGTTCTTCTTGAGACAGGAAGCTACTATACAAGCATTCATTTTGAGTTACACTTCTAGTTTTGACACCATCATTTGTATCTCCAATAATCAACTCAAAGGGATGACTTTTGGTTCATTTCCTTTGTGGTGATAAATTTGTCCTTGGAGATGATGCTTCACGATCACTAGAATTGTCATGATCATTGTGATGTGATTGATTATTTGAGAACCCTCCCCTGAGATGGATACCCTACTTGAGGATTGTTGAGCAGAGTTGTTATCCATTGAATGATTATCAATTGATGTATTATTAGTCGATTGATGATTATCAACTGATACGTTATTTGTTGATGCATTAACATCGATTGATGGGGAATTTCTGGGTACTTGATTTCTTGAAATCTCCACATCATCATCACTTTCTTCACCATTACCAGTCGATTCAATTTCAAAATGCAATAAGTCATGGTATCCTTCATCAAACAACCCTTGAATCTTTTTATCATCAAAGACTACATACATAGATTCCATAACAATGTGTAATCTAAGATTGTAGATTTTGTAAGCTTTGGTTGTTATTCCATATCCAACAAATATAGCATCATCAACTTTGACTTCAAATTTTCCCAAATTTTCACCTTGATTCCTTAGGACAAAACACTTGCAGCCAAAGACATGAAAAAAAATTAATTGTTGGCTTTTTGTCTTTCTTCATCAATTAATATGGAGTTTTGCCTTGCAGTTGATTGACCATGGAAATATTCTGTATGTAACATGCAGTGTTGATTGCTTCTGCCCAGAAATATGTAGGAATTTTTGCTTCTTCTAACATAGTTCTGGCATATTCAATTAAGGTCCTATTTTTCCTTTCAACAACTCCATTTTGATGCGGAGTCCTTGGTGCAACGAAATGATGAGTGATACCTTTTTCTTCACAGAATTCTTTCATTGTTGCATTCTTAAATTCTTAAATTCAGTACAATTATCACTTCTTATTTTTTTGACCTTCCATTCAGTACCATGGTCAAAATTCTTCACATGATTAATAATGAATTTGCTTGACTCATCCTTGGAGTGCAAGAAATGTACCCAAGTGTAACGATTAAAATTTCTAAGATTCTAAAATTAAACTTATCATCAAGTTATATGTAGATTCCTAATAGATAATTATTTACTCATAACGAAGAAAGAAAACAAACATATATTAATAATGAAAATCATGGTTATAAGAATATAGAGTTAAAAAAATACAAATTGACAAAATCTCTTGGACTTGGAGTGAATCCATTCAATTCTTATTTACGTTCTCTCTCAAAAATTTTTTTTCCTTCTCATTTTAGGTAATACACGGTCGCCCCTAAATCGATAGCTGAAATTGATTGTGGAAAAACGGGAACATTTATATATATATATATATTAACTTCAATAAATCTTGTGATTATATCGATTGATCATTAATATGATGACGTTTTTAATTCACCTTAAAAAAAGCTATTTTTCATATTACTATACGAGTGGGCTGCAGGCAGTTGGTCTCGGAAGAAATTCAACGGCACTGTTATCTACGAATGTGAATGAGAATGTGGTGGCACAGGCAAGCGTGTATGTATGTATGATAATTATGGTATGAAATGTACATGTTAACTAGTTTATGGTTGTTGGTCCACTCAGGCAAGGCAAAAGTCAATAGCGCCAAGCCGCCAACCAATTATGTATCTACTATATTCTCTTAAACATTACTACTGTAAAACAATGAGGGAAAATCAAGAAAACACACATACATTATACATACAGTCCTTCCTTGTTTCCTTTTACATACATTCGTATGATAGATACGTATTAGGTAGAGACAGAGACATCCATATAGACTGGGTCAATTTAATCCATTAGTAGCACTAGTTTTTATTTATGTTTCGCCTACCCAAACTAACATGGGTGAATTTGAAACGACAAAGATGATGAGTATTTGTAGCTATGGAGGAGGAAGAGGTGTTATCAAGCCACTTGTGCTGCTGTTGCTGATATATTTGGCGGCTGCTGCTGCAAACGCCCAAATTACGCACCCCCAAGAAGGTACGTGCACTACCTTATTGTCATCTTTATATAATCATAATCATTCATTCATTAATATAATTTCAAACAAACTTATTATTGTCATGCAGTCTCTGCATTGCGGGACATCAAAAATAGTTTAGTTGATCCCAATCGCAACCTCACTAACTGGAATCATAGAAGGGGAGGAGACCCTTGTGCCTTTAATTGGACTGGTGTTCTTTGTTACAACCAAACCATGGATGATGGTTATCTTCATGTCAGAGAATTGTATCTCCCCTCCCCCTCCTGCTCCGTTTTAGTTACTTTAATAAACCATCATCAACTTATTATTCCTCCAACTAATTTCCTCGACTTCTGTTATGATCTGCAGGCAACTAATTAATATGGGTCTCTCCGGCACTTTATCGCCATCTGTTGGCCTCTTGTCGTATATGAAAATATTGTGAGCACTTCAAACTCTATTTCACTATTCGCCTTGCATCCATTTTACTTTGCTAACTTCACTCCCTTCCATCTCTTTGTAGCCATTTAATTTACTTGAGTTTATTTTTTGATTTCTATCTTTATCTCTTAAAGGGACTTCATGTGGAACAACATAAGCGGGAGTATACCAGCTGAGATAGGAAATATCAAGTCCTTGGAACTATTGTAAGTAGTTGAATCCTCTTCATTTCTCCGTATTAGGTCACATCTACATGCAAAAAAATCCCATGTCATAATGCTGTTTATCCTATGCTAGTATGCTGTATTCTCATTTAAACATCGGCTACATACAGGCTTCTGAATGGAAATCAATTTACAGGTTCCTTGCCTGAAGAGATTGGTTATCTTCCTCAGTTGGACAGAATGCAAATTGACCAGAACTATATATCAGGACCGATTCCAAAGTCATTTGCTAACCTAAATAAAATAAAGCACTTGTGAGTAGTTATATTTTACTCTCTTTTTAATGTAGGTGAATTTAGCACTATTAAACCTACTAACCTGCCTTTTGTTACCAGTTTCTCTTCTATATAGTTCCTGTTTTAGTTCACTGTCATAATTATTGTTTGGCTACTTAATATTTTGAACAGACATATGAATAACAATTCAATTAGTGGCCAAATCCCTCCTGAGCTGTCTAAACTAAGAAGCCTTGTTCACTTGTGAGTGGTTAGTGAATCTGTTCATTTAATTTGCTTGTGCGTTTAGCTTTCTGCTTAACCCTAATCATTTGCAGGTTGCTTGACAACAACAACTTATCAGGGAATCTTCCAGCACAGCTTGCTGAAATTCCGTATCTACTTATACTGTATGGTTTTCTTTCTTCTCTACATGTACTAAATTCCGTAGCATTCTTCTTCACTTAACAATGATATTGTAGATATTGGTGAATTATACATAAAAATGCCATCTAATGATACTTGTCAAAAAAGAGAAATAAAATAACTGAAGAAAGGAAGGGGCAGGTTCTCACTTTAAAATAAAAAGTAGTCGTATGTGTTCATGTAGTAACCCGGTCCCATTAAATAATAGATCTAGGCTCGATTAGCTATCCCGCCAGCCGCATGTGGGTCATTTTGGCCCTCACAGGTCCATGAAATGGTCTTGATAACTGACGATCTTGGTAATATCGTCGCGATTAGGATGTACACCATTCTCATGGGATACATCTAAAAGACTACTGTCCAAGTGTCCATTATAAAATCTGAAGTAACTTGTTGGGTTGGTATTCACAATTAACTACTGCAGAGGATAAACTTAGATTCAGTAAATTGTTATTATCTCGATCTTTATTGATATTGTATGGTTTAATACTTTCTTTCCACCTTTTCTGGCAGTCAACTTGATAACAACCACTTAGATGGGAGCACGATCCCTTCTTCTTTTGGAAATATGTCTAAGTTGTTAAAGCTGTGAGTTTATTCCCTTACTTTAAAGTAGTTATTGACTATTGATAATTCTTGGGAGTTTTAAATACTACAGGCACTTCTGTAAGATAGAGTTGTCCACAACAAATAGACTAAGAAAACTCTGACTCTGCATCATTAATAAGACACATGAAAAAGTCAGGAGACTTTTTTTTTGTTGCTAAATTAAAATTTAAATAGAACAAAAGAAAATATACAAAGGCACAGGGGCATTCCACAAATCAGAGAGGAACAAGCTCTACGAATACAAGGCTAAAACTTTAGCATCGAAAAGCTATGATCACCAAGATGGGAACAATAAATATGAGGACAACCCAGCCTACACCACCACAGTCACAAGATTCAATACAACATAGAAACAAGAGAGACATTTCTAGCAGCCTTTGCTTTAGATTGGGGAAAACAAAATACTTTTTCTCGAATTATGCTTATAATCCCTTCAACCAGTATCCGGGTTGCGGATCAGAATGGACATGCATTGCTTATGACTAGAATGTTCTTTACTCTTGAAGTAACGAGGATAACAAATTAATTATTCTTCAACAATTATTTAATAAATGAATGACATGACTATATATTTAGAGACATTATGCACGTAGGATATAGCACTCCAAACAGTCAATCAAATGTTTTTTTTTAATTTTTTATGATTGTTAAGATAGCCTTTCTTCTGTCTCTTCTTACTTAAAAATGGATTGTTGGAGAATACCAAAATTGTGTTGAAGATGAGAGATAAACGTATTCTCCAATTAATTTGCCATGGATGTAATTCATTTCCGAACTTCATTCTCAACTGAAGTATTAAGTGAAAGCTAAACCATAATTTGTTGACTTCATATATGAAAGACTTATTCTAAAGAGGCCCTTAATATATAAAATGAATTGTGCATAAGGTTATATTAGTAAAACAAGTTTCACTTTCTGTATCAGGAGTCTAAGGAACTGCAGCTTGCGAGGACCAATTCCTGACTTAAGCAGGATACCGAACCTTGCATATATGTAAGTACACGAGTATCTATCGAGTGCAGTTAAGCTGCATAAACCATATATTAAATTAGCTTGGGGTGGTTTTAGATGCATTGTGAATCATAAACCATACATGATTGTATGATCATTTCTGATAGTGTTGCAACAGAACTAAATGCCAAAAACAGTAGCATAGTATACAAAAGGTAATACTAGATCTTGCTGTAACAGATCTTTAAAGTTATGTTATGAGAATCATGTTGCTGTCTCATTTTAAGAATAGGAGAATGTAATGTGGTTAAGTTACTTGTGCAGATATATTACATGTGTGTGTGTGTGTATCACAGAGGCAGGCTTGCACACTCACCCTTGCACTCACACACTGAAGTTATCTTGCAAAGTTTATGGCAGACATATTTTAATAAATTGCTTAAATATTTCAGAGACCTCAGTTATAACCAGCTTCATGGGTTCATACCATCAAATAAACTTTCTGAAGCTATTACAACTATGTAAGGACGCTGTGTATCATATCGGGTCTTTTCTTAAATTTTCTCTTGGAAATGTTGTCTTTATTTCATTGCCTCCAGTTTCCCATGATGTATTGATTTTCACCACGTTTAATTCTGCAGTGATTTATCATATAACAGTCTAAATGGAACTATTCCTGCCAATTTCTCGGGGTTTCCTCGGCTACAAAGATTGTTAGTGTTTTTTGACTTCGTATCTTCCTTTATTTCTTTTATATGTGAGGAAATTGGTTCGTTAAGTTGTAATAAATATACATATATTAACCTTAAAGTTTAGATATATTTCATATAATTTTAGCCTCATAGGTTCAATGCATGGATTTTGAAATTTGTAGTTTAATGGATTAGTACATTGCAGGTTTATTTTGAACAACTCACTGAGTGGTTCGATTCCGTCCACGATCTGGAGAAAATGGAATTCAAATGGAAATGGAAGACTTATATTGTAAGAGATGATACAGATAACTAAGTGTTTTCATTTATTACCTTTATGAAGTCTTAAGCAGTTAACATGTATCGCTAGAGAATCCACGATTTATTTTTTGTCAATGTGATTGTTTTGAGGCCTAACTTGTCCACTTTTATATAAATGATAATTTTACCTGAAGGTTGAACTTAAGTCAATTATATGGAACCACTTCTGGTCTTTGATATCACAGGAACCTGCAGAACAATATGCTTTCAGATATTTCAGGAAATCCTAATTTACCTCCCAATGTCACTCTCTGGTATGACAATTGCTTATCTTCAATTCAATGAAGTGTTTGGTTACTCTGTTATATCTGTTGAGACCACACATTACTTATTTTTTTTCTAATTTGTCATTGTTCTTACTTTGTTCAAACTCTAGTAAAGCTATTATGCAAGGGATTCTAGAAGCTCACAGTATTTTTTTTATATAAAATATTAGGCTTCAAGGAAATCCTATATGCTCAAAAAGCAATGTGGTCCAGCTTTGTAGATCTCAAAGCCCAGATGTTAGTATCATCCGAATTGCAAGAACCACCATTGATTCTTGTCCTCCTCAAGCTTGCCCCCCTCCTTATGAATATGCTCCACAATCTCCCATCCCTTGCTTCTGCGCTGCACCACTGATAATTGGTTATCGGTTAAAGAGTCCTGGTTTCTCAGAATTTCTACCGTATTATAATCCGTTTGAGGTGTACTTGACCTCTGGTATCAAAACAAAGCTATACCAGCTTTTTATTGAATCTTTTGCATGGCAAAATGGTCCTCGGTTGCAGATGACCTTGAAGATATATCCCATGTACACAGACAACAATTCTCATATCTTCAATAGGAGTGAAGTAATGCGTATCAGGGGTTTGTTCACAAGATGGAAGCTTCCTAGTAGTGCAATTTTTGGACCTTATGAACTTCTTAACTTCACATTGTTGGACCCTTATAAAGATGGTTTGTCTTCTATGTCAAGTCGCTTTGCTTTAGGTTACTGATAATTGATAAGATGATCATGTGAATGGCATATTGATGCTTTATAATTGCAATAAATATCATAATAATCTTCTTATCTCCATTTTTTTACTTCTGACAATTCAGCACAACTTTATAAATGAGAGCTATTATCTTTATAAACTAGTTTCCTACAGTTTTTTTAATTTTCTTCTGGCCGTGTCCTCATGTTTAATTGATATAATTTCGTTCCGGATGTCTCTGCATCACTATCAGTAAGGGTAACCCTACATCTCCTAGAAAGCTATCTTGTCAGTGTCACTATTAAAATAAAATACTAAGTTACACATGAAATTTTCTTATAGTGGTCCATATTACTTCTCATTTTGACTTGCAGTGATACAAACTTCCTCATCTCCTAGCTTAAGCAAGGTTGCGATAGGTGGTATTGTGCTTGGGTCGTTTGCAGGGGCGGTGACATTATCTGCAATTGTGTCATGCATGATCCTGAGATTGCACAAGAGGAAGCACCATGCAACATCAAAAAGACGGAAACGTGAGCTTTTTTATCTTTACCATTATCGTTGAAAATATTGTGATTTAAAACTCTCTTTTTCTTCAAACTAATTGTAATACACCACACTCTAGTTCATTTACTTATGTGAGAAAGTATATATCATATTGCTATAAATTTCAAGTCATCTTAGGTGTCTGCAAGAGTTTTGGCTCATCCTTCATGTAGGTATAATCTTTCTGAATTGAACTACATAGAAAGAAACATTATTTACTTTAACACCAATTTGTGTCCCAAAGAATGAGTCGATAAATCCTCCAACCGTCATAACTGCCGTACACATAAGTGCCTTGCTAGAACTTTAAATTCATAATGATGCTTTATAAAATAATGATTGTGATGTTGACTCCTTTTCCCTTCAGCTATCTATTTTTCCATTTGCTTTAGGATGTCGATTTCCATTTAGCATAGGTCGAGCTTATTTGTACAACTCTTTAGTAAATTTGTTAGTTTTTGCTTTAGATACTTTTTATAATTTTACTGTATCAATAACTGCAATGTTCTTTTTTATCATGAATGCTAGCTGCTTTTTTGCCTCGACTGGCATGTTCTGCTTGTCTTTTCTTTAGGGTGACACTAATTTAGAACGAACCTTTATTGATTTCCCTATGACATCATTAACTAAATTAGGGTCTGTGTAGATTCTAAGCATGTATACATGCTGGAAGTTAGAGTAAAAAATTAATCTGAAGATATACCGAGTCACCAGTCAAGTAATTAATCAAATAGGTCAATAACATGAAAGTCTGGTTCTGTTCTCATTATATATTCACTTAGTTTATTCTCCAGTATCTAGGGTATCCATGAAAGTTGAAGGTGTTAAAGACTTCAGTTATTCAGAACTGGCATTAGCAACAAACAATTTCAGTACTTCTATGCAAGTTGGACATGGTGGGTATGGAAATGTCTATAGAGGTTCCATAGCGGATGGCAGAATGGTGGCCATCAAACGTGCCGAGGAGGGGTCATTACAGGGTGAGAAAGAGTTTCTTACTGAAATTGAGCTGTTGTCGAGGTTACATCATAGAAATCTCGTGTCATTAATTGGATATTGTGATGAAGAAGGTGAACAGGTACCCTTCTATTTTTTCTGGGATATTGATATTTATGCACTACTTTCTTAGTTAGAGCAAGTCCAATGCAATGCTATTGGAGGTCTATTTCTATAATATAGCATCAATTATAGAACATAGGACTCCAATGCAATGCTATAGGAGGTGCTAAAATAGAAAAATACTATACTTGGTTCTATATTTAGAACCAAGTATAGATGTAGCTATAATTGCCACATAGGCATGCAAGCGGGAAATTAGAGGGAAGTTAATATAAAAACCTCTATTTTAGCAAATTCAATGCTATACTTTACATTATTGGTTGAAAAGTTAGTTAATTTTATATCTATTGGTTCTATTTTGAAACCATGCATTGGAGCATGAAATCTATTTTAGCACCAAAATGTACTTTTTGATTTCATATTATAGCAATAGCTACATCTATTTTAACATTAGTATTGGACTTGCTCATGTTTACTTTATAACTTTATAACTAAAATTACAAATGCAAAGAGCCTCAGTGAAGTAGCAATAAAGATATGACTAACAAAAAAGTCAAAAGATTCTTCTCAATTTAAGAAACTAAAGGAAATAAAAAGTTATACGTGAAATAAAAAAGATAAAAAATGATATAATTTTTAGAATAATAATTTATAAAGTAAAAAAGTATATAGGGTATTAATATAAATATATATTTAATATCATATGATAATAAAGATATCAATAAAAAATAATAAATATTTTCCATCTTTGTTAAAAATATGTGAACTCATAATTTTTTTTATAATATTAAAATTTAAATAAATTGGTGATTTTTTTTTGCAAATAATGTTAAAAAATATTATTGATAATGGTATAAAATGAATAAGAGATGTGGAAATGAGAGAATTAATGGAGGGCATAACTAAGAGACAGAGAAAATATTGTTAAGTGGAAGATGACATCGTCACATAGATACAATGATGTCATGTGTAAGTTTTTAGATTGATTTGTTTTCAAATAGCAGTTATTAAAGAACATATATTAAAATGTGCAAATAATGTTTAGAAAGTGGAGGGAGAGAGATAGAATTAGTGATATGCATCGATAGGTGGATTTTTTTTAATGAGGAGATGACATGTACTAATATTGTGAGTCAGCGGGTCTTTACTTTAGTTATAGAATTATATTTAAATTTCAAAATAAATTTAAAGGTGTCAAGACAGAGTTTGACATCTGCCATACTATACAAGAAAGTATACTGATATAATAAGTCACAGTTTTCGAGGGTCTACTTTTAAGTTCGTCTACTTTTAAGTTCGCATGTTGCAGATTTTCTCCAAGTACGAAAATGGGATATTGAACTAACTTTCTTTTGTTCATTGCATATAGATGTTGGTTTATGAGTTCATGCCTAATGGCACCCTAAGGGATCATCTATCTGGTACATTTGCTTGTCTGAACCTATTTTTCGATTCTGTAGCACATCAATTCTTGTGCCAATCAATCTGGATGTTATATATTTTAACTGCCTATATATTTGTTTGTTTTGGGTGGCGTTTATGACAGGGGTGTCTTCAGTGTCTTTGAATTTTGCTATGAGAACAAGTATTGTGTTGGGCTCAGCCAAGGGCATCCTTTACCTACATACAGAAGCTGATCCTCCAATATTTCATCGAGATATCAAGACCAGTAACATTTTATTGGACCAGAAACTGACTGCGAAGGTTGCTGACTTTGGACTATCACGACTTGCTCCAGTCCCTGATAAAGAAGGTCTTCTGCCAGAATATATATCTACAGTTGTTAAGGGTACTCCGGTAAAAATCAATCTTTAGATGAAAGTGCATAATTAAATAGTATATTGGAAGATTGCTTTGTTTACTTATCTGTTCCATAGACTTGTTGTGTGCCAACTGCCCTGGGACCTTTTCTTCCTCAAGTCATGTTTCTTGTGAACGTCCTTTTGCTTATATTAATATATATATATACTATATTATTAAAGCCGAAATTATTAAAGGTTTGGTAGTCAATCGTCATTGGTCGATATTTCGGCCAAATAGTTATTATTGAGCTAAATTTTTAAACATTTATCTCCTAACTAAAATTCATCTCACATTAATCTCATAACTAAAACACATCTCTAAACAAAACACACAAACATTATCTTATTAAAATATAAATACAAATATAAATAAAGCATATGAAAAATTATATAAAAATATATACATATAACATTAAATAAAGTTTAAATTATTAAACAAAAACAAATTCAAATTCTATAAAGAAAACATTAAAATAAATATATTAAAATATTAAAAAAATTGATCCTTGCATTATATATATATATATATACTAGCTTATATATTGTGTGATGCACAGATCAAATTTCTTTAATGTTTTGATATTTTTATTTTAATATTTTTTTATATGATTTGAATTTATTTTTATTTTATAATAATAATTTAAAATTTATTTAATGTTATATATATTTTTATATCATTTTTCATATACTTTATTTGTATTTGTATTTTAATAGGATAATATTTGTGTATTTTGTTATTAGATTTATTTTATTTAGGAGATTAATATGAGAAGTGTTTTAGTTAGAAGATTAATGTTTAAAAATTAGGCCCAATAATAATTATCCAACTCAAATATTGACTACCAAAATTTTAATATTTCGGCTTTATATATATACTAGCTTATAACCCGTGCGAAGCACGGGGTTGTTTCTTATTTACTTTAAATGATTTTAAATAATGTGGAAAATATTGTTGAATTAATTTAAGTAGCACGGAGTTGGTTGTATATTTTATTTTAATAACTTTAAAATGGGGAAAAAAATTCGATTAATTTACTCATTACCAAATTCAGAAATAATAAAATGCATTCAAATTAAAGAAGAATCTTAAAAGAATAAAATTTTCTAGACAATGAGTTGGGCAAGCTTTAAAAAAAATTAGTAAAATTTGAATATTTGAATAATAAAATGGATCTTATTATGATATTTGAATATAAGATTATCCTATTTTATTATGATATTTTGTATAAAAAGAGGACTACTTGAGATAGAATTGTATGTATGACAATACTTTTTTAAAATTATATTTTATTATCTTATTATGATATTTTATATAAAAGGAGGACTACTTGGGATATAATTGTATGTATGACTATACTTTTTTAAAATTATATTTTATTATCTTATTATGATATTTTGTATAAAAGGACTACTTGGGATAGAATTGTATGTATGACTATACTTTTTTAAAATTATATTTTATTAAAATTGGACGGTCAAGATTTTTTCTATGGTTTAATAAAATTGGACGGTCGAGATCTTTTCTATGGTTCACCCAGTACCAAACCAACCGACGACCAAAACTTTTAATCTTTCGGCTTTAATAATATAGTATAGACTAGCTTATAATCCGTGCAAAGCACGGGCTACATTAATAAATTAAATATAAATTACTTTATATGATTAATTAATTTAATATAGTAATTTATGTTATTATGTTACTATTTATATGTTATTTATATATTATTATGATATATTAAATTTTTTATTTTAATATTCATGAGATATGATTAATAAATTGTAATTTTAAATAAATTAAAAAGCGGTGATGAAATTGAGTTAAATGTTAATATAACTATATTTGATGAAAATTATGTTATAATAGTATTCCTAAAATAGAAATTATATCCTATAATTTAAATATAAAATAATATTACCCGTGAACAATTGTACAAAAGAGAATTACACTGTTGATAGAATTGTATGTATCATATATATAGTATACGTAAATTATTTTATATAATTTAAATATTTAAGTTAATGTTGTAATTTATTTATTTTATTATTAAAAAGGAGGATCATAACATTATTCTTAATAAAGAAAATATATGCTATAATTTAAATATAATATAATATTACGCGCGAGCAGTTATATAAAAATAACACTACACCAGTGATAGAGTTGATGTATAATATATATATAGTATAAAATAATTATTTTATATGGTTTAAATATTTAATTTAATATGATAATCTATTTCATTTTATTATTAAGAAAGAGAACTCCATTGATGATAAAGTTTTTTTATGTATAATATATTTGTTCTAAATAGAGTTTTATGTATAATATATTTGTTTGATAAAGTATATTCTAATTAAAATTTAATTTAAAAAATGTGTTTGAAGTTGAGTAGGAGAATTATGGTATAGATATTATTTTAATTATTAAATTATAATTTTAAATAAATTAAAGTTTTTGAACGATGATGAAATTGAAATATGTTAATTAGTAGATTATGAGTACAACTCTATATTTTAATTAAAATTTAATTAAAAGAGTGTATTTGAAGTTGAGTGAGACACAAATAGACTATAACAGCCGAACATTTGTCACTATAAAAGTATAGATACTATAAATATAGAAGAGTAATAATATTTAATTAATATAAATAAAATAATATTATTATTTAAATATTCATAAAATTTAATTAATAAGTTATGATTCTAAATAAATTAAAGAGGTTGAACAATGAGGAAATTGAAACATGTTAGTAGATTGTAAGTACAACTGTATATTTTAATTAAAAGAGTGTGTTTGAAATTGAATAGAAGACATACATGTGTATTTGAAGTTGAGTGGGAGACAAAATGACCAGACCGGACGACATACTAAACATTTTGTTTTCCCAGTTACACAAGTAGAAGGGGGGTTGAGTACTTGTGTCCTCTTTCTGCCTGATTAAAATCAACTCAATATGAATTAAAGATTTGAATTAAGAACAAAGATCAAACACAAAGATATGAATGAATATTGTTTATATTATTGACGAATAAATACAAACTCTCCTAGGGTGTACACGAACCCTAGCAGTTTCTCTGTGTTTCTCACAACAACTCTCTCTATCTCTATACTCTCACAAAGGTACGACGCTAATATTAGGTTACATAGAGTGTTTATATAGAGAGCTGCCTATCAACTAATAACAGAAAATCAAATTACAATAGGAATAGAATTCCTAATTATTAGCTGACAGTTTCCTTTTGAAATTCTCTTTCCTTCCCATAGCATATCTGCAATATAATTGTCTTCATCTTCGAAGACTTTCAACTCCTGTGATCATCTTTCAAATTTAGCTTCAACTTTACAGACTCTGAAATTTTCGAATTCTGACAGACTATAGACTCTGATAATCTATAGACTCTGATCACCTTCCAGACTCCGATTTTCATCCAGACTCTAGTTTCACTTTCTACAAAAAAATCTTCTAAGTACAAGTGACAGGAATTTCTAAGTACAAGTGACAGGAATGTTGACTATCTAGACTCTGATTATAAAAGTTCAGAGACTAGAAAGACTTATTACAAATAGACTATGCTAGACCCTGTTCTAGTATTTTGTACATCATCAAATGAATATATTCCTAACAATCTATTTATGCTTTATAAAATGTAAGCATAAATCAAGGTTTGATGATGTCAAAACTAAAGAATGAAACAATTAATCTAGAACAGTATAAATATTTATAAGGAACAAAGAATTACTTATCAATTTATCTTCTCAAAAGTTGTGTTGTTTCTCAGAAATGACTTCAACATATTCTCCTCCACAGTAGCTAGAGCTTCACCAACAAACTTCT
This sequence comes from Oenanthe sinensis, assembly GCA_028671895.1. Classification (NCBI taxonomy): domain Eukaryota; kingdom Viridiplantae; phylum Streptophyta; class Magnoliopsida; order Apiales; family Apiaceae; genus Oenanthe; species Oenanthe sinensis. The sequence continues at coordinate 46,843,475 of CM053806.1, read as the reverse complement.
TCAATTTGATCATCTCTTCATTGTCACATTTGATTTGACAGTAAGCTGCTCTCAGATCATTTGCACTGCACTCTTATTCTTTTAAATCCTTAAGCATCAATACATTAATCTTCCCTTCCATAGGTTGAAACCCAAAGTAGTGACCCACACCTTCTTGAAATTTAATCTCTTCTTCTTCCAGAGGCATGTCTTGATCCTTCCCTTCAGTATCAACATATTTCAGAGAAAACCTGTCCATCTGCTTATTTGTCTGTCTATGCAGAGTCAGTTTTCTATCAATCTCTATAAACCATTTGTTGGTTACTTTTCTCCTACTTTTATTCACTTCAGTTGCTATTGATAGAAGAAATCTGATATATTGCAACTCCTCAGCCTGTTTAAAGAATATGAAATTTTGCTGACTAATCCACCTTACAGTTCCTCCATTTAGAAAATATACCAGCATTTCAGTTTTCACCTTTTCAAATGTGATTCTCTAGGGTCAGCCTGAAATTTAGCACACAGGCATGTTGCAAACATTATATCTGGTCTACTAGCAGTTAAATATAACAATGAGCCAATCATACCTTTATAGCTAGTGTTGTCAACTTTCTTACCCTTTGGGTCAGAGTCTAGTTTAGTGGTTGTTGACATGAGAGTTTTGGCAGTTGCACAGTCTTGATTATCAAACTTCTTCAATAGTTCTTTCACATACTTTGATTGATTGATGAAAATTTCATCATTAGTCTGTTTGACTTGAAGTCCCAAAAAGAAGTTTAACTCTCTCATCATGCTCATTTCATAATTTGACTGCATTAATTTGCTAAACTTTTCACATACTTTTTCATTAATAGAACCAAATATAATATTATCAACATAAATTTGGACAAGCAAAATATCACCTTTATGTTTTCTAATAAAGAAAGTTTTGTCAATGGTAACTCTAATGAAACCATTTTCAAGAAGAAATTTTGATAGAGTTTCATACCATGCTCTAGGTGCTCGCTTCAATCCATATAGTGCCTTGTCTAACCTGTAAACATGATCAGGAAATTTTGGATCAACAAATTCTGGCGGTTGCTCCACAGAGACTTCTTCTTCCAATTTTCCATTCAAGAAGACACTTTTCACATCCATCTGATACACCTTGAATTTTGAATGAGCTGCAAATGCAAGAAACATTCTGACAGTTTTCAATCTTGTTACTGGTGCAAAAGTTTCATCATAATCAATTCCTTTTTCTTGAGAGTATCCTTTTGCAACTAGCCTTGCTTTGTTTCTATTCACAGTTTCATTCTCATCAAGTTTGTTTCTGAACACCCATTTTGCACCAACAATTGATCAATTTCTGGGTCTTGGTACAAGTTTTCACACTTTATTTCTCTCAAATTCATTCAATTCCTCTTGCATTGCAATAATCCAATCAGGGTTTTGCAAAAATTTCTCAATTTTCTTGGGTTCATTCCTTGAGAGAAAACAACTGTAAAGACATTCATTTTGAGTGGCTGTTCTAGTTTGAACACCACTCTCATGATCACTAATTATCAAATCAGGAGTTTGATCTCTTGCCCATTTTCTAGCTGGTGGAAGATTCGTTCTTGAACTTGAAGCTCCCCGTAAATCATTGACATTTCCTGTATGTGAGTGAAATTCAAATGAAGAGGCTCCCCCTGAATTACTTGACTCTGAAAAGGATTCAGAGTTGCCTGATCCAGACCCTGATGAGTTAGACTCTGAAAAACTTGATTCTGTCTGTCTAGACTTTGTTTGGATAGACCCTGAACTGTTAGACTCTGAGTTGATTGAAGTTGAATTTCCTGGCTCCCCCTCAGAGTGTGCAGGTTCCTGTGTTGTTTCAGGAGTAGTTTGAGACTCTTCGTCCTCGTCATCTTCTTCTATCTCAGAACATTTAAGATTTTCAAATTCTAGTGTTGCGGACTCTGACTCATCCTGCAATCCTGTAATCTTTTTGTCATCAAATGCAACATGAATAGATTTCATAACAATTCTGGTTCTAAGATTAAAGACTCTGAATGCCTTTGTATTTGGTGTATATCCAAGGAAGATAGTTTTATTAGCCTTGGCTTCAAATTTGCTTAGTTTTTCAGGGTGTACTTTCAGTACAAAGCATTTGCATCCAAATATGTGAGTGTTTCACATTTGGCTTCTTGTTCTTCACTATTTCATAGGGATTCTTTTCATGCATATTAATCAATGTACAGTTTTGAGTGAAACATGTTGTACTGACTGCCTCAGTCCAAAAGTATACTAGCAGTTTAGACTCTGCCAACATTGTTTTGGCAGCTTCTATGAATGTTCTATTCTTTCTCTCCACAACTCCATTTTGTTAGGGTGTTTTTGGTGCAGAAAACACCAAAAACACATTTACTGTGTTTTTGGTGTTTTCACTTTTGTTCTATCCTTTTGATGCATAGTATTCCTCCATGATTGAATTATTGAATTCAATACCATTGTCACTCCTTAGAACTCTAACTGTGTTCTTTGATTTTGTTTCCAGAAAAGTGATATGGTCTATTATGTGTTGTGGAGCTTCATCCTTTGAATGCAGAAAGAAAGCCCATGTAAATCTTGTAAAATCATCTATAATGACAAGAGCATATTTCTTTTTGTTAATTGACATCACATTTACTGGACCAAATAAATCAAAGTGTAATAGATAAAAGGGTTCAGAAATGGTGTTTATTGTTTTGCTCTTGAAAGATGTTTTCCTTTGCTTTCCAAGTTGACATGCTTCACAAAGTTCATCTTGCACAAAGTCAATATGTGGTAGTCCTCTCACAAGACTCTATTTCACCAACTTTTTGAGTGTTTTGAAGTTCATGTGTGACAGTTTCTTGTGTCATTTCCAGCTTTCTTCAGTTGAGGCCTTGTCATATATACATGTGACTTCATTGTGAGTGCAATCCTCCAAGCTGGCTTCATATATGTTACCATGTCTATATCCTTTGAAGACCAAAATGTTTCTTTGTGAGTCACAAGACACTCTTTGTTGTCAAAGCCAGTATGGTAACCTTTATCTCCAAGTTGACTTATGGTAATTATGTGTTTCAAGCCATCAACTAGAGCTACTTCATCAATGATGACATTCCCAAGTACAATCTTGCCATATTCCAGTGTTTGTCCTTTGTTGTCATCTCCAAAGGATACTTCTGGGCCAGCCATTTCCACAAAGTCTGTAAGTAGGGATTTCTTTCCAGTCATGTGTCCTGAACATCCAATGTCCAGGATTAGGGTTACTTTCTTTAACCTTCTTCCCTGCATACATAAAGCAACTAGTTAGATGTTTTGAGGACCCAAACGGTTTTGGATCCTTTCTTAATAACTTTAGGTGAAACAGGCTTAGTATTCTTGACTTTTGTTTTACCTATTTCATTTGTTTCCTTAGACTCTGGTGGAGTCTTTGACATTGTCATACCAACTTTTATCAATTGAAGATTTTAACTCATAAAAATTGTAATACAAATCATGATAGTCCCTACACATATAAATAGAATGAAATATGATACCACAGTGATAACAAGGCTTTTGTGGAATGTAGTGACTTTTCAGAGTCTGTGAAGGAATAGACTCTGATTTCTTCTCAATTTTTGTTTTACAGTCTAGAGCTAAATGGTTGTGGTTGCCACATTTGTAACACTTCTTTCTAGGAGCATTAAGATCCTTTTGATAATTATTGGCCTTATTAATGCCTTCTTTACCATTCCTATTTCTCTAGCCTTTCCTTTAACTTAGACTTAGACAGGTACCCAGTGTTAATGTTTTTCTTAGATTTCTTTGCTCCTGATTCATCTGTCTTTTTGTCAACAACAGGGGGATCATTGACAGATGAGTTTATGGTTCTTTAGGTAAATCAATCTTTCCTTCAGAAGTCACAAACTTAACAGGAGTGAAAGCACTTTTGTCCTTAGTCTTATTAACTTGACTAGCTTCTCCATTGTTATTATTCTCAACAATAGGTCTTTTGCCTTGACTCTTGTCATAGCCTAAACCAGCAGTTTGACACACATTTTGATTGTTGAGAATTTCCTGAACTCTTCTACCAGAGTCTGTCCACACTTTGAACTTAAGCCTCTCTTCCTTTAGTTCTTTCTTAACAAAGTCATAGGCTTTCGAGACTTCAGTGTAGTTGTGCCTGCATTTCTCAGAATCCTTTTTGTATTCTTCCATTAACACTAATTCAGACACTAAATGGTTATTCCTGCTTGTCAAGGTTAAATTTTCTTCTATTAACTTGTCATTGTCATTAGTGAGAGACCTATAGTTTGTCATTATATTTTTAATCTCACTTTGCACAATTTTTATACCATCAGAGTCTAAATTAAGTAACGATTCAGGAGAGAATATTGATACCTGAATCTTTGGAGATGAGATTCCAGTGGGAGACTCTGATTTTTCTGAGGATACTGCCTTTAATGCAAGATTTTCATAATCTATTTCATCCTCTGAGCTTGAATATGCCCAATCCTTTCCTGCTGAGAGAAGTGCTTTCCCTTTGCCTTGACTTTTTGCTTTTCTGCATTCACTAGCAAAGTGCCCTAGTATACCACAATTGTAACATTTGACCTTTGCTTCGTCAAGCTTGATAATTGTGCTTTTACCCTTCTCAATCTTCTCATCTTCCTTTTTGAATGATGGCATCTTTTGTTGACTTTCATCCGTTTGAAATTCTTAGCAAACATAGTCATCATTTGACTCAGATCAATCTCATCTTCAGAATTAGAGTCTGTCTCATTAGACTCTGATTCAACAACAGTCTTACCCTTCTTCTTTGATTCTTTAGGTTCTTCTAGTTGTTCTCTTTCAGACTCCATCAAGAGAGCCGCATATTTTGTTTTCACAGACTTCTTGTTTTTTCTCTGTTGCATCTCTAGATCATATGTTTTGAGTCTGCCATATAATTCTTCCAAGGAGATTTTATCCAAATCCCTAGCTTCACCTATTGTTGTTGTTTTGTTGTCCCACTCTTCAGGAAGGGCTCTCAGAAATTTGATGTTTGTGTCTTCAGAGTCATACACTTTACCAAGTATAGCCATCTCATTCAGTAGTTTGGTAAACCTATCATACATCTCAGTGATAGTTTCTCCAATTTTTGCCTCAAAATACTCATACTCCTGAATTAGCAGAGACCTAGCATTCTTCTTGACATCTTTAATCCCTTCACAGTGCACTTCAAGTTTTGTCCACATCTCCTTAGCAGTTTTGCATGATATAACACAATTTGTAAGAACAGAATCCAAACTGTTAAAGAGAATGTTTTTGACATTAGTCTCCTTAAGGACATTCTCCTTGTCCTCCTTTGACCACTCAGCCTTTGGTTTTTCAACAAAGTGCTCTTCAATTATTTTACCTTCTTCAGTGGTTTGAGGAACAAGCTTTGAGGGCACATAGGCTCCATCATGAATCATGTCAAGATAGTCAGGGTCTGTAGCTTCCAGATGGTGCAGCATCTTAACCTTCTAGTGGGTGTATTCGTTTCTCTTAAGCATAGGAATCTTAGAATTGTCATCTTTGTTTCTAGACATCTTTGATCGATTTTAAACGTTAGGCTTTGATACCAATTGTTTTCTCAGTTACACAAGTAGAAGGGGGTTGAATACTTGTGTGCTCTTTCTGTCAGATTAAAATCAACTCAATATGAATTAAAGGTTTGAATTAAAAACAAAAATCAAACACAAAGATGTGAATGAATACTCTTTGTATTATTAACGAATAAATACAAACTTTCCTAGGGTGTACATAAACCCTAGCAGTCTCTTTGTGTTTCTCACATCAACTCTCTCTATCTCTATGCTCGCACAAAGGTTCGACGCTAATATTAGGTTACATAGAGTGTTTATATAGAGAGTTGCCTATCAACTAATAATAGAAAATCAAATTACAATAGGAATAGAATTCCTAATTATTAGCTGATAGTTTCCTTCTGAAATTCTCTTTCTTTCCCATAGCATATCTACAATACAATTGTCTTCATCTTCGAAGACTTTCCACTCCTGTGATCATCTTCCAAATTTAGCTTCAACTTTACAGACTCTGAAATCTTCAGGCTCTGACAGACTGTAGACTCTGATAGTCTATAGACCCTGATCACCTTCTAGACTCCGATTTTCATCCAGACTCTGGTTTCACTTTCTACGGAAAATATTTTAGGTACAAGTGACAAGAATGTTGACTATCTAGACTCTGATTATAAAAGTTCAGAGACTAGAAAGATTTATTACAAATAGACTATGTTAGACCCTATTCTAGTATTTTGTATATCATCAAATGAATATATTCCTAACACATTTGCCCTGGCAACGTTAATAATATAGTACTAGCTTATATCCCGTGCGACAAGAATTGTTTTAATATTTTCTTTATATATTTTGAATATATTTTTAATTTTATAATAATAATTTAATTTTTATTTAATTTTATATGTATATATTTTATATAAATTTTCATATACTTTATTTGTATTTTAATAGGATAATGTTTGTGTGTTTTGTTTAGAGATGTGTTTTATTTAGGAGATTAATGTGAGATGTATTTTAGTTAGGAGATTAGTGTTTAAAAATTAGGGCTAATAATAATTATCCGGCCCAAAAACCGATCAAGGACCACCGACTACCAAACTTTTAATCTTTCGGTTTTAATAACCGTGCAAAGCACGGATGCTATTAATAAATTATATATTAATTACTTCATATAATGTAAATATTTCATTTAATATGATAATTTGCTTTATTATTAATTTCTTTTTACATTTTTCTATACAACGATGTTTATATATTAATATTCATAAAATTTAATGATAAGTCATAATTTTAAATAAATAAAAGAGTTTGAATGGTGATGAAATTGAGTTGAATGTGAGTAAACTATATTAAATAAAAATTATAGGATAAGTAGGATTCTTAAAATAGAAAATATAGAATATAATTTAAATATAATATTATTCATGAGCAGTTGTATTAAAGGAGGACTATCGGGGATAGAGTTATATGTATAATATATTTTATTAAAATTGGATGGTTAGGATCGTTTCTATGATTCACCTAAAATTGGACAGTTAGAATCTTTTCTATGATTCATCTCAGTGTTTCAAAAAAAAGTTCTCTAGTTTGGTTATTATGATATAGTATAGATAGATATTCTAATAGTTGGTTTGATTAATTATTGGACTTAATTTTTAAACATTAATCTCCTAAATAAAATACATTTCTAAACAAAACCCACAAACATTATCCTTTTAAAATATAAATAAAATTTACATAAACAATATTTATACACAACATTTTAAATTATTGTTATAAAAATAAAAATATTAAAAAATGTGATCCGTGCATCGCACAGGATATGATCTAGTATATATATTGGGGGGGGGGGCAAAAGTAACTTTATAGTTCTCAACAAAATACCTTTCAAGTTTTGTGTTGTAAGTGTGCTTCTTTTTTATTTTGTTGTTGTGCAAGTTGAAAAGATAGAAACATACAAATTTGATATTGATGTTTGGTCAAGGAGGTATTTTCTTCTACCTGTCATCTTGGATAGCCCTTTATAGTTCATTCTCAACAAAATACCTTCCAAGTTCTATGCTGTAAGTGTGCTTCTTTTTTATTTTGTTGTTGTGCAAGTTGAAAATGTAAAAACATACAAATTTGATTTAATGTTTGGTCAAGGAGGTATTTTCTTCTACCTGTCATCTTGGATAGCCCTTGGGGTACTGTGCAACCACTTTTTTTGCTTATTATTAGTTTTTCTCAATCTCTTTTTTACTTTATTGTTTAGTTTTTTGCCAGTTATACATCTTCATGTTATGCAGAACTTGTACATTATTAGATCAAACCACTTTGTTTGTTGATTAAAAGTTGGTCAAAGACGGTTTTTTGTGAACTGGTTACAGTTTAGAATGAAAAACCTATTTTTATCTCTTTGTGTGCCAAGTGATAGTTGTATATATTAAATACTAAACTCAGTGGCACTTAATTTGAAGGGGTATCTTGATCCAGAGTATCTGTTAACTCATAAGCTGACCGACAAAAGTGACGTTTATAGCCTTGGAGTTGTAATTTTAGAGCTGTTGACAGGGATGCAACCAATTTCACGTGGCAAAAACATTGTTCGTGAGGTACATTTTGGCACCACGTTGTGTGTGACGTTTGCCAGTCATGGCATAATGTGTGTCATGCGTAGAAACATATGCAAACACATCTCACTATTTATATGCACATTTTCAGTTCATTTGATATTTTTTTATTAATGTATTCTCATGTAATTATCTTCTACCAGGTCAATAATGCATATCAATCTGGCATGATATTTTCGGTCATTGATAAACAAATGGGGTCATATCCTTCTGAATGTGTGGAAAAATTTGTTACTCTAGCCCTTGATTGTTGCCAAGAAGATACCAATGCCCGGCCTTCAATGGCAGAAGTGGTTCGGGAACTTGAAAATATATGGCATATGATTCCGGAGTCAGATACCAGAACAACAGATTTGACAAACTCTGATCCTCGAAATGCTGTGCTTGCCCAATCTTCATCCCGTCAAACCGAAAATCTTTTCATATCAACAGAAGTCTCTGGGAGTGATCTTGTCAGTGGAGTGATTCCTACCATTATTCCTAGATGATTTTTTTTTTCTTATTTTCCTTAGATTATAATCTGGTTCATTAATTGTAGGCAGTGATCTATAGCATTGTAGATATGTAGTATAGTAAATCCTTCTTTTAGCTAGGTAACAAGGGGTCAAGAGTTCACGTTTATAGCGAAAGCATGAGTGAGCATCAAAAATTTCTCACACTTGACATTATCAAAAATATATCATGGTGATGCCTATATGACTGCTGAGATCTTAATTTGTTGATTAGATATTCAGATCCAATAGCAATACTACAGTGTGTACTTGAAGAACTCCACCCGCAAAATTGAGAAAATATATTGAATTATTGCAAAAGGGAATTATGTTCGAGAAATGGTCCAAAATGGCACAGATTTATAACGTAATGCCTAAAATGACACTCACGGGTGGAATGATCCAAAATGTCACTTCTTAATGCGAGATAATATAGTATTTTGGTTTTATATAAAAACACTACATCGTGTAGCGTTTTCTTTAAAAATTAAAACATATCCTCCAAAACCAAACATGGTGTAAGGTCCCATGGTGTCAGGTAAATACTATTTTTACTTAAGATTATGATCTTAATTTAACCGTTTTTAATATTTTAGGATTCATCAATTCTCTAATTGGGTTTTAGAAATATTAAGCTTAAATTAAAAATTAAGTATTGAATTTATAAGTCTGTAATGTAATATTCAACGATTTAGGGTTTAAGGAATAATTTTTAAAAAAACATGGAAACCTACTTTTTCTAAAAAAAAAACTTTTGCATTAAAAATAATTGTTTCAATAAGCTATTTTAAATGTTTATAAAATATTTTTTTACTTTTTCAGAAAAATACTAATATCGTTGTCAATAATATTAAACACACTTTAAGTATTCACATAATATGATAATATACAAAATCATTTTATTTAATTATACAATAATTGATTAAAATTTATTACATGATATTTAATATATATATTTATAAATAAATTTAGAACACTAAAAATTATTAATTTAAAAACAAATATTATTTAAATAAATTTATAATTTTATAAACTAATATACATTCTAATAAACCTTGGACAAATCAGATTAGTGAGTAGTGACCCGTGATGAGGCAAATGAATAATTATGGGTCAAAATATCATAAATTACAATCAAAATGCCCTAAATATTATGGATTGAAATATTGGTCCTTCTAGTCATAAAATAATGAGGCTTTAACACTTTGTCTAAACTTTTTTTTATTAAGGCTAAGGATACTTATTAGTATCTGTTCAACATTAATATCAATATAGATGATAATCGAACTCAAGATCTAGGATGACAAATTGATAAATCTATCACTTAGCTACTCTCAATACATCCCTATGTCTAAACTTAATTTATTTTTCTACCTTTTTGTAATAACAATAATCATTCATCATTCTCACTCGTTCTCATCTCAGCACTCTGCTGAAACTAGGGCAAAGCCTCTGTCACAATCACAGTTGTGATTAATTAGGTTTCTAAAATTAAATAACCGATCATTATCTTAACTGTAACTTCATTCGGTTCTGTAATGCATTTTTATAAAGTGTTTGAGATGACACTGTCTAGTTTAGCTACCTTGGATATCAACGGCACATCCAGTTATTTCTTGAATTACTATTGTTGTAGATTTAACAATAGCTAAACTTCTTAATTAACTTAATTGTTTGTTTAGGTGAAAAATAGTTTGGATGAATCAATGAGACTTCATCTTGTATTTTCAGGAGGAACGTTGCTTTAAAATACGTTTTTAGGGTCCAGTAAACATACACACGCAACATAAATTTGCGTTGCAGCATTCACGCAAGTTTAACTTGCGCTTCTGAATTTCTAATAAAAAAGAATAATAGAACATTTTCGATGAAATAAGAAATATGTTTTGAACTTATGTTTTTAAGAACGTCGCTTAAAGATGTGTTACTCTATGATAATAGGGGTCATTCTACTGACATATGATATCTTGGTATTTAATATTTAAATTGTGATAATAGGAATGAAAATCTGTAAAGGAAAGAATATTGTGCGAAAACTGAAATTGATATAAATAGATAATAAAACGAGTATATATATATATATAGGGTAGGGATCTAGAGAAAACCATATTTGATAGAAAACTTAGAGTACCAATCTCAGCCATTGATTTATGTAATTAATATTGCTATTAAATGCTAATTATAAATGGAAAGTATAGTATGTACAACTAGCATACCAAAATTAGTAAATAACGTACTGAAATTTAATTTAGATGATAATTATGGTAATATTTAAAATATATGAGATTTTGTAGAACCCATATAATATTAAATATTTTTTATATCACCTCGTAGAATACTAACTGACATATTATTTATTATTTAACAATATAAATAAGATTAAAAAGTATGAGATTTTTTAATCTTAAAAATATTTTATTAAATATTTCAAATTAAGATTTAATATATTTCATAAATCAAGATTCCACTAGGTTTTTTACTAACTATTTTATTAAGTGTTCTACTACATATGTCATATATCAACAATATTTTTGAAAAAAAAATAAAAAATTCGAAAGAAAAAATTCTATTAAGTATTCTACTAAATATATCCCTATTTATTTAAAAACAATATATCAAGATTCTACTAAATATTTTTATTAAATATTTCATGTTAAAATTTAATATATTTCATAAATTAAGATTTTACTAAGTGTTCTACTAATTATTTTTTAAAATATTCTACTAAATATGTTAACTCACCAATGATTTAAAAAAAAGATTCTATTAAATGTTCTACTAAATATTTCACTATTTATTTTAAAATAATATTAAGATTCTACCAAGTATTTTATTAAAGATTCAAATTAAGATTTAATATATTTCATAAATCAAAATTTTACTAGGTGTTCTACTAACTATTTTATTAAGTGTTCTACTAAATATGTCATATAAACAATATTTTTAAAAAAGATTCTTTTTTTTTTGCAAAAAAATATTCTATTAAGTATTCTACTAAATATATCCCTATTTATTTTAAGAAAATATTAAGATTTTACTAAATATTTTATTAAATATTTCAAGTTAAAATTTAATATATTTCATAAATTAAGATTTCACTAAGTGTTCTACTAATTATTTTCTTAAATATTCTATTAAATATGTCAACTCTCCAATGTTTTAAAAAAAAGATTATATTACGTGTTCTACTAAATATTTAACTATTTATTTTAAAGTAATATTAAGATTCTACTAAATATTTTATTAAATGTTTCAAGTTAAGATTTAATAATTTTTTTAATAAAGATTCAACTAAGTGTTCTACTAACTTTTTTTTTGATAGGATTCTACTAACTATTTATAAGGGTTCTACTAACTATTTTATTAAGTGTTCTACTAAATATGTCACATAACTAATATTTTTAAAAAAGATTCTATTAAGTGTTCTACTTAATATTTTACTATTTATTTTCAAATAATATCAAGATCCTAATAGATATGAGAAATGAGAGAGGTGATATTATATATACATGAGATCTTGTACTTACTTGATTTAAGTAATTTAAGTGTATTTTAATTAATTACGGTAAAATTAAATACTCATATACATTTATCATTTATCATTTGTCATTTATGTCAGGTAGATAATTGAATGAAGATTTCTTAAATATCAACCATAAGATTAGTTACAAATCAAGGGTTGAAAAGAGTACCTCAGTTTTCTCTGTAATTTGAGTTTTCTTTTGAGCACTCCCCTATATATATATATTATAGCAGGGAAAGGGAGAGATGAGATGGCGTCATCAAATTTGTTTAAGCTATTTTTCTTGCATTGTGATAAAATAGCATGCTAAATTTGTGGCGCTCAATCACATATAGCACCCGTCAACACAACACTACGGATCGAATCCCTACACAATATCAATTGATATATATATATAAGAGTTTTATAAATTTAATATACGCCACTAAATCTACAATAATATAATTTTATAAATTTAATATATGTTATTAGACCTTAACATTTGATTAATATTATTTTTTCTATTTATAACTTTTAAAATTATATGATTACATTTTTTTGGCTATAAATTTTTAAGTTTTATCATCGGACATCACGATTTGTTGGTCATTTCTCCAATTTTGGTTAAATATTTGATTATAATTTATTAAAATACCATCAAAATTTATATTAATTCATCTAATTTAATACTATTTATATGCATTATACTGGTAATAAGAAAAATAAATAAATTTATGAAAATAATTTATTTATTGAATATTCGTTTATATAGGATCTTTAGTAATTAATTATTTCCTTTAAAAGTTAATTTAAACAAAATTATAAATGATTTTATTCAGAAGTCACATGACCTTAAATTTAAATTTATACTATATATCTTAATCAGGTATCAGATCATGCATATATCAATTTATATGAAAATTAATTTTCTTAAAATATGAAAGTTTAATTATTATTATGGTATGATATATATATTGTTAAGTAGAATGAGTATTGCAGAGCGGGTTCCTAAAATTACTCGATTTAATATTAACTCTCACTAACAACAAATAATAATTAATATTTGGAAGTTTGAAATAGCAAATAACTAAAGTAAGTAATGAAGATAAAGTGTTTAAATCAAAATTAATATATTATTAATTTTGTTGTTAGAACTCAACTGGAAATTGCTTCCAGCTTCTAAGTCACAATAACAATTGGGTTTGATATTGTTACAAAGTTTGAGAGAAATAGACAATAGATTTCTAGCTTCTTGTGAAAAAGTACATGTGAGATGTGTGTATTTATACTGAAACACATATCTCACTTATAAGTGCACTTTTCTTTGATCCTAGGGTAAAACTCAAAATTGAAACATTATTTTTTCTATTCAACCTTGACTTCATTCCTATTGTAGATAAAGTGTGTCTGAGACATACAGAAATCATTGACTCCTTGAACACCCTTTGCCTTTTTTATTGTCTTCTCCCAAGTTGCAGTAGTAGACTTGATAGAGCACATAGATATGTCCCAATCATTTCTTGTGTTTTCACTATCTACTCTGCTACCAGGAACAAACTGTTAGCTTTACTAGAAGTATACTGTCAACTCTTAGCTTCACTTGTAATGACAGTATCTATTGCTCCGCAGACTTTACTGTCAACATTTGTGAGTCATCCATGCATATTGTCTTCTAAAATTATTGTCAACTATTTCGCCAAAGATGCTGTCAATAAAACTTGTTGTCTCCTATTCTTCAATTTACCGCCAAGTTTAATGCCGAGAGAATAATAGATGTCAGTTGCTCCTTTATACTATCACTTGAATGTGCTATCATATGTTTGAATAATTGTCTTGATCTTACTGTCTGAGTTTGAAACATGATGCGCATCAACACTTTGTGAACTTCTACATGATGAATCAATTTATTCTTTTTACACATGACAATATCTATCAAACTTACTGTCACCTATTTATACCGAGTTAAACATATTGTTCAAGTGATTTTCTAAATATATTGTCAATATACATATTACAATATATTTTACTTAGCCTATTTTACATTTATGCTAAGTAAACTAGTTAATTACATTATTAACACCACAATCCCTGATATATATTACTCCCTCCGTCCCGGCCAAATGTTTACATTTGGTCCGGGTACGGAGACCAAGGATAGTGGGTGTAATAGTGATTTTATTGTTAAAATAAATGAAATAGTGGGTGTAATAGTGTAAAGTGTTGAAAAAGTGGAGTGAAGTAGTGGATGTAATAATATATTTATTGTTAAAAGTTACTATTTTTAGTAATGTAAAGAATTGGGTGGGACGTCCCAAAAAGGAAAGTGTAAAGAATTGGTTGGGACGGAGGGAGTATTATTTAATAATTTTCTATTAACATTAATGGAATAATTATTTTTTGTGAAATTATGTGGCAAATTAATTTGTTCAATATATATTATAATTCATGAATATTTAATGGCATGATTTATTTGTAATGAGATATATTAATATTTTGAGAAGATATATACTTATATTATTACTAAACGATGTATGATATGGGAGAGATATCGGTTTTTAAAAGATTTATTTAATTATATTTAATATTTTTAATTTGTATACTAGAATACATTTTTATTTTCATATTTTTTATTTTTATTTTTAAAATTTTACAAATTTATATATATTATGATAGTGTTTTGGCAACTAATAATTTACCTAAATTTTTCAAAATTATAATTAATTTAGAGTTAATTTATTATATTACTTATTAAATATTTATAAATGATAAAAATTAATTAAGTTATATAAAGATAAATTCTCAAATTTTAAACTGAAAATTCGGCACACAAATAAAAATAAGACATGTTTACGAAGTTTTTACACATACACAAATACATAACATAAATTATTTGAATAATATATTTAAAATAATTTTTGACAACTATTAAATATAAAATTTTAATAAAATTATTCTATCACCGCACAACATTGTTCCCTGTAATAACTCGCGCGTTAAGGAAGGTGATGTGACAACTTGATACAACAATCTCATGAACCCACCACTTCCTATTTTTATGACGCGTGCCTGTTGTTTATGCTGACATTGCTAAAATTTACCCCATCCTTTTTTTTAAGGGTAATCAATTCATTAATAAAATCTCATACGACATCTACAAATACAATTAAAATTGAACAAACACTTAAACATATTTCTCTTGAATCCTTCATCCTTAAAGAGGCAACCAAACCATTTTTTGTATATATTATAGATGTATATACTTGTTCTTATCTAGCTGTTTTGAGCAATTGACCTATTGTTTTGAGTAATCGACTGTATATGCAATCCCATTATAAACTTTATTACAGAATCAAAACCACAAAAATTCTGCAGATTTATAATCCCGGACATGAAAAACACCAAAAACAAAACTAAACTCTCACAAGGAAGGAGAGACTAATAAACCGAAAAGAATTGAGAACTTATTGAAGAAAAACAGGAAAATAATCAAGAAAAATAAACTAAACAAGGATAAGGACTTTCCACCGGTGAAAATCGATGGAAGCCCCTCAAATAATATTAGAGATTTACCCCCATCTTCTTATTTTACTTAAATTTACCGGCTCCTTTTTCTTTAATTTAAAATATTTAATTTTTTATATTTTTATATTTTTATTTTTGACATGAATATTTGTTTTTATCATAGCAAAGATTAAGGAGGTAGACTAACTCTTTGGTAAGCTGCTACATATTTTTTTAAAAAAAATTCTAAAACTTTTAGTCATGGCTTTTTTATTTTAATAATTAAGTTAAAAACAAATTTATAAATGACATTTCGATGTTATATGAATTTAAATTTAAAACTATATTATATATCTAAATTACACATTAGATTACATATAAAACGATTTATAATTTTTTTTCTTAAACCATATACATTTATTTATCTTTATAATGAAGCATATGTATTATAATTGACTAATTTTTTGTTAACATAAATGTAATAATTAATAATCATGAATTATATGATTTTTTCAATATACACTATAATTCATCAATATTTGATATTATAATATGTTGTATTGAAATAAATTCGTATATTATTACCAAATCCGATATGATTTAAGAGGGGTGTCGGCTTTTAAGAGCGATTAATTGAAGATGGACGTCGGTTTTTAAGAGAGTTAATTCAATATATTTAATATTTTTAATTCGTAATGCTATTGTAATTTGTATTTTCATATTTTTATTTTTAAAATTATTGCGATAGTGTTTTTTCCAACCAATAATTTATATAATTATTTTTCAAAATCTTAATTATTAATTTTGAATTAAACTATTACATTGGTTATTAAATATTTTTAAATAATTAAAATTAATTAGGTCATATGAAGATAATTTATCAAATTTGACAATTTTATACTTATACACTTATTCGGGTCATAATAGAAAATACATATTTGACTAACTTGCATAACTATTTATTTTATTATTATTTTAAAATTTATAGATTTAGTTGAAATTTTTGCATAGGTAGCACAACTCATTTAAAAAATATATTTAAAATAATTTTCAATAACTATCAAATACAAAATTTTGATAAAATTTTATACATTATTCCCTAGTACAATGTAAAATAAATGCGAACACGGAAGTTAATATGGTCGTTTAGGGTTCCTTAAACTTAAAATAAGTTACTTATTTTCATATATTTTTTTTACATATTTTCATATTTTTTTAAAGATAAATATTTATTTTAGAATTTTAAAACCAAATATCATCTTAAAACTAAAAAATAAGTTACTTATTTTCAGAAAAAGTACATACATACCTAATTTTTTTACGGAAATAAGGGTTTATTTCCGGAAAAAAAAACTTGGCCAAACACCCTCAGTATAAATAGATAATAAAGTAAGGATGTGGAGTAAAATAATAAATGAACTGAATTTCAACTAAAGAAGAAATAAATTGAATGGGGTATGTGCATTATACAACTGTACACCATTTATTTACCGAGTAAATTGCAATTTACATCCTAAAACTTTATTAAAATCTCATTTTAGCTATAAAACTTTAAATGATTACACTTTGCACCCTAAAATTTCAGAAACTCTACTTTTTGCAATTTATTTATATTGTCCCGTTAAAATCAAATGTGAATGTTAAAGTTTTGCTGAGCCGAGCCGAATTTTGTCCTAAACGAGCAAAGTTTAAGTTTTGACTCAACTCAATATCAAATTTTAATCTATTATCCCAAATAATTCACATATTAAATATCTGGATTTTAATTTTAAATTTTAAGCGCTAAAAATATTATAAAAAATCAGAAAATATTTTATTTTTTTCGAGTTTTAAGAAGCCGAGCATACTAAAAGCAACTCTATTAAATTTTTGGGATGTATACTATTATAATTTAAACTTTTATAACTAAAGTGAGATTCGATCAAAATTATGAGATGTAAACTGCAATTTATTCAAATGGGACAATATAAATATGTTATAAAAAGCAGCAATAGTGAAAATTTAGGATGCAAATTATTATACTTTAAAATTTTATAGCCAAATTGATATTCAAACAAAAATTTGGATGGAAACTGCAATTTACAGTTTACCTCAGATCTCAATAGAAGAGAGAAGATGATACTTGCGTATCAATTCGAAGTAAAATACTAGTTGATGTATCATCCATTCTTATCTCTCCATCAGGCCTCCAGAAGCTTCCTTGTGCATGAATATTTCTATTAGTACCTAGTAGTCCTTGTCTTATTTTATTTATTTATTTTTTGTTTATGTTGTTCGATTTTTCAATCCAAAGTCAAACCCTCCCCAATTGAATACGGTAAGTTTCAAACCCCCCTTTTCCTCCTGGAGTATTCAATTCATAGTATATTTTTAGCTTGCCTGTAACGTTAATCCATTTCTCTTGTGGTAATTACTATCCCTAATTGCATACGCTAGGGTGTTTCATTTTGACTTGTGACTTTTCGCAAGTTTGTTAAGCTTTAGGGACTTAGGGTTTGTATTTGTTTGGTTCAGATATAGACTAAATTACCATGGAAACATCTTCATCCCCTACTAGTAATCCTTCTTCACCCAATAGTACCAGTAATCCCGTACGACTGAGATACAATCTATCAGCTTCTAATTTGATACACACTCCCTTGTTAACCCTATTAGACTACTTTGGCCTCCTTCACAATCCCCCTATTTCCCCTTCTCCTTCCAATCAAGAAATGCAAGGTCTGCTTCGTAACCCACTTTCTCATTTTCATGATACTGCTGCTGTCCCTTCTGCCACTAGTTCCGAGGAGGTTTCTATTAGGATCATTGCTTCTTCCGAAGATGATGACGAAGAAGAACCCTCTTCAGTGGTGGTAGCCGATTCTGGGGATGATGAGGATGTTGAGAGTCACTCTTCACCATCCACACCTCTTTTCAGCTCACCTAATTCAACACCACAAGGAGAAGATGGAACTGGATTAGGTGCTGCTTCCGGGGGTGATGCTAATAATGATAATAATAATAATAATAATGCCAATGGGGACTCGAGTAATCAGAGATATGGTATCCAGCAAATTGCAAGGTGGTTCGAGCAGATTCTTCCGTTCTCTCTGCTTCTTTTGGTTGTGTTTATTCGCCAACATTTACAAGGTACTACTACTTTTCTGTAATTTAGTTGCTCTGATAGAATTTTAACATGAGTAGATTATGTTGCTATGGAAATGTATGAGTTACTTGATTACGCTTTCTATCTTTTAAATTGTATTAAAAGTTCATGCTAAGATTTATCTTGGCCGAGTGGCAAGCTCCTAAATGTTTAGCATATGGCATGCTCTTCCTATAACACTTTTAGGAATATTCCTAATGGTATCACTAATGGTATCACTGTACAATTGTACCATCCAAAATTTTGTACTTCTAAGTAGCACCATTGTACTTTGGGATTCAGCTCCAAACTACCACTTTGATTAACGGTTTGATTGGCGTTTGATTAACAATGTGGTAGTTTGGAGTTGAATGGT
The DNA here is from genome assembly GCA_028671895.1 of Oenanthe sinensis. Lineage (NCBI taxonomy): Eukaryota > Viridiplantae > Streptophyta > Magnoliopsida > Apiales > Apiaceae > Oenanthe > Oenanthe sinensis. Next base: position 46,824,353 of record CM053806.1, on the reverse strand, counting down.
GCCATTTAGAAGTCAAAAATCTCAAATGGTAATGGTACCAAATAGAAAAGCCAACTGTACGGTGGTACCATTAGGAATATCCCATTCTTTTACATTGTGTTTTGAAACATGAAAGTCATACGAAACAATAAATTTTGTACGACACAAATTGAGTTATCATTTCAAATTCTCAAATTTAAGCTTATGTTTCAGTGACATGGAATCAAACCAAATTTGGTACCTTCTCTCTTCTGAAATTCCATTTGAACGAAATCCATCATTTGAAATGAAATTCTAGTATTAGTATTCGAACATATTATTCATGTATGCTGAGACTTTTCAAAGGGGAACTTTATTACACATTACAGATTTATAGTATTACTTCAATCCTTTTATTAAGAAAATAAGTCTTACCATACCACGTGTTTAAGACCAAATGAAGCAGCAATATTTATTACCTTTAGGCTCAACTAGTTCATGGATAGTAGACCAAGAACTAAATCACTATTCTTAAATTTTACCTTAAAAATTAATGTTGCCATTGAACAGTCACGAGCCACTTAAGATGGTCTGTTGATTATAATCCAATCTGGCGCAGTGTTGATAAACTCAGATGATTGGGTACGACTTGTATGAGCTTCTGGGAATATAATTTAGATATAATTTATCAATCTAGGTTGGAAGTAGTATCTTAGATTGAACTCTTCTCAGCTTAATAATACAGATAGATACATATTATGGCCTAAGCCATTGTTTTGACTTATTTGTTACTATATGCTACAATGTATCAAATATCTGGAGATTCTTGTGAGATCTGAGTGGAATCTTGGCCCCATTCTTATTTTTTATTTTTATGAAGCTTTGTGTTTACACTAGATCAAGGCCCTTAAACACCATGTTTTTTGTTGCATTTGTCAAATGGACCTGGTTGTCATATATAGGCTATAAACGTTTATTTGAATTTATTTGCTTATTTAATATGTTGATCCTTTTATTGTTTCTACTTGGTATTGTGAGCATTTTGGAATATAAGCCAACGTTAAGTGAGGAACTATGTCTTCCCGGAGACCTTTTTAAAATTTGATTTTATATGATTGTACAGTTAGGGCTACAATAACTGTTACACTTAAGTAACAACCACATTTTATGGTTCAGAAATTTCCAAGACACATTTTAAATAATTTTTTTCAGGGTTTTTTGGTACAATTTTGGTTTCTGCAGTCCTCTTCAAGTCAAATGATATTTTGCGAAAGCAAACAGCACTGAAGGTTCCTTCTGAAGTCCTAACTATTAATTTTTATGGCTATGGATAATACACACAAACACACACGTATGCGTGTACATTATTTATACTAAGATTCTTTTCCTGTATTAATGCTTATTATCTTCTCAATTATACAGGGAGAGAGGAAAATTTCCGTTCTTGTATTTATCACTCTAATATTTATGCTACATGTGATATCGGTCTATTGGTGGTATCAAAGTGCAGACCTTGTATATCCATTGATCTTGCTTCCTCCAAAAGCAGTACCACCCTTTTGGCATGCAATATTTGTCATAGTGGTCAATGGTAAGTCGGTATTATTTTACATTTCTGTTATGCTATATTTTAACTAAAATTGTCTGTACTGCTTAATTCTGTATCTTTTAGATAAAATTCTCTTCTTGCCTAGCTATGTACTTGCAAGTTGCAACTGGTTTGAATGTAAAATTTGCAACGACGGAAATATTTACACATATTTATTTTGAGATCCATTATCATAAACAATTAAGAAAGGTTTCATAGGTTGAAAACCTATAAGATATGTCCATGTTTTCCATGCAAAACCATGAGCTGCTCTCCCCCCTTTTGACAAGATTTGATTACTTCCTAATATAAAGTGTGTAAAAATTCCAATTAGTATAGAGGAGTGACCTTGATTTAAAAAATATCTGGATCTCTTTCAGTAATTAGACAAAATCTGTGATTCTGTTATTCTATTTGCATTTTTATTCGTACAGATGATGTGAAGAAGTCCATGCATTATGTAGTAATGTAAGTTTTTGTGCTAATCTTACACATAAGTGATAAGACTATACCATTAGAACTTTTGAAATTTTTATTATTCTACTTTTGTAGACTACCTCCACTATGATAATATTGAATTGACTCCTTGACAGTACAATGTAGAAAACTCACACAGCTTAAGCTGGAGACGACCTTTTAGAAATGGGCATCATAGCCACTTATCACCCTGCCTGTAGGTTTTGCATGTTTTTTCGTACACAAATTAGCCATTTCACTGTTGAAGTGCACCTTTTATAAAGCTGCCCCTGTGGCAGTGTTTACCATTCTGTTAAAGGACGTTGTGCTCTCTTTCTCTTGTCAATGCGCCCTTTTTTTGTGTTGTAACCTATGTGGTTATTAGTCTTTTTTGAAATGTGTATCACATTTTCAATTTGTTGGTGGGTCCTTATGGCATCCAGTGATTATATAAAACTGTTTCCCTTCAGATACAATGGTACGACAGGCTGCAATGGTGTTCAAATGCATACTTCTAATGTACTACAAGAATAGTGGTGGGCATAACTACCGTAGGCAGGTAACTATTGTATCAGACATTATCTAGAGCTGCATATCTGTGTTAGGAGTATAGACAGTTTGTAAGTGACATTGGGTTTTCAGGGTCAAATGTTGACACTGGTCGAGTACATGGTACTACTGTATCGTGCATTATTGCCTACCCCTGTTTGGTATCGTTTTTTCTTAAACAAAGAATATGGAAGCCTTTTCTCATCATTGACCACGGGATTGTATTTGACCTTCAAGCTGACATCAATTGTACAGAAGGTATGCCGTTGCTTGCTCTTTCCTTAATATATGTTTTTTTGACTCGGCTATGTCCCTTCTAATTTGACAACTTTATAGGGTCAGTTTCAATTAATGTGAAGTTTTTGTTGTCAACTTGTCATTATTGCCTTGTGCAGGTTCAATTATTCTTTGCTGCACTTAGGGCCTTATCTCGCAAAGAGGTCCATTATGGTTCATATGCTACTTCTGAGCAGGTTAAGTGTGCTTCTTTCTTTGTGTATTCCAGGTTGATATCCTTTTATGTTTGTATTTTTGTCACCTTACTTTATTGGCCATTGAGTTGCCACTTATGTGTCACCATGCCAGATGAGGTAAAATGGTGGCAAAGGGGCTGGAGGAGTCTGTTTCTAGTCATGTCTAGTGGATCATTTTGTCTTTGTATATGCATGTACCGTGATCCTAAGGAATGGTTACTCTAGTTGATTGTTTGATTAGGGATGTTCAGGAGTCAGGACATAATAGAAAGGCTTTCAGGAAAGTATGATAGATAGCTTTGGATTACAGGTTCCTTGTCTGTCCTTCAACTGGTTTGGGAGATCCAGAGGTTGTGGTTCGATTGTTTGAAATTAATGTGCTTTGCGCATACATGTCATATTAAAAATCTTTGTTATTGACTTCTTTGGGAGGCTTCACACCATATCACTTTGGTACTAGTAAAATATTAACAAGAATGTCCAAGCTTCCTTTTTTGGGACTCACATTTGCTTATTTATTTTCTAATCAGTTTAAGTGTGACAGAGTTGTGATTGAGCATCAGGTGCACTTGAACTCATTTATGACGTTGCTGAAATCAGAACTTGATGGGAAATGAAAATAGAATGAAAAGAAAATTGATATATTTATTATATTGTGATTAGAATCAGTGTGTGAAATTGATTGGTGCAATTAGTATTTGACTTATAGTTAATACTGATCAGTGGGTATCCTAGTTATTAGGATATGACTTTTGTACTATGTAGTTGGTTGATGAATAATGTTGCTAGCTAGTAGTTAGTTGCTGGTTATAAGTACTTAGAATACTGATTTTGGCCAGCTGCATTATCCCTATATATATACATACATATATATATACACATACATACATATATATATACACATACATATATATATATATACATACATATATATATATATACACACACACACACACACACATATATATATATATATATATATATATGCTACTAGGCTACTTGTAAAAGGTGGACTTTGATTATATACATTTATCTTTCTCTGAATATAGATGAGTTATCAATCTGGGGATAGATTGGGGTGCGGTTCAATCTCCCAAGGGTTTATAATCACTGTTCTTGTTGTTATCATTGTAAATCATGATTTTGTTGTAATCTTAATCTACTTATTGTCGTCAGAATTTTCCTGATAGAAAGGGGGACATATATATGTGTGTGTGTGTGTTTTGAACAGAACTTCTTCTATGTCTATACACACAACACATGCAACATGCATTCCACTTTGTCCAAGTTAAAATTAGCCGACACCATGAATACCTGTACAAAAAAATGACGTTCGATGTTAGGATCCACCAGCTTTCACGTCTTTGATAGAAGGACAATCCAGTGAATAATCTAAGTTTGTTACTGAAATTTTTATGTTGCAGCTTATATCCTCTTTAAATGTTGATTGCTGGCCTGTATATGGACATGCCCCTGTCTAACTTATTTCATGCAGGTCAATGCTGCTGGAGATCTCTGTGCTATTTGCCAGGAGAAAATGCATGCTCCCATATTTCTTAGCTGTAAACACATATTTTGCGAGGACTGTGTTGCAGAATGGTTAGCTTATTTTTATTTTCTTACTCTTAACTGCAATAGTTTTTAAGGGATGTTATTAATTATCAGCAATGATTATGACTTATGCATGTGTATGGGATTGAGATGACATCATTAGTCATCACTCTAGTGGGTACTATAGCAAGAGTAGCCACCAAGTTCCGTAGTTACTGCAGTAGGTTATGATGTTAGGCAGTAATTTTTCATTTTGTTTTAGAAATAGAGTTTCAACCTAATGCTGGAGCAGTTTAAAAGTTAATATATTATATATATATATATATATATGTTAGTTATGATTCCCTTTTCTCTCTAATATCTTAAACTGATTTCTCTCCTATAAACACACTTTTTCCAATGGTGCAACTGCCCTTTTGATTCTTACATGCGGTGCCCTTGTACAGTTGTACTTAGGTTTTCTATTTACAGTACCACCATTATGTTGCTCAACATTAGTGAAACATTTAAATGTTACAGAAGGCAGTGGTACCATTGGCAAAAGTCAATCACCCTATTTTGTGAAGGAATACATTTTAGCAAGGAAAAAGGGTTATGGAGGTCATTTAAGCATATTTTACTAATGTTTGAATAACGAAAGGATAATATAAATACAAAACCACAAGTACAAGGGTAGCACAAGAGGCAAAAAGCAATGGCACCATTGACAAAAGTCAACAGTACAACGGTACTATTGAGAATATCACTTTTCTATACTGAAATTTGTAGCTAAACTTAAAACTATCTGGGAGTGCTATATGATTCTTCTATTTGATTATAACATATATATGGTTTTTGACGTTATGGTAGAGTTTTCATGCATGGCTTGTATGATGATTTAATCACATGCCACCAGAATAAGTAGACTGTTGGTTTACCTTTCCACACCAATTTGAACTCCTAAGAATTGATTTTTTTTCTCTAATGACTTGTTCCTAAGTTCACTTTGTTTACTTAAAGCAGTACTCTGGCATATAGCTGTATCTTAATCTAATAATGTGCTCATTCTAGTTAACTTGCTTCCACACTCTGTATCTTAATCTAATAATGTGCTCATTCTAGTTTAGTTTTTGTGTTTCAAAAGTATCATTGTTTTGGCATTTATTAGGTCATTGGAAATTTCTTGCTGGTTGCAAATTTCTTTTTCCTTTCTGATATTTGAAGTATATAGGATATTTACCCCCCTTTTGGTTCATGTTCCAATGCTTCTTGCTGTCCTCTTTCGCGTCTAAACTTTATAGTTTTCCTTAAATATTAGATGCTGTGAACTTTCTCCCTTGAACTTTTCTTTTTGACCATGTTGTTGGATTTTTATATGATTGCAGGTTTGAGAGGGAAAGGACATGCCCTTTATGCAGGGCTCTGGTCAGACCAGCAGATATAAAATCATACGGAGATGGATCTACCAGTCTTCTTTTCCAGTTATTTTAGCTACTATTTGATGTAGTTAAGGAAGGCAGCATCTTATATATGATGTGGTTTATCGTGTCGTCTGACCCAACTGACCAAATATAAGCTAAATTTGATAGCTTCCTGATTAAAATTGGTGTTGGGGAAGCTTTTTGAAATGCTGGGTTCCCTTCGTATAATAGATGAATGTGAAGCTACACCTTTCCGCTGATTAATTATTGAACGGGCAAAAATTGTGGTCACAAACCATGCAGGGAAGTGAACTGTAAGTATGTTTGAGGAGTTCCTGTGGGATTATTGCCGAAGTGGAATACTGATTTCACAGACTATGAATTGGAAAACCTTTTTTCTACCTCCAGCTTGAGTGTAGTTGCCGTTTGTATATTCAAGACAATTGATCTCTTAAATGTCTCGAAAACACTGAAGACTGCATTAAGCTTGTTAAATATACATATTATGTTTTTAAGTGTAACATTATATGTTCCTGTTTTTATGTGAATAAATTGTCTAAACATGCTTGACCCGTTTCAACCGAATATAGATTAGGATGTGGGTGGTAAACATGGACAATAGGTTTTGTTGTAGCCCTTAGTAAATATGAAGGTGGCTTATGAATGGTAAGCATAAATGCGATGGCTGAAACATTCCCATTGTGTTTCCAATTTTATGCTTAATTTTTAGGGATAACTTAAGGGGCTGAAGCGTACTCAATTCCACCGAATAACACAAGGTTGTTGCTCGTAACCTTCCTTGGGCCTCAACATTTTAGCTATTGTTATAATTGAAATATTTGCAAAATAAAATTAAAATCAACGACCGGAGGAAAAGGAATGGACAACCAACAATATTTGTAGATTTGATCCAACTAAACTTTGTGAAAGAGAAAAGGCTCTCTATATCACAAATCAAGTAAGAAATGTTCTAAAAGTCACAATATACAATATGAAAATAAGACCCTCTCTATCACTAATAAACGCAATACCCTCTCTATCACTAATAAACGCAATATGAAATAGCGTTACTAAGATAAGATAACAGATTCCCTTCAAAACTTTATATGCATACTTGTATATTGTACTATATGTAACATTATATTAATAAAAGAGAAAAATGGAGGTCATATTAACTTGACCTAATACTCAGGGTAAAAAAAGGTTAAACGACAATCATATTAACAAATAAAAGTTAAAACGACATCTTGCAAAAAAAAACACGTTGTCAACTGTTAACTACCTTCGATTTAATCTCTTCTTTCACTTTACAATTTTGAGATGTGACTGGTCACATGATAATAATTTTTTTTTAAAATTCTTGATGCATTTGCATGAAAATCATTGTGAATTTAATAATTATATAATATTTTTTAATAAAAATCATATTTAATAAAACAATGTCTAAATCAAATATAATTATTTTGAAACTCGTACTACATTTACTATACAATTTAATTAGGGAAATTATCAAAAATACTGTTTTTTAAATTTATTTGCAGTTTAACTATTTTTTTTAGAATATTTAAAAAATACATTAAATAAAATTGCAGTCACTTTTGAATACACTGTCATCAAAAGAAAAAAGTTAAATATCATCATGATCTTAATCTAATTTTTTATATTCAGTTTTAAACTTTCGTGATAAAAAGATTAAAGTGCGCACAAATTTTTTGATGATACAGATAAACACCGTCGTTTAACCTGATTTTACGTTAAACATTATATCTGATCCCTGCGTTCTCTTAATAAAATGTTATATAAAATTTGAAGTGGACGTGAGCCCTAACTGATGTATAAGTGAAATCACGTGAAAGTTGAGAGTGTTGTAGCATGTTGGTGTGCACGTGTGTCGTAAACGCAACTATAAAATGAGTGTATCAATATAACGCAAGTTTCATATGCGTTCCTGAACTATTTTAATGCGTGTATCAATATAACGCCAGTTCCATATGCGTTCCTGAATTTTTAAATTTTTTTAAATAAAAACGCATTTAAAAGTTGCGTATTTTAGAAACTTGTTTTTGAGTGATATGAAGGGTGATTTTTTATTTTGGACTAGATACTCGAGGGGAAGTGCGGGAGAGGGGCGCCAGTAATAGTACACAAGAAGTGATGTTAAAGCAGGTGCCATATTGTTCAAAACGCCTAATAATATTATCAAGAAAAACAAATTGGGGCAGTGGTAGTATCACTAGGACAAGTTATCTCCGGAGTCGTCGTTTCCGATCTTTGAGCTCCGATCATCATCCAACAAGGGCAAATACTACTAGTGTAATTCCCCTGCCCTACCCGTCTGTCTGTCTATATGTATGCTTATTGGTTTTATTATCTATTTTTCTGACATATTTACCATCCTGAATCATCAATTATAGATGGAAGCGGAGAGTTATATGTTCGGTCCGTACAAGATTGACCACAAGGGAGTGTTTTACTCTTCCCGTCTTTCTTATGCCATGGTCAACCTCCGCCCTCTTCTTCCTGGTATGCTATTTCTCTTTCTTTTTCTACGCCCTAGCTACATGTTACACGCCCTTTGTTGTTTAAAAACCAATGGATATACTTGATCACCATATTGGAGCTCATGTGAAATTAATCACACAAGGAACTAAAACAAAGTTTATGATTCCCTGCTTCACTAATTCCACACGGAGTCTAGTCTAGTATAAATACTCTTTATTTCAGTATCAGTAATGGATAATATCATTCCTTCCAGTTAATACTTAATAACTATGTCTGTCTCTTTCGCCGTGGTTATACACATATAGATATGCTGTGTGTGTGTGTTTCATCTCGGATCTTTGAAGTCAATATAGTATTAGAGCATAATCCCTAGGGTGATACAGTGCGTTCTTCATCAATTCGTTTACTAACATCAGATTTGGTTTATTATCAGAATTAGTGTTAGCATTATCAAGGTAATATACATCATCAAGATTTTCTTGTGAATAACTCATAGATTATGAAATATCATGTGTGGATAAATAACATTTATATACATATATAAATGTTGTTCAAAACACTTGGATACTAGAAGGAGATGCAATTACAAATTCGGAAGATGATGCATTGCATCAACCTCAAGTCAATGATGTATCAGGCATTTTTTTTACTTCTAATATGCAAATTGGTATTGATCTCTGAAAAATAATAATTTGGCAGAATTTTTTTTTCCTTGGAAAAGGTCTATTGCAATTGCACTTTCTGTCAAAATCAGGTTAGAAATAGTAATTGCTTCAATAGAGAAACAAGCAGGTTCGTCATTTTTGAGGCCTCAATGAGAAGTAGTGAATGACATGGTCATAAGCTGGATAGTGAACATCGTTTCACAAGGGATTAGTAATGGAATGGATCTTGTGAACTCATTGCAAGAAGTTTGTGCAGAATTGGATGATCAATTCTCACTTGGTATTGGAGATAGAGTTTAAAGTACTAAAAGCGTACATGCACCAGAGCAAGGTGAGAAATCTGGACATATATTACCTTTATAAGGTGAAAAACTTATGGGATGTGTATAGTGCTTTAGAACCAACTATTACTTGCAAGTGCAACTACAAGTGTGAATCTTACAAGCAAGAAGAAAGGGATCAAAGGAAGAAATTACTTCAATTTCTTATGGGGTTGGGTAAAAGCTTTTCTACAGCTAAGGATCAAAGTTTTTAATGTTTTAAGCTTGTAGGCTATCCACCTAGAGTTAGGCTTGTAGGCTATCCACCTAGAGTTAGGCTTGTAGGCTATTCACCTAGAGGAAGAGGGGAGGAAAGCTTAATCACAAAGATTTGAAAAATATTCCTCAATTTCCTCATGCAACACAAGTTTTAGGGGCTCAATCATACAATGCTAATCAAAAGGAGTCAAATATGCCAGCTTCTAATGTCACATGTTCTCAGCATGTTGCAATATCTTCAAGTCAATCTTCCGGCCAAACTAGAAGCATACCTATCCGGCCTAGCCCTACATTGTCCCAAGGGTGCATGTTTAAATCATTACACATATTCGTCTTTTATATTTTCTTTTTGGTTGTGAAATTTGGATTCTCAAATTGATGGCCTTCATCTTTTTTTTCTCCTTAAAAAAACATCATTGGGCCAAATTTTACAGAGGCACGCCTTGCCTCAAACCATGAGGCACACACCTCTTTATGAGGATTGTCTAAGTCAAGGCGAGGCGAGAAAGTTCCGTCTTGATGAGCCTATCACATAGGTAGGTCTTTGACAGTGCTCTACATACTTTTCCACAGTTCAACATTCATTTTTCCTTGCATTCTATTTGCTACTTCAGATTCTTCTCTTGCATCTCTGTAGTTGTCATCATCATCGTGTATAAGTTCATATGCAAGTTTTTGTTTTAGCTGATGAATATATCTTGTATTTCTGATGGTCATCCTTATTATAATATTATGCTTAATTAACTACTTCTAAACTACACCCTTCTCTTGCAGGTCATATCCTTTGGTTTCAACGGGTTTTCTTCTTTCTTATATGAATTTCTGCATTCTTAACACACACAGTGCGGCAGGTGGGCGCACACCCATTTCCGTTCTTTTGCTGTTTGTTTCAACTCATCAACAGTGTGACGATTACATTCAGAATACGGATGTTTGCCCTTTCGCAAATAACCCCTTTCTGCCAAGATCACATAATTTTTCTGAAGTGCGCTTGATTTTTAATGTGATATCATATGTCTCTCATCTGGCTATGCATGATCCAACTATTGTGATCAAATATATGATACTAACTCTAACGAAATAAATGATTCATCTTTTGTTATCTATTTTTATCTTTTTCATTATGTACATTCTGGGCTTCCTCTGGTTAACTTGACATAGAATACATGTGCTTGTCTGCCCAAGACGCGAAGTGAAGCGCTTTGTTGATCTTACTGGTGATGAGACTAGTGACTTGTGGATTGTAGCTCAGAAAGTTGGTAAGCAGCTTGAGTACTATCACAAAGCGTCCTCTCTCACATTTTCAATCCAGGTAAGACAGCTGCTCTGCCAATCTTGTGTTTAATTCCTGTACTATTGCACAAGCACTATACTCCTATGATTTTTGAAATTTGAAAATTTGTACCAGCTGATTTTGCATTAGCTGTTTTATATGACTGTGTTGGTGGTTTTGCCAACTTGAAATATATACGGAAGACATAGATAAAGTGAAATAGTTGACATACAACATGCATCAAGCATATGACCTGCATTTTGGGAAGCTTCATGCAAGACACTACATTATCATTTATTTTTTAGATAAAATTCCCTGATTAAATGATACAGAGCCTTTTGCATAAATTAATTACAAGGTAAATTACAACAATGACTAGCTGTTTCCACTTGTCATCTGTTTAAATACTAGTTTCTCTGTTTTCTTTTTAAAGATTTAAAGATTTAAAGATTTAAAGATTTAAAGATTCAAAGATATTGGGACGGTGTTTAGTTGATATCAGGAATATTCGTTTATGTATTTGGTTTTTTCCAACTAATTCTACTTTACGGTTTCCTTTTTATATCTGTAATTGTTGATTTTTTTATATTTATACAAAATGTAATGCAGAAAGAAATTAAAGAAAAACAGCTACTAATTCATTTATTCATTCTACATATTTTAATGAGATACATAAATAAGCTTTAGATAGGCATCATATATAATTTATCAACTTAGAAACCCTATCCTACTAATTGATAAACTACTTCAACTAAAACAGAAGCATGTCTCTTAAAAAATTAACAGATAATCCATAAACATATTTTTGTTTATATCTAAAATAAATCAAAGTTTTTTCATTAAATTTTAATAAATTTCCAAGCTGGGGCGGACCCAGATCTTACAAGTCCCCTGGGCTGGAATTTATAGGACCCAGACGTTAACATATTGTTAGAGTTTCTTTTTCTTTGACATTTTCTCGTATAAATAATTAAAATGTAGGTATTTATTTATTTAATTTGTAGCAAATAGAGCTAGTATGTTAAGATCTTAAAAAATATAAAAAAGTTTTAATTCTTTTTAAAGAATTAATAATAAACAAAAATATAAGCTCTTAAATTAAAGATAAAATAAACAAGTCACTAACTTAAATTACTCTTTCATATAAAATTAAAATTACATAAATTAGAAAAATAAAATAAAATGAGGATAGATTAATAAAAGAAAGACTAGAATATGTGATACGGTGATTTAAAAAATTACTCTAATGTAAAGAATCAAGATATAGACAGAATTTAAAAATTCACATTTAATTTCAACATTCATCTACAACAATTCGACTCAAATTATATATAAAAATTGATATATTAGATATTATCCAAAAATAATAAGAAGTTTAAGTATAACATAAAATATTTGATACAAAATCTCTTTTTAATGGTTTAATCCTATAATAAATCCCAATACAATGTTATTTTATCATCAATACTTTAGTGTAATATTTAATTTAATATAAAAACAAAGAAATTAATTATAAATTTTTAATATTTGTGTGTAGCTCTAGAGATGAGGTTGAAGTATTGGAATAAGTTAAAATTAGACAGGGCTAAACCTCATTTAAACTCTCATGTTACTGATACTTTTCAACAAAATAATAAAATGACCCGCGCTGGAGCACACCCTAGCCCAACCCTGGGTCCGCCCATGTTTCCAAGTTCTAACACTCCCTCTTAATTCAAAGTTCTATAAGAAATTTATGAAGCACTTCTCTTCAATCATGTGATGCACTTCTCATCACCTTCAATATTTGTTTGTTAATGCACTTCTCACCAACATCTACTCGATGATTTATTTTTTAAATTTTGGAGCACTTCTGTCCATGGTGCAGTTCTCACTTCTCACCCATAGTTTTAAAACAAACTTTTTTCTATGGCCACTTGTGCGATGTATTCTTTCTCATCGTTATGACACAACATTTGGTGTCCATAAATATATTTTTGTTTATCCAAAATAAATCAAAGTATTCCAATTAACTTTGAATTAGATTCCAACAGCTATGCTAGTTTGATCTTAACTTCTTATGTTCTCTGGTACTGTAGGATGGTCCACAAGCAGGACAGACGGTTCCTCATGTACACATCCACATCATCCCACGAAAGGGTGGCAACTTTGAGAGAAATGATGAAATATATGAAGCAGTGAGAAGGAACTCATAGTAGTAGTTGTTTTGTTGGTTATACATCAAGTAGAGATATTACAGTTGACTCGGCTTCTGGTCTTTTATCATTTGTGTAGATTGATGAGAAAGAGAAGGAATTGAAGCTGGACTTGGACAAGGAAAGGAAAGACAGAACCCTGGAGGAAATGGCTCAAGAAGCAGAAGAATACAAAAAGCTTTTTGTGTAAACAAAGTGCAGCCTGGCATCAGTCATAATTGCTTTTTGTGGAGACAAAGTGCATCACGCTATCAGTCATATTTAAAAAGCACATATGCTTGCTAGTTGCTATCAAATCTGGTTATTTTTAATTGTAAGGAGCGTTATGGTTGTATCTTTTGTTAGAGATACTATTTATTACAAATTTGTAGAATAGTATACATTCTCTAAATGAGCGAGAGTTATATTGAATTCAAAATCTGAAACAACAAGAGATAAGTCATTACTTTATCACTATACTATCTCATCACACTCATAATTCACTATGCGTTACCACTAGACTATCTCACTCATGATTCATGATGCACAGTATCGGTGCCACTTCATAAAAAGAAAATGATATCAATTGTAAAGATGAGTTTCCATGATAAAATTAGTTTTATGACTTTTCGATATAGCTATTTTTAAATACGTACACTTCTTGACTTAATTGAGACTTCTCCGTATGTACCTCTTTTAACATAATTTGGGGGGGAAATATATTACTTAATAATTTTTTTACATGACACTTCTAGACATTTTTATTTCAACAGTTAGAAAAAAAATCATATTATTTTATAACTTTTTCACATGGCTAATCCTCAACATTTTTATTTCATATATAATGAAATTTTGGATTTCTTAGTATCTACATTGACATATTTTCATTCATTCTCTTAATATAGTTATTTCTTAACATGACTGATATAATTGAGATTTCTCAATATGTATTTAAATATTTTTCAATATAATTGCTTCTCGATATAGTTGAAAAACTTGTAAATATTTATTTATAATCGTTATAATTAATTTTCGATATCTTCATCTAAGTATTTCACTATATAATAAAATTTTGAAATTTACGATAACTTTTATTCATTTTACAACTGTTATTTATTTAATCTTATTTCTCCTATTGCATGAATAAGAGCTTGATTTTTTTCCAAAAAATTATTTGATAACTATATTACTTACAAAATAAATTATAGAGAAAATTTGATTCGACAATTTATATTAAACACTAAGTCATCAATTTAATATACACTATTTTTCATGATTTTGCTAAAAAAAACAAATTAAACACTTAGTTGAAAAACAATAAAATACAATATATACAAAGTATGTTTGTTAGATTTATATCGTCTAAATGCAATATAGAAAGTTATTTTTAAAAATAAAAATTGGCGTTTTGTTTAGAAAATTCAATAATTTTACTGCAATTTTTTTTAATTTGTGTAATAGAAAATTAGCAAAATTTATAATACATATTGGTGAATTTTATAATATAAATGAGTGATGGAATTCAAATCTAATAATTTATAATTTATACATTTTCATTTTAAATTTTAAAATATTTATAAAAATGATCTAATTTTTAGTTTTTAACTTAAGGTAATTTTCATGGGAAGAGAACTCTATCCAATCATATGTATTTTATTAATGTGACGATATATAATTGTTAAATATGATTAGTTTGATAATATATTTGAACAACGTGACTTTCATCTTCTTTATTATTATTATTATTATTTTTAAATATTTATTATTTTTAAATAAATCCATTAGTTATTATTCGATAATTTTAATATATCTGTCATAAAATATTTTATAATTTCTTAAATTAATAGGATTCAATTTAATAATAGGATATTTATCAAAAATACTAACTTTTTAAACTTTTTTTGTGATTTTACCATTTTCTGATTTTTTTCTTCCAAAAATACGTTTTGCAACCAAAAGCGACCAGATGCAATTTATTTTTCATAATACAATCATAAATGCAACCAAAAAATAATTATTTTAACTAAATTTTAAAGTTGCATATATGGTTGAGTTCAATTGATTTTAGTTGCAAATATGGTTGTAAAGTTGCAAACCGTATTTTTAAAAACAAATTCAAAAAATAATTGTATTTTTACAAATATTTTTAGAAAAATCGTATTTTATAAAATATTTTTTAAAAAATCAGTAATTTTACAATTTTTTTATCATTAAACATTTTTCAAAAAATCCCTTAATAAGAAGATTGTAGCTAAGAAAAGAGCGGGAAGCCTTAGGGCGTGCGTGGCTAGCTAAGAAGATTGTGTGCGGGTAAACAATACGTCAATACATACATACGGTACGGCGGAAGACAAGAATTCGACGGACGTTTCACGGCCGGAAAAAGTAAATGGAGTCCGTTCTTAAGGTCTGATTTCTGCAATCATTTCTTTATTGGAGTATATATTTACTACTCGTATGTATTACTGTATGTATGCATTCACTAACCCCCTCTTTCTACACTCACAATTCAATTGGGTTGGTTGGTACAATGTATTTGTTTATTATAACTGTTTGCCTATTGCCATCACAGAAACATTTCGGCTACTCGACATTCAGGCCATACCAGGAACAGATTATTCAGCATGTTTTAGACGGAAATGACTGTTTGGTCGTTATGGCTACTGGCAGTGGCAAGTCTTTGTGGTAACCCCTACACTTCTCTCTCTCCCTCCCTCTCTCTCATTTAATCCCACGATTAATTAATTTTTTGCTTTTTTGGTGTATAAAGCTATCAGGTTCCTCCATTGATTTCAAATAAGACTGCTGTAGTCATAAGCCCTCTTATTTCTTTGATGCAAGATCAGGTACTTCCCGTCTAGTATTCTATTACTACTGCCTCTCCCCCTCTAAATCTTGTGCTAATCTTTCCATGTTAGGTAATGACACTAAAACAAAGAGGAATTAGAGCTGAGTATCTCTCTAGTGCTCAGACCGACTTTACCGTTCAAAGCAATGCAGAGGCCGGCAAATTTCATATTCTCTACATGACTCCCGAAAAGGCTTGTCTTATTTCCAACAGGTGTCCATGCCACTTTTAACTAATTTTATTTATGTTAAATGTAGTACTAGCAATTATAAGTTGCCAGGATAAAAGATGCCCATGTCCCAAAGGGACAGATAATGATATTATTGTGTAATGAAGATCTAATTTGCTGGGATGTTTTTTTTTGTTGCTAGAATCTTCAATATTTATTTCATACTCTCCTCTAAATGCCTTTGAAAAGACCTCAGCTATTCAACTTCTTTTGGCCAAGAGTAGAGGGATAATCACTAGGGAATAAGTTTTCAACCATATACTGTGGCTTAATATTTTAATTTTTTTCCCTATATTACTATTATTTTTTCTTTTTGGAATGGTCATGAGCCCACACACTCACCATGCCTCTACTGACGCATGGATCTTTAGTACTGTAGAACTAAGGGGTATCCATGGAACTACAAGGAATCTATAAATAGCATATTGAAGATCCCAAAGTACTTGCATTGTTCACTTGACCTCTGCATATCTACACAAACACATAATATAGTTCTGTATCTTCATGTATCCATCTCGATTCTTGCAGTTTCATTCGAAATAGTTTATTTATTTCTGTGCTCTTTTCTGTTACTAATATTTACCTCATCTCAGCTTCTGGTTGAAACTTCTAAACACTGGGATATGTCTTTTAGCAGTCGATGAAGCCCATTGCATTTCGGAATGGGGTCATAATTTCAGGTCAGATTTCTAATTTGTATCCTGTACTTGCTCTCTCTTGTAGTTTATCATTGTGTCCATTTTGACTTGTAGCACCATTAATAACAGATATGGCTAAGCCATTGCTAAATCTTTGACAATTTAAAAAATCTCCTTGACATGTTTTTTCTGACAAATGAAACTTTAATCTTTTGCCTGTTTAATTTTCATTCCAAGGAAAAAGTCATCTATCCAAGATCCGTCATCCCAAAGATTTTCATTCTTAAACTCTTCAACAAGACCACTACTGTTTCTAGTCAAAAATAATCATCCAGATACCAGATATGATCAGATGATCAGAATGTCAGCCCTACTGTGCTTCACATACAATTTTGACTCGGATAACTTTTAACAAAAAGGTCATCAATTCTACTGTACCTAGTTCTTGGAGAATGTTTGAAACTGTAAAGAGACTTCTTGGTAAGACAACTTGTTTTCTTCTCCTTTTTTCAGAAAGCCGCCAAAGCCTCCAGATTGCTCAACATAGATTTCTTTCTTCAAAGTAAAGTTTAAAAAGACCGATTTTGCATTAAGATGACACACCCACTAATTTTATTTAATAGAAGCTACAACACGCAAAAGCCTTATGAAGTCAAGAAGAGCAGTGACGCCAAAAACATGAGCATAGCCTTTCACCACAAGTCTTTGTTTACTTGTTTGCAGAAGCATCAACATTTAGTTTATTTCTATAGACCAACTTGACTCCAATTACTTTTCTCTCTTTAGGTCTTTTCACAAGACTCCATGTTTTGTATTTCTCAATCATTGACAACTCCTCCTTCATTGCATGTATCCAGTTCTGATTTTCCTTGCTTATTCATAATCGGCAGGCTCACACTTAGTTATTATGTTGCATCTTTCATAAACATCAGGAAGCAATCTGGTGTCTCTAACCAGAACATCATCCACAATTTTGTTTATCCAATTTCCATCACCATGTTCTTTGCTAACATAAAACTTGAGAAAATCATTTTTCGAGATGTTAAATGTTAATCTTTGCATCATCCTAGTTCCATTCTTCATCTCTGCCAAAGTGCACATCTCTACTAATTACTAATTACTGATGTTTTCTGTTTGTGGTTGCACAACTATACAAGCTTTGCTAGTATAGCTTATAAAATTCATGGTGCAGATCTTTTGACCATCTTATCTCGCTTGTTTCATGAACATAGGTGAAACACAAAGAACCAAATACTTTGTGAAAAGACAGATATGGTTGATTGGGTGAAAAACATTGTTATATCGTATATTCGTATGCGATGATGCAAAATATTTATTAGATTGTACTCTTCACTACTAAGCTCTTAATAATGTCGTGATGTGACGAGCAAGTGTCTAACCCAAGATACAAGGACATATTTACCAATAATCTCTTCATAGTCACCCCTAAACAGTACTTAACTCATGCCTTGCCACATTCTAAACATGGAATAAGTGAACATGACATCCAATTTTGAAGTATCTGCAAACCTTTGTCATCATGAACATCATCAATCCTAATCTATCACTCTTGACTAGATAAAAATCTATTTTTAATTAATATGCTTATAATATATTTTTGTATGAAATCTCATGATTGTAAAACTATAGACATGAAATTAATTTAATTGAAGTCACCAGTTCCAATTAATATTGAATTTTACTAATTGTGCATCACTCGGTAAAGTTTGATGTACAATTCAGTATAAAACACCCCTAATCCTTTCAGAATTGGTCGTCAATAATTCCTTTAAGATGCATATTTTATATAGATTCGAGCATGTATATACACCAATTACATGTCACTTGCATAGATCTAATACAATTTAATAATGAACATCATTAGCCTTACGTAATTAAATTTTGTTAAGGTCATTAAGATATGCACTCTATGGAATTTCAAATTAATCTCATGTGTATGATGAAGGAAATGTCAATTCATACAAATTCGGGGAAAGGAGCACATAAACCCTAATTACATCCAATTTCTATCTGAATATAGTTTTAGTTCATGAAGGACTCACCGAAATATGGAATTAGATATGGATAAGATGTAATGATGTATATTAGAACAGCCAAGCCCACAAACCAACATATAACACACAGTTCAATGATTTACAACAGGTCGGTCCACCAGAATATCTATCAACTTTGGTATACATTAGTTTTTATGGACTACACAAAAAACCTACTTGGTGTGGTTGTAATAACCTAACGCATGCCAGAACGTTCAATAATTCAAGACCACAACACACAAACATACACAATAAAATAGAAAAAAAATAAAAGAAGGCCTTACATGTATTTTTAGTGAGAGCAAGCTCTCAATTGTATATACAATGGTGTCAAGAAAGGGGTGAAAGTTAGTTATGACCAAGGTTTGATCAAAAGTAAGTTTTAAATGGTGATGTTGGTTAGTATTTGATAATCACCACCAATAAACAAATGTTTTTTTTCACAACATGGTAATCACCCTCGACTAAAGTGTCTAAGTTTCAATATGAAAAACAACATATATTTATGCATTAGTATTTGATTGTCATCTTCTAAGAAAGGTATAAGGTTTTATATGTGCAGGACAAGAATTAAAACAAGTAAAATGATAGATAATTGTGGATTAACCGCAGAATACCCATGCGCCCTAAGGTTATTCAACCGCAGAAAAACCACTACCCCGGGATTTATCAACCGCAGAAGAGAAGAATATGCATGGATGACAACCCATAACAAAATAAACAATTCTCAATTTCAATATCAATCAAAGTCCTCCTATAATAATATATTACATCTCCTTATATAGGAGTAATCTCCTAAACTTAGCCACAAAGTAAAATCTTAATAATAGAGGAAACAAATCATTTTCTTATTCTCTACCACATTCTACAATATTCCTAATAAACTATATATATATAATATAATTAAACTTTATAATGAATTACTATTAAATTCACACCTAAACAATAACATAAAATATATACAAACTAATATTTTAATGTCTCGTTCCGCATCATTTATACGTGACAATCACAAAAAATAACATAATATATATGAATTAATAAACAAAAATAATCTGCAAATAACTTATATGTTACAAATTGTTAAATGTTTAATTCTGTTAATAACATAGATTTCTTAATAAATTTGAAAAAATTAATACAACTATAATATTTAAAATTTAATATAAATTATAAAAAATATGTGTATCACGGGGTATAAACTTGTATAACTAGAGAATCCACTCAATTACAATTAATTTTATCCTTGAATAATAATATAGCATATACAAAATAATTTATTTATTCCTTTTTAGTTTGTCTGTATCAGAGATTTACCCATTGTTATAAACAGTATTCATTTGCTACTTGTCTAGTCCTGTTGATGAGACCTTTGTTCTTATTTTCTGAAGTTGAAAATTTGTTAATTATTTTCTGGCAAGAAATAAAATGTGCAAATAGCAAATAGTTGAAGGTGGACACCATAACTGTGGCCTTGTCCGTTCTTATCTTCTCAGTGCGTTCATTTTTACAGGGTGGAATACAAGCAATTAGACAAATTGCGTGACGTTCTCATCAATGTTCCGTTTGTTGGCTTAACTGCAACTGCTACAGAAAAGTAGGTATCTACTTGAAGATCTTTTTGAGTTTTTTCTATAATGCCCTTTCAATAACCCAAATCTATTTTTTCCCTTGAAAGCCGTGTGGGAAGATGGAATAATAAATAATGTTATTGTACATAATGATGGCTACAACCTTGTTATATGTATACTTTAATTCCATATTGCATGCTCAGTTTTCTGTCATACGATCATAGCTGAAACTTATCATTTTATTATCACTTTTTTATATCATCTGCGGTATTACCTAATTTTATTCTTCCCCTATTATATAGTTCAACTGTTCACAAGCATGACTGGACATTATATGTTTTATGATATACATATATATTCTTGTGCTTACAGTATTTGACTGGAAACGTCCTTTGTTGTGGTAATATTTATAGATGATTTAGTGTATTGAGAAAAAAGAAATTTGTTATTGCAGAGTGCAGTCGGATATTATCAATTCTCTTAAGCTGAAAGATCCCTATGTCGCTCTTGGCTCATTTGATCGTAAAAATCTATTTTATGGAGCTAAAGCTCGTGGGTCTTCATCTGTGTCTGAGCTTGTGGAGGAAACTTTGAAATGTGTAGCTAGTTCAGGGTCAATTATTATATATTGTACCAGCATCAAAGATGTTGAGCAGGTAATTTTGGGTCAACTTCCTTTTTTCCTTTTAAGTTCTCATGTCATGTACATCTATGCATATGATCACTGAACTGCCATGCCAAGAAACTATTCATTTTTACCATAATCTAAGAATTCTGATTGTTTCATATCTCATAGTGTGTCTCAAGATATAATTACTATACATGCTTATTTGGCATACCTGTGTTTAAGAATACAGACTACAGAAGGATAATGAAAAGAAAGCATTTTGTAGCTAACACACCAAGTACAGCTTATCTATTTGCTAAGCGGAAAAGAAAACAAAGACAAGCGCACCATGGTTCTATATTCATGGGCCTCAACGGTGGCCCTTCTACAGGCACATGTGTACCTGATGCATCTTGTAAAATTGTCTTTTTAACTATTTAGTTTTCAACTTTTTTCTTAGATTTCCAAGTCACTTCTCGAGGCAGGAGTTGAATCTGGAATTTATCATGGTCAAATGGCGAATAAAGCTCGCGAGGAGTCGCACAGGTTACCTTAATTTTAGTATCTTTTCTTCCTTGATTTTGAATCCCTTTAGAGTTTTTACTGGTAAGTAGATTGACCAAGTAGTTTGATTGCAATTGATGCGCCACTTAGTGCAGATCGTTCATAAGAGATGAAATACGGATCATGGTTGCGACAATTGCTTTTGGAATGGGCATTGATAAACCTGATATAAGGCATGTCATACACTATGGGTGCCCTAAGAGTCTAGAATCTTATTACCAAGAAAGTGGACGCTGTGGTCGAGATGGTATTGCTTCAAATTGTTGGCTTTATTACACAAGAAGCGACTTCTCAAAAGCTGATTTTTACTGCAGAGAAGCACATTCAGTATATGTTCTTTCTTCTTTACTGATCTTGCATTAATATTATTTAAAGGCAAAACAACAATAATACCCTGTTCTTATATGCATTGTTAACAATTTAACATCCTTGCTACCATAGTTTATATAGTTTAAAACCCACTTCATTTCTACTGTTGGGTCTTTATTCACCAGGGAAGTCTAAGAAAAGCTATAATGGAATCATTCATGGCTGCACAGAAGTATTGTATGCTAAGAACTTGTAGAAGAAAGTTTCTGTTGGAGTACTTCGGCGAAATCTGTGCGTATGAGAATTGTGGTCAGTATCCCAGAACATCTCTTTTTATATTATTATTATTATTATTTGGAAAGAGAATAAATGGTGCTTTATTGTAAGAGATTATTTTACGGATCCCCCTATACTATTACTGAAAGTTCACACTAAATTCATGTTAACATGTAAACTATTTATGCAAATATTTGCATGGTTAGAGATTTAAATTATTTTACACTGGGATTAATGCGAAAGTGATATACTTGGGGCATTATAGGAGTATATGTAATATGTACCCCAAATATTACCCAGGAAGCCTAGTGACATTCAAAGAACCAGATGCTCTAGGTAATAGTCCATGTCCATCAAGGTCAGAAGCAGTAACATTGTGGGCTTGCCGAAGTGTACAGGTGCCAAGGAAGGTTGCCTTTCCTGCAGCGACCTAAGTGTGTGCCTGGATTTTCAAGCATCGTCCAGTCGCCGCCTTGATTGCCTTACCGATCGGCTTGAACTAGATAACTGGGGAGAGAGGGAGAAATCTAACATACATGACATTGTACTCAGTTTGGGGAATCAGGTGAATGGTACTCCTTGTCATGTAATGGCAGATCAAAACACTATCCTGCTCTAAATTTTCATGAGGGAGATAGAGAGATAGATATATTTATATATAGAGAGAGAGTTACCTCCATTTGTTATGGAAATATGGAGTTAGACTCTTCTTAGACTTGCTACATCAATTTTGTTATATTTTATTATTTTTAGGGGTCTTAGTTTGTCATCTTGTTTGAGATCAGATTTTATGATGGTTTAAAGTATGTGATGTTCTATGATTGAAAAGTGGTACTATAGTTGTTGTCGCTTATAGTATTGCATACATTGGTACCCATGCATCATATACATAGATGTATATGCATCTAATGCATGTGACCTAAAAGATCACATCAGTCAACTTGCGAGTGGTGCTTCTCACATAATAAGTATTTACCACTAATAAAAGGCATCAAAGTTACGTTTAATATGTCTTACACTACATTTAAGATATTTTCAAGTTTAGTCACCTTAAAAAAGGAGAAAGGTTGCTTATTCAGAAGATGAGGGAGTCAATTTCTCCCTTGAGTGCCAACCAAGCTCCATCCTTGATTTTACACACTTTTAGTTATTTTAATGTTTCATGGACTTCAAGATCTCCCTTCTCTTCTAAAGAGGCTAATAAGGAATTGCAAGTAAGGGCAAAGGAGTTTATACTTTTTATTTAGGTGCTGCTGTTGTGTGTCATTAGGTTTAGCCATCTTTTGGACCCAAAAATGACTATGGTGATAATCCTAAATAAGAAGATTACAAATCAAGTTAAAATTTACTTCACACTGTTTAAGTGATGAAATATCATTATCAAAGCTGTCATTTTAAATATTTCAGTTTACTTGGAAGGAATGGAATGGAATGAAATTCTATAAAAAAAAAAAGTGAAAGGCGTGAAAGAGAGATGTAGGTGGGAGGGTGAGAGTGGGAAATCAGAGAGGGATGCAAATTTCTTTTGATAAGAAATGTGAACAAGAATATTCTGTGAAATTTATAGGAATGATTAATAACCTAAAGTCCTAAATCTCTCAATCTCATTCCATTTCCCTGCGTTCCATTCTGTCTAAGTGAGCACACACTTGAATTTTCATGGTTCTGGTATTCTAATATTCTCATCTTCGTGTTTTATTGTGCTTTCATGGTCGATTAAAAATATTACAGTTATATCTCCATAAATGGTTAAATGTATAACCGTTGCAGGATACTGTGATAATTGCACTATCCCAAAAAAGGAGATTGACATTTCTAAACAAGCATTTTTACTTATGGCCTGCGTTAAGTCATGTGGGGGTCGCTGGGGACTAAATCTCCCTGTAGACGTGCTTCGTGGATCTCGAGTAAGCTAACTACTTTCTACTGGCTATTAACTGTGTTCTTAAATATATTCACAGTGCTCAGTATGTCTGGCAAGTCATGTTATTTATGCAGAAATGCATTACTCAATGCTGTATCTCAAAAATTTGAAGTAGCTTATAATTACATTAGTTAAAGCAGTTTGCTTTGTATGGATGTTATCCTCAAGTAATTGCTTAATCACTATTAGATCTTTGTTAGCACTTTCACATTTTGGCCTGTGAACCTCTGCTGTTGTAGTGAACATTATCATTTGATCATTTCTGTTGCACCTTGTTATAGATTCTTTCGTTGGTCAGCAATATAGAAGGAGGAATAATAAGAGCTATTGAATAAATAAAAAGTATTTTTATTACTAAGTATTATTAGGATAATTCTCAGCTGTTGTTGAGAGTTGTGGAAATAAAGTAGATCAGGTTAGGATTTACATTATCTTTATGATGTTTATCTTATCTTTTAGGTAGCTCCTAGTTTGTAGGCAGCAACTATCTTTATCTATTATGTTATTAGTCATCCTTGTTATATTAAGGAGGCTAAACATGAAATAAAGGTATGAAATCAATTATTCCGTAACAAAATAGGTTCTTCCAAGAAGGGGAAGAATGTGACTCGAGATTTTTTCCCAGCAAGTAGACCTGTGACAAGATCCGTATCTCGGGGACAAGATCTGTGGCAAATGTTGAGAAAACAGCTTTTCGCACGCATTACGGCCATTTTGAATTTCTGGTAGTTCCTTTTGGGGTTACAAATGGTCCTTCAACTTTTCAGGCCTTAATGAATGAGGTATTCCACCCTTATTTGCGAAAGCTTGTTTTAGTTTTTTTTGATGACATTTTGATTTATAGCAAAACTTGGGTTGAGCGTAATCATATTCGTCTGGTTTTTGAGACACTAAAGCTACACAAATTGTTTCTGAAACAATCTAAATGTTCATTCGGAGAAAGTCAGATCACATATCTTGGACATATCATCCATCGACAAGGGGTTTCTGTTGACAAAACCAAAATTTCAGCTGTAACGGACTGGCCACATCCCCAAACAGTTAAGGTTTTACGTGGTTTTTTGGGTTTATCAGGATACTATCGCAAGTTTGTTAAAAAGTATGATGTATTAGCTGCTCCTTTCACAAACCTGTTGAAGAGAAATCAATTTCAATGGTCAGAGTCTGCAAAAGATGCTTTCTGTGCATTAAAACAAGCTCTCTCTTCAGCACCTGTATTACAACTTCCAAATTTTGACTTAGAATTCGTAATGGAATGTGATGCCTCGGGAGCAGGTATTGTGGGAGTTTTACATCAGCTGTCACATCCTATCGCTTTTTTCAGTCGTAAGCTTGGGGATCACCATCTTAAGTTGCCAGCATACGAACGAGAATTGATTGGACTAGCACAAGCGGTCCAACATTGGCGTCCAGATCTTTGGGGTCGTCCATTTGTCATTAAAACAGATCATTATAGTCTAAAATTTTTGTTGGAACAATGCCTCACAACTTCACCTCAGCAACATTGGGTTAGCAAACTTTTAGGCTTTGATTTTAGTGTGGAGTAAAAAGCTGGAGCCTTAAATAAAGCTGCTGATGCTTTATCTCGTTGTGACATATGCAATTTCATCTCCACACATCTCCCTCATTAACGACATCAGAGTGGAAGTGGCCGCCTCAACGACTCTTCAAGATATTATTTCCAAGATATCTAATGGCACGGCAGCAAAAGAGTGGGTTGTCCAGGATGGTCTGTTATTGTATAAAAATCGAATTTATTTGTTGCCCACCTCTCCGTTAATTCCATCAATTGTATCCGCACTGCATGATTCTAGTCATGAAGGCATTCAAAAAACCCTCTTCCGTGTTAAGGCTGATTTTTACTGGAAAGGTATGAAAACCACTATCCACGACTATGTGAAAAGCTGCCAAGTGTGCCGGCAACATAAGTGAGAAAATTTGCATCCTGCTGGCCTTCTACAACCACTGAAAATTCCTGAACAGATTTGGACAGATATTTCAATGGACTTTATTGAAGGGCTTCCGAAGGTTGGAGGTAAGTCTGTCTTGTTCGTGGTGGTCGTTCGATTGTCAAAATATGCTCACTTTGTGCCTATAGCTCGTCCTTATACAGCTTCTTCTGTTGCTCATGTATTTTTCATGCATATTGTACGTTTACATGGGCTGCCAACATCACTGATCCAGTTTTTACAAATACATTTTGGCGTGAACTATTTCGTCTACGTGGTACAAAGTTAGCCTTTTCGTCCGCATATCATCCTCAAATGGATGGCCAAACAGAGATGGTTAATTGAACAATTGAGATGTACCTTCGTTGTTTAGTTGGGGATCAACCTCGAAAGTGGATTGACTGGCTTCCTTGGGCAGAATTCTGCTATAACACCTCTTTCCATACTCCATTAGGTACTACTCCTTTTCATTTGGTATACGGCCGTGCCCCACCTCATCTCTTATTCTATGAACCAGGTGCCACAAGGGTGGCTGCAATTGATATCGCACTCCAAGATCGCGATTCTATATTACATGATGCTCGGAAACGTCTTTGTGTAGCTCAAGCCCATATGAAACTTTCATATGATGCTCGTCATCGTGATTTGTCTTTCGAGCCTGGCCAGTTTGTTTGGCTTCGTTTACAGCCTTATTGACAGCGCACAGTAAGCAAAAATGCGCGAAAAAATTGTCTCCAAAATTTTATGGTCCTTTTAAAGTTTTGAACAGGGTGGGACAGGTGGCTTATGCTCTTGATCTGCCTTCAACTTGTCGGATTCATAATGTTTTTCACATATCTATGCTTAAAGCTTTCCACGGTGAAGCTCCTGTGATACCACCTGTTTTGCCTCCTTTATATGATGGTAAAGTTGTTCCTCAGCCTTTTTCTGTTCTTCGTTCACGCGTTAATAGAGGTAAGCTTGAACTACTGGTGCATTGGGATAGTCAGACTGCCGAAGACGCCACATGGGAAGAGGCTGCTCACTTTCAGGATGTCTATCCAGAATTTGAGCTTGGGGACAAGCTCATTGTCCAGGAGGGGAGTAATGCTATAGATTTTTTCGTTGGTCAGCAACATTGTTATCACGAAGACGACTAGTCATCGACTAGTCGACGACTAGTCGACACGAAGGTACTCGAGCGCCGAGATTTTTCGAAGCCCGACTTGACGCCGTGATAACGATGATTATGGTGTACAATCACATTATTCGATCAATGACAATACACAATAAAGGGATAGAGATGAACTTAATATTGAGATGGATTACTTTGTTTGATTTTTGTCATCACTTATGTTTTTATTTGCTTGAAAATGTTTAATATTTGGTATTTGCATGTTATGTAGTAAATATGCTTAATTTGAACTTATTATTCTATTACTTTTGATTAAATTGTGAAATTGATGTGTTTAGGAATGCTATTTATTACATCCAGTAAATATATGTATATGAACAAGTTATCGACTTTTTACGACTAGTTGAGCGACTTGTCGACTAGTCTTTACAAAGGTAGTTGGGCGTCAAGCCTCGACTTGGCGCCGTAATAACCATGGTCAGCAATATAGAAGGAGGAATAATAGGAGCAATTGAATAAATAAAAAGTATTTTTATTATTAAGTATTATTAGGATAATTCTCGGCTGTTGTTGAGAGTTGTGGAAATAAAGTAGATCAGGTTGGGATTTATATTATCTTTATGTTGTTTATCTTATCTTTTAGGTAGCTCGTAGTTTGTAGGCAGCACCTATCTTTATCTATTATGTTATTAGTCATCCTTGTTATATTAAGGAGGCTAAACATGAAATAAAGGTATGAAATCAATTATTCGGTAACAAAATAGGTTCTTCCAACTTCCAAGAAGGGGAAGAACGTGACTCGAGATTTTTTCCCAGCAAGTAGACCTGTGACAAGATCCGTATCTTGGGGACATATCACACCTATCAATTTTAAAATCTTGTTGTATCAACTTGAAGCATGATGATGTTGACTAACATCTGATAGGAACTACTAGTGGTTTTTGTTTTTGTCAAAACATCCCTTGTTATGGTTATGCAGTTTTTGTCCTTATACTTCCCTATTTACATTGTTACAGTCGAAAAAAATCGTCGATGCTCAATATGACAAGCTTCCGTTTCATGGCCTAGGAAAAGAGATTTCGGCAAACTGGTGGAAAACTCTAGCTTCGCAACTGATTTCTTTTGGTATGGTTATTCCTTGGTCTAATTTACGTATTTTAAGCAACTTAGGTCCGTAAGTAGGTATGATAAGATCCTCCGTTGTACTTTTCCTGGGGACCTTAGCGGTAGTATATTTGTGGGTGCTACTTGCTACTAATATATTATTTCTGTCAATATTGGCCTCTTCTATCTTTTAAAGAAAGAAACAGAAACCATTGAGGAGAACTGGTCGGTAGAGTTACTCTGTTGGTATTTTATTAAATGACCAATAATTTGTTGTTTGCTACTTGGTGCAGGATTTTTGACAGAAAATCTGAACGATCTATATAAAACTATAAGGTAGATTAGTCTCTGAGGGACCTTTAAATTATTAACTCTTTTTTACATACTAATGTAGTTAGTTTTGTCAGCTTGTTAAGCTCACTTTCTCACAAGTCATAATATTACCCTGCCACCAGTGTTAGTCCTGATGGGATGCATTTTCTGAGCTCTTGTACGCCTGATCATCAACCACCATTGCTTTTACCAGTTGGTGAAGAGGATCACAAAAATGCTATGGGTGATAGTGGAGACTTCAACAAGGATTTTTTACAATCTGAGGGATTATTGCAGGTACTTGTTGTTTATTATAGTATATAGTTTGTCAAAAGGCTAAGTGCTTGTTTGGTTGGCATACCAATATCCAGGAATTTCAACTTCATGGGATATACACGTTAAGTAAAGTTTTTTGCTTATCAAAAATAAGAGAAGTGTTTGTTTGGTTATTAAAAGAAAGAGAAGTGTAACTTACTTGGAAGTGTGAATTCCCACTAAACATAGGAAGTTTCTTACCCACCCCCTTTTACTTATAGTTCCGAGGAAGTTAAATTCATACATGCCGACCAAACACTTTTTCACTAATTTCTAGGACGGACAACTTTCAAGAGGAAGTCAATTCTTATGTCTCACCCAAACAAGCACTAAACTGTGATTTCCTTTTGGAGTGAAATATATATTTTTTATGACAAAGTTCTCAAGAGACTAGTAAAGAATTTGTTCCAATAAAAAACTTGTTTTCAGATTTTAAAATTTTATGTTTTTACATCGAAGTCCCTAAAAGACTAATATAAAAATTGTTTTTGGAGAATATTGAAGTCTCAAAGCGACTTGTAAAAATCTTTGTTTTAAAAAAATGTTTTTGGGGAAAGATGTACATTTTTCACATCATCAAAGTAGGGATATCTCCAAGAGTCTCTTTACTTTGACCATAAGTTAGAATTTGAGGGTGGGTCAAAATTTTGCTACAAGAGACTCTTAGGTTGTGTTAACTTGGATGGAATAAGGAGAGATGAACTGAGATTTATACTCTAAATTGGGGGATTGAAGAAAATTGTTTATAATATTTATTCTTTCCTTCATTGCTTTCCTTACAATTTAACTAGAAGTCTAACCCACCAAAATTGGAAGTAATGCTCCATTCCCTTCTTCATTTTCCCTACAATCTTCATCATAGGAAACTTTTACTCCTTCATTTTTGTTCACTATTCCCCCATACATTTTTTCTTTCTCCGTAACTTTTTTTTTTTACTTCTTCATTCCATTCCTTCCCCATTCCATTCTCTCCAAGTGGACACAACCTTAGTGCCTCGTGGAATGAAATGGGAGAGAATGGAATTAGATTTATACTTTTATTTTGGATGATTGGTGAGACATGTTTATAATTTTTATTTATTTCTTCATTCCTTTCCTTACAATTTAAACTAGAAGTCTAACCCACCAATTCGGGAAGAAATGCTCCATTATCCTTCTTCGTTTTCCATCCAGTCTTCTTCATAGAATTTTTTTACTTCCTCATTATTTCCCTTATATCCTTTCTTTCTCCATAAATTTTGTTCCTAATTTTTCATTCCATTACTTCCTCATTCCATTCCCTCCACAAGTGGACACAACCTATGAGCCTCCCTTCCTTCTAAAAGTACTGTTTAGGACGATCAAATCTTCCGCATAAGTGTTCGAAGACTGATTTAGTTTTATTACCCGCTTAATCTGTTTATTACCCCCTTGAACTGTTTTATAAGTCGCTTAAGCATATCTTCATAGTTTTGGGTATGTATATATTTCAATCAGCCCTGCAAGTTGCACTGTGTTAAAATATATGCATATCCTTTTATAATGTGCAATACAAGTCTTCCAGCGACTCACTTGTTTTTCACAAACTCTTGTAGAGTAGAATGAATTTTGGAGCTAAATATATGTCTTTTCATTGATATTCTTGTGAAGTGGAGCTGAGAAAGGGCGGAAGTATAGTTGTCTATAGCCTACTACACTCTAAAACCTTTTGTTCCTTGTGTATACTATATTTGGACATTGCACATATTATCTCACTTTCTGTTATGAAATCCCTTTTAATACCATCATGGAGAAATATGTAAGAAAGTCATTTTCTAACTGCGGTTTTCTATCTTACTTTATGTTAGGGTGAGGTGGAACTCTATAAAATGCTTTTAGAAGAGAGAATGAAGCTTGCGAGAGCTGCAGGAATCGCTCCGTTAGTTTTTGCTTTGTTACCAACTGCATATTTTAAATTTAGTTTACAAAATATATGCTTTAAAACTCTGAAGGCAACCACACAAATAAGAGCACAAGATTTATCTATTTATCTGTTGCATATAAATTATATTGCAGATATGCTATATGTGGCGATCAAACAATAAAGAAGTTTGTATTGGTGAGGCCATCTACTAAAGCGAGGCTAGCAAATATTGATGGAGTTAATCAGGTATACTATAACATATTGATGTTCCTCTGACTCTGGTTTGCTCTTTAATAAGTGTCATCAGAATTAGAGTATTGTTACTCGTGCAACTATTAAACACATGATACTTAGATATATTGTAACACTTGGGACAGCTTTCTCTGAAATTGGTGTGCACTTTAAAAAGTCACAGAATAAGAGTATTGTTACTTATGCTTAAACAAATGATTCTCCGAATAATTTAAAGAATTAGTATGCAACATCTAGCTCCTGTCTTGCTACTATAAGAAACTGAAGTTGCATTCAGTTTGTGCCAACGCCTTTCTGTGATTCATTGAATAAGTGTCCTCTGCATTTACATGCTTATAGTTCAGTTCTTCATCATCAACTCTTAGAGGCTTTAGAAGCTAAATTTAAACCCAACATTTCTATTAACCTGTAAGGTTGATTTGGATATATATTGTTAATGTATACAGATGTATGTTTATGCATATACTCTCAAGTTATTTGTCAAAACCTGTAGCTACTAAGGCTGATCAGCCTCCATTATATGTATATAGTATACATATTTGCTACTATGTAAAAGCTTAAAGGTCAGTTATGTTGCAGCACCTTTTGGCCAAGTACGGAGGTCATATTCTGCAAACTATTCGAGATCTATCCAAGGGTCTCGGCCTATCTTTAGATGAAGCATCAAACCTACAAGTCGTTAACAACCAAAAGATTTGTATCGCATCAAATCAATTAAAAGAATTGACGCCATCTAAGTATCAGGCTTGGAAAATGTGGCATGAGGATGGTCTATCATTCCAGAAGATAGCTGTAAGTCTAATTAAATTGCCTATGGAAACTATATATAATATTAATTTCATTACTCGATTGCTACTGCCCTTCTATTCTCATCTTTGATCCACATTCTTAGCTCCATAATCTCTGTTGTTGATAGAATTTCCCTGGTAGATTAGCTCCAATAAAGGAACAAACTGTAGTTGGGTATATCCTTGATGCTGCTCGACAAGGATGTGATATCGACTGGATTCGATTTTCTGAGGAAATTGGATTAACACAAGAAGTGTTCATAAAAATTCAAGTGGCTGTCTTGAAAGTTGGCTCAAAAGACAAGTTGAAACCAATCAAAGATGAATTACCTGAAGAGGTGAGCTTATCAAGCAAGCCAATATAATATACCAATGCAACTGATGGAGGCTGTTATTGCCATCCGTCCTATACATACATTTCTGCATAGATTTTGCTTATTAATAATTATAAGTATTTCTTAACAATACCAGGTAAGTTATACCCATATTAGAGCAGTTTTGATTATGCAAGATCTGGGATTGACCAGAGATGTGTTCGTAGCCAATCACCAGCCTGGTAATGAAGCTGATGAATGCTCTAATGAGATGGTAGAGATACCCAAACAATCAAATATTTTAAGCCGTGTCGAGAGTAAAATCTGTGAACTTAAGGAACCAGTAAACTGTACATCGGACCATCTTTTTTCAGAGGAAAACAAAGTAGTTTCTGGGATGCAAGAGGTTGATGATCAACACTCATTGAGGAAACGTCAAAAAGTTGTTCCTCAAGAGAATTTGGTTTTAGTTGAAGCGACAGAAGATTCCATTATAGAGTGGCTTGGGAATTTTGGAAATGGGGTTAGTGAGACTGACTAGCTTTTTATGACATTTCAAAACTTTTTTCTTTTTTATTTTATCCACAAGACACTAATTTAGATCATATGCAGGTTTCTCTGTCAGATATTGTAGAGCACTTTACTGGATCGGCAGAAGAGTCTGTTGCTCATATTTTGAGTTGTCTCGAAAGTGAGTTCCTTGTATATAAAAAGAATGACCACTATAAGCTTATGTGATATATATATATGCAGTGGCCGTGTGGGCGTGGATCCCTAGATTCAGTATTACTACTCTGGAATCAATGTTACAAGTACAAGTGCACAACTAGGTAAGTATGCAGCTTGTGGTGTGTGTTTTGGGTAAAATACTAGCAGAGGGTTATAATCATCTAGCTTAACTTTTTGCAAGAATGGCTTGGTCAGCTGCAAATTGGGTGGCTTAACTTAGCAAGAATGGCTTGGTCAGTTGAAAATTGGGTGAGATTGAAGATGTTTGTATTTATATTATAACTGGAACTTTAATTCTCTATATGCAATGTAATGTCATATTATGGAAACCTCTTTTTATTACTAGGACTTGTATTGAAGTAAATGAGCGCCGTGTTATATTTGAAAGTTCACAAGTATTTATCACAAGGTTTTGTCTCACTGTCTGACAAATATAGCCAATGATAATGCTTGAAGAGCAAATAAAATGCAGCATTGTATGATGACAAATGACAATGCACATATATATGTTAGAGACTAGAGGTAAATAATACCAGCGTCGTCCACTTGTTTTTCAATGTTAAAATCATACCATCTTTGCGAGAAATATGCATTTCAAAATATGTAAAAACGCACATTTTTACTATGCATCGTGTAAATACATATCTTAACATATTTGAGAGATTTTTTTAAACAAATATTTCTAAGAGATTAATATTCCTAAGGTCAGTTCAAATAATTTTTTTGAGATTAATTCTTTTTCATATAAACATGAGAGTGTTATTATAATTATAAAAAATTACATACAAATATAAAAATGTTATTATTATTTTGTATTGAAAAACTCTTACATTTTAGATAATTTGTTTGAGATCAATCTCCAAAACTTTATTCTTTATTCTTAAAAGGTATGATATTTAGATTTTGGAACAATTTTAGTCATATTTTTTACAAATTTTTTAGAAAAAAATTAATAAATAATTAGTAAATAATACATGTTTCTACTCATATTTGCATGATTGAATATATTATAGATATATTATATCAATACTTGTTGATATATTAAATAATTTTATTTGAGCGTGAGGTGAATTATGGATATTATAAAATTCGTTCTGAACTCTATCATAATGATACCTAATTTCATTTAAATAGAATATGAGAATATTCTTTTATACTGCGGTAAAAATTCTAAAAGTATGATTCAATTTACGTAGACCTTAAACAAGTATATATATTTTTAAATCAAAATTGAATCCAGCTTAAAATTTAAATTTGAATTTAAATAAAATCCAAACAAAATTCAAGATTTATTTGAATTATTTTAAAAAATCTGAAAAAGTCCAATAATTTTAATGAAAATTTATAAATATATTACATTAATACATTAATTAAAAAAGTCCAATCTAGTCCATTTTAAAAATAATTAAAATAACATGCAATATTTCTCATACTATCCTAAAACAGTTTAAATAATTTTTCTTTTAAATACATTATTAAAATTGAATTCAATTCAATTTCACAAACACGCATATATTATTTTTTTTTAATCAAAAGTCTAAAATTCAATTAGATTCAAAATATAACCCCAAATACAAATATAATAGAATGAAATTTTAGTTTTTCTAAAAAAATGTTTTCTTTTAAAATATCCGATTCTTTCAATAAAAATTTTAAATATATATAAATAGTATAAATAAATTCAAATAATATTAATATATAAAATTGAGAAAAACCGAATCCAACCCGGAAATAGGTAATGCCTGATTATTTTTTGAGTAAAGTGCACTTCTTGTACGCGTAGTTTGTGTGTCATACCACTTGTGATACCGCACTTCAAAAATTATTACGCGTTATACTACTCTTCCTAACTTTTTACACTTTGCTGATTTCCGTCTAATTGGGCTAACGCCGTCAATTTTTTTAAGGTATTTTCATCAATTTTTATTTAGGTTCTTTTTTCTCAGAGCCAAAAGACATTCAGTTTCAGCTTTGTCGTTGAGCTCCTTCAAATGAACAGATAAGTTTTTAAATTCTTTTGTTCGAAGAATCTGTTCAGACAGCTTGCGAGTAACTTCATCAATCTGATTCTGCAACTTCAAGGATTCAATATTAGATTTCTGTCAGGGCTACGTGACCTTTCTGTGAACAGTTGTCATCAACTCTGCATTTTCATTACTTTGATGTGTTTCACTAGCGAGATTACGCTTTAACTGTGAATTTATATCAAAATACGTTTTTTGAAGTTCTACGTGTTGCCCCTTGGACTGTTTAAGTTGCAGCACAAGCTCCTCAATCAGGCTTTCATACTGGGTTTTGACAAAAATAAGTCTAACCTCTGCCGCTAATACATGCTCATGAATTTCTGCTAACTGACAACTCAGACCTGTAGGACGAAAAAACTCTTCAATTGGCTCCTTTTGACAATCCTTATGCTGCATTGAAACATCATTTCTAGACCTTTTGATGTCAAGGCCAGAGGTCAATTGCCTTAATTAACCAATCCGGCTGAAATGAAGGATACCGGCCAAGTCGGAAACAATCTGGCTGCTTCAACACTCCGGCGACTCAAAACCACAGTAAAACTCGAAATAAAACACCCCCACGAGTTGCTGGCATCAAACACAAGTTAACCAAAAGATTCAAATCAAGAAATCAAGCTATACAATCAGATTCCGGCCAAAATGGGTCGGAGAAGACGATCGGAGACCTCCGACAGCGATTAAACTCGACAAAAATATGGCAAAATGAAGCTACCACTACTAACAATCTATCCATATCATTTAGACATACAAACAGACAAAGAACAAGCTGGAAAGAGTGAGGCCGGCCGATTATCCGGCCAAACTCCGACGAATAAAATCTGAATACAAAAAAATTAAACTAAAAATATATACGTGGTCTACAGGCTACGATCTACTCATTCCCAACATCAATTTCAAACAACAACACATAAGTTGAAGGTTCGATAATTAGGTATTGCAACTGATAAGAATGGAGACAAATATAAGAGTTTATATGTTAGGCCCGGTGAAAATATAAATATAACCCCAGCAGATAGGCGGCGTTAACTTTTTTAGATGAAAAATAACAAACTGTAAAAAAATTGAAACTGCGGTATAACACATGGTAATTTATTAAGTATATTATCTCAACTGGTCTGACAAATCAATTAAAACCCTCTTTCCTCTCATTTTTGTCACCGTCCTACTAAAGAAAACGTACCCCATAAATAATTCTACATATATTTTTATTTATTACTGTGCTTTATTTTCTTATCTTCCCCAAAACCTAAATTGAAGACAGTAATAGAAGACTAAGCAACAGTTTGATTTGGGGGCAAATTGATTTGCGGCTTTTGAGCTTTAATTCAGCGCTTCAATTCTTATCTCTCTGGACTTGACAGCAATCTTCAGCTAAAGGTATTGGTTTTTCGATTTAGCAGATTTATTCATTGTTCGCTACTCTTCTCTATATATCGATGTGTGTGTATATTCTTTTACAGATTTGTGTGTGTTTTGCAAATTACTCTGGAATTTATGTTTGTGTGCATATTACGAAGTAATCTGGAATTTATGTTAGATATATATAAAGTTATATTTATTTATCTAAGATGGGAAGAGATTCTCAAGAAGCACTTGCTCCTCTGGTTAGTATTTCTAAGTCATCTCCTCACCTCATATTCCTCGTGCCTACTCTCAACTGAAGTGTTTAATTTCTAGTATAACTTCCCTGTGACAGGTTGATGTTGCTCTTAAATTGTCGAAAAATCGATAATGCAACAATTTAAATTATCAGTCTCTTCCATACAAACTAACCTAATTTTCATGGTCTTTTTACAGTTTTAGAAGCTGTTGTAAGAACAAGTTTCCCGTCATTCACACTCTGTGATAGGCGTTTAATTTGATGGCAGAGTCTAGTGATCCTCCTCGACAACCTGAGTCAGGTATATATTTACACTTTATATCTTCAAGTGCAAAACTAATGTTTTAACATTATTTTTAACCATTTATCCATTGATTTATCTTCTACATTTACAGTATGCACATTTTTTAAGAAGCCAACAAAAAACAAAAATATTAGGAAAAGGAATCTCAGCGAGGATGATGGAGTTGAAGAAAATGAAGATTCCAAATCTGAGACTGTTATGTTTAACAAGAAAAAGTCCTCATTATCGGATAATAAGTTGCATTTTTCTTCTGCACCACCCACCAAGCAGTTGTCAAGTTCAGATGTTGAAACGAAGAAGGAGAAAACATTGTTCCAGTTCGAGTCTTCTAGTGAAATCCAAGTTCAGAACGATAGCAGGGCAACAGCAACTCTTGAGACTGAGACTGATTTTTCAAGAGATGCTCGGGCGATTCGTGAGAGGGTTCTTAAGCAAGCAGAAGCAGCATTAAAAGGGAAAATTAAAGGTGAAGGTGATGACAAGCTGTACAAAGGAATCAATGCATATACAGATCATAAAGCTGGGTTTAGAAGAGAACAAACAGTCGCAGGGGAGAAAGCAGGTGGGTCACATGGACCGCTTAGGGCATCAGCTCATATTAGGGTGTCAGCAAGGTTTGATTATCAGCCAGATATATGCAAAGACTACAAAGAAACCGGGTACTGTGGGTATGGAGATTCCTGTAAATTTATGCATGATCGTGGAGATTACAAGTCAGGATGGCAGTTGGAGAAAGAGTGGGACG
Source organism: Oenanthe sinensis (assembly GCA_028671895.1). NCBI lineage: Eukaryota > Viridiplantae > Streptophyta > Magnoliopsida > Apiales > Apiaceae > Oenanthe > Oenanthe sinensis. The sequence continues at coordinate 46,786,773 of CM053806.1, read as the reverse complement.
AGAAAGAGAAGGCAAGAAAAAGAAATTTGGCTCTGAAACAACTTGAAAGTGATGAGGATGCAGAACAGAGTGATGAAGATGAGGATTCATTGCCCTTTGCGTGTTTTATATGTCGCCAGCCATTTGCTGATCCTGTAGTTACCAAGTGCAAGCACTACTTTTGCGAGCATTGTGCGTTAAAGGTTAGCCGCCTTTAAACTTCTTTTTCCTTGCATAGATATAATTAGTTTGATCTTCGTTAATTTCAGTTTATGATTCTTATGATTTATAAAATTGACATGCTTTTCTGTTCTGATAAAAATTAAGAAACAAAAACAATCACATATATTCTACTTTCACAAGACATGTTTAGAGAATACCATGTTAAATATCTTAATGAATTTAAACTTGCAAGTTCTGTTTTTTTGGAGTTGGGATGGCAACGAGTCGGGTGGTTGGGTTTTAGTAAAATCTAAATCTAAATAAATACCTACATATTTTAAAAATAAATCCAAATCCAAATATTAATTCAGATAGGATAAGTTTGGGTATGTGAAACTAAAAAAAATATTGTAGTCAAGTTGTACGTCACCAACACGCATAAACAACAATAATTACATTTATAAATTATGAGTGATTATTGATTAAATATAATAAATCATAGGAGTTGAGATATTAACTCATTAATATATGATCAACTGCTAACTAATGCTTCACATACCGGTAGAAATGAAAAATATAAATAAGATAATATAATGAATTGCTAATACACTAAATGAGTATTGATTATTGAACTAAGGATAGAACAGTTTTTAATATAAATGTGGAGTGACAATTTTGTAAATATTAAGTTCATTCATGCATTTGACAATCGTACCCCCCATGTATTGTACTAGATACTTTTGTAACCTCGTGTTACTACCTCAGTTCGTCTTCAGGAGCATGAAACCCTATTTTTTATATGTTATATGATAATGAATAACGATTTGCAATTATATATATGTACATAAATGAGACAACATACCAGAAGAGTCATTTACCTCAGACAAATCGATTAAAAGGGTGACCATATGTTGATGTATGACACTGAAGTTGCTGTAGACGATAAGAATCATTCTGCAATCTGTAACCGGTTTGTTTTCTGTAATATGGTACAAATACGAAAGTTAGTGAAGAGAAACAATTGAAAAATAACGATTTTATATTTGAAAATGATATTCTATCTAGATATGAATTTAAAATTGAAACCTGAATCGACGGCTAGTATTTCCCTTTCCATGACTTCAGCTTTAACTGAACGTGGTTTAAAAAACTGAGAAAATCTAAACATAAACAATAGGCATAAATGTCTAAAAACTCATTTGTTGAAGTTGAAGAAATGCCATGCTATTGGAGGTGAGATAGAACACAAAATTCACTAATATATTATATCATTTCATTTATATAAAGAGATATTGTAAGAGATATCAATATTATCGCTACTCATAAGGAGAGACAGACGGACACCAACTATGGTAATAGAGTAATAAAAGTTGTTTTCTTCCTGGGTCATGACGTTTCCTGACGATACCGTACTAGAGTGAGTAGTTGAATATTAGTTATTATTAGTGTTGCAAGTTAATAATAGCTACTTCTAATAGCATGCAGAAGCCTGGCTTACATTGTTCAGGCTTCAAGTCTTTGTTTACAGTTTCTGGTTCATCCAAAATCTTCTCTGTTTAGTATTGTGTAATGCTTTTAACATATTTGTCAGTATCATACTATCATTGGCTATGCCCTCTAAAATATGATATGTATATTTCTCTTCTGGTTATTAACTTTTATTAACTATATATATTATTATTTTTGTTTACAGCACCACTCTAAGAACAAGAAGTGCTTTGTTTGTAACACACCAACACTTGGCATCTTCAACACTGCACATGAGATCCGCAAAAGAATTGCTGCCGAGCAGAAGAAGACATAACTTTGACATCATGCAATTGTTAACTTGCTTGCGTAGGTGTAGTGAAAATGTAGCTATTGACTGGTTTGAATGCTGGTTTGTAGTTTTATTCTTAAATCAGCACCTGGTAGAAGATGATTAATGGTGCATCAGTCTGTCATATTTTTCATCGAGTTAATTGAGATTTTATGTTTGTCAGGAACTATGAACTGAGGTTGTAAAAATGTACCTGTTTTTTTTTGTGTTTTCAGTCTATAAATGCAGTAAATGACAGGAATTGCAGTAAATTAACAGCGATAAACAGAGAATTAGAGATAGAATAGAAATAGAATAGAACAAGACATTGAGAGAGACTGCAACTATCCTCCTTGTTCTCATGGTGTGTAGACTGCAACTATCTTCCTTGTCCTGGTCCAGCTTTATTTTCAGGTGTCCTTGAGATAATGCCTCAATTCAGACAACTTGAATCTCCTCCATGATCAAATATGTATATTGTACCAGTTTTCTTCGAGACTTCATTGTTTTGAAGTCTCGTTGACTTGCTCATTTCAGGATCACATTTTCTGGACAGTGCAACTATACTTGTAGGCTGGCGTAATCAGCTCAATTCTCATAGAATCAACAAATTGTTAATCTATCAATATCTTCATCAACTCTCTGAATGTCCTCCTGGTCATGCAATTTCTCAAATCGATCACAAGGTGGATTATTACTATCCATTTATCCGTGCTTTTTTTTCCGTGGATGGGAAAGAATTCGAGAATGCTATCCGTGCTTTTTTTCCGTGGATGTGGCGAATTGTATCGATGGCTTGTAAAGGACCAAGACCCTATCACTACCATGCCATCTAGTTTCACATCATTCTCAAATATTTTTTTTTTTTTATCATTTTGAATACACTTGTTGACTCGTAACCATCAAGATCAAATATAATCACATTTATCTTATAGGGTACAGCCTCCATGATCTCTTCATTCTTATAATTAAAGATAACCTTAAACCCACCGCCATATTCATGCACCTTGTTTTGGTTGTTTAGGCACTTTATAGGATCCCCGACTTCAGGTAGTAAGGATGCTAAGTGGCTTGACGATTCTATGTGCAGAAATCTATTATCTATTATATATCTAATGCTGCAACATAGGGTTTTGTGAGCCAATTTATTCGACGTAATTTTTCTGAAGCATCACTGGACTGAGTGCACTGCATGTTTGCTGTTTTGCAGCTTGTTGTGGAGATACTCACCATGGTTTTTATCATATGTTTGTTTGGTAATTATTCTTCCTTACTTTCTTCTCCAGGTTGGTTTGCTTTTCTGCTTAAGATTGAGTTGATTGGCTAACCTTGCTTAGAGAAGAAAAAGCCTCAAAATTATAATTTAAATTAACAGACTGGACTTTTACATCATGATACTTCGGATTTTGATTACATTTTGAAAGAAAATAGTGGAATTTTCAGAGAATTTTAAGATGAATAGTTGAAGTTATTCATGATAGAAATGAATGGCTTGGAGAGGGCAGTGGATGTCCTGGACACAATGGGTGGCAGCATGACAAATTTGAATGTTGGAAGTGGTTTTGTATCAAATATGGCGTCTAGAGGGAATAAAATATCTATCCTTGCATTTGAAGTAGCTAATACCATTGCCAAAGGTTCAAATTTGTTAGAGTCTATTTCAGAAGAAAATATCCAATTCCTTGAAAAGGAAATCCTCCACTCGGGGAGGAGTACAGCTTTTAGTTTCTACAGATATGACAGAGTTGCTTAGAATTGCTGCTGCAGACAAAAGGTTAGTCATACTTTTGTGTTACTGGCAACCATTGCTACTTTCCACTTTCATGATACTTCCTCAGAGGCACCTACGGTAAGCGATAGTGATGAGAGCAGCCATACAGTGCCTGTGGAAAAACAAGCTAAGGGTGGTGAAAGAATGGAAACAACCAGTACTGCTGTACATCTTTAGTCCTTTAACTTTATGTTCATGTACCAATATTGGACTACTACAGGGTGAGGTATCGCAACAGAAAGAGCCAGCTTCTCGTGAGGTAATCTGATCTTGTGTTTTTGATATAGTACATTATCGTGCAACTATTTAATGTTTTGATCACATTAAGTTGGAGTAACAGAGAATTTCAGACGTGAAAGCAACAATGTTATCACAAGTGAACTGATATTATCCACAATTGAGGGTTATATTTTGTAATATAATATATGTGAAGCCTGAAATACAAAGGTATCACTCCTAAAATCAAAAACAAGGAATAACATTATTTGAAAAAAAGATTAAAAAAAGTGCCATTAAAATATTTTAACAATAAATAACTATATTTATATACCAGTCATAAATAAGATTTACAAAAACAATTCATATATTATTAGTCTATATTTAATATTTAAATAGTTCATGACAAAGTAGTCAATAATCATTTGCAAATTAGCATATCTATAAATCGAAATAAAACTTTCACTATTCTATAAATTGAAATAAAACTTTCACTGATTATGGTTTTTATTTTACAAAAATAAATTTCACTCAACATAACAATTTTGTTAACAATAAATATTTTATAAAAAAATAATGAGTTAAGTAACTGAATTTTTAACAACTAAATGAGGATTTTCACCTTCAAATATTTAATATTTTTTTTAAATTAATAAACTTAAAATGAATTTAAAATTAAAACTGAGAAAACATTTGCTATTAGAGACTTAGATCTATATATTTAATCTTTTTCAAAAAATTATAAATTTTAAACAACTTTTATCGATTTCGGAACACCTCCAAAAAACGGCCTTGCCTAATTAATGTCTGTTTTATCTATCCGTTTTTTTATTGATTTTTAAAAAATCATTCTTTAAACTTATTTCTTTTAATCAAGTCGGAAACCGTTCTTTTAACAACTAATGACCGATTTTTTTAACACCAATTATCGATAGATTGATGAATACTGTTTTAATTATGTTAAAATTTGATTAAAATAATATTTTATAAAAATAAGTTAAGAATTAGTTGAAATTAATTTAATTGAATAAAAATTGGATTAATTAATCAAAAATTGAATTATTTAATCAAGATTAGTAAAAAATTTAGAAAAAATTAAAATTTGGAAAAAAAGTAAAATAAAATTATATTCTTATATGCATAAATTTTATTTTATAAAATTAAATCAAAAACTTTAAATTTGTCCTTATATTGATTCATAAATTCAAAAATTATATTTTAGTGATATTTTGTTATGTAGTTTACCTTTACATATTATCAATACAATGACAATCACTCATCTGTCTATAATATCTATACTATATTGTAATAACCAAATTAGGTAACTTTTTTTAAAAAAAATACTGAGGGGAACCATATAAAAATCATAATCATCCAATTTTAGGTAAACCATAAAAACGATCATAATCATTCAATTTTAATAAAATCTGTTGTCGAGTATTTTTGAGTAGAGTATCGTTCGCAGGGAATGACTAATATTAATATAAACTCAAGTATACTATTTCTTAATATCTAGAAGTGTACAAGAATGATTTTGGGTTTTTGTTTATAAACTAAATTAAACTAATAAGCAAATAAAATTATTAAATTAACGATGATAAAACATTGGCATTGATGAATGTCTCTCAATTGTAACATACAAGTCTCTTACTCTGCTAAAAACAATCATTCTAAAATTTATAATGTTCTTCCCCAAGATACAATATAATATTTACAATTATGCCTTAATTGTCACTCCCATTATCAATTGATGTACAACTATAAGTTATCAAGACCCAAGAATTTTCAGTCTCATAAGTCTCATATTAATCTCCCAATTAAATATTTGACTTATGTCTCAACTAGAATTACAACTACTCTCCCGATTCGTTAATAACCCCTACAAATACAATTAAAGGTTAACTACTCTCATAATTGTGTTAAGCACAGTATGACAGATTAGCAAAGCAGAGAAATCACAATACAATATTAAACAAACATCGCAAACCAATGAATACTACATAATCCCCATATTAGAGAATTAGTTACTCATAGCAAAGAAAGAAAATAAACATATATTAATACTGAAAACCATGGTTACAAGAGAATAGAGTTAAGAAGATACAACTTGACAAAATCTCTTGAACTTGGAGTGAATTCTTTCAATCATTGCTCAAGTTCTCTCTCAAAGTTCCCTTTTCTCTCACTCTAGGTAATACACGGCCGCCACTAATTATTTTACAAAAATTAATATAAAAGTGTTTTTAATGGTTTCCAATAAAACAAAACTCACTTTCCTAAACGAGATAGAATTGTAATACAAAATTCGTAGTCAGCTGTCCAGGCCTATTTCTGGGCTGCTCTACTTGAAATATGTGTATTGGACCATTTCTGAATTATAAAATTTTCTATTATCTTCGCGTGGGCTATAAAATCACCCAATTCTGACTTCTACAACTTAAGTTATGACCCAAATAGTGAATCGTGTGTAAACTGCCTATCAAATCCGAATTTAATTTAATTAATCTCTAAATTGGACTCTTTATTCTCCGATTCATCCAAGTTTAGGATTTTCTTACTTCCTACAATAAAACATTAAAATCTAATTAATAAACCTCCAATTAATACAAATTAAAATCTAATTAATATATTCCTCATATTTATTATATTTTGCATTAATTGGAGGTTTATTAATTAGATTTTAATCTTTTGTTGTAGGAAGCAATGAAATCCTAAACTTGGAAGAATTGGAGATTAAAGAGTCCAATTTGAAGATTAGTTAAATTAAATTTGAATTTGATGGGCAGTTTACACACGATTCATTGTTTGAAACTGAAAGTGACATTTCAACTTTTGGCATGCATGTCTCATGAATGTCAAGTGCAAGTGTGACTTCATCATCTTTATCATCTAAGCTTTTCTCCGCTTTTACCAAGTCCGCATCTCCATGATTTACCAACTCGTCAACTATATCAACTGTAAAACATGTAGCATCAAAAAATGGCATCTTCATCGCTTTGTTGAGATTGAACTCAACCTTTTCATCACCCACATTCAACATGAGTTTTCCAGCTTTGACATCGATTGTGGTGCCAGCAGTAGCCAAAAATGGTCTTCCCAAGATAATGGGCATCTCAACATCTTCATCCATCTCTAAAACCATAAAATCACAAGGGATAAAGAATTTATCAACTTTGACAAGTACATCCTCTATAACTCCCAAAGGATACTTGATAGTACGATCTGCCAACTGAAGTGAGATTCTTATCTTCTTGAGCTCTCCAAGGCCAAGTCTTCTGCAAATTGATTATGGCATCAAACTCACACTAGCCTCTAAATCACACAAGGATTTAATATTCTCCATCTTTCCAATGGTACAAGGCAAAGAGAAGCTTCCAAGATCCTTTAAATTCAGCGGAATTGTTTTTTGTATGACAGCACTACACTCCGCATTTAGAGTAATAGTTTCCACATCCTCAAGTTTACGCTTTTTAGACAACATCTCCTTCAGAAATTTAGCATACAGTGGCATTTGAGCCAAAACATTAACAAACGGAATGTTAATATGCAATTGTCGAAAGATTTGCAAGAACTTCTCATATTGTTTCTCCAACTTTTGGTTGTGTAGTCTTTTTGAGAAAGGAATAGGAGGAACATACGGCTTCACTAGTGCCTTTGGTGTAGTTTCTTCTTCTTTCTGCTCCTCATCTACCTTTCCTGAAAGTTCTTCTTCAACCTGGACTAACTCATCTGCTTTTGACGTGCTTTTCTGACTAGGCTTGATAGCCTCAACTTCCGGCAATTCTCTTCCATTCCTCAGAGTGATAGCCTTGCAATGCTCCTTACCACTTGTATCGGGCTGACTCGGAAGTGATCCTTGCTCACGAACACCAACTTTATTTACAATTTGACCAATTTGCACTTCCATCATCTTTTGAGAAGATGCTAATTGTTCAAGTAATGAATCAAATTGCCCAAATTTAGTCTCAATGTTTGTGAAAGCTCCCGTAGTTCCCTGTATCATTTTATTAAGGGCAACTTCCCAGTCAGCAGGTTCTTTATTTTCCTTCGGCGGAGGAAGTAAATTTCGTTGATACTGTTGATGTGGTTGAAAATTGGAGGGCTGATTTTGCTTAAGACCTGCAAATGGTGGATTCTACACATGATTGCTGCTATAGGAAAGATTGTTGTTGGGCCTCTGATTAGGATTATAGTAAGAATTATTCTGCACTGGCCATGGCTGTCTTCCCTGAATAAATGTTGCTTCCTCTGAAAATTGATTTGCATACAAAGACTGATCTACACCATAATCACAATATCCTTCCATTGGAGAAGAGATATAATTAACATTGGCTCTCTGCCCATATACCTCTTGAGTAAGACCATCGAGTTTAAGAGTGATTAAGTTCAACATCTTTGTCTCTGGTGCCGATTTTGCTGAATTTGTTTCATTAGGTGCCCAAGCATAATTGTTTGATGCCAACTGTTCAAGAAGTGCTTTGGCTTGATGCATAGGTGCTTTTTTAAAGTCCCCTCCTTCAGCTACATCCAAACTTAGACGAACATCTGCATTCATAGCTCCGTGAAAAGTGCTCACGATCATCTACTTGGTGCAACCATGATGTGGGCATTGTCTCAACAATGCCTTGTATCTCTCTCATGCTTTGATACAAACCTTCTCCCAGTTGTGCTTTGAAACTCAAAATCATAGCTCTTATTTGTTGAGTTTTGTCAAAAGGATAGTATCTGGACAGGAACTCAGTAGAAAGGCTTTCCCAAGTAGCAAGTGACGTTTCTGAAAGTTGTTGAAACCATTCCAAAGCTCTTCCCTTAATAGATTATGGAAACATGTGTAGACGAATCTGGTTAGCTGTCACTCCATTGATCCTGAATGAACCACACATTTGTATGAAGAGCTCTAGATGACGGTGTGTATCTTCTCACTCAATATCACCTTTAAAGGCAAAGTTGCTCACTATCTGAATGAGGCTTGGATTAATGTTATATTGAGTCGCATTAATCTCAGGAGTCTTGTACATGCAATTTGTGGGATTAGGAGTTTCATGATCCCGAATAGATGAATCATCAATAATAGCAAATTCAACATTTTGATCATCCATATCGTCTTCTTCCCTCCTTTGTTTTGCCTCTTGCCTCCTGATTCGAAAAGTGCGCTCGATTTCCGGATCAAAGTGTAAATCTGTTGCACTCTTAGAATGTCTCACGTAAGATACAGTACTTGAAAAGAAGAACATCAATAAGATAGATCTTGGAAACAATCTGATAAAATCTAAACAATAAGAAACAATTAACTCAAACATAATATTGTTGCCTTCCCCGGCAGCGGCGCCAATTTGTTGTCAAGTATTTTTGAGTAGGGTAGCGTTTGCAGAGAAGGACTAATATTAATATAAGTTCAAGTATACTATTTCTTAATATCTAGAAGTGTAGAAGAGTGATTTTGGGTTTTTGTTTATAAACTAAATTAAACTAATAAGCAAATAAAATTGTTAAATTAACGATGATAAAAAAACAATCCAGGAAATAGGGTTATTCATTGGAATTGATGAATGTCTATTAATTGTGACATACAAGTCTCTTACTATGCTAAAAACAATCTTTCTAAAGTTTATAATGTCATTTCCCAAGATACAATATAATACTTACAATTATGCATTAACCGTCACTCCCATGATCAATTAATGTGCAACTATAAGTTATCAAGACCCAAGGATTTTCAGTCTCATAAGTCTCATATTAATCTCCCAATTAAATATTTGACTTATGTCTATCATATCATGAACTAGAATTACAACTTCTCTCCCGATTCGTTAATAACCCATATAGATACAATTAAAGGATAGCTATTCCCATAATTGTGTTAAGCATAATATGACAGATTAGCAAAGCAGAGAAATTACAATACAATATTAAACAAACCAATGAATACTACATAATCCCCAGATTAGAGAATTAGTTACTCATAGCAAAGAAAGAAAACAAACATATATTAATACTGAAAACCATGATTACAAGAGAATAGAGTTAAGAAGATACAACTTGACAAAATCTCTTGAACTTGGAGTGAATCCCTTTGATCCTTGCTCAAGTTCTCTCTCAAAGTTCTCTTTTCTCTCACTCTAGGTAATACACGGCCGCCACTAATTATTTTACAAAACCTGATATAAAAGTGTTTTTAATGGTTTCCAAGAAAACAAGACTCACTTTCCTAAACGAGATAGAATTGTAATACAAAATTCATAGTCAGTTGTCCAGGCATGTTTATGGGCTGCTCCACTTGAAATATGTGTATTGGACCACCTCTTAATTATAAAATTTTCTATTATCTTCGCATGAGCTATAAAATCGCCCAATTCTGTCTTCTACAACTCAAGTTATGGTCCAAACAGTGAATCGTGTGTAAACTACCCATCAAATATGAATTTAATTTAATTAATCTCCAAATTGGATTCTTTATTCTCCAATTCATTCAAGTTTAGGATTTACTTGCTTCCTACAATAAAACATTAAAATCTAATTAATAAACCTTTAATTCATGCAAAATATAATAAATATGAGGAATATATTTATATAAAGTATATATAAATATATATTCTATCAAAATCTAATTCTAGAAAAGATATATATTATACATACAATTTTATCCCGATAGTCCTCTTTTTATATAACTCTTCACGGATAATATAATATAATATTTAAATTATATTATGTATTTTCTATTTTAAAAATCCTCCTTATCTTATAATTTTTATTTAATATATCTTTAAATTTTATGAATATTAATATATCTATACTATATTATTATAATCAAACAAGAGAACTTGCATAGAAACCATCTTAACCCTCCAATTCTAATAAAATCTAATTTTAGGGGAAAAAATCAATATATCATACATACAACTCTATCGTATATTATATTTAAATTATATTATATATTTTGTATTTTAAGAATCTTAGTTATCCTATAATCTTTTTTAATATAATTTACTTACATTCAACTCAATTTTATCACCATTCAAACTCTTTTATTTATTTAAAATTATAACTTATCATTAAATTTTATAAATATTAATATATAAATATTATTGTATAAAAAAATCATTGATGGTGGTAAACTGAGTTATTATAATAAAAAATAAATCGTTAGGCAAATTTTGGAACGCTACCCGAAGCAAATAATTTTAATTTTTTTAAAAAAAGGAAAAATCCTAAAGAGAAAAAGCCAGCTTTCTCTTCTCGTGTCGGGAGCTTCATTCTCTCTCTCTCTCTCTCTCTCTCTCTCTCTCTGTCTGCGATGGAGAATCAGAACCGACCTCAACAATCAGGTATCATCAATGAATTAATCAGCTCCTTTTGATCTGTATCCCTAATATATACATACATACATATATATATATATATATATATATATATATATATATCTTCGTTTCTTGCCTGTTTTTTTGACTTTTCACCCCCAATCTTTTCTATTCAATCCTTTCGTTTTGTAGCGCCGATTCCTTTATCATGTTTTGTGTATATTCGATTGGATGTATATATATTTATGTTGTTTTGTAGATGTATGATCGAATTCCTCTAGTTAATTGTTTTTCTTTATGGATTTTTTTTGTTGGTTAATCCTTCATAATTAACCTATAACAAGCAATCGCTGCAGTTATTTAAAGTATAACACTAATTAAGTTTATGATACTTATGGATTCTGATGTTAATAGGTTCTAATATACAACATCAGTTGTTATCTACTACTGTACTACTTTGTTAAGAAAAAACAAATTGTCTAGTTGTTTGTGGTGGATATGAATTATGAATATATGTTAATGATATGAATTGTGTATTGATACTGTTGTTTGATCTTCACCCCGATGGGACAGCCCTATACTCGAAATTGCACCAATATAATTATTTAACTAACATTATTTTGCCACTCTTTGTTTCAGGTGCCAGTCCTCCTCCAAAACCTTGGGAGCGATCAGGGTCTTCATCTGGTCCAGCACCTTTTAAACCCCCATCTTCTGGTAGCACAAGTGATATTGTCGAGGCCTCTGGAACAGCAAGGCCTGGTGAAATTGTTACAACAGCGGATGCAAACACAGTTGCAAACAGAAATGCACTTGGGAGACCCCTACCGTCTAGGCCTTGGGAACAGCAAACATATAACAACACCAGCACATACGGAGGAGGTATTCTTATCTATTTTCAATTTGCATGTGTATAAATTACATATTGCATAAGTTTCTCCTTTCTCACAGACAGTGCATCTTCCAACCTAATTAAGATCTGTAAATCATATCTATATCATACATAAAGTGTTGTTTTTCAAAATCTAAAAAGATCCATCAACTATTGCACCCAAGAAAATCACATACTCATTTTTGTCTTTATAGACATTTTACTATATGTGAAAGTTATATAACTTAGATAGCGTGTATAAGTACAATGTAATGAATTGGACTACTGATTACTGTAATTTTCTATTATATGCATAGTTATGATCCTGGTTGTGTACTTCTATTGAGGCCTTTTACTCTTTTGCTGTTTTCGCAATTTACCATTGATAAACTAATTACTAACAAAGTGGAATTATTTCTCAACATTATTACTAATTTTATTTCTGATTGAGCTTGTGAAACTCTCAGGTGTTGGTTATGGTTCCGGTTTAAATTATAATTCTGGTTATGGATCAGGAACCTACGGATCATACGGGGCTGGAGGATCTTATGGGGGAGGAATGTATGGAAATAGCATGTATAATAGAGGAGGCATGTATGGTGGGACTGGGGGTCTCTATGGAGGAGGAATGTATGGTGGGGGAATGTATAATAGTAGTTTCGGAGGTGGAATGAATAGTTATGGAGGAATGGGCATGGGAATGGGGATGGGGATGGGTATGGGTGGTCCTCCATATGGCGATCAAGATCCAAACAATCCTTTTGCTGCTCCATCATCTCCTCCAGGCTTTTGGGTTTCTTTCATGCATGTGGTAAGTGTTTAAGTGAAACAGATTTATTTGTTACCGTCTCTAGATACACATTTTGTACGTCTAGATATTCCTAAAATTGTGTTTGGGAACATGTATTTCATTTCAAATGATGGGATTCAAATGACAGAATCTGAGTTGTCATTTCAAATTCTAAAATTTGTGCTAATATTTGAATGCCATGGAATTCAAATGAAATCCAAATCCAAATTCTTTAATTATCCAAACATGTCATTTGATCAAATCCAGAATTTCAAATGAAATCCATGTTCTCAAACATGCCATAAATGTGTTTGATACATTTCATGTTTGATGAATATATCGGTAACACAATTCTTGACATTTATGACTATTCGAATCAAGATCTCTTATTGCAGATTTAATTTAGCTGTAAAGTAGAATATATAATTAATACACCCTTCTTATTGCACAAAAAAGAGTACCCCTCATTGATGTATGACAAGAAAAGCTTTATTTCAAATTCTCATTGTTGTCCCACTAGTTATACATACATCTCCAATACTAATCTTAGTGAAAAAGTGAAGCGGATATGTCACATTGATATGTAAAGTATGGTAAATAAATCTCTATTGAAGGGAAGGACGCGACAACTTCATATTAATTTGACTTGCAGCCAAATATTGTATATAGAGACTTCCAGACCCTTGTTTCAGTTGTATTTATAGATGGCATTTATATACATACTAATATCTATTAAGCTTTAGTAACATGAGTGTTTCCCGTAACATGAGTGTTTCCATTACCATATAGCTCTTTGGAAAATTGATCATGTATGGGTATATATTTTTGGGAAACGTTAACCATAGCCCTTAGGGCTGGTTAAACATTTATTTCTGTCAAAGTTTCGTGTCTAAGCATTTTATTGTGTGTCTTCTAGTTAAAATAGTCTGATGTGTTAATGCCAAGTCCCTTGATAGAAAATTATTAGGTAAATTGATTATATTAATTTGACAAACTAAAATAAAAAAAATTATAATAATGATTAATAATGGATGTAAGGGGTAAAAGTTATTTTAAATTTTAATTGAGCATAACTAACATTAATAAGTTTATATTATTTTATTTTTGTTTAGGAATGGTAATAATTTAGAAAATAAAATTTGATTACATTGCATTCAATGTCGATATATAAATTTATATTAGATTTTCACTTGTTCAAATTAATTAAAGTTTTCGATAAATTGATAAAATCAAGACAACTAATGCTTTTCATAGAGAAATCCTGTTTTCAAATTATTGATTATTTCATAATAACTTATATTATGAAATAAGCACTTATTTCGTGCTATTTCCGAAAAAAGTGGGGTAAAGTGTACTTTTTTCTATAAGTAAGAATTTATTTTTCAAAAAAAAGTTTAATTCTTAGTTTGTTTTTCAGAAATAAGTACTTATTTACAAAAAAAATATAAATACATACTTTTTTTCAAAAATAAGCACTTATTTCTCATAAAGAAGTTTAGCCAAACGCCCACATTATAAAAAATATTTAAGTTATTGAGTATAAAAAATTACCAAATTACTTTATAATATCAAATATGTTAGATTTTTTATTTTATAAAAAAGTAGATCTCAAATGTAGAGAATAAAACTTCAATTGATACTAATTCCAAAAACGAAAAAGGGTGTAAATGCACTATTACTCCTTAATCCTTCTCTCTTAAAAGCGTGTGAGTCTCTACTCTCTATATCATTAAATTCTTAAACACAGCCCTTATGCCTGTGGTTAACAGGACCTTTTTTGGGTATGTATATATGTTTGCAGATGAGAGAGTTATAGAAGTCTGGGGAGGCATCATAAATAGTTGTAGTTCCATATCTGACTACGATTTTTGTCTAATCAATATTCAAGATTAATGAGTATAAGAAGCCTCTGTACTATTTGTGCTCTGGTCTCGCCTCTTTTTATATATCTAAGCCCAAGACCTTATGGTACTGCGCGATTTGAAATTTACTTATTATGGCCGTGTCCTTCCGTGTATTATGGCAGATGCAAGGTGTGGTAACTTTTTTTGGCCGAGTTGCAATGTTAATAGACCAGAATACTCAGGCATTTCACATGTTCATGTCTGCACTTTTACAGGTATGTATACTTTTCTTGTATCCCCATTCTACACATGAAAGACAATATTGTATAATTATCTATTTATCTCCTTTTTCCCAAGAGTGTCGATTCATATTTGCTCTTTCATCTGATATATTGTAAATTTTATTGTTTAAAATGGGACTGTATGCAGTTGTTTGATCGATCAGGCATGCTGTATGGAGAGCTGGCCAGGTTTGTGTTTAGATTACTTGGAATCAGGACAAAGCCCCAGAAAGTCCAACCCCCTGGACCCAATGGACTTCCAGGTCCTCATAATTTCCCAGGTGGTCCAAATTACGTGGAAGGTCCCAAGGTTGCTCCATCTGGTGCCTGGGATGGTGTGTGGGGAAATGATACAACCAACTGAGTGTGCTCATCTAAATTGTCTGCATCTTGTTGAAAGAGAACAAATGAACTTTGAAAGTGATGCTGCCATGGCCTGTATAGACCAGATCCCCCTTCCTGCCTTTTTAAGAAATGAGAGATTGTATTCCCCTCATGATGTACGCAACTCAAATTATTACTGCTATTTGTGTGTATCCTTAAAATTTGGTAGAACTGTATTCCAATGTAAAATCAATGTACCTTATCCCTGCATTGCATATTTGCAAAGTGAGCATTGAAAGCAAGCACACAATATGATTGGTTATTGTGAGTTCTTATGTATGATGAGATGTCAAGTCTAGTGAAATAAAAAAAAATCTTGTTAAACCAGATTTTTTAAGAAGTTTGTTTGCAGCTTCCTGATATTACAATTTTTATTACTTTGAGCTTATTTTTGAAGTAATTAAAAAGGAAGTTACATGTCAATATAATTTTGCCCGTTCAACTTGGCATTTATATAGTGTATGAGAAACACAAGGGCATTGGTTGGTGATGAAGGTGAATGAAAATTGCTGAATTGTTAAGCGCCTTGGAATAATTTAAGCCTTTTGCTTCACTGGATGAAAAGATATTTGATTGTGGTTCTGTATAGATTATCTCAGGTAATTGAAAGTTGTCATCTTTACCTCTTGAAGTATGCTACAACTTTTAATCTTGGGGGGAAAATCTGACTGGAAAACTTAAATTATATAAGCCTTGACATGAGACAAATGAACATCTTGCTACTTGCCATGAAAAGGCTTATTAGCAATGCAATCCAGTACGCCACCCCCTTGAAGATGATATCATTAACAAGACTAAGCTTTCTGTCCTAAGGGCCCTAGTCCTAGATCACGAAGGCAGAATGCTCGTGAAGCCTTCCCAAATTGGTAAATTACAGCAATTTAATAGAAAAACATGATCTTAATGTACCACAAGTTTGCTGCATGAGTGCCATTTACTTTTTCACCAATCTACTTCAAAATGCCAAAAGCCTACACAAAATCACAACCTCAAATCACACTAACTTGAAATTAGAAGCATTGCATGTAAATTATCATGCAATCAGAACGTTTCTTAAGTTGAAGTACAGCGACAAAATTGGTAATTGATCTAGTATCAAATATATCTTGCGTAGCACGGTAGTAGGCCTACGAGTGCATCAACTTGATCCCCTGGCAAATTACCCTGTAATCAAACCGAAGATAGTTGGTTTCGAATAAAACTGATGTTTAAAGAAATGTGAAAAGTGGTTTTGTTTCTGTCAATGTACAGAAACAGTAAAAACTACGCAAAGTTGTAACCTCATTTTCAGCTAATTGAAGATTATAGCATCTTTGCGCAAATGCCTCTTTGTAAAGCAGATTATTTTTCCTGACTAAATTTGCTGCTTGAAATATCAGAATAATGTGCTGCTTCAGTTTTTCCAACCTGAAAGGATATCAGCGCTTGATATTCTGATGCCCACTTTTATTCTTTGATTATATTTCCCTCCTGTTTCAACACTCTTTTATAACAACTCCGCGATATCCCTTTCTTCCTCTCCTGATGTTCCGGACAGGCTGAAATCCTGGTACATTTTTTGTCCTCCAATTTAATGATATTGTCTAACTTTTTCACCACCACGAATCCTCCTCTCAGTGAATCTGGATTAATCTCTTTCTGCAGATGAATAAGACCTTAGTCCAAATCCTTTGTTACGACTTACGTCTCTGTTGTCTCCAGATTAAAGATTCATGATTTTGTATCCGCTTAGCAACATGATTACTATTTTCAGCTGTTAGATCCACTTCAACTAGCTCTTCCACATAATCAGAATCAGGTAAAGGATCAGTACTTGTTCTGAGTGGTGCAGCTAGAATCTTATAATTACCTTGACCCCTTTTCTCGATATTCTCATCTCTAATTATAAGAGTTCCAAGTTCAGCCCTCAATATAGTCATCTCTTCAATCAATTCTAATATGTGCTCATTTGAAAATCCATTAGAAACTGTAACACTTTGCTTGAGATCATGGATGTATCCTTTCATAACAGTTGACGTTGGTTCTCTTCCAATCATCCACTTCACTTGCTTTTCTAGCTGATGAACCTCATCACTTTGCATTCTTTCGAAAGCAATCTTTAATGTTCCTTTTAAAATTTTAATGTCTGAGCTCATTTGTGTTCGAAAAATGTGGGTTCCGGTGATAGTTCTTTAGCTTCTTCAAGTTCATCAGGCGTTCGAATCGCACATTCGGTGAGAGGCGAAATAGTTTCAAGGTGACAGTTTTATAATACCGTAGTTTTATTACTGTGACACCCAAACACTATGATTATTGTTTCTGGTTTTTTAAAGATTGTTTCACAATTTGTTCAATCACTATGATTTATTATGGTATAGCATACAACTCCTTGTTCTCTGAAACATTGCCATCCTCATAACGCTCATCATCATCTAATATATCAGCATCAATCTCAGGATCAAAAGCACTCGAAACTAATTTCGTTGATCGTTCCTTTACAAGTTTTTGCTTAATATTCAGAAGTTTAACAATTGAGTTTTTCACAAATTTCCCCTTCTTCTGCTTCATCCTCGTAATTGGCCTGAAAGTTAAAATAAAATCCTAAAAACTCTCACTTTCAGCTCTTCAATCTCAAAATTAGCATGTAAGCGCCACATTTCTTGTTCTTTTGATGCCAATGTAAGGCATGCCCAAGCAACTCATACTTTGATCTCTCCATTAATTCATAAACTTTTTCATGGATTGATCTCTTCAGTTCTTTTAGACATGCTTGGAGAAGATCATGGAGTTCTATCAAGTCTACTACTATAATCTGATCTGTATCTACAATATATATTGTCTAAATAATCATCCATTTTCTTATTAATCTTGGTGGAAAGAGAAAGTTTGAGGGTTCTTTGATTCAGCTTCAAAAATTATGTACCCCTGTAACAGAATTGTTCTATATGATTTCCCCTTTAATGTGTTTTTGGTTAATACTTAAGGTGTGGATCATCATACCAATACATGTGAAAGTTGTTGAATATGTATTACTATCATTTAAATTTATCAATTGAAGTTAAAATGTTCTAGGAAAATAAGCTGTGTGATGTGTAAAATTTTAAAACTTTAAATAGAATAATAATAAACCGAGACAAATATTAATTTATACAATAACTTCTGTTACACGTTTAAAGTGGTATCAATGGCAGAAATTGTCCCTGGCCGGCTCTCCCATCCAATGGTAACCGGCGCCTGAGAAAGTTATGCCTTCACCTAATAAATACCAGAGAAACATGGAAGGCAAAAATGGGTACTATGGTATATTATTTCTATTTGTGTTATAAACAACAATTGCATCTTTTAGAATCAGCAATAGCATCATCAACCAAGACTGTAACTTGCAGTTGATCGTTTTTACTTGGGGGCTGCAGGAAGGCCGAGCAAATAGTATTTAACCAAGCATTACAATGTCCTGACAGATCAAGCAACCCGACGTGGACAATACTATCATTTCAAGACCAAACTTGAGAAATAAAAACTCAAGTACAGATTGTATGAGATAAATGTGTAGTTACCAATTGTTTACAAAAGACCAGAGAACATTTCAGTTATGATTAGAAGAAGATACAACTGTAGCCTGTCCCATAAAGAGTTGCAATCCACTAAAGTGAGAGAAGTTTCCGTCCTGCTATACAATTCTAATATTCTATGCCAATTTAAAATATGTTACAATTTCTAATCTTTTAAAAAAAATATGATTGAATAACAGTTGGTACATCATGAAAAAAGGCTCATTCAGGAGCAGTGCACACCACTCCTTGACCATTTATATATAGCTCTCAAAGGCTAGGCGCCACTCTCTTTCTTAGTTCTTCCAGCTTCAGCATTTCGTGAATTCGTGCCACGGTCAACCATCACTGAGTTGACAGACATCAAGTGATGTACAAGACTTACTGAGCTTTCCGCCCCAAGGGCCTTAAGACCTTGATCGCGAAGGTAACAAATTCATGAGAAGCCTTGCAAAGTTACAGCGACCAAAGGTAATCAGCTTTCACCCATCATGATAGAAAGCCATGCTATACTCTCGAAGCAAGGGAAACCCTTTTGTTATGCCATGATGGACTCATCACTCTGACAGTCCTGCACAAAAAAAAAATCCAAGCAAAGGATTTATGGTCGAAACCATGAAGTTACGCCTTATGCTGGCTTGAGCTAACGAAGAGTGGTTTAGTTGAAGGAAGGAACATTAAATTGAAAAGATCGTCAGCTTACATTCCAAGCAAAGGATTTATGGTCGAAACCAAAGTCAATCAGTTCAAACAAGAAATAAAGGCAATAATGAGGAAGGTGCACAATGGAGGTAGTATTATCTCTTAGAAACAGTGTCCATTCAAAAACCAGCCTCACTCTTCTGAAGGTTGTACTGTCCGGATCTTTATCATAATCTTCTTGAAAGATGAGGTAGACGAGGTTGGCGACTCAAAACCACAGAGAGCATGAGAGTCTATGTATCCGTATCCAATAGAAATTCCACATTTACGACAAAGAAGTTTAGTTTTTGAGCGATAAGGACCCCAAGCAAGAGGAAGACAGTTAACCTCATTAACCTGAGTGAATCGACTGAGATCAATTGATTCGAAGGAGATAAAACCTCTCCTAATGGACTTTTGATACTGAGAGCCTATTCCAGAAGTGATGCGGTTGAGAGATGTTAACTTTAAAGGGTATCCACAAGATCCGCAGCTGCTAGGAAATTGGAAACATGTAAAATATACAGGAAATAAGAAACAAAAATATAATCTTAGAGGAAAACAATTAGGCCTAAGAAGACTGACTAAAATATATTCATGGATGTAAACTGAGTGTAGAGTATGGTATAGTAGAGGAAATTGAGTAGAAGAATATAGAGGTAGAAAGACCTGTAAGAGACATGATGGGGCTGTGACATTGTAGAATGATCGATCGAGATCAAACGTAATAGAATTCAAAATCTCTCTGAGGGAAGCAGCAGCAGCAGCAGCAGAAGATGATCAAATGTCTAGGCAAACTGGCCTATTCCATTACATTAAGGTGTATATTGGTGTCAACGCCCGCCAGCCCACACACGCACACATGATCAAATGAAAAATATTAAAAAATACATTTTTTTTTATTTATAAACAAAATTTTTATTTGAATTATAATTTAAAATCATTATAAATAGAAGCAGGTGCTGATCTACAGTAGCACGCTTTACACTTTTGATAAATTCAACAAGCATCACCCAAATCAAATGCTCTCTTTTTGTTACTTTTTACTGACTCAATTTACTGACTCGCTTCGTTTTGTTACTTGAATTATTCTACTTGTATCACTTTCACACCTAAACCTTAAGTAACCAACCTCTTACAAGCATTATTAATCTTTAGACTAAATATATATTCATAGAGATGCATACGTGATACACAACTTGGTATAAAAGCTAGGGCTCATTACCAAGTTGTTGATTAGTTTTGCCCAAATATCTCAACCTTCATCTCACTTACTTCAGGATATCCAGTCATGGAAGACACACATTCAATTGCTACACTCATCGAGTCAACTACTTCTAAGATACAACAACTTCAGAAAGCATTCACAGAGCTTGAAAGTCACCGAGCAGTTATACTTAACATGAAATGGCAACAACTGGAAGAACACTTTCATGGGCTTGAGAAGTCCTTGAAGAGGCATTTAATGGTCTGGAAGGCCAAGAAAAAGAGTAGAAAAACAAAACGCTTAAGAAGTCAAGCGTGAAGCAGATATCATAGCCAAGGAACAAGCTTCATTGAATAGGCTTCAGGAAAAGAGAGATGTTGCAGTCTCTGCTATCTCTTCCAAAACTAAAGCAAAGCATAAGAAGCCATGCATTGAACCTACTTTTGCTACCACTGAAAATCAATGTGGTATTCCATCCGTAGAAGAGAAACCACCTGATGATACCAATGGTTTCTCGTCGTCAGCAAACTGCTGATTTGTGCCGTGCCCTTGGGTTGTCCGAGAGAATGCCAGGTAAGTCTCTCTATGTACAATTTCCACTCCTCCGAGCTTCTTTAATAATAAATAATATCTGTTTATCATTTACGCAAGAGGAATTAAAACATGTCAGTGCACTTTAAACTTTTTCCGGAAAAGGAGTAAACTTATAAAGACTTCAAACCGTGTTTCTAGAAGACTTGCATAATCTCTTATGTCTAACCCCTCACTTCAGTAATTAGGTACAGTGATACACCTTTTTCTCTATGATGTTATAATTTGCTGATTCCTCTAGACAGACCCCTTAATACCATGGTATGAAAATTATACGGAGTCGTAACAAAATAACATTCATATTAGATGATTTTCGAAATCCGCTCTCCCTGTTTTTTCTTTGATTGTTTGTTAAGTTTTTCTGTAAATTCTGTGCTTTTGTTTTTTGTGTATTATAGTAAAATATATGAACTATAATTCCACGACTCCACTGAGGTAAAATCATTATTGTATAGTGTAATCTCAATCTAAAAGTTTCACATGCATCTGTACACTTGATGTTTCTAGTACCCCTTGTCATTTGTCAAGACTGACAAGCATTGTTTAAATTTTAAATTTCTCAGGAGTAATTGATGTCCTGATCAATAATGGAAGACAGATTAATGCAGTTAACCTAGCATTTTCTTTTGAGCTTATAGAGAAGTATTCTCCAGTCTCATTACTGAAATCCTACTTAACAGAGGCAAGGAAAGCTACTTCACCTGTGAAATCTGCCAATGCCTTGCCCACTGTACAGGTATCAAGACAATTCTTCTTTAGCTTTTACTTGTATTTCTCTTTCAGACCTTGTTTTGTATCTGGAAATTTGGGTTTATCTATGTGATTAGGAATCCTCATTATAAGTTTTCATCCTATTTCACATTTTTTATGGCATGTCTAAATATTGCTTGAATGATGGAGGCTCCTCTATCTCTCCAGTAATTATTGCGATTCATACACTTGCTGTTTTAGTATCTTCTTTTTCAAAAAAACTTGGTGCATACAAACGAATATACAATAATCATTGTGAAGCTTTGCAGCAGACCTGCATCATCTGCTCTCATTTGGGCCCCATTTTTGTCCTACTTATTTGATTGTTTATGTCGAGCTTATACCAAGATATATTTTGTAAAAATTGGACGATTTAAATTTTAATAGACAGTAAAAAAAACAATGATAAAAATATATACTTATTATTGGAGCAGTCAAAACAAATAGATTACAAGATCTTAGTGTGGAGCAATATCAATCAACTATTCACCACGAACATCTGTTATTGTGCGAATAAAATTGTTGGATGCCAAGACATGCTCGTTATAAATTACCCACTCTGGTGTGTGATCAAGGCAACTTGATGGGTGTAGATGAACCTCTTGGTTATCTTTGACAGTTAAATTGTGTCCAGTACACTCCAAGTGAGCTATCTGCGTGACATATCCCCATAACATGCCTTTCTAATGTTTATGTAATAGTCCTGGCTGTTGAAGTTTGTGCTGCAGAGTTTTAAATTGAACCTAGTCATGATGCGAGCTAGCTGCTGCCTCACATTATCCGCGGATTTGAGTGCCCTATGGTTGACAAAATTCTCATAACACCATGATTGATTGTCATTGTTTTGTTTGTAAGCATAGTACACATTCAAGAGTGTGAGATGATCCCCGTCTATGTGCCCAAACCGAGCTTTAGCTTCATCTGCAGCTTTCTGAGCCTCCCTAGGCCGGACAAAGCAATTGGGTATTGAAAGCATGGCAGCTATAGATAAAATTTCGTTCGAACAGTTGAATTCTGGGCTGACAATAAGCATCTTCCCCATTTGTGGGTTTAGGGGTAATTCACTCATGATTTCACCCAGCCTGGTCAAATTTCCCTCGTCATCCAGAGCTCCCAAGTAATTCAAAACCTATTTTTTTTAAAGTGAGAACTGTATTTGCAATGTTAGATCTTATAATCTCAGGGTCTGTCTAAGGCAGAAGATCATTATAGAAACTTTTTTCCGTGTATAGTCTGAAACACTTTCCTGGTTGTGTTCTGCATGCCCTGACCTCTGGTTGGCACTTGCCTTGGATATTGGTGAAACTCGCAAGATTCAACTCGCACTCGCGGGTTATAATATTTTTGTTTAGCAAAAATATTAAAGACGTTTCAGCAATGTTTGTAGAGACAACAATCTTCCTTCCAGCTGGACCATTTGGCATTAAAGGAGGAGGAGCAGGATCAAATATTTTCTGCTGCATAGTTGGAGGAAGTGTGGAGTATAGAGGCACAACTAATACAGGTCCAGCCGAATCTCCAAAATTACATATTTCCTTTGTTATTTTGCGACACACATCTTCAATTTATTCCTCCCCAGTAAGAAAGACTAGTACATCACCAGGGGGTTCACACATGTATTTGAATAACAGTACAAATTGCTGCTTCTAGGTAGTCGTTCACATGTTTCTGCATATAAAAGATCTCCACTGGCTGTAGTCTTCTTGGAACTTTGATAAGAGGTGCACCAAAGTAGCCCTGAAACTTTTCAGCCTCGAGAGTAGCACTCATCACAACTAGCTTCAAATCACGTCTTTTCTTCAGGACTTCCTTCAAGAGCCCAAATAAAACATCTGTTGCCAAAGTCCTTTCATGAGCTTCATCAAGAATGATCACTTTATATCTCTCAAGAAGCAGATCTTCCATAGCTTCTCGTAAAAGCATACCATCTGTCAAATACTTTAAAACAGTTTGCAAACTGCTGCAGTCTTGAAAACGGATGGTATAACCAACTTGTTCTCCAATACTTACATCCATCTCTTCAGCAACTCTACGAGAAACTGACATTGCAGCAACCCTCCGAGGCTGAGTGCATGCAATCATGTACTCGTTACATTTATCATGGGATTCTAATTCAACAGCTTCAAGAAAAAGTTCACACTGGCATTAGCCTTTCCAGCAACCTTGGTTCTATTCACCTTGGGCCTGGCCACAACAACCATGGGCAACACCACCGTGTCCCTATCCTACCAGACCATGGACTAGACTACAGGGTCATATGCGTCAATCCTCTACAGCACCAGGAGTGTTAGGACCACGACCGCAACAATCATTACATGGTACAACAGCTTCTGCTTATGCTCCAACAGATATTGATGCCGCTATGCACACTATGACACTTAACCCACCGGACAACAACTGGTATATGGACACTGGTGCCACTTCGCACATGACATCCAACGAAGGTACTCTTTCGTCCTATTTTAATTTGAACATAGACAAAAATATTGTTAGAATTTGCACCTATTTGTATCTATTTAGTGAACAGTCCGCTAGTTTCTTTGGTACCGGCTCCCGGGGGAGCTGGCCTAGGCTGGAGCCTAGGGTCTCATTTTTTCTGGGGCCTCACTATTTTAGAGGTCACAAATTTTATATATAATAATATTTTAATATTAGTTTATTTAATTATAATTTAAAAATTAAAAATTGTAGTGGGCCAATTATCATCACAAGTATTTTATTCTAATAATAATAAACTATTAGTTTTGGGCCTCAAGTCCAAATAGCCACTCAAAACTTATACAAAATCAATTAGGATTAGTAACGAGTCATCTAATCTCGTGATTTCTTGTTCAATCACTTGGTTTAGTTTTAATTTTAGGGTTTCAATATGACGGGTAAGAGAAAGTTTGAATCCGAAAGTTTGAAAAAAAAATGAAAAGAAAGAGAAGAAAGACTCACGCAATCTCTCAGAGGCTCCATGAATAGGTATGTGAAGCCTACATCTATTCTTGATGAATCTTTGCCTGCTGAAAATATTGTTGTGAATGATGAGAATATAAATACATGTTCTGATCATGGGAATGATGATGAAAGTCTAGAGCCTGTTGTTGATAATGTAGTGAATGATGAATTTGTGACGGAGAATTAGGATGTGAACAATGAAAATTTAGATATTTTATTGGATCCGGGGAATTGGGAGAAACATATGCCTCAAAAAATAATTGATTTTTTGGTGGAAAAGGGACCAACAAGAGTTGTAGATGAAGTGTATCCTGTTAATACAATGAATAGAAGTTTTAATAATAAGCATTACACTCGATCTTTGAGAAACGGAGAAAAGCTTGATCGACCTTGACTAATATATTCTCGGAAAATTGACAAAGTATTTTGCTTTTGTTGTGTGCTATTCAAAAAAGAGAGTGTTGTGTCAAGTCCTTTAACTACAGCAACTATTGGGTATAATGATTGGAAAAATATCTATTCAAGACTTGGTGAGCATGAAAATAGTATTGATCACCTCAATAGTTTAACTGATTGGATGGAGGCTGAGAAAAGGTTAAAAAAGAGAGTGCAATTGATTCTTCTAATCAGAAAGCTATAGAAAAGGAGAGAAAATTTTGGGGAGAAGTTTTGAAAAGAATAATGTGTGTTGTTAAAACTCTAGCCGGTAGCAATTTGGCGTTTCGTGGGAGTAATGAGAAACTTGATGATCCAAATAATAGAATTTTTTTGAGTATGATCCGAATGATTGCTGAATAATGTGTATTGCTTTTTAGGTTCTTATTTGATTTGGGCAGATTGAGAGGTATAGATGATGAAAGTATGAAAAATGCATGTGCTACTCTTGAGAATGTTTTGGGCCATGATAATAACTCTGATGTTGATGGACTTGAATTATTCTCGGAGCTGCAATTGCTGAGGAAGTCACTACCAGAGAAAATAAGCAAACCAATTGAAGTGTTAGAGTATATTAGGAATATGCATTTTGCTTTTCCTAATACTTGGATTGCTTATAGGATAATACTGACGATTCCCGTTACTGTAGCTACTGCTGAGAGAAGTTTCTCCAAGTTGAAGTTGATAAAAAACTACCTTCGATCAACTATGTCACAAGAGAGGTTGAATGGTTTGGCTATGTTATCTATAGAGAAGAAAATCGCAGCTGAACTTGATTACAAAAATCTGATTGAATCTTTTGCGCATCAAAAAGCAAGAAGAGTTATTTAGGGGTCTCAATATATTTGTTTGCTTAAGGCCTCCGGTATGCTGGAGCCGCCTCTTTGATCCCACTTGGTGTTCCTTTTCTATTTGCTTCCAATAGTTCGACCTATCGAGATCTATTCATTGATAAGAAAAAGAAAAAATGTGAAGGGGGATTGGATTGATGATAAAATAGAATCCTGGGTGGCAAACAGTGATTCGATTGATGATGAAGAAAGAGAATTCTTGGTTTAGTTCTCCACCTTAACGACAGAAAAAAGGATTGATCAAATTCTATCGAGTCACAAAGTAGATAAGAAGTACACCGAAGTTTTCGATGAAATTCAACCTCTTCAATACGAGTTGTGCGTGGAATGTAGCCTAAATCCATAGATAGTGGCTTTTTTTTTTATAACCCAACTTTGGGAGGTTATCTCAAAACTCTTCTCAAGAACATATTAAACTGAAATACATTCCAACTAAAGCAACTAAAGCATGTTCTTGTCATGATATAGATTGGAAAGCATTCCAATTATAACATTACCAGTGTCAACATGCACGTCCAGTGTTTTCCAATAAAATTCACAGGTAACTCTTTAGCAACACTCCCCGAGAACCATTGAAAGGCAAGCCAGTTGGCATGTCCGGCATGTCCCTAGCAGCAGCATGGATAGGATCATCCGCAGATTTTTCAGACCACTCCATAATGTTAAAGCATGGTTTGTTCAATACAACCACGCACAGATCATTTCCAAATGGAAGATCCAAATTAGTCATAGAGTCAGACCTTTCACATACCTAGACTTAATTAAGGTTGATCCTGCTACAATTTCGTAACTCAACTAGCATATCCTCTTACAGAGTAAACACTCCCCGATTCATGAAATCAGTATCCTCGACTGTTTGAAGATACGTGTGGTCCTTAATTGATGAGACCAGCATGTGATAGAAGACGAAACAAGTCATAGGTATGCTCCTAATTGGATGAATTTATCTGGACTTCGTCATCCTCATTAGCAGCATCTAAAAACACGAGTGAATCCCGAACTTGTAGGTCTGAATAATAGGAGATTTTTTTGTATGAAACAACCAAGAGACAATAACTATAAGACTTGTAAGCAGCATCAAAATAGACGGTAGGGAGCTTAGCTGTTGTTCATACATATTTCAGTACAAGACCCGTGCTTGACTCGGAGGGAACGAATGTCCTTGAATTTGTTCAGGAACGAATGTGTCCTAGTAGAAAGCAAGTACATACTTGACAATCAAGTCATGTCCTGAAGATTAATTATATTAAATAATTGATACTTAACATCTATGACAAACATTTGTAAATTACCCTATTTGCTTGCCCACTTCGGATCATATATCAGAGAGTCCCGAATATATCGTTTGACGAGTAAAATCTAAGGTAAAACTTGCAAGTTAAATATGTTTCCAGGTGAGGGCATTGGTGAATCTTTTCATTCTAAAAGCAAAATATGTGGACAATAGGTACATTAGTAAGGAATGTTCTGGCTCTCAGCTCTTGATCACTATATTCTATATCATAACTCATAAGCAAGTAGATTACAACAATATGCTAAGATTGACAATTACATAAACAGCAGACAATAACAAATTCAAGCACGTTCGTTCCCTCCAAGTCAAGCACTAGTCTTGCACTAAAATATGTATGAACAGCCATAAGCAGCTCTATTTTGATGCTATCTACATGTCTCATAATTATTGTCTCTTGGTTGTTTCATACAAAAAAATCTCCTATTATTCAGACCTACAAGTTTGGGATTCACTCATGCTTTTAGATGTTGCTAATGAAGAAGGCGAAGTCCAGATGAATTCATCTACTTGGGAGTATGACTTGTTTCGTCTTCTTCACATGCTGGTCTCCTCAATTAAGGACCACACGTATCTTCAAACAGTCGAGGTTACTGATTTCATGAATCGGGGAGTGTTTACTCTGAAAGAGGATATGTTAGTTGAGTTGTGAAATTGTAGCAGAATCAACCTTAATCAAGTCTAGGTATCATTGACAAAGGAGCCACAAGTAACATTCTCAGCCTGTTTCAGGTAGCAGCATTGTAATGCCTCATGCTACCATGTGGCCATGCTGGCTGAGGAAATGAAGAAAAATGCAAATGGATGCACCTTGTATGGCGGAAGCTTTGGACACAAACATGCACATCAATCTATATATGCAGAGAATTGTGGTTTGTTTAATTCGCAAAATTTAAGTAGGGATCAAGTTTACATAGAAATTGCATCAAATTAGCGTACACGGTAGCGACTATTAATGTCGTCAACTCTGGCAGCCTTCTGAATGCAATCTATTCTTAAACTAAAGTGTTTGGACCTGAAATTCCTACTGCATTTGATGGTGAGCCTTGAGATAAATAATTATGTTGCCTAAGCAATCTTTAGTTGTATTTTAACTCTGAGGTGGCTGGTTCGATACTTTAGATACTTGAAACATAGGTACTTTGAGTACATACTAAAACATGGTCAAAATGGCACATATAACAAATTTGAAATGTCCATTACTTCTGTAACTTTAAGTTCCACTTTCTCCATTGTAAAGTTTATATTCGCTATTTCGTAAAGTTTTTTGTTGTTCCCATTTCCACCATTGCCATGGTAAAAATAACCCGCTAATGTGGTGGTAAAAGCAGCATGCATAACCTCAAAATCAATTAAAAATAAATTATTATGCAATTTACTACCACAGGCGCATACAGCATGAAAACAAATTCCAAAATGCATAAACTCACTTGTAGTCGATCAAAGTTAAAATTTAATTAAACCTGATGTTATGTCCAAAATTTAGTAGGTAAAATTGTGATTGTGACTCTCCCTTTGCTAGTTTCAAAAGCAGTCGAATACCCCATATCTAAGGGTCTGTTTGGCTCCTCTTATAAGACATTTATAAGTTAAAAAATACATACATTTTTCAATTTATAAGTTACTTATAAGAACGAAAGATTCTAACTAAATTATATTCCCTCTGTCCCAACCAATTCTTTACACTTTCCTTTTTGGGACGTCCCACCCAATTCTTTACATTACTAAAAATAGTAACTTTTAACAATAAAATA
Source organism: Oenanthe sinensis (assembly GCA_028671895.1). Lineage (NCBI taxonomy): Eukaryota > Viridiplantae > Streptophyta > Magnoliopsida > Apiales > Apiaceae > Oenanthe > Oenanthe sinensis. Next base: position 46,757,346 of record CM053806.1, on the reverse strand, counting down.
TATTATTACATCCACTACTTCACTCCACTTTTTCAACACTTTACACTGTTACACCCACTACTTCATTTATTTTAACAATAAAATCACTATTACACCCACTACTTCATTTATTTTAACAATATTACACCCACTATCCTTGGTCTCCGTGCCCGGACCAAATGTAAACAATTGGCCGGGACGGAGGGAGTAACATTTATGCCTATATATACGTTATAATCCTAAAATTATGAATATGATGATTCGAATCCTAAAAGCAACTTCATGACTTGATGATTCGAATCCTAAAAACAACTTCAGTTTGAACTCATTTCCTACAATTTGACTTGGCTCGAACTCACGAGACAAACTCTAACACGATTTCAAACTCGTTTAGTTAAACGAGTTGAATTGAACCGAGTATATTCATATTAAAAAAAAATCGAACTCGACTCAAATTCAAACTCAAACTCGTTTATAATAAATAAATAAATTATTACAAAAAAATTTCTTAACAATTATAAATTATTAATTATTGATTCATTCTAAAACATTGAACTCAGATTTTTATATATTACTTTAACAACCTTGCCCAATTTGAATTTTATTAGAATATCGGTCCCTCCACAAATTCCCTAAATTTCAAATTTCCCTCCCACCAAAAAATGCGAATTGCGGAGATATCGTCGCCGGAGCTCCGATCAGATCCCCAATCTCATCTCCTTACGCAGATCGAATCATCAATTAAACACCTCGAATCTCAATCGCCACCAGAGGCTCTCTCTTCCGATCTCCGATTCACCATCACTCAGCTCAAATCGTTATCTCCATTCTCCAACTCAGTCAAGCTCAACATATGGAAACTCAGTTATCGCCTATGGAACGCCTGCGTCGATCTCTCCAACGCTTCTACTGTCCACAAGCTCAACGACGACCACGCCAAGCTCAGGCAAGTTTCCGCCGATCTTCTATTTTTAGCCGCCGACGTTACCGGAATTCCTTCTCCGGCGTTTAAGTCAGCTTCCTTCTTCTACAAAACTGGTGTAATTTGGCACGATCTTCGCAAATTCGATCTCGCTAGCTCTTGTTTCGAGAAAGCTACAGATCTTATCTCGAATATTGATACAGCTTTAGTTTCTGATTCGGAAGAGCGTAAGCTTCTGTTGAATCTGAATATTGCACGATCACGGACAGCTTGGGAAGTCGCTGATCGAAATATAGCGATTACATTGCTTAATCGATCGAAAACTGTGTTATTTGGATCAGCTGAGAATTACTGTGCATTAGCGAATCAGTACTTAATATTTGGAAAGACGATCCTCTCTAGAAATGAAATTTCTAGTGTTGCTGATGCTTTGAAACTTATGAACGAAGCTTTGGATTTGTGCGAAAAAGGATTGAGGATTGTGAAGAGGTCTGATGAATCATTAGGTTTGAAGGAATTGAAATCAAAGACGTTGAGATTCATAGCTGCATCACATTTGCAGACGGATGATTTTGAGAGTGTTTTGAAGTGTGTTAGGGTACTGAGAGATGGTGATGGTGATAGCGATAATCATCCGAGTTTGAGTGTGTTGGCTATGAAGGCGTGGTTAGGGATAGGGAGGTTTGAAGAAGCGGAGGAGGAATTGAAAGGTATGGTGGTAAACAAGGGGATTCCGGAAGCTGTTTGGGTGTCTGCCGTGGAGTTGTATTTTCAGGCAGCTGGAACAGCAGGGGCTGAGACAGCAAAGGGAATTTTTTTAGGACTTCTAGGGAGATGCCATGTAAGTGCAGGTGCAGCCATTAGAGTGGTTCATAGGGTCATTGGTGATGGTGTTGGTAGTGAGGGGTCAAAGGTGAGAGCAAAGGTTGTGGCTGAGCTTGTCTCTGATGATAGAGTTGTTGCTATCTTTGCTGGAGATGCTGCCAAGGAGCGAACTGCAATGCATTCCTTGCTTTGGAATTGGTCAGTTTTTTTGTATGTACTGTCGTACTGAGCAACTTTGTTTGAGATTTTATTGAATTTTGTTATGCATCTAGTGCGTAGTTGTGCTTATGACTTTGAGAGGTGAAAACTTGTTGTATAGCTCATGATCATGCATAAAAACAGAATTTAGGTTGGAGTTTTATCTGTAGATGTTTGATCTTAATATGAAAGCATAAAACCATCCATTTTGGCACATCAGTAGTGATTAGGCTTTAGGCCATTTAAAATGGATATTTCATTATTACCACATTTCTAATATACTGCAGGAGATATACTTCAGAATGCAGATATATAATGGTTACATCTATTAAATAGTTTCTAGGTTGGACTGTTGCCTGTTATATCAAATATTTTTGGGAATTTATGTGATAACACTTAGTCACTTACTATATGTGTTAACACCAGGAAACTGAAAGGATAGTGTTCTTATAATTGATGGTTGTATATTTTTGTGTAATAGACATCTGAGTTCTGAGGTTTGCAAAGTAATACAAAAAAGCTTAAATTGTAGCAAACTTATTTTGCTGTTTAAAGTTGTATTTTGTTTATAGTTGCTGTATTCCTGTCAAGTTTCGGTTAACCTGATATGAACAGAAGACATTAGGTTCATCTCTGTATATATTATGTCATTTTTAACAATTTACTATGCTTTGCAGTGCTGCGGATCACTTTAGATCAAAAGAATATGAGACCAGTGCTGAGATGTTTGAAAAGTCCCTGCTTTACGTCCCTCATAATACAGAGAACAGAATTCTTCGAGCAAAGGGTTTCAGAGTTCTGTGCCTTTGTCATCTAGGCCTTTCACAGCTAAAACGAGCGGAAGAGTATATTGATGAAGCTGAAAAGGTATAATATACAGTCCTAAGCATAATTTCAACATCTTAATTTACATATATATCAATTCAGTTCTGTATCTCACTTTATGTTCTTCAATCATCTCACAGCTTGAACCCAACATAGCCTGTGCATTTCTTAAGGTTCTCTCTCTCTCTCTCTCTCTCTCTCTCACACACACACACACACACACACAAGCCTCTGAAACATGGCCACCAAAAACTACCTTGACAAACAAATGACAGACTTGAGCACGAATACAGCTATGTTACCAAAATTTTGGTATTGCTGAGCTAATTATATTTTGTTCTCCTTGAAACTTGAAATGTGCAGTTTAAGATCTACCTACAAAATAATGAGCATGACAGGGCTGTTACTCAAGTTCAATCAATGTCAGCTTGCCTCGACTTCAGTCCTGACTTCCTCTCCCTCTCAGCTCATGAAGCAGTTGCTTGTCATGCACTTCCTGTTGCCGTTGCCTCTTTATCTGTGCTCTTAAACTTTTACTCTTCAGGAAAATCTATGCCAACATCTGAAGTCGTCGTTCTTCGTACTCTTGTCACGATCCTCACTCAAGATCCTCTTCATGATTTTGAAGTTCTCAAGTACATGAAACAAGCTCATGCTCGCTTATCTGAGCTTGGAGCTGATAGCTTTTTTGGGAAAGGTGAGGTAGGAACACGGGAGCGGAATTGGTTTGCAGTGCAGTCATGGAATATCGGGCTGAGGACTGGGAAGGAGAAGACTTATGAATTATCTTGGAATTTTTTTATGTTGGCATCGGAATTTTATGGTGCAATGGTGGACGGAGAGATGGATGGAAACAATGTAATGGTCTGTAAATCATTGATACTGGCTGTTGCTGCTAAGATAGCTGATGAAAAGGAAAGGAATGTCACATTGCTCGAAACTGAAGTCAAACAAGCCATCGAATTACTAGACAGGACTGGAAAGGTATCTTTGAAATAAAATTTGGTTGTTGCTTTTTGCCGCCACTAAGTTCCTCCAGCTATAACTCTCTAACATATGCTGATGCTTTTAGTTTTATAGTGCAATTTTGTTAATAGAAGCTTTGTGAATTCAGTATGATATGTCTTTTTGTTTATATGCAGATCCTATTGTCATGCTCTGTTGGTCCCAAACCAAATATTGATCAGGCTACCAACATCGAACCATATTTCTTCTTTATACACACCTTGGATGCCTACGATCTATATTCAAGGCTCAGTGATACGGGACCCCAACAACTTCACTTAATAAAAAGCTTTGCCAGTTCAAAGTCTTGTAATCCCAAGTATCTACTTCAAATTGGCCTGATTTCATTAGATGGCCCCCGGTCCAATCCTGAAGTAGCCACCTATGCCTTAAATACCTGCCTTTCTAGCTTACTTGACTCCCAGTCACCAGATTACGGATCTGTGGCTCAGATTATGAGGAAACTAATTAGCCTTAGTGCCGTTTACAAGGCTGATACTGATGATGATGCAGTATATGGTATGTATAGACAAGCATACCGAATTATGGTGGGACTGAAGGAAGGTGAATACCCTATTGAAGAGGGAAAATGGCTTGCAATGACAGCATGGAACAGGGCAGCTCTGCCAGTAAGAATGGGGCTTGCTAGTGCAGCAATGAAGTGGATGAATGTTGGGTTGGAATTGGCAGGGAAGGTTCAAGGAATGCAAACTTATCGATTGTGTATGGAAGATTTCATAGCTAGTTTCAAGGAGAAATACAAGGCCACGAACGTGAATTAAAAGTGCTTCAGCAAATTGTAATATAATTGTACATTCTTTTGTAATATAATGAATGCTGTCTTCCACTTGTCTGGATATTATTCTAAATAGCCTAGTTATATATTCAGTTTAATCTTCATTACTTCCGTGCAACACAAACTATTGAGATGTTAATGTGTTTACTGTTTAGTGGCTTCCTTCTTGACAAATAACTTGAATAACTAAACCAAGGACATTTTATGCTTGGCATATGGTTTCAGGGCATATGTGTTTATTCGGCAACAATTACTGTTTAGTTCAACATAATTTATACATTACATTAATTTAAACTTGGCAACTAAAGAGAAAAAAATGAAAAAAAATTGGGAGAGACTGAATACATACACATACACACACACATGACCATATCTTATCGTTTCTTTTGTTATCAAATCCAAAACCAATTATATTCGAGGGGATGGAGTCTTGTTCTTTCTCTATATGCCTCTCATCATCTTCTCCACCTTTGAGAAATCACTCCAAAACCCACCCAAAATCTATTCTTTTTTTCTCAAATTACAACTTGCCCACTTGCAATTTTAATCCCATTTCTTGTTTAGCTAAGAAAAAATTCACACTCAAAGTTCCAACATTTCACCAACTGCCCAGAACAAACTCTCCTCAATATCAACTAATCAAGAAGTTTCCACTTGTTGAAGACAACCCCTCTTGTCTTTTTCAAATCACCCATCTCTCATTTCTTTCTTTAGCCTTGTTGTCTCTACCTCTTTCTAGCTTTGCTTCTGAAACAATAACAACAACATTACCAGCTGCTGAGCAAGTCTCCAACAAGATTAACATAGAGGCTATCTTGGTTTCTATTGATGACTTTTTCAATAGGTACCCTTTCTTTGTTGCTGGAGTTACTTTCATTTGGCTTCTTGTTATCCCCCTCACTGAAGAGTACTTGCAAAAATTCAAATTTGTATCGGCTATCAATGCTTTTCGCAAGCTTCGTGATGACCCAAGTGTTCAGCTTCTAGATATTAGGGATGAAAAATCTTTGAGGACATTGGCTTCACCTATTTTAAAAATTTTGAATAAGAATGTTGTGCAGGTTGAGTATAAACAAGGGCATGAAGATGGGTTTGTGAAAAAAGTGCTCGACAACTTTGAGGATCCACAAAATACCACAATATGTATTCTCGACAGGTAAGTTGTTCCACTAGAACACTTTGATACTTGTATTAATTTTGTGAAATTTAAGCATATTGACTAGTTTACGTGTAATGGCGGTTACTACTGCTGATTAACTTGTTTTGGGTGGAAGGTAGTTTTGATGATAACTCCTTGGAAGTTGCTGAGTTATTGTTCAAGAATGGTTTCAGAGAGGCCTATGCAATTCGGGGTGGAGTTAAAGGAAAGAATGGGTGGCTGGTATTCTTCCTTCTCTTTACTTTTGTTATATCTATCTTAATATTTTATTCTGTTGATTGTTAATTGATTGACCTGTCGGTGCACCTACTGAGCATCTGAACGATTCACGGGTATTGCCATTAGGATGATGTTGTTACTCTGAATATTACTAGTATCATTTTATTGGTGATTTAGTATAGCCACATAAATTCTCAAAGTTGAAACAATAATATACCGAATCAAAATAAGTAAGATGCCACACTTGTGACCATATCACTGAAGTAAATTTTCAGATTTTAGATATAGATGGGGAAAAAAACTGAAGTCTGGTTATGAGTTTTTTGGAGAGAGTTGTGTTGACCATAGCAGAAAAAAGGAATATCAGCTTTTATTTTGCAAGTGAACCTACATAATGTGTTCTATTATTTTTAATAATTTTTTTGTTATATATCCCAGTCCCAAAATTTTAATTTCCATCAATGAAAATGTCGTAAACTATTATCCCACACTGATATCTACTTTCATTGCAGTCAATACAAGAGACACTTCTCCCTCCATCTGTGCACATTTTCCCCAAGAAAAGGGGGAAAAAGTTGAAACAGCCTGAGATATATGGAGAAATTAACCAACAAAGTGAAAATGCAGATCAGTCTTCCTCTGCGAGTAGCAGCACTCATACGACTAATGGATATGTAAGCAAGTCTGTTGAACCCATTGCAGAAACAAAAAATAGTGCAAGATCATTGTCTCCCTATCCTAAGGTATGCAAACATAATGGACCATATTGTTGCCAAATACAATTATTTTTGCACCCCATCTTACTCAATCATTTGTATTTTCCAAAAACTTAGAACTTTGTTAAATTGCATGCGACATTAATGAATGCTTTTCTTTTACAAGGGAAATACTCCCTCCGTCCCATATTAACCGTCTCTTTTGAAAAAATAACGCATATTAAGAAAAATTATTTGTACAATAATTTTCTGTGCATATCATATTTATTATAGTTATTTTATACTAAATAAAGTAAGTTTTATATTGGAAATTATAAAAAAAGAGGGTAAGTTTAAATTTTTTTATATTCAGAGTAGAAATGGACAATTATTATGGGACAAATTTTTTCTCCAAAAAAGACTAATATTATGGGACAGAGGGAGTATATTAGAGTCCATTATCAGTGAATCATGCTCTTGATGTTGCAGCATTTCATTGTATTCCAATTTACTTGTAGTATGACCTATAATTCAAGTGCCAAGTGAAAATTCCAAATTAGCTATTGGACATAAGAACAAACATATTCAAATGCATGATTCCATTGGCTCCAGTCCACCCTCGCACACAAAATTATATTGTTAGGTCTATATCACAAGTGACATTGGTTTAGTCATCTTGTTACTATAATAGGCCAAGTTCTATAATTAAAATCTCGAGAAACAAGGAGCATGATCACAATTCAGGTTTATCACCACATTAATCACACCGCATTCTGTGCTCACTATATTGTGGACAGTTTTGATCTGTCTGACTACTTGTACGTAACTTGTATATATCTACATGTAACTTAATGGATGCAGTCATCCATTACTTTCTCAAATATGATATTGACCTTATGACATGGATGCAGTACCCAGATCTAAAACCACCGTCGTCTCCAACTCCATCAAAGCCAAAAAGCTGATGACAAGTCCTTAAGATTTAATCAGCTCCTATTGATGCTTGGATATCTGCTAGCAACGTGGAATGCAGCGACACAATTATCTGATAAAGTTGTCTCTTTCAGCATAATCGTCATAAATATGTTCTTCCCCTGTTGAGGTTGATTTTCGCTATTTTTTCTTTTTTGTTATCATCCTATTTTCCAGAATTGGATTTACATGCAGCCTCTCAACTTGTTTCCAGCAGCATTGAGTTTAGTTGTGTAGTTTCTTAATTGTAAAAAGTTGGCAGACGAAGCACTTTGCATCTTACTTTTTTTAGATAGATAGCATGCTTGCTGAATGATTATCCCACTAACAGAGATTTTGATGTTTTTCTTTGTGAACTTTAATAGCGACTGTCTATGTCTATCCTGACACAGCCAAACAAGTATATTTATTTTTGCTAAATCTAATTAAAAGCAGGGAGTAATGAAGTAGACAGTATTTCATTCTCATGCACAGAAGACTTGACCGATTACATGCAATTTAATCAGAGCATGGTGAAGATGAAAGACACAAATCACAATAAAAAATTTGGTCGAACCACATATTACAATAATCAACTGTAAATCATATGTTTTCATTTAGCAGGAAAAAATAAAGAGCAGTAAACCATATCTGTATCTCTCAGAATCATTTGAAAGTAGTAAACAGTGGTGCTTTGGTGAATCATTTCATTTGTAAAATAAATTAATATTAATTCAAATCTTTTACAGCACAGACATAATATCTAGCTTAATGCAATTTTACAAAGATTTCAAATCATGTTTTTCTTGTAATGGGGCCGACTGTGATTAACGAATTTGTTCTCACGTCATAGTTCCACTGTCTTCTGCAAGTGAGAGATCAGTACTCTCCACAGCTATTCTACTAAAGCACGCCAAAAACTCCACATTACCTTCAGCTCCCTTCAGAGGAGATTCAATCCAGCCTTTACATTGAAAACCAAAATTTTCCACACCATTAATTATCTTTTCACGCACCTGCAGATGCCCAAGACTAATTACTTAAACTTCATACTCGCAGTTTGTTCAGAACTCAGAAGGAATATGTGGTGATAAATGAAAGTTGCACAAACATATAAATGTAAGAATACATATTTATTGCCAAAAAATAAAAATAAAATAATACAAGAAAATAGAAAAAATATATTTACATTTAATAAGAGTGATCAACTGTTTGATAAATTAACATATACATAACAATAAATATTTTAATAATATTAATTATAGTGTGTGTGTGTGTGTGCGCGCGCACGCTGCTGTTGCTGCTGCTTACAGAATATTTCAGAACATATAGTACTTCATCTAGTACTCTATTTAAGAGTGCTACAGATATGAAAAAAGTCTTGTGCATTGCTCGGATTACATGCAACAAGGTAACTGCAATTTTCTGATATATCACCATACAAGTGTCAAATTGGTTCATAAATGTATTGCTCTGAGCTAGAAACCTAATGACCTTTAGATACTAAAGTTATTAAAAGCCGATATGATTCTAATTGAGTAATTTCTTACAACAGGTATAGAAGGACAAAGAAGCTTCATTTAGAATTTGTTATAATGGGAGTAAATCTGATAAAGAGCTGAATTTCAGTTATTATGCATGTTTTCAAAAAAAAAAGTGTCCTTGAAATGCAAACATGGTGCATGATAATATGTTAATGGGGCTTAACACAAATCAGAGTAGCTACCTCTTTATGAACTAAGGGATCTCGCACGATTCCGCCACCTCCAACCTGTAATACAGATATAATTATTTTCAACCTGAGATTTACTTTTCAAAATAAAGAAAATATTATGTATATTTGATTACACAACCTTGACGATCCTTCCGTGTACTAACAGAGTTAATTTTCTAATTCAGAGAATGATTCCATACTTGATTTAAGACACATAGTTAAAAGGCATCAGAAAAAGAGAAAGGTGCCGACTCCATACTTGTGATCTGCGAGCCTCAAACTGAGGTTTTATCAGAGTAACCAATACAGCATCTTGTTTCATTAAATTAACCACAGCAGGCATGACCTGCATATAATTGGGACAAAGATGTAAACAGATTTAGCCCCCCAAAAAAAAAGATGTATACAGGAACCATGATTAAGCTTCAGTAAAGCTGACTATAATTATAAAAATATTAAAGGAGCAATTGCCATTAGTTGGTAAACAAAATGTCTATTTTGCTGACCCATTGGCTAAATGCACACGGATAATCAGCTAAATTGATTAAATGAATATTTTACTAATGCAAGAAGACAAACATTCAGCCCAAAGCCAGTTTACCAGGAGTATGGATATAAATGAGAGATCCAGCGTCACCAAATCGACTTTTTGAGGCAGTTCAGAAAGATATCTCAAGTTTGTCCGATCTATTACAGATACACGCTCATCACGGCGGATTTTGTCCGCCACCTGAAATGCAATCAGCATTCATTACTTGAGACAAATAGCATAAAAAACAGTCAAGCAGTATGTTCAACAGTAAAAAAGGTCAAGAAAACGAATCTCCAACCAAAGTAAGATATAGTTCAATCTTTGATGTTTCTAATCTTCATCAGTCATATTTTCTTTTAGAGTTGCAGAACATTAAAGAAATATAATACATTTTTCAATTATGTTATTACAAGTTCAAGGTAGAGCTCACTGCAGTGATGAGGTTTCCAAAATATAATGTACTTGTCGAGTTTAAGAATAAGATATTAAGAATGTGGAGGGAGCACATTATATGCACTAACCATTGAGTTTTATTACCTGTCCATATCCTACATCTACTCCATAAACGAACGAAGCACCGTACTGAAGTAAACAATCAGTAAATCCTCCAGTTGATAAACCTGAATCAAGAGCTACTTTTCCAGCCACATGAATACCAAGTTGCTCAATGGCAGCCTCCAATTTATGTCCTGCCCTAGAAATACAAACCAAAATAAAATCAATCAAAAGGCCTGCTCTATCATAGTTGTGGAAAAGCCAATATAATAATGTGGATGTAGGAATTTCACAAAGAATCATCACCTACATACATATTTTGGCATTTCAGCATTGATCTCCACGACAGATTTATCGGACACAGGAGTTCCAGCTTTATTTATCACCTTACCATCAACAAAGACCTTGCCTATAGAGATAGAGGCAACTTAAAGCCTATACATAATGTTTTCAATTTAATTGTGAACAAATAAAAACTAAGTATGACTGTTGGTGCAAGTGAGAACACAATATCATCAGTTATAATTAAATACGGTATGGGAAGCTTGACTAGAGCATATATATGGTAACGGAATATTGCACCTTGTAGGATCCAGGACTGTATAAAGGTTCTGCTGTATTGCTGAAACCTTTCGAGACATACATCATCCAGTCTCCTCCTCGTCCTCCTCCTGATAGGGGGGGATCATCAACAACTTAACAATAATGTGGTCATATTTTAAAAACACAGAAACATAAAAGAGGGGGAGGGGGCACAGACTTGTTGTGTGTGTGTGGTTGAAGCTTTGAAGATTTAACAGTAGCAAAGGTCCTGGTGGGATAATGCTCCAACAACTTGACCCGCCTAACTGAATAGCAATATTATAAAAATTCAGATGTGGAACTACAGTAGTAACAATTTAACAAGTAAATAAAAGATTGTAGAATCAAAATACCAGAAAAATAATTGGGAATTGGGGGACTAGTGAAGCAGCGGGGGGATAGATGTAGATGATGCTTCAGTGCTCCTGCTGCCATTCAATCAAACAACCCACCACACTTACATACATACATACATACATACACTATTTTGTTGATTGAGATGCATAGAAACTGCACAGGACCGGGTTTTTTTGGGCCCAAGGCCCAAATCAAATACATTTTCAATTAATAAATATGTTAAAGAAAACTATGCCCAAGGCCCAAATCAAATAATAGCCTCCCCAAATCAAACCCATCTACTAACTGTTTTCCCCTTGGGAGCTGGCTCTATCCGACCTCTCTTTTAAAATACTAGAATTATTATATCTCTCTGCAATCTCTCTCTCTCTCTCTCTCTCTCTCTCTCTCTATCGATTAATTGCAATCCTGTTTAGAATTAGTAGATGGAATCATTGGTAGCAAGCTATGGTTCATCTTCAGAAGATGAAGGTGATTATCTCCCCCCTTCATCGATGGTATTCTCCTCTCTCCCACCTCCCAAATCAAATCTCCCTAAACCTAAACCCCCTTGTTCTTCTTCCTCCTCTCCACAACAAACAACCCCCAATTTAACAATTACAAACCCTAAACCCTCCTCTTCCTCTTTGTTTTCAGCCCTTCCCAAGCCCAAATCCCAAACCCAACACCCCCCACCTTCTAAATTTCCCAAAAAGATCGTCCAATTTCGCCCTCCTATTAATCCAATCACTCCTGATGACGACGATGGAGATGATGATATCATCGACCAGGATAAAGAAATAAAAAAGTCAGAATCTTTGAATTCAATCAAGGGGGGTTCGTCTTTTAAATCCATCTCGTCTGTTATTCCTGCTCCCAGAAACTCAATGTCTCTCGGTGGTGGTGGTTCCTCCTCCTCCTCGGGCACTTGTCGTAGATCAATACTCCAAGCTGATGCACCTACCTCTACGAATGGTAATGATACTACTACTCGTATTCATAACTCGGTCAATGACAGCTATGTAAATTACGATACTAGTTATACTAGTACTGACTATAATTCTGTTGCTTCTAATGTGGTTCCAACCCCAACTAGTAATGAAAATTATGATACTACTTATGGTCCTGCATACAATGATGCTTCAAATTTCCCTGACAACTATGCAAATTATGATGTTACTTATCCTGGTTATGACACCAATTATGACCAACAATATGAGAATAAATGGATTGATAAGTCCAACACAACTGAGACCATACCAACGATGCCCGTCGAAATTATGGGTAGAAGTTCTGGAAAGAGAGGCAGGAACGAATTTCCTTCAGAAATGATTGAGGTTAAGCAGGATGAATTGATGAAGAATAGACCAAGGGAGGACACTGCCAAGTTGACTGGAATTGCATTCGGTCCTTCTTACCAGGTTCCTTTTTGCCCTTTCTTACTGCTTCTTTCATTAATATTTCTTGCTGCACCCTCAAAACATGCTCTGCTGGCCCCGGATACTTGGCACTTGGACAGTTAATTAATGACTTGTTAGGTAGGAGTAATTTCTTGGTTATAAGCTATTATCACTTTTGATAGGATAGTTTAACTAACAATGTATATCTTATGAATGTAAAAACATTGAAGAAAAAAAGAAGAAAGGAATGACAGACATAAAAATTACTAGAAGTTACATGAATTTGTCAAACTATATTACAAATTTGAAACAAGTCACTAAAATCAGTACCTCATTTCTACCTTTTAATGTACAACTTAAAAGTCAGTTTTAAGTCAAAAGCTCTTCCACATATACATAGAAACTAAGTAGATTTTGACTTATATGTGAGATTACCAAACAGGCATATGACTGAGCTTGAACAAGGATATATTTTTTTATGATCATGAATGTTCGAAACATTGTTTTGAAAATAATGTTCCTTTTGCTCATTTTGAGGATCTGAACTATAGTTCAATCCCCAGGGATGAGTGCTTTATAATATTAGTACTACTGCTCATTTTCTTTACTAACATCATTACAAAGAGGATGTACACTTCCATTTAATTTTACTATTCTCTAATACATTTCTTCACCTATAGTTTTATTCATAATTTTTATTCTATTCCGGCCCCTATCCGTTCTTTCAACCAAACGGAGAATAAGATGAGGTGCGGACATGCTGTCATTATGTTTTAAGTATCCCAAGTAGCTAAATGTTGGCATTGAGATTTTTAGCATGCTATGTTTTCGGGGAACCTATGTTGTGTTTGGTGGGAGAGAATGTCATGGAATGAAATATTGTGAAAGAAATTCAAGAAGAAAGAATGGAGTGAACAAATAATTTGGGAGTGCAAAATTTTTGTTATAAAATTTGTTAGAAAAATAAACAAGGAAAATGGATCAATTTTTCTCAAATTGGTGGGTTTGAGCTCTATTTTAGATTGCTAGGAATAGAATGGAGGCAGGCATGAAAAATTATGAACTTCTTTCCGTGATATAGTACAAAAAGTTATGAACATTTTTCCCTATTATTGTACAACTATTATTTCATTTCGTCCCAATTTCAGTCACCCCAACCAAACACAATAAATGTGCCCAGCATGGGATTGTAGATATCTTTTGAAGGTTTGAATGATTCATTTTGTAAAAAAAAAGTATAGTTTAATGCCTGGAATGAGATGTGTTTCTTGTTGACAATTCTTTTATGTTGTAGCCTGTTTCTGTGAAAGGGAAGCCTTCAAAGTTGCACAAGAGGAAGCATCAGATTGGTACTCTGTATTTTGACATGAGGCAGAAGGAGATGGAGCTCGCAGAGAGGAGAGCCAAAGGATTTCTCACCAAAGCTGAAACACATGCCAAGTATGGATGGTAGGGTTGTCAAGTGTTACATTGGCATCATTGTAAACTGAGCAAACCAAATCCTAAGAGCATCGTCATTTGTCAGTGTATGTACAACAAAATACAATGATCTTGAATCTACTTCACCTAGCCTAAACCGGAGAGTGAAAAGTGTTAGATGTTTATCAAGTAGATCTCTGAATTGTGTTTTTCTATAGAGTGGAGAAGCTGTGGAATAGTGTTGCTAGTGCTGATATTGTTGGTCGATTCCTATCAGGCTATTAGCAACATAAATTGTATTTTACATTGTGAAATCAATTGACAATTGCTTACTTGATAGACATGTAGCTACTTCTGTAGCTTGTGTTTGTTTGCTTATCAAAGTGTTATTGTGTAGCTTTAGTGATAATTTTTTTATTTTCCGAATAAATTTTAGCAACTAGAAGTAGACCTTTTGCACACAATTTTATTAAAATTAAAATAGATGTTGGAAAACCCTCACAGAGGAGAACATACTGTTATATATGCAACTTAGGCATACTCAAATGGCTTGTCAATGTGGGGCTTGCTCCCCACATTTTTCAACAATTACATGACAAGATCTCTTCAGCTTGAATGTTATTGGACATGAATTTGTTAAGTGGAAATGAATGAAGGGGATCAACAATACGCTAACATTTGTGATTGACTAGTTTTAATGTTTATGAGACATGATTTCTGTCAAGTGGCCTTGGATGCTGGGGCTGAGACGAAAGTCATTTCTGCTGGAAATAAGCAGATTCTGTGGGAACAAAGTATGATTCAGGTCTTCAGGATTGGCTCAATGTGTTAAAACAATAAACCATTTTGGGCCAGATAGCAAACCACGTTGCGGCATGGCAGGGCAATGATGCAAGTGAAAGCAGCCACGTCTGGAAAATGTCATACCCTTTTTCCCATTATATATATATATATATATATAAACTCTCTTATAGAGGATTGAAATTACTCTAGTGGAAAGAATGAGAAATGTGTAGTGGTAATAAGAGACTTTCCCGTCTACCACATAGGACATCTTACTGTATTGTGCTATATGGGAAGGCTTGTCTGCTTGTAGCAAAGAATATTGTTAAGGATGTACCATTCATGTCTTACAGTGACCTGTTTGTAAAAAATCACATTAAAACTAAACTTTGTACAGCTTGTGACTATTTATGTATTGAAGATTTGTATTTTTACGTGTGATACAGCAGATTTGGGATTTTAAATGGAATGGAGTAGAACTAAAGTAATCAATATATTAAAACTGTGAATACAATCCAATAACTAGCCATAAACTTCATTTAATATATTCAATTTTATCTTCTCTTTTTCTTTAAAAGTGAAGCAGCTCGTAGAACCATCCGATCAACCTCATCGAGGTTGGGTATTTCGGTATCTTTTTCCCTCGACTTTTCCATTTTTGAGTCTGCGGATATTTGACGTAGGTGCACTTCAAAATCATCTGTCTGCCCTTCATTCCTTGCAGGGAACTTGTCAAACTCATCCAAGTATAAATTTTGTTCTGCCTTCTCATTCTCAGTATCAGACTCCGTCTCAAAAATATCTGACAGGGCTTCAGAATCTGAATGTGTAATGGAATCTGAATCCTCGCGGAATTCATCATTTTGAGCCATTAGTTCTTGTAGTTTTAAAGAGCCTTCCAATTGTTCTTTTGAAAGGTTTCTGGAGTTGCAAGTTGTAATGTCACTCAACTGGGTTTTGCTGGTAAGCCCGGGCATGTTTTTAATTTGACCTTCTTCAGTTGGCCCCAAATTACTTCCATCTTGGTTTTCGGCCCTTGCTCTAAGCAGATCAAGGTCCTGTTCAAGTCTTGGTATATATTTCCTTACAGCTCGAAGGCCATCCCGGTACTTGGATTTGTCTAAAGCCTGCACAAGTCAAAAACGTGATCAAAACATACAAGCACCTCAAAAAGAAATTATAATCAAATATATATAACTAATATTACATGCCGACACTAGTGCTACGGATGCAACCATGCACAAGATCGTGCATATTTTGATAACATTGCAGAGTAACTTCAGTAGTGAATATTGTAATAATACCTCTCAGGATGTACGCAATCATTATTTTCTGAATAACTGACAGTTTTTAAAAGGTCTCTAGTCCTACTCATGCCCACATGCCTCCCTAAACAGAAACCAGTTAAGTGGAACAATGCCATTTCACATTCTTAAACAGAAAAAAAACATTTCAAAATATCATCCTCTTCATCCTTTAACACTATTTCAAATTTATTTATTTTCTTTTACACTTGCAGCGTCAAGTGAATAGCATCCTCTCTCTTTCACCCTCCTAGGGGATAAAAAAATCCCCACTAATTTTTTAAGGTCGGTTGGGACTATGATTTTTCCTGACTAAATTTTAAAGGTTGGCAGGCGTTTAGCCTTGGCTAGCCATGGGCTAGTTCGACCTTGAGTTTATGTTGTCACTAGCTAAGGAGATATGGACATGTGATACTTTTACTAGGTAAAATAATATGATGATGAGATTTGACGAACTATTAGCATGATATGGACGCCTTGTGACACTTTCTGAAGGTCACGATCTTTCAGTAATATGTAGTGATTGTAACCAGATAAGGTGAAGAACAGTGGACCCCATACCTTCTTCCGAGGGAGAGTGATCCTTGGTGACATTATCTCTGTTGGTGGCTGAGAATAGTTCTTCCCTCTGTACATTATGATAGTATTATCCTCCTGAATGTCAAGAACAATCCCTCCAGTCAATCTTGCCAGCTCTACTGCAATCTCCCTTACCTCCTCTGGTGAGAATGTCTTAACCACTACTTGCAAAGTCTGGTGCTTCTTCCAGTGCAAGTGCATGTTCAGGATTACTCCTTGATAAATTCCTCGTCTTCCAACTGGCACATAATTCTTGCTCTTTTGCCCCATCTTTAAAAAGAAAAAGTGTTCTTCTGGGGTTAATATCTCCGGGTCATGTTTTGTTTCTGCTGATTCCTTAGGCTCAAGTTTTCTAAGAGCTTCAACATACCTTTCTTCCTTTTTCCGAGCCTGTAAAGGAGATGTAATGACACTAATAGAAATTACAATATGCAACATAACGATATGCAAATACAATGCCCATGCTTATTCTTCAATTGATTGAGACCACTTTAACATAAATCGATCACAGCTGCAATTCCAGCTTAAATGCTCTACAAGAAACTTGGCATAGCAAAACACAATATAATTTACATCAGTTCTTTATATTAGTTTAAAAGATGGATGTGTTACAAAGATAACATAGGAAAGCACAATATAATACTTCTGATCAGTTGTTTACATTAGTTACAAAGATAGATGTGCTATAAAGATTTTACACCATGTCATCCAACATAAGACACACAAGGTACTTGTTTCGAAAGATAAGATTGAAACAGTTTAATATATTCAGAAGTGATTCTAGCAGTATATCCCACAATACAAATAGTAAGCACAACATCTAGTAAGTCACTGTAAAACATAGTGTCGAACTGGGGAAAGCATCACGAAGGAAAAGAGAAGCCGTTTCAACAATGACCTTCTGCATCTCTCACTATCACCAGTAAAATCAAATATAGTTTAAATTTCATATTGACAGGTTTTCTTTATTATGGTTTGATACAAGCATAACACGTCCTGTGATGAACTAACATGAGTAAAGGCCAGATAGTATCATATAAAAATTTCATATCTATTGTTTGGTTTTCACTCTGACAAAAAAGAAATTATAAAACAAGAGTAAAATTACCTTGGTCATTTTATACAGAATTTTTTCCTCCGCAGTCATTCTTTCGTACTCGTTTTTCTTCTTAAACCTGAAGAACTTTAACCACTTAACAACTGCTCTTTTTCCTTTCAATTTCTTCCTCTTAATTTTAGCATCACCAGAGCCCTGAGTAGAGCTTCCCGCTGGTTGATTAAATTCGTAAGGTGGTGAAAAAGCAGGAACTTGACGACCAAATGCCTTGCACATAACATGACAGAAGCTAATATAACATGAGATTAGCAGTATGAGATTAACATGATATACTTAGATGATAGTGTGTGTAAAGTTGGGGGGAGTGAGTACCTCTGATTACTAGGGACGGATTGAGAAAACAAAGGGTTGAAGATGAAAACAACATTCTTCAACTGCTTCTTGGAACCAAATAATATTAATCCCCTTGCCATCATCTTCATCGTCATTTTCTTCTTCCCAAATTTGCTCGGCATTCGTTCACCGTGTTGGGCGACCCCTATTTTTTGTTTGAATCGAGTTGGCCTCTGACTACAGGGGGTAGCTTAGCTTAACAGGTGGTATTGCAATTTTGGCCAGATTTTTCTTTTCAAACAAAAACACCAATTTTTTTTATAATCACTTGTGAGATTTCCGAATTTAAACAATTGTATACTTTAATTAATTCATAAATTATATATACTTTTTAATATTATAATTTTTTTATTATATGATATATATATATATAATTTTCAGTTAAAAGTTGAATTAATTTGATTACAAAAAGTTAAACATGACAAAACAAGACCCATAATTTGATATCGAGGGAGTATATATTTAATATTTTGAGTATCAAAATAATATTAATAATAAATTTAAAATGTTAATTTAATTTGACTCAAAGGTTTAATTGTGCTAAACTAATTTGCTAAGAGACATTGTTCTAAAAATCGGTAATTTTAATCCATGTTCGGTAGCTCATTAAATTGATTAAATTCTCGATTATTCAATTAATCATTCCGATTAATGCCCAATTCATCCTATTAATCCATGTTCCGTGTTTTCACCGACTAAGTCCGATTTCCATTTTTTACATCACTGCTTAGGGGTCATTTGTCAAATTTGAAAAATATTTTTTGAACAGTTAAAATTATGAACGAAAGTAAATCTGAATGTTGAATGAATAATGTTGTTTGATAAATAAATTATGAAATTATCTGAATGAATAAATATGAGTTACATGTTTTTTCCACGTAAAGCAAAAATTTCATTAAAACATTGGAACGAGCTAAGACAAACCCCCGAATTGTCAACTATAACCTGATTGTGAAAAAAATAAGCTAAACCAATAGTTGTTTTGTTTTCAGATCGCTTAATACATAGAATATTCAAATTCTTTAATCTAAAAAGTATGACAATGACATCTCGAGCAATCCAACCTACATCAGCTGTGAAACTAGTAGCATCACAATTGACTTTCACATAAGTGTCATTTGTAGACAAATGTTCATAACTATCAGTTACATAAACTGATATTGGAGGAACAAATACCCTCAAAATATGAACAATTTTTTGTTGTGAAATGTGAGTTCTTACGATATTAACCATCATTCTAGATTCGATGTGAGCCTTACTGATCTACCAAAATACCATATAAATCTTTCTCAGAAAGTTCTACCGAAACCAATAACATAACACACTAACATCCAAAAATATGAGCACGACTAACAACCTTGATAACAAGATACCCAACAAGATTTCATCCAAAAAGGATTAGATCTCGATTTTATTGAAAAAACTGGTAAAAAAAAGAGATGATGGGAGAGCGAAAAAGGGCTTAATCGGTGAGAGAGATGAAGGTCTAAAAAGTGGAGAAGTGGTCGCTAAAACCCTAGATATGATAGTTGACTCTCAAAACGACCCTAAATTGTTGGTGATGTTCTAATTACACAAAACATGAGTTACATATTTTTTTAAAAAAATTCTAGAGACCCAAAAACTCATCCCAAAATTTTTACCAAATGCTGAGTTGTTATTGTATAAATAGTAACTTTCCTATAATAAAATAAGATCCTGTGTGCATACATATGCGCCCAAAAATTAAAATAAGTCAAATGTCATGTAACGTCATTTGGTAAAAAAAATTAGGACAATATTTGAGGTCTCTAGTATTACTCTTTTAAAAACTTAATAGTATGTCATACTAATTATTATAATTGTTTCGGTAATTTTTTTAATTATAATTGCTCATGTTTATATTAATTAAATTATTTAGGGGGATATTATCATTACATATTGTAATAATGCATATAGATTTATTTATTTTATTTATTATGAATATGTATCACACATAGGGTTATAAGTAATCCACAAACCAATTACATGACCCATAAATCATAATTTATTGATATATTTGATAATAGTAATTTATCTTTTATCTGAAATAAAATTTACACATGTATCGATATGGGATTAAGAATGTAGTACATGTTACAATCACTAATTTTAAATTTTTACATAAATGTATTTTAATATTTAAAATGTAATTTTCTTAATATTATTTATATAACGTAATAATACATTATTATTTTTAGATCATCTATAGACTCTATATTAAATAAAATTTATATAATTTTGCTTAAAAGTTTTAATTTACATACACAAATCAAAATATTATTTATTTAAAATACAAAATTTATATTTTAAATTTGCATTTATAGATATACAATAATCATTTATATGATTTGTAAATTAAAATTTACTTGTTTTGATTATGAATTTTTTATACAAAATATGAAAGATTATTTTATTAATTTGAATATATATATATATATATGTGTGTGTGTGTGTGTGTGAAAGTGATCAAATAGGAAATAACTTAGAATAAAAAATAGAAAATAAAATCTGAAACACATTTTCAATCTAATCTAATGGCAAAGAGTGACACTCATACACATGGATATATATATATATAAGAGAAGAAATAAGAGATAAGAGATTATTTTATCTTAACGAAATGACTCATATACATGGATACTTTTTTCGCATCATTACACCTGAACCTTCAGATTATTGTGTGATAATATCAACTGTCTTGTCGTCCCCACTTCTGATAACTTAACGTATCAAGTTTTCGAGAGCCAGTTCTGATGATAACATATGTGATAACTCGGGTCAAATCTCAAGTCCATTTTGAATTAGGTCAAATTCTGAATATGTATCACACATAGGATCGAGTTCATGACCCAAATATAACAACTTGTGTGATCCAAAAGCCAATCACATGACCCCATAAAATCATGATTTATTGATATACTTAATAATAGTACTTTATCTTTTATTTGAAATAAAATTTTTACACATGTATCGATATAAGATTAAAGGTTGTAGTACGTATAACAATTACTAATTTTAATTTTTTACATAAATATATTTTAATATTTAAAATGTAATTTTCTTAATAGTATTTATATGACGTAATTATACATTATTATTTTTGAATCATCTACAAACTCTATATTAAATTAAATTTATAGTATATTGTTTAAAAATTTTAATTTACGTACAAAAATTAAAATATTATTTATTTAAAACACAATTTATATTTTAAATTTGCATTTATAGATATACAATAATCATTTATATAATTTATTGTTTAAAATTTACTTATTTTGATTATGAATTTATTACACAAAATATGGAATATTATGTTATGAATTTGAATATCAAATATACTCAACCATGTTTTGTCATCATACATTGTATA
This sequence comes from Oenanthe sinensis, assembly GCA_028671895.1. Lineage (NCBI taxonomy): Eukaryota > Viridiplantae > Streptophyta > Magnoliopsida > Apiales > Apiaceae > Oenanthe > Oenanthe sinensis. The sequence continues at coordinate 46,735,787 of CM053806.1, read as the reverse complement.
TAAGAGAAGAAATAAGAGATAAAAGATTATTTTATTATCACAACACGATTCATACATACAAATACATATATTATTAGTATGACATGTATTACATGTGACAGAGTGGTATAATGGTAAGTATTTTTTTAATTTGTTAGTAGACTCAAGTTTAACTCTCTTTAAGAGCATAATTTTCAAAATAAATAATAAAAAAAGCAAATTAGACATTTCAATTCATAAATAAAATGAATCACGATCAAAATGTCTCTCCACAAATAGACATGGCCAAACCTGATCGGAACCGGCTAACCGGCCCGGAACTGGACCGGGTCAAAACCGGTCAAACCCTGAACCATTTGAACCAGAATCGGCGATTTATATCTTATTAAGGTTCAGGTTCCGGTTCAAGATTTTCACAAACCAGAACCGGCGGCTCACGAACCAGAACCGGCGGCTCACGAACCAAAACCGGCGGTTTACGAATCATGGTCATGTCTAGCCTCAACTGTTGCGGTGGAACAAACATTCAGCGTAGGAGGAAATATTTTGGATCCAAAGAGATCAAGATTGGCTCCCGAATTTTTAGAAACACAAGTTTGTGTGAATGATTGGAAAAGAACAGAATTAAGAACACAATCCAACATCGCTTCATCATCCTCGTCCGACGAATATTGTGGAGATCTTACAACAATTCCCACCACCTCCGAATCGGGTGGATCGAGTTAATATATGTTACAAATATTATTGTAATAAATTATATAGTGTGTTGTATTCTTGTAAGTTGTAAAACATATAAAATTTATTTTAATATATTTACTTGTTTTTAATAAAAAATATAAATTAATTTAACGATATTTCTTATATAAATTATTATTTTTTATTTATAAGATTCGAACCTGAACCGGATCAAACCCTGAACCTGAATTGTTTAAACCGGAACCGACGGTTTATATCTTATTAAGATTCAGGTTCCGATTCAAGATTTTCACGAACCGAAACCGGCGATTCACGAACCGGAACCCGCGGTTCACGAACCATGGCCACAAACCTATTCTCTCATTATATATATAAGAGATATGTAAATAACAAATATGGTTAAATGTAAAGTTGACACTATACATTTCTAATTTTAATGGATTAAAATATTTTGTACAACGACGCGAAATTTTTCAGGACGACTCGAGGCTCACATTAGAAGGTGAATGGTTAAGATATTTTTTGAGTCGTCCAGTAAAATAAATTTGTCAAACAATCTTAACGGAATATTGGTAATGGTTCAGTTCATACGGACTCATTCAGCCGTTAACAATTGGGTAGTCTATACTCTATATTCAACTCAAGTTAAGATTTTTCAATTGAATTAAACTAAATATAAAAAATTTCTTTTTGTTAGAACTTATATTCAAGGAGTTGAATCTTATATTCATGTTTTCAAGAAGGGTACAGTAGTTGAATACAATCTCTTATTGATAAGTAAAATTTAAAAAGACTGTAATCAGATGAAAATTAAACAAAACTGATGGAGAAAATAGAAATGTAATCCAATTATGTGTTTGATATGATCAAATGGAGAAGATCATGCAAACGAGTCAAATTGGATAGAATATAGCAAACCAAGAAATTGCCTCAAAACATGAATAGGTTATGGGACAGAGTGGGTTTGCATCAGCAAAAAATAAAGGAAGAGTGTGAGTGTGACAGTATAATAAGGGCCTGAACAATCAGGTGGAGAATCATGTTCAGGCGAGTGATACTGACTAGTTAATAATACTATTAGTATAGCAAGTTGTATAGATACAATAATTGACTGGACTGTAGGTATACATCAAGATCCACTCAAGAAGCTGACTTGCTGCTGCTGCTATTGTTTTAGATTAGATAGATAAACAAACAAGCAGTGAATAATGTTCAAGTGTAAAAGTATAGTAAGGGCCTTGATAATGAATCAGACCAGTGATACTAATGCCCATGATATAATAAAGTAATAGAGAGTCGTCATTATATATATACATACATACAGGTTACAGCGGAGTTAGGGTTTCTTCTGCTCAAGTCCTAGTTGGGCCTCAACTTGGCCCATAATCAAATTATTTTCAAACCAATTGCCCCCAACTGCTTCATTCTCACGCATTCGTTTGAGAAGCTATAGACAATTCATTTTGGCAACAATCATTTGTATTTTTAAAATTCATCAAGACCAACCCATTCAATTCCATTCCATAGTTATTACTCCTCTCTCCGACCCAAATTAATTATTTTATTTAACTTTTTTGTAATCAATTTAACTAAGAATCAAACATTACGTTTTTATAATTTCAAAAAACTGAAATATACATTTTAAAATATATTAGATATACTTTTCTCAAACAGTAATAGACCAAGTACACATCGGATCATTTTGTTTACTAGATAATCCACAAAACCCAAAACTTCTTTAGCATCAAAACCTCTTTATTAACCAACTCCTTCAGTTGTTAATATAGAAATATAAGCACATATATAACCATAAGGAGCACATATATAACCATAAGATGATGAACTACACACAGATTGTACTACAATACCAGAGGTTCAGAGCTATAATTTAGCCATTACACATAATAAAAAAAGTTATCAGTATATCAAGCTTCTTCCGTTCAATGTTTCTTATGCAATGCCGTGCAACGCGTTTAAGTACAGTAAAGTGTCTTTTTTTCATCATGATTTGATCATCAGTCTTCATGCACGGAGCGCGACTTCAATTATAAATTACAGAATCTATGATCTATTCCTTATTTTGAACTCTCTCAGGATTCAGGAACATCATGATTTTTGTTTCATATCTTTTCCCCAGCAAGCCAACGGCTATAAAATGCCAGTGCCTCTACAGGTTTATACTCTGGGACGGTATGACCAGAGCCCTGTAACAACATCAGGGGAATATAATTCAGCTGGTCACTGGGAATATAATCCTGTTAACGCCTTTAAAATCAACAAGTACTATACAAATGGGAAGGGTTGTAGCTATACCTTTACAGTGAGAAAAGTAAGATTGTTGCCATACCCTTGGATATACCTGGAGTCAAGTTGTAAGAATGACTTTAGATGCTATGCAAGTGCTATGTCAATATGTCATTCATATACATCTAATATAGAGGGAACATTGTGATCTATGATCATCCCTATTAAGTGGGAAACTAAAACTAATTCATACCCAGAAACTTGTTGTTTTACAATCCATGGCCTCCACTCATCCACAATTTCATATCCCATTGACCTTGTCCAGGCTTCACTTCCGGTGTAAGGAACACACATATCATGATCCCCACTGACAGAAGATTAAAGTTGGGAAAAAAATCATTAGTAGTGGAAGATATTCCTATTTGATGTCATAAAGAACGCAGAAGTGGTTATTTTACTTGTGTCTGTTTACATAGATATATGTAAACAGACACTATCTATGTAAACAGACACAAGTAAAATAACCACAAGTACGTCCTTGTGACAAATCTCCAGCCCTTTCCACAGAACTCTTTTTTTTGTCTTCTCTTTATTCAATAGAATCTCCACTTTCCAAATGATCAATAAGAGGATAGATTTCCAATTGGTTGATGGTTGAAACCTTGGAAAATGTTAGGTATATGTGGAGTATTTTTACCCATGTGACCCATTTATTGAGTGTGTGCGAGTAATTTGCTCCTAATAGGTCTTCTAAAGCCTTAGTCAAGGGTAGCTCCCATGTTTGCAGGACCTTTAGTATTTAAAATGGAAAAAAGGCAACATCTTCTTATCTACATTATATATAGTCACTAGCTATGAAGCTAATTTCTGGAGGCGTAAAGAATTAAGTTTTTCTGATTCATCTCAAAATGGCATACTTCCTTAGGGACATGATATATTAAAAATAATAATAAATCTCAATCACCAGATCACAGGACCTATATATATATATATATGGTGGCTGTACTTCCTGACGGGCTCTAATATGATCCGATTTATAAGTTAGCGATTCACATGGCATCATCAAATGATACAAGTTTCATACTCGTGGTACAACACTATTGTGAGGTGACGACATACGCCTTTCACATATGAACTTTGGCTCTGTTCAAAAGCCACTTAACTTGATTTCGGATTTGATGCCTGAGCTTCTATTAATGCTTGAGAAACAACCCTTTGCCTCTTAGGTTAACACTATGAATTTCCCAGGAAAAGATGTAAGCAAAGACTAGTAGTTAATGTTGCACATGAAACACTACCTGAATATGAGTGCCCGGAAACCACGGGAAGTGAGGTTCCTGTGATACTTGATCATGCTCCCAGTGTCATGCTTAAATAAAATTCTGTCCGTGCACAACACCCAATTGCCGGCCACACTCGCCTATTGTAACAAATCCAAGTTAGTAAATCACTGCTTTATAAGCTTTCAAAAGTTGAGATGGGTGAAACTTACTTGTTCAGCATGAATTGCTTTTCTAACTGTTTCATCATTCAGCCATGCAGTTGCAACTTCATCATCCTGAATTTTAAAATCTAGTGATAAAATAATTTAAATACGAACAAGTCCTACCTCGAAACTAATACAAACTAATAATGGAGAGAAATATACAATTTTGCATAATTTTATACTGAATGGGGCATCATCGTACACTGACAAGCAACACGTAAAGTAAGAAAGCAAATTTTGGGTTTTCAATTCTTGAAATACGGACAGCCAATTATTGGAGAGGGAATTTCTTGGCCACAAAAGGCATATAAAGCATTTTAGTGGATAAAAATAAAAGGGTTGGCTACAAGTTCACTATGGTTCTTGTTTTCCAGTCTGAGAGGCTACTCAAATACACTTTTGGTTCTGATCAAGGCTTCTTTAAATTGGAACTTTTTTTAAGAATCATGTGCAGACACACATATATACGTACATTAAAAATATAAGAAGAATTAGCATAATAAGACTTTCACAGGATCATGACATGTGTCATAACCATTTTTACAGGCACAAATCAATTAGATTTTTTAGAAGAATTAGCATAATAAGGTGTGCTTACTCTATGTGATTGTGATTTGTGAGAAAACTATTGCAGAAACCGATATATAAAACAACAGAGTACTTACTGTGCATGGGACATTTCCACTGTTAAGAAGTTGTGGCCAAGTTGGAACAATTCCATCTCTCACCGAAGCTCTTAATGGCCATGCACGGCCAAACATTCTTGTTCTCACAGGAAGAGGTCTTTCTGTCTCCCCCAATTTCCTAAAGCTTGGTGGCAATCTCGTAGTAACCGTTGTGATTTTATTATCTGAGCCATGATAGCATGGTTCAAGAATATCGTATATGTTTAAACCCGAGATTTCCTGCACTCGGTCAAAAAAGAAGTGAAATGACAATGCATATGATGCTCTCTTTACCAGAATAATAAAGAGCAGTGTCTTACTCTATCAACTTTCAGAAGTTTGTTTTCACAGGTGTCACTTGCAGGATTATAAAAATTTCCTTCACACTCAGTAATAACCTCCTGTAACATGTAATAAGCAAATCATATGCATACAGAAATAAGAATAGGTGATGGAAGACGACTGTGTAATTGTGTAAATTAGATCATGGCATATGAAGCTCTGACATGTATAATACATTAATTACATTGTCTATGACTAATACATGGCATTTTATTATTATAGCTGATCGTTGGATCCAAAGAGCTAAAAGTAATGTAGATACATGTCTTTATGGCAGATAGTACAAGAGAGGTTTTAAAATAACTTAACCTTAATATCTATATTTTCTTTTTTTTTTAATGCCTGTGAAAATACATGCACCTGAAAAAGTTCATCCGAAATGAGGCCCATTCCATGTGCAAATGGAACAAGAGCATTACCATCAAATTTGTCATCTGTACATCCGTTTCCGACCATATAACCCTGTATTTGACATATTTAAGTTGCAGCTGAAAACCTAGGTTTGAGCAGAATAAAGTCCTAAATGACATACCTTGAAATTTACTACAGGCTTTACATTGGCATCAATACCTAGAAAAACAACTCGAACTTAAGATATGTAGTTTCCTCAGAGTATATGCAGATTCAAATATTAAAAAAAAGAAAATACCTTTGACCACTTCAAAGGAAAGAGTTGGTACGTATATTCCCGCATATGATTCACCGACAATATAAAAAGGGTTGACAAGAAACTCCGGGTACAGCTCAAACCACTACTCACACAAGAAGCAGTTAGCAGAAATTAGATGCTCGAGATAATTAAATAACGAAAAACAATAATAATAGTGGTTACACATCCTGTGCTATGAGGTAGCACCTTTGATAGGAATGCTATTCCTTATCTGGAACAATAAATCTTATGACCTATTTTGGAGTGAGTAAACACGCACCTCCCATTTTCTCTAGTGATAATAATAATAACAATAATAGTATAATAATATTAAGAGTAATTAGCAGTTTGCACCCTGTTTCTATGGGAGCTTTTTCAATTTAGTTTTAAATAATGTTTTTGGCAGATTGCACTTCTATGTTTCAAAAATTCAGTTCGAAATGCATCATTTTGACAAATTTCCGTTCGAAAAAAATTAGGTTTTTAACAAAATAATGATGACACTAAGTATATGTTATTTTTAGTTGCAATTTAAATTATATTTTATATTTCAAGGACCAACTTTTTTATAACCGTAGAGTGTGAGAAAATATGTAGACCTTACATATCTAAGGAATCTAAACTTTTAAAATTATATATTATTATATTTAGAGAAAATTTCTCCTAAGGTCATCCTTAGGTAAGTACCTAAGGTTATAATAATTTTATATGTAAAGCTCAGTGGCATTTTTGTAATAATAGAGTGCAGCCCCTTGTATTCACAAAAATACCCCTGATGTGCTATTCTTTTTCCTTTTAACCTTAGGTAGTTACCTAAGGTCATCCTTAGGAGTATTAATATATTTATCTTAGTGTTTAAGATAGATTTTTAACAAAAATATTGAATTAAATATAATCAACTATGTACCTTAAGGAGAAATTTGTGAGAGTCAATAGCAGTCTTTTGGTCTCCAGTAATGTAGTCACTCTCATTTCCGGAATATGAGAATCCAACACCAGCAGGAGAGTCTAAATATATGATGTTGGAGACCTAGAAGGAAAAAGCCATCAGCCAAAGATCTCATTGGGGGGGGGGGGGGGGGGGGGGGGCTCACTATGCAACAAAATGCATATTACTTAGGTAATTAAAATTATAACCTTGGACCAGCTGTAAGGATTGAGATGCAGTGTGGGATGGCTGTTCTGTGACTTTCCCTTTTCGAAATTGAAGGGACCTGCGGAAATATCATGTATATGATCTTACACATTATTCCAGAGTAGTTTTCCTTCCCTTTACCTCTTTTTTCTATTATTTTTGTATATGCTAGATGCAACCCAACCCAACTTTTTTATACAAAATATTTTATTGATTTAAAACATAATAAATATGAAAAATTTTATTAGCATGAAAGCCATAAAAATTGTAAAAAAGATAAAATCCAATAGTGCATCATGACATTTAGTTTAGAACTCAATTTCAAGAACCCTTATGGAGCTAAAGTTCATTGATAAAAAGACTTGAAAGTATTACTAGCCTTGACTTGGAACACCTTACACTAGTATTGAGCTTACAAATCTGAGAATATCGAATATGTTAAAAATGATATATAATCCAATTGAGCCATCTTCCCAATAGCTCGAGGTTTTAAGAGAGTTGGAAACTTAACAACATACAACTGCAATTATAGTGAACGACAAGTCAAATAACAAAACTCCAACGGCATGTAGTGGATCAGAAGGGAAGTGATCATATGATCATATCCAGACTTTAATCACAAAAAGAATCTAATCTACATTATCAACGAAGCACAAAGAAAAGTTTAATTCAAGTCAAACATAAATGAAAAATTAATTAAAGTGCACAAGTATAACAAGACAGATAATTAGATTCTGCATCAAACTTTCTTTGATGAAACCTAAATTATTATTATTCAGTGACATTAGTCAGAAATAGTAGCATTATCATCGAATCAATCTCATGACATATATTGCACAAGAATTTGAATACTGCATACCATGCTCATAAACGAAACCATCAAAGCTGGAGCAACCGGGGCCACCATTAAGCCAGAGAACCAGAGGATCCTCAGTCGGGTTTCTCTCAGAAAGAACAAAATAGTAAAACAATTGCTTGCCATCAGCTTCACCAATTGGCACATATCTACATGAAACAGTTGACCCAAAAGAACAATAAGCATCATCAAACAATTAATAAACCAATGAAATAGCATATTAGCATTTAGTATTAGCAATATGAAAAAAAAGATTTAAAAAAAAATAGAGGACCCAGAATAGTGTTTGGAAGGAAAAGTTCCATTGAAACCAGGAAGATAGGTAACTAAAGCATCTTCAGGAGCAGATTGTATCAACACCAACAAGCATACTAACATATATATTATGAACACTAATGGGGTTGACAAAAATGTAAATATAGCCATTAAAAGTGAGCTCAAATGGAGAGGAGGAAGATAATGAATTGAGAATGGGTTAGGTTGGGGGGTTAATACGAAAGTGTTGTTAGTGGGGTTTCCATATATATATATATATATATATATTACTAGTTCTTCTTCTCCTCGTCTCTCTTGCTATAATGTTAGTAATTAATTAGTGGGTCGTCCTCCTCAAGCTCAAATAAACTTTTCTAAAGCTACCTTACAAGCTACTTAAACTTAAGTGGACTCCATTTCCTTGTGTGCTCCTGCTGAGTGGCTAAAAACAGGCCTCAAATTTAGAAAGAAAAATAAATCGATAAAAATATTATAAAAGTTAAGCAGTCACGTAACGTAAAATTATACAAGTGTACGAGATATTCGGTTAATAACCATCATAAATGAGTTACGATCAATAAATTGTGATTGTAATTGAGTCATGCACACCTAAAAATTTTAAAACTCTGAATTGCTAATTTCGTATCCAAATGATTTCACTCCCTTCTATAAAGTTAGCATGCAAGTTCTTTTATAATCCATTCGAAATATATATCATTGTGTTTCATTATTCTCATGTCGAGTACATTTTAGAAATTAAAATAATTGTTATAATTATTATATCATGTGTAACTTGATCAGTCATAACAATGTTATTCTAGTTCAAATATGAAATTGCAATATTAATATACATCTAGTATATACTCGTAGTGTTGCAATTCAACTTGTAGTATGAATTTTGTCAAAAAAAACTTATATTATGAATGTACAAGTATTATATTATGCTATGTTTTGAATTGATTCGTCCGCCAAACAAATGATAATCTGAAATTGTCCTTGTTATTTATTCCGTAGTTTAGATTCGAGAAGAACGTGTCCTCTTTCGGCCACATTATATGATAAAATTTTTAATGTGACTCGCAGAATTTCATAAATTTTATCCGCAAATACCTGAAACAAAATATAATGTTTAAACGTTTCCCAATTGACAAAATTTTTAATGTGACTTGCCGTATTTCATAAATTTTATCCGCAAATACATGAAACAAAATATAATATTTAAACATTTTCCCAATTGATACATTGTAAATGGATGGTATATGGCATATTGGCCGGAACGTGAGGGTGGGTCGAACTATTACGTGTCTGTTTGTTTTATTTTATAAATTGAGTTTATAAGTTAAAAAATGTATATATATTTTGAGGAGTAAACCAGCCCAATATATCTGTTGTTGCAAGTTTGTTTGTGTTTTTTTTGTTGGGTTAGTTTATTTATGTGTGCGAGGAGACTGACCGTCAGTTTAAGACTTTTGGGGTCATCCTTATGTTATTTTGGCCCCGTTGAACAATCTGGCCATGGATCACATTGCACCCTATATCCACAGTGCACAATCTTTTGAATACTACAATATACTCGTGTTTTACTAAGAAAAAGAGCCCAAGAGAAACATATTTAGTAAGAGGCTACGAGGTAAAGTAAATGCTCCCAGGCCCAATAATAAAGAAAGGACTAAGAAGAAGAGAGTTATAAGTTACAAGAGGATCTGTGAGACGGTCCGTAAACACGTTCCTAAGTGAAAATATAGAGAGCATGATAGAAAATAGAGTTTCAAAAGATTCTTAATGACTCCTAAATTTCTTAGAAGTCTACTCTCTCTCCTCTATTTTAGGAGTCACTGCATGATTCTTAACTTTTTTATATTATTAAAATATTCATTTCCTCCAAATTTTTAATAGGTTCCCACTACATGACACATCTTTGAATTTAAAATATGAATAAAATATAAATAAAGAGTGAATATAAAAAGTATTGTTGGAGTTGACTTGCTAAGAGTTTAATATTTTATAATATATTTAGGAGTGCACTATGAGTCTTTTGAAGATGTTCTAAAAGACATGGAGAGTTTCCCCATAATTGTATTTGTACGCCTGCTAAGTTAGGTGGCAAAGAGATGAATGTGCCAACTGCCATGCCACAAGGCAAATTAAGCATGCTTAGGGAGAACAAACTCACAATAATCATAGATGATTAGTTTGATCAAGCCATGCTGTGAGCATATTCTGAAACCTGAAATCAATGAATAAACTAACTTAATTGTCACATAATCCTTTTGTTAATCCTCGTTAACATTAGGCTAAACTCTAGCTGTTTAAAGAATTGAAGTGCAAACAAATGGAGAATGTTTTGCGGTGCAACAGACACAGACATATTTGCAGACAAGATTAAGAATTTAACATGGTCAAGTTGGCAACTTTTGACCCAATAAGATGCACATCTGCACTAGCCGTGTTCACAATAGGACAACCAAACAACCATCCTCACACCAAAACTAATATTATACAATAACATTGTGCGTATAAATCTGGATTTGGTAATGCATGTCAAGATATACATACTAATTATATACGTATTTAATGACAATTCATAGCTTAAATGGTTACTTTAGCAGACGATTATGTAATATATTCAGAGGTAGTTCGGTTCATGGTTAATGAGTCCCGTTAACGAGTAGTGTTCAAGACTACAAGTACCCTTCATTCCCAATTAGCATTCAAACACCCCTTATAATAGAAGCTAGTACAGTGTTGTCTCATATTCACATGCTATCTTCACAAGTTTCACAAAATAATTGACACACACACTCATTCAATCTTGAATTATTACTATTGGTGAAATAATAATAGTGTTATATAGGACCAGATCCTTTTGGCATTAATGGTAGGGGGGGTCTATGTAGATCATCAGTACAGGGTAACTGGTGGTGAGAAATGAAAACCATTCCTTGGATTCATCTGCCCTGCCTGCCATATCTAAATTCTCCACCGCTAGAGTTGCTTCATACATGCCTAGTTTTAGCATATACATACTTATACGTACTTTGGATCTCTTATTTATCATCCTCCTACTTATCATCCTCATGCTTATCAGAAATATCATCCCCTAGGCCCAGCTACCTACATCTCCTTCACCAGTCGGCAACAAACTATCCTACTCTTTTCAATGAAAATCCATCCATTTTTACAATTTTATTGCTTATAACTAAATTTATTTATGGCCACACTTATGGTTGGTTAAACCATGTACCGTCAGCCAATTATTTTATTTTATTAGAACAAACATACAATTGAACCTGGCATCAACACTCGGCTTAGAATAAGAATGTCCAATACAACCATATGGTCATTAGTATAAATCGTAGCCCCTAATTATTTATTTTATTTAAGCATTATTTAGATTTTGTTGCTGCCCAAAAAACTAACTCGAGTAAGAATCGATTATTTAGATTTTGTTGCTGCCCAATTCAAATGTCTTTTTTTGATTTTTCAGAATTAAATTACCTAAATTTTAATAAAAATATATATATATATTACTGTATCTAATTATAAAAAAAACTAATATATATTATTATATTATTAAAAAATATATTTAATTTATTTTAAATTTTTAATCTTTAATCAAATTAAACATAAAAAATCAAATAAATCACCTGAATTGAAACAAAGGGTAGTCAATTAAATTCGTGAGGATTTAATTTACATCAATAAGCTGCTATTATATACAGTATTTATTTATAAGTACATTTACATCCATTATATATAATTTAAAAATATAGAATTAAATTTATTAAATATATTAAAAAGAGTTTTAATTGTATATTATTAATAAGAGGGTTTAAATTGTATTTAAGTTTTTTATTTTATTTACTTCTATTCTCTGTCACTGCACTCATTATTCTCTCTCTCTCTGCTTCTACTCCTTCCTCCACTCCCCTTAAACCCTAATCCCAAATTCCCCACCTCCAATCCCACAAAAAAAAACACAAAGTGGTATGCTCTAAAATTAATTTTAAAAAAAATTAATAAACATGAATAATCCTCATTTCTACATAATACTACTAGTCTCAGCTCTTTCATTTCCAACCCAATTATATGCTCTACATTCCTCTGAATCAGTAACAATATATGATTTACTCAATTCTTACAAGTTACCCAGGGGTTTATTCCCAGAGGGTGTTAAAGACTTGAGCTTTGATGATTCTGGAAGATTCCAAGTTTATTTAGACCAGCCCTGTAATTCTATGTATGAGAATGAATTACACTATGATCGAAACATTTCAGGGGTTTTGACTCTGGGTAAAATTGATCAGCTTTCGGGTATTTCTGCTAAAGATTTGTTCTTGTGGTTCCAGGTTAAGGAAATTCGGGTTGATCTTCCTAGTTCTGGATTGATTTATTTTGATGTCGGTGTTGTTTCTAAGCAATTCTCTTTGTCTTCTTTTGAAACTCCTAAAGAATGTTTGGCTGTTCAATTTTCCGACTCGCCAACAGACATTCAACAGCCTCCTGCTGCTGCTGCTGCTGGTTATAAGGTCTTTCTACCTTAATGCTCGTAGATTACTGAATTTATTGAATACTCGTATTATAAGCTGCAATGATTTTTGATGAATTGTATTTGACTTTGATTCTGAATTCTTGGTTTTCGCTTCTAAATTATCTGCAGTTTTCCTGTTTAGTGGTATGTGCTTCAGGGTTTGTGTTTTTGTATTGACTTTAAGGCCTGTCATCTTGGATGTATGTAATACATTATAAATTGAAGATTAAAATATATATTCAGACATGAGTTGATATTTTTGGCAAGTTTGTAGCTTTCCTGCCCTGCTATATAATTTTTGTTGTAGATTATTTGGGTGACAATGTGATAGGAGAGAATCAAGAAAGGACCTTGGAACTTACATTGTTACTCACCTAAAACAAATAATTCATGTCAAAGAAAAAAGTTTGAATTTTCACTTCAGTATCTTTTTGTTTGCTGGGATAACGGGATTGGTCCTTTTCAATTTAGGTTTATTGTTTTTTGAAATCTTTTGTTCTTTCCATGTGAGGCTCCCACACAGTGCACAGATTGAAGTGATAGTTTGCAGAAAAAAGTGAAAACATGTTGTTCTAAGAAATTATGGGCCAGTAGAATGTTTTGAATATTCAGTATGTATTTTCATCAGTGCATGTGACATAGAGCTTTAGCACCTTATAGAGGTTGTAGTAGTATATGTGTGGTCAGTCGATCATTTGTAGAAATAATTGAGCTGATCTATCTATTTGTTTGCAGAGTTCAGATGGAAATTTCAGACATCAACTTCATCACAAAGATCTGGCAAAGGCTGCTGTTTTCTAAGATGTCTAGAGTGATAATGAATAAAATTTTGAAACCGTTCAATCAAGTTCATGGGTATTTCATTCCTTGTACATGTGTCTTGAAAGAATTCTGGTTTAGCAGGTCGGTCCTATGTTTCACTTAAGTGTGCTTGCTTGTGGATTTTGATATATAGAATTAGGAGTCTGCAAGTCATCAAGTTAATTCCTGTTGCTTCAGCGGTTAGTGCTGGAAATTTGCCGGAGGAGCGTCTTCAATAGAAATGTGTCACTTCCAAACGGCCAAAAGGACATAAAAAAGCAGATGGCGAGAAGTTTTTCATTTATGTAAAATCCATTACAAGTATTTGTAACTATTTACTGCGATAAAAGTCATTTTGCCTTTCTTTTTTGTTGTGTGAATGTTTCTTGGCGAAGCATACATGATTCTTTGCTGTAAGCGTGGAACAAATAATGGAAAAAACTGCTGGGGTTTATTGAGACATGCTCTTTGGTCGAGTTATTAACAAGTGCTTCTTTTTTCCCAGTTGGTATCAGTTATTTTCCTGGGCCTAACCCTGCTGTAATATATTCAATCCAACAATAAATAATAATATATAGTTATAATCTGTATATATTATGGGTGCAAAAACTGTTTGCATGAGTAGTTGATATGGGAACAACCCTTAGGGAAAAGTGCCTAGATTTCTATTTCTTCACTGGTTGGTCGTTTAGGAGCGCTTATCTTCTATGGATAAGTCGTGATTTGGTGGTTGTCACAGATATAAGGTTTGCTTGCTATGTGGTATGGTGGCAGGGGATCGAGTCTTGTGGTCGTGGATATTTCCTCTTTCAGTGTGCTTTCTCTTGCGGCTGTGTTGTGATTGCTAGTAGGGAGAGAAGATTATGTCGATCCTATTCTGATCAGAGCAAGGGTGTGCTTTAGACAGCTAGTAGGTGGCTTAGTAAGTATGTTTTGAATGTTGCTCCGTTAATTTTGTTTTTCTGCATTGGTATACCTCCATTGGCAGGTTTGAGCTTACATTCCATAGCAGGGTCATTCTGAGGCATTAATTTCTTGCTTCTGTTTCTGTTAGATGCATTTGGAAGATTGATTGATTGATAGTTAGTGTTGTGTCACAGAGTGAGAGTGGTCAGGCAAGCTTGTACAGTTTGATTTCCATATGTATGTATTTCGGGGGAATAAACGGGCCTAACAAATTACACCGAGTCTTACTATTATATGACTCTTTTGGGCCATCAATAGATTCTTGGCGGACTCCATATATCCATGGACTACTCTTTCACCTTACCAATAATTGTAGCCTCAAGGTGAGGCCCAACTTAATATATATTCTCAATTGTTTCCATTAAAATATAAACAGGAATCTCATTTCAAATTAATCTTTTATAATAAATTAAAATATTTTAATTAGTACTTTTATAGAAAATCTCAATATAAAGAATTTATCCAGAAAGCAACACGGAGGAGGAATAAGCGATCGAAGTTCTTTTGTGTGTTAGGTTGAGTCATTGCAAATTAGAATAATGTCAATTAATTAATTAATCAATGATAATAATGCCGCAACTAATCCATTATAGGTTTGTAGATTTATTAGGCACGCACTTAATACTTTAATTAAAAATAAACATCTGGTCGATAATTGAGAACATAATGCATTATTATTTTGGACTAATCAATAATTTTAGTTGTTGACTAATTAGTCAACTAAGGTTTAACCCACAAATATAATAATACACAAAAAAAATTGATCTGAGAAATATTTGATAGCTTAGTAACAAAAATCTTACCTCATCAAATATCATATGCTAAGTCGGTCTTCTAACACGTTCAGAATTGAGAACTCATATTTAACTTAACATGGTATCAGAACTACAGTCGGGACTTTAGATTCAACCCCTGCCACCCCTAATATTGTTATAATTTATTATGAACATGAAAGTAAGTTATTGTTTCAAAGATGAGTGCCTGTAATCTATTCTAAACTCATAAATGAGTTTTTGAGTGAGAGAGAATGTTAAAATATAATATAAAATTCTAATAATTCGATTTTTTAACACTTTAAAGCTGTTTTAGGAGAACTTAACACAAATAAATCCGCATAAAATCGATTTTTAAAACTAAACGTTTGGGTGAGGATTGAGAAAATGATGCATTATCATTTTGTCACAATAACAAGTTTTGGTTGTCTAGCTAACTCAGCAAATCAACTAGGGTTTTGCACAAAAAAATTGATATTATCTTCATTTCTTTTGTCATCTCCACATTCTTTAGACACGATTGAATTTTAAATTTATCAAAAATAAAATAACTATAATACATAAATATGCGAGATTATTAAATCCAAAATAAAAATCATTTCGCCCTATCTTTGATTTCAATCCTCTTAACTAACTAATTAAAAAGAAAAGTATCTTGTTTAATTAGCAACAGCTTGTCTTACGAAAACACACACATCTGGCTCGCATTAGTTAGCCAAACTATATAATTAAACAATTGATCCCGGACAATTAACAACCATATATATGCTTTCACATATGGCAATGTATAGCCAATATTGTAGTGTGACTCCTTATTAATTATAAGATCTTTGATCAAATAATAATTAGTTTGTCCAGTTAATTTATACAAAAAAAACAATATATTACACAACTACAAGTAAATTAATTAGTGGCCTATTTGGGAACATATATGGATTTCATTTGAAATCATGTATTTGATCAAATGACAGATTTGGTTAATCATAAGAATTTTGATTGGGATTTCATTTGAATTTCAAGGCATTCCCATATGAAAATTTGAAATGGTAACTCAAATATCAAATTCTACCATTTCAAATTTATTATTTGAAATGAAATTCAAGTTCCCAAACAAAATTTACTGGAATTTAATTACTTGTTTCAACCTTAATTATGCAGTTATTTAATTTTTTCTGCCAGAACATCTCAAGAATTTTGATGTGTCAAGAAAGAGAGAGGGATAAGGATAGCCCCCTACACACACATATATATAAAAGACAAGATCATAATTATATATAGAGAAAGAGAGAGAGAGAGATCCAATCACCATATATATATATATACATCGTAAAGCAGATCCAAATTACATTCTGATGAATTATATTAAAGCAAAAAAAAAAAAAACATTGTGATGGCAATTAATCTATTTATACATATACATCTTGCAAGTTACACACACATATATATGTATGCCCTGAAATTACCTTTTTCTGATCAAACCCCGTATCTTTTCTCTCATGTATATGTCTGTTTTGTGTACACAAATATATACAACACTAACAAATTAAAACACTGTAAAGTATACAGAGATATACATAAAATATACATTAAAAACTTCTTCCACCATCGCCGGCCCTTAAACGAAGAACATATATATAGTTAATTAACTATATGTTTATTATCAACATTTCGTTAATAATTTATTCTAGTCACACTCAATCTGGGACTGTTTAAGCACTTGTGAGAAGAAGAATGAGAAAGAGAATACTATAGGTATACAACATACACTATTACGGAATATATCATGTTTCGTAAAATTTTAAGGTGTTGGAAGCGAGTTTAACAGAATCGTATTATTCAACATA
This sequence comes from Oenanthe sinensis, assembly GCA_028671895.1. NCBI lineage: Eukaryota > Viridiplantae > Streptophyta > Magnoliopsida > Apiales > Apiaceae > Oenanthe > Oenanthe sinensis. The sequence continues at coordinate 46,718,565 of CM053806.1, read as the reverse complement.
TATATTACATAAATATGTTGGTATACAATAATAGATCAATCAGATTCAGGAAGCTGAGTAAAGATGAAGAATATCTTTCATAACCTCAACTTGGGTGGTAAGGCACTTTATATAATGTGCAGTTTCCTCCAATAAGCTCTTCATATCCAAATCTTCACCACCGGGAACTATTTCTCTCAGCTCTTGTGTTTCTCCAACATCCTCCCTACGCTGAATTTTTTTAGGGTTTCCAATATTTTCTTTATTAAACCTGTGCACAGATCTTCTTTGTCGACGCCTGCCAATCTTCGAAAGCATGGCCCGACTCCATGCTCTTTTAGACCCGACTGTAGCTGCCATGGACATATTAGCAGCATGTTTAATCTCAAGAGATCTTCTACACATGTCTCTTGATGAAGAACTACCAGTAGTACTAGTGGATCTAGTTAAATACCCGGTGTTCACTTGTTTTAGGGTTCGAAGAAACCGATAGGTGAACCTTGTTTTGATGGAGGAGTTATATTTAGGGTTTATGAGTGTTGGATTCATGATTTATATGCTTTGTATATAGTTGGAGACTTGGAGCAAAATTTAGGGTTTCTGACACAAGAATAAAATATTTTCTTCTGACACAAAGGGGCCTCTTAACACCGAGAAGCGAGGACAAAAGTGATTCACTCAATTCTGACACAACATGTGTGTGTATATATAACAAGCTCTATCTCTATGTATATATGTATATATGTAATTTAATTAATTAATTATGTGTGTACATACACTCACAAGCATGTAATTTTATACCGTATGTAATATCTTAATTTGCACTATTTACACAACTTTAACAAATGTATATAGAGAAATGTGGTGATTGAAAAGTCAATTCAAGAATGAAAGTGTGAATAGCTAGAAATTTAAATGAAAAAGAAAGAAGAGATTAGATATGGGAGGTGAACAAATGGAGGAGACTTAAGAATCAATCTCCTTTTAATTATGTGGATAACAATAATTATACGTGGTTATGATAATTGATTAGTATCTATCTACAATTACTCTATTATTAAAGTGGAAGAGAGAGATATATAGTTGATTCTCGATTGGTTAACAGGTTAATTAAATATATAAAAAAACAGTTATTAATTTTTTTAAATAATATCATCAACGTCTAAATTTCAAATCATATCAAAATTAAATATTTATATTTTAGTTACGTGATCTAAAAATACAAAAAGTTCGAATCTAAATATTTTATATATTATTATATTTTATTTTATTCAATTTTCATTTTATGCGGGAGAAGTGATAACATTACATTCAATGAATATAAATGATAATAATTATGATAATATAATTATTTTTATAATATAAAATTATAAATATTAAAAGGCATAGCTTATTGATTATAAACTAGTATTATTAATAAGAATATGTTGGATCTATCATTTTCAAGATTTGTGGATTTAGAGGGTGAAAAGGGATTAACTCTAGATGTGGGGCTTGAAAGGGCCAACCACCATATGATCGCACATGGTTCCATTACCCACTTGGTTTATGTGGTGCTCATATTTATCATTTTTTTATTTGAAGAATAAAAACAAGCTAGTAATATAGCATGAGAATATTACTAAGGGCTATTTTCCTGTCTTAATATTGTTTGATTGAAAAGTCACAACAGGTGACTGTTCGAATCAAATTTCGAGTATTTTTTAAAAATTGGGTCAAGTCTCAATTCTAAAATATCATGATTTATTGATACATTAGTAATAATACTCTTAATTTTTTCTATATTAAATAAATTATCTCAATTTACTTGAACGGATCAGAATGGGGTGTTACACAACAGCAGGACTCTTGGCTAGGCTAGGGGGGTTGATATATAATTGTTTCATCTCTTTCGTATGTAGTAGACAACAAGTATCTAATCAGTTCAATCATCGCCCGATTACAAGAATATATATAATATGATCGGAGAATCAGTTCAAATTCCTGCTATGGTTAAGTATTAGTGAAGTTTTGAGTTCGTTCCGCGTACATAGCCACATAGGTTATTTATATGATCGCTTAAAAAATTAACTCTAAAATTAAAAAAATAGAAGTAATTTTTTTATTAATACTACAATTTTGAAATTGTAATTATTAACAATAATTTGTTTCCATGGGTAGAGAGTAGCTCAATGTAGAGATATCAAAAATATATTGAATAAATACTAATCAGTATTCTAAAGATCTAATAAAAAAAATTGTTTTCTAAATATAAAAGTTTAAATTTTTAATATCACAAAGTTTTATAATTTGATTCAGAATTTTGATTAAAAAAAATTATTTGCAACATATTATTATTGACGGTTGAGTTTCTAAAAGCATATTAATGATGTAAAAATATTTACAGTTGTATTTAATTTTAGTTTTAGTTAAATTTTCGAATTAATTCTTTTAACTGATTTTCTTTCTAAAAGAAGTTCATCTATAACTGAGTCAACTCGCAAAATTGCGAGTCCTCGTGTGGATTAAAGATGATCACGGAAAAAACCATATTATCTCCTTTTGTGTGCCGCCGTTGCCGTCTCCAACTCCGGTCGGTGGTGGCCCTTCTTAGTTTTGTTATTACTTATTCTTCAATAAAATCGTGTTTTACATTTATAAGGTTCGAAAAAATCCAGTTTTAGATCTATTACGGTTAAGAGTTTGAATTTTCAAATAAAAATCAGTTTTGGATTCAAAATCTCCGCCTAACATCATATCAAAATTTGGTGTCAATTCGAGATTTTTGAATTTTTAGGTTTTTTTCGTATCGCTTTGTGCGAGTTTTTTTATTTTTATTTTTGTTTATGTTATTAGTTGTATCACTTTATGCGAGTGCTCGATCTTGTGTTTGATGTATTGAAAATGAATTATATGGTGTATTGGGAGATCTAGATATTCCATATCAATAACACTTTCTGCATGTGGTGTCCGGGATGTATATAGCTGTGGTGTGCTTGGGACGATGGTCAAAATCGCATGTGCTCAACTCTCACAAAAAAAGTTTATTCATAACATGAGACATTTGATACCTCTAAGTTCAGTTTTTGTAACTGATATCGCACTTTCTATAGAATTACTGTAAGGGTCAATTGTGAAGATATTGTTTTCGGGGAAGATGTAGGATAGATTATTCGGGAGACCATTGAAGTCATTTTTAATTTTCAGAATACTTGTATTCAGTTTGTTAAGCAATCCGGAAACAAAACAGATTTTGCTCGTTTATTTGTTTTTCAACCTGGTTGCATGATCAGTCGGGGGTTTGTCCAATTAAGTATCTTTCAAATTATTAATGAAATCTGCATTTATTTTTTGCAAAAAAAAAAGATGATCACGGATATTTCTTTAGATGATAATTGCGTTTTGTTAACGCGTTAAACATGAAAATTAAAGAGCATCTCACTTTAGTTCCATTATCTTCAATAATATCTCTCTTGTCTCTATATATACATTGTTATGTATATATTTTATTTTGCTACGCGTTGCCATAGTCGTCTTCTCTCCTCCCGGACCATGAAGAAAAGAATACTTTCCTTTATTAAGTGGAATATCATCCAAGTAATTGTCTTTTGTAATGTGCAGGTTCAAATAAATGCAAATATATATATATATATATATATATATATATATATATATATATATATATATATATATATATATATATTCGAGTAAGCTGAGCTTCATCGCTGTATATCCATCAACAGCATGAAAAAAATATAAGAAACAAAAATACGGGTGCGGGGATTGGAATACAGATGCGCAGTATAAAGACATACAAATTCGATAAATATAATAATATAGAAATTCGGATACAGAGAATACGACATATATAAATATAAATTTTTATATATGCAAATATTCTCTCCGTCCTAAAACTTATAAATAATATATATATAAAAGCTTATAACCCGTGCGAAACACGGGATAAATGACTAATATTTAGGTAAATTTATTTTTTATATTATATTTTATTGATATTTACTATAAAATTTTATAACGTTGAGAATTTATGTTAATATAATACTCCTAGAATATTATCCGTGAATAGTTATATAAAAATAGGACTATTTAGAGTTGTATGTTATTATATAATGATATTTATATATTAATATTCATAAATTTTAATAATATATTAAATAAAAATTATAGGATAAGTACGATTCTTAAAGTAGAAAATTTATACTATTATCCGTGAAGAATTGTATAAATGGAAGACTATCGGGGATTAGAGTTGTATATATGATATATATTCTTTTTAAAATTAGATTTTATTAAAATTGAATGGTTAATATCGTTTTTATGGCTCATCTAAAATTAGACGGTTATAAACTTTTTTATGGTTTACCTTGGATCAAAACTTTTAATCTTCCAGCTATAATAATATAGTATAGATGGTTGCACTGCATAAAAAACACTCTTATATAAAATATAATTTTTTGTTAATATCATGTTGGATTCTATTTGTATTCATAAAAAAACATAATTGATGTAAAACTTAGAATCTAAATGAGTTTTTATGCAAGATTCTAAAGTGTTATTTTTTGTTCTTTTTATATAAGGGTGTTCTTTATGGAGTAATGACACACACACACATATATATATATATATTAAAACCTCTATAAATTAATAATATCGGGACCCGAAAATTTTATTAATTTATCAGGATTATTAATTAATCGAGGTAAAAGACGTATTGTTACTATTATGTTGGATGTTAATTGGGATCAAAAATCTGTATTGAAAATATTAATTAATTGATATTTTAATATATATATATATATATATATATATATATATATATATATATATATATATATCGAATTAAATATATAATATATCTATCTAAAATACAAAATATAAATAAATTATATTTATTTTTTGCAAAAATGAATATGAGTATATCAATATTTTGTATTTTGTTAATAAAAACATATACATAGTTTTATAAAAATAATCAGTTTGAGTTACATTACTTTTGAGTTTTGACTATAATTTTTAAAATTAAAATTATCAAAAAATCCCCGTATCCAATACGAAAATATGCGTGCAGAGATATTCGACACCGAAATATAACACGTAACTCAAGTTAAAAAAGTTCATCATGATCAATCCAGCTAATACATATATATTTCCAGGACCACAACTAGCTAGCTGCAATCTCTAGCGAGTCTAACCTAATATATAAAACTTCTTATAAATTTCAACTACCGTATTGCAAGTTTGAGTCGGAAGAAAGTACAACGACCCAGCCAGCTGCCTGTTTAATCACAAATATTTTAGCCAGTGCCGTCCTGTTTAGTTTTAATATACATGTAGTGACACAGCTGCCAAAAATACCATAAATAAGTTCAAATATTATTATTATTATTATATATATATACACCTAGTTCTTGGAAATTCTTCTTTCTCTCCCAAGTGAAATGGGACAGCACTTAATCTACGTACTTTAAATTATCTTGCAGGTGAATAAATACTACTGTACTATTATTACCAGTAATTTGTACTAAACCTAGTTAACAACTACTCATGCCAGCATGCAACATCTAATTAAGATTACTTTTAAGAGCATTATCATGTTTAATCATCTATAGTCTTAGCTCACCTAACATAATAATGAAGGTAGATTATTGGCAAGGTTACCTCAATATAGATATAGACTATCTAACATAAAAATTCAAAATAAAAAAAAATCAAATAAACTTGAAGATAATGCATTTGTTGCCTACCTATAATGCTAAGAGTCGTGATGACTACTAGGCTACTGATTTGACATTGCACTTTCCCTAAGTGATAGAGTCAGTTGATTTCAAAACCTAGCTAATTACATGTTTCATGTATTTGCTCGTAGATTATGAAGGTTAATGATATATGCTGTTATTGAATAAGTTAATCATACCATGCTACTACAGATGAACCTCAACGTACGAGAAATAACCCATCACTAGTTAATTAGTGATAAAATTTGAAGATTGATATATATATATATATATATATATATATATATATATATATATATATATATATATAGAATTTTGATCAAGAAAATTTTAAAGTGAAAGGTTCGAGGGAGTATAGGGTATGTTTAGCATTGTTGTAAAAATATTGTTTGATAAAATTTAAAAATATTTTTTTGTAAAAATAGTTTTATTTTAAAAGTTGTATTAGAGAACTCGTTATTTAACCTTTTGGACGGGGGTTTTACCGACCACATTTTTTACTGCGATACAATAATTTCAAACAGAGCCGTAGCGGTAGAAAATTGATGCCACAGTTCCCTTTTCACAATTCTCGCCCGGGGATAATTAATCTCCGTAATTAAGATGCAATATGAGTTAACTGTGTTTAATTAAAATGCCACACATTACACATGCACATGTCTGAGAAAGACAGTAGCTGCTAGTACTAGACTACTAGCTATAGCTAGAGTGTGTATGTACATACGATAACAATAGGGTGAAAAACTTTTTAACGTGAAAATCACGAAAACATTCATTAAATTTTACAGAATCATAATAAAAATTGTTTAGATAAATTCTTTATTATAATTTTATAAATAAAATTATGGTTCTAGACTATTTTTTTATTATGATTATGTAGAATTTAGTAAAAAAAATCACCATTATCACACTAAAAAGTCAACAGAGTCTTATATATATATATACAATTAAATCAGATTGGACCGGAAAATAGCGATTTGTATTTAAATCAAACCTAAATCAAATCAAATCGCTTAAAAAACCGTAAAAAGCGGTTTGTCGGTTCAGTTTAGTCTGGTCGATTTGATTATTTTTTGCTCAACCCTAGTTATTACGCTAAAAAGTTCGCAGCGGAGTGTTATACATGTATATATATACACGTTGACAACATGGAGTCGCGAATAGGTATAGCTAGTCTCAGGGCCACCTTGTTAATATTATTATTATTTCATTATCCTAGCTGCTTTATAAATCCCTTGTAACAAAATAGTGGGTAACTAATCAGTATTTTGTATATGACAAATTGAATGATAAAATGCATTTAAAGAAAGGGAGGAGGAAAAAGCACAATTAATTATCAAAACACGCACGCTTGGGTTGTGATTATTCCGTAAGCTAATTGGTGTTGTTTGATAGAACATGGTAGGACCTCATTTGTCTATAGGTTTGCATACAACTTTATAATTAAGTTTTAACAACATTACCAACACTTTTAACGATCGTGATTAGTTATAAAGACTTTTCTTAATTTTTTTTATTCACACCTTATTTAACCCATGTGTGTGTGTTAGGGGATCAATGTGAATTTTTTTTATGAGATGTCTCTTATAAAGGAATATATAGGAACTCAATTTTGATAACGTCTACGTGCCAATGCCATTGGCCATTTGATTTAACGGACTAGGAGAGACTAGTTTTTTATTGTTTGCTTAAGTTCTTGGCCACTTTAAACTCAATCCTGAACAGGGGTGAGTGCAACAATGCGCCTTTATAAAATGCCGAGGCATACTTTGTACATTGATAACAAATCCAACAAGACTTCAAATTGTTAGTCACCTCATCTTGCATTCTCTCAAGCTAAAATCAAGTGATGAAAAAACAGTTACAAGTCTGGATGATGCAGTTGATGTTCCCATTAATCTTTACTACTGAGAAACAAATTGCTTAAGTGTACTGGAAAACAGAATTTATCGATGTCATCGTTCCTTCATAGTTGCGATAATTAGTGAGCTCGATCACTTCAAGAAACCAAATATTTCTGGTGTGTTGCATTTTAGCTTCCTACACTTCCGTATTACACTTCTGAATTGGAAGAGTTATTCAGGTTGAGGGGTGCAATTACTACACGTCTTTAACATATGGGAATTGAAGAATCAAATTCTGAGCATTTTGCATCTACAAAAAGAAACTCCACTTCTGAGGGAATGGGTAAAAAAGCTTCGTGAATGGCAGCTTGCTCACCCTTCTGGGTCTGCAAAGGAGTGCATTGAGTGGATGAAACAAGCTCCGTCAAAGAATACGAGGAATATTCACTCTCTTTTTATTTCTGTCTTTCATGTTTTTTATGTTTTGGCTATGGTAATTTCAAAAAAATTTAAATAGTCACACACACTTGAAGGGTATCCACTAGTATACAAATTACAATGCTCGCTATAAGGAACGCTCATTAGCAGGTTCTTTCACAACCTTCGTAAGCAAATAACTTTATCACGATAAGAATCAAAAACGTCGATATTGAAAATATTAGTTTAGCAAACTGTAAACTTGACTAAAGTTTTAGAATTGAGATTCCCAATGGCGCAACTGGATACATGCAGTATCACAGCTCCCCGACCAAATCCCAGGCCCAAATTTATTTAAAATGGTACCTTAGCATGAATTATTAAAACAAATCTCCTAATAGCCCCCATCAAGACTATCACGATTTCTCACCCTTCTTAAATCTGTAATTATGTATAAAATTATAGCTTTACATTCTGGATTGGGTAAGAAAAAGTGAGAGAGCATATATGCACTAGCGATATATAAGTTGGTCTTGAAATTACCTATTCTGCCTACAAATAATCTCAGGGTCAAGAACTCGGTCAAAATTGTATAGACGTATCTGGTCTAGTATTTGGCACCTGCCATGGAAATGGCTAGAAAGCTATTTCCTGAAGAACTTGAAGAGTATTCTGATGAACCTGCACAAAAGGTCACGTATTTTAGAGAAGGCTGAAGCTTTCACTGGAAGGAAGGTCTATTTTCCACATTATGAGCAGCACATGGTTTACAAAGATGTGATATTGGAATGATGATCCCTGTGTAGTCAATCTTGAGATGCACAGATCTGACAACAGGTTCTAATAATGAAATGCCTTATTTTAAGGACTAGTTGCTATGAAATTAAATCTATGGGAGCAGATTATATTGAGAAATGAAGCAAGTTTTTCATAAAATCAGTAAAAACATGTTATTTTGGGAAACAAGTGTTTTCAAAGTTTCGTGTGTCTTATTTCTTCTGCAATTGTGTGCACACAAAGACAAAAATATTTACCCATTCAAGATGCTGTGCGGTGATACCAGGGACATTTCCTGCATATATGCCACCTAGCACCTATAAATCCGACAAGAGAAATATCAAGAGAGAATCAGATAAACTCATGCATCACGTATCTAAGATGCATTTAACTTATATTCCCAGCTGAAAGCAATGTATATATGATGAAAAATAAAAATTGTGAAGTTTAAGCAAGCTGCAAGCTCATGAACTTTAAAACGACCTTGATGAAATTTACAAAGTCAATGTAGCTTGTTTATCCATTTCCTCTTTTGGTAACATTTAATGGAGTTGTATGTTACCTTGGTTACGGTTTCCAGAAACATGCCTGGACGCACAGGCAATGGTTTGATCCCAGTAAGACTAGCCTGGATAACGTCAAGAGGGTCAAGCACACAGAAAACTAGCAAACTTGATTGGAAAATTAAATTTATAATAACCTAACTTATAACTCACCCTTCCAGTTCGACTTGATACTCTTCTTCCATTTTTACTTGCTTTTTCATCATCAGAATCCTCTGCCCCTTCATCTTTTCCTTCCATAACATTTTTAATCATCTCGCGCACAGTTTTCCCAGGTTTCAGAGCAACAAGTTTAGTTAAAAAGTACACCTGCAGTTGCAAAATTGGACCAATATTGTAAGTAGAACAGTATGCAGTAATTGTCGAAATGACAGAATTTTTAAGTAAACAGATAAGAATTTCAGGGTAACTATGTGTGCCAACAGAAATAAACTATAACCAGTAACAACACCAACAACCAATTTTGTGAATAAATATATGAACAAATAAATACCTCTGGTTCAGGGAGTGTACTTAAACCACGGTCATTTCTCTCATCTAGTATTCCACCTCCCATCATATTACGAGCTTCTTCTCTTATCAAAACAAGTCTGGCAAGCAGCTTTCGATCAGGAACAACAGGCCGGGTTTCCATTGTCTGCAAGGAAATGATTAGCTGGCAGAGATAATGCATATTATAGAGTAAACGGGAGGGAGTTCGGGGAGGGGAGAGAGAAATTAAGGTCTAACTAATTGGCACAACATTAAAGTACATGACACAATTGCCAGTTCTAGCTTTAACAAATTCGGCAACTTCAGCTCCATGCTAATTTGTAACACACGGTATCAATATATCTGATACTTCAGGAAGCGGAACCCACGCTCTACACCAACACCAACTCATGGCCAACTCGACTATGAAAGGTTAGTGACTATATGTTATATATATGAATAACATATCTTCAAATTCCAGGGTACACCAAGACATACCCTGGTTCTAACATAGCTCCAGCCCTGCTTATACTACCAGAAACAGTTTAACATGTGAATTCTGCCAACGTAGGACGAAGCCTTGGTTATTGGAAGCAGGGCTCAGTTTAAATAAGCAAAGAAATCAAAAGAAGAGCTGTTCTCTAGACTCTACCACAGATTATTATTTAAAATATGCAGTATGCTATCCACAATCCACATAGATAATAATTTAAATGCTTAATTTTTTTATCATGGCATCAGAGAAGTGCATGCAAGATGCAACTTTTCTTAGGTTAATACCTCTAGTAAATCATCAGCCTGGTTAGCTATATCATTTAAATTTGCTCCTGGAAGATGAACTTTTGTGCCATCCTTACTTTTAAATGCACCACCACCTGCGGCAACTCGTCTAAGTAACTCAAGCCTGCTTTCTTTCTGGGGAGTTCTACAGAGAAGTCCAATCACTTGAACCTGGAAAATGTATAAGAGAGATCTATCCAGCATGAGTACAAAGATGATACCCTTTGACAACCGACTATAAAGAACATTTGGTTAAGGCAAGTCCTTACATGTGGAGGGCATTTCTTTGTAAGATGTGACAACACGGTCTCCTTAATCACCTCCAAGAGTGCCTTGCGCTGGAAACATAATTTAGATATGATATGGCGTACATAGTTATATAATTCAGTCAAAGAAATGCAAAACGATGGAGCATTGGACTAGTAAGAGCAAGTCCAAGAGCTTACCTATTTGATGTCCTAAGGTGAAAAATAGGTAACATGTCAAAAAATTGCACTCCAACAATGTACTAGTGATTACCTAAATCACTAGGATATGGCTTTGGTTACCTATCAATAGGTAATCCCAAACCATTACCTATTTCATTTTTTTAGAATAAAATATTCTTTCCCTCCTTTTTCCCTTGTGTATTCCCTCTTTTTTTTTTTTACTTTTCCCTTATCTTTTACCTATTATTATAATAATAGGTTATGGATATAGGTATGATTGTTGGAGTTCACATGTTCTACTAGTTACCTAAATCACTAAGACATATTATTTTATAATTTTTATTGGTAACCAACTAGGACACTGTTGGACTTGCTCTAAGTACTTGCTGCAAATATGAAAAGTTAAGACATGACACCTTATCATCCTGGTCATTCTGAGCAAGTTGTATCATGTAATCTAGGGCCATCATAAATCCCGATTCCATCTCATCAACTCTCTTCCCAATCACTCCTTGTGCAGCCAACTGCACTGCCATCTCCTCGGATGCTTCATCCATGTTATCATCTTCCAACTGTATCAGTGCACATATATAAAACAAACTCCACCAACAAAACATAAACAATATAAAGATTTCTAGGATTACATAACATAAAGAACTGGCAAAGAAGAAGGATAATACAGATCATTAATTTGTAGATTTGCAATAAGTAGTACTTTAAAAAATGACGAGAGCAGCAAATAATGTGCTTACCAATTAAGAGTGAGGTTATCTAATTGAATAATAACTTTAAAATTTAGATTATTTGCCAATAATTAAATTATGTTGGGATGTACGAGTACCCGAACCTAAAGTGTGAGGTAAGATATTGGAATTAAACACAGGATTCACCTCGGAAATTACGTGTACTGATACACCTAGGTCTTACCCAATACACAAGTATCCTGGGGAAAATGTTGTAAAGCAAGCATCTTTACCCACCCTTATATTTCACTAAAAAGAAAAGTTGGAATTCGAGAGCTAGGGGGAAAGCTAGCAAGTAGACATGGGAGGTGTGTTAGATAAGTTTTGAAATTGAAATTACAGTAAAATTGGAGGGTAATTAAGAAACAACTAATATGATAAAGTAAACATAAAATCAACAAGTGGGAAGCATATGATATAAAATGAACAAGGGGTTGATGAGAAAGTTACAAGCTTGGCAATTTCTTCAAGAACAGAAGTGACTTGATCTCCACCTTTGAGGAGAGCTTCATACTCAGCAGCAGAAGAAGAATCAATTGATGGGTCATCATGCTTTCTTGTTCTTTTGTTGTTTATTTCATTTAATTCCTGCTGTGAATATCCTCCCCCAACTTCATAACTACTCGCACTACTACACTGCTGCTGCTGCTTCTTCTTCTTGGTTTGCTTCTCATTAAACTCAATAAATGATGAATTTTTATGATACCATCTTTTTGTAGCACTTGGAGGAAGACACGGAACATTTACGAGGAATTTACAAGATGATGATAATGATAAATAAGACACCATTGCAATGTGTGTGTGTGTGTGTGTGTGTGTTTATAAAATTTATATATACAACACTCTAGTTTATGCGCATGCCTTACAAAAGGCCCAGTACTGATAAAAGATAAATCCTGGGTTGGACATTGCTGGGCCTGTTTATATTACTACACGTCCCATTGCTCTTCTATTCTCTCGTTTTATCTACTAAATTATATATAATCACTTGTAAATTTAATATTCTATTATTTTTATAAGAAATTCAAGCAACTTATAATTTATATTCTCAAAAATAGTATATATTTGTTTATTTTAAAATTAAAGTTTAATTATATATAAAATTTTGAGTTCCCATTTATAGGCCTATTTGATTTTTTTTGTTATTTGATAATTAAAAATTATTATTAGAAATTTGGAAAATTATATAATATATATAATTTTTAGAAAAATTAAATAAATTTGACCGTAAAATGTTAAGGAAGACAGGTAATTTGGGAGCATGTACGTGAAAATCAGTGTCCAAGAACCAAGATAGCTATTCTACGGATAAGGTCACATCATGTAGCATTTCAGCTGCCCTATAATCTTCGAGTGGGGGAATACAATGAATGAAGTTACTCTCAATTAACCAACAAGCGGTGAGAAAAAATAATGGCATTCACCAATCACCATTACCATCAATAAATATATCTGTACATCGAATGATTACAACTTGGATCATAGATATATTATAACTTGGATCATAGATACAATGCAATCTCAATTATTATAAATCAAACTGTCCAACCCTCCTCCAAGTCACACTCTTATTTGGGTGATAGGGAGTGGTGAATCCCTGGACTTTAAATTTGGTCACAAGTTCACAGCACAAGCCTAAGCTCCATCCTAATAAAATCCAATTATATATCAGTAAATCACTATTGACTATTGAGCAGTACAAGAATTGTGACTGTTAGTAAGTGTTAAAAACTACTATTACTATTACTATTACTATTACTATTACTATTACTATTACAAACACACGCATGACCTGCTATTACTCAACTCACAAGATCTTGTTTTATATGTTGGATGTGAATAAACAGTTATTTAGATGGAGCATTCACCAATCAGCAGCAAATCAAATTACAAAGTACACTACAAAAACTGCACACATGGTATTGCCCACACCAAGTCTTGACTTTTCACTCTCCCATAGTCTCCATGCTCATTTGTCTACTCTACTCCATTTCAACTTCTATCGTCCCTGCAATTTTCAACTTCGTATGCATAAAGGGACGTTGCTTCTTTTTTACTACTTTTCTTTTAAAGGAAGAAACAAAATAATAATTACACAAGGCAGCTGGAGCAAGACAATCGTTTGTATAATCACTGATGTTTACGAAGAAGAAAAATGTTTAGAAATGATGTTTCAAGCACAGATAAACAAAATAATCTCTTGAATTAAAAAAATATATATTATTCATGATGTAGGACTGATAGATAGGACAATCACTTGTGAGTGATTCGGACCCGAACACATTATATAAATGTACACGGTTTTATATCAAAATTTCTCATCATTTCAAAAAAAAATACTCCCTCCGTCCCGGCCAAATGTTTACATTTGGTCCGGGCACGGAGACCAAGGATAGTGGGTGTAATAGTGATTTTATTGTTAAAATAAATGAAGTAGTGGGTGTAATAGTGTAAAGTGTTGAAAAAGTGGAGTGAAGTAGTGGATGTAATAATATATTTATTGTTAAAAGTTACTATTTTTAGTAATGTAAAGAATTGGGTGGGACGTCCCAAAAAGGAAAGTGTAAAGAATTGGTTGGGACGGAGGGAGTATCAAGTAACTACCTTCTTCACGACAAATATATATATTATGACAAATCATAACTTTACAAAATAGAAATGGAATGTTATGATGTTTTACATTTTCAAATAATAACCAGCATGAGTTTGGGCAAAAGAATAATGGTGAATTAAAATGCCATTTGGTGGTGTGCAAGTATAAGAGGCCTTTTTCATATATTTTTTAGTACAAAATAAAATTACAGTGTCTTGATTATTTTTACCGTATATGAGTGAGTGTATGGTAAAGAAGAGTGAAGGAAAATGACAAAGTACTACATTTAAAAGTATTTTTAACTTGTTCGACAAATAAAAACAGAGGCATAGATGCAATAGAAGAATTTACACTCTTGTACAGATTTAGACAAGGAAATGCAGTAGAGTTTATAGTTGATCAAGTTCATCGACCTTTGGAAGTAAAACCTACTACCTTACACAACCAACTAGGGCTGCAAACGAATAGAGTCGAGTCGAGTTTTGCCCGAGCCGAGCCGGGTTTGACTTTTTTTTTAAACGAACCGAACCGAGCCGAGTTTGACTTTTTTTAAAACGAACCGAGTCGAGCCGAGTTTCCTAATAAACGAGCCGAACACGAGTTTTTCGCGAACAAATCGAGTCGGGTCCGAGTCGAGTCGAATTCAAATCGAGTCCGAGCCGAATCGAGTTGTTCGCTAACAAAACAAATATTTTTTACTCAATTAAGTCCAATTAATAAAAATAACTTTTACGGATTGTTGTTTCTATTTTTTAAGAAAAATTTCTCGACGATCCAACCGTACGGATGTCAAGATATACTTAATATAATGATATTCCCAAATTTTAAAAAAATAAAAAATTAATTTGGTTGAAGATTCTAGTATATCATTACTATATTGACTACTTGACTAGTACTCGTAACTAGTGTTTTGTCACGAATTGTTGTTTCTATTTTTCTAAAAATATTTCTCGACAATCCAACCATATGAATGTCAAGATATATATAATATAATGATATCCCCAAATTTTAAAAAAATAAAAAATTAATTTGATTGGAGATCTTAGTATATCACTACTATATTGACTAGTACTCGTAACTAGTGCATTGTCACGAATTGTTGTTTCTATTCTTTTAAAATATTTCTCGACAATCCAACCGTACGGATGTCAAGATATATCTAATATAATAATATTTCCAAATTTTTTAAAAAAAATTTTAATTTGGTTGGAGATCTTAGTATATCACTACTATATTGACTAGAATTCGTAACTAGTGTTTTGTCATGAATTGTTCTTTCCATTTTTTAAAAAATATTTCTCGACGATCCAACCGTACAGATGTCAAGATATATTTAATTTAATGATATTCCTAAATTTAATGTATTATATTTATTAATATATATATATATATATATATATATTATGTATAATAATACAAATGTAACATATTTAATTATGGTCAATTTCTCTATGTGATCGAAGTTGAATAAGTCATAAGTTGTTTTTTTAAATTCTTGATGTTAAATTCCAAATTTCATATTTGTGTTGTGACTTGTGAGAAAAATGGCATGGTTTAATCAATTTTTTAATAAATAATTTTAAGAAAAATAAAAGATTATAAAATTATGTATGTTATATATATATATATATATATATATATATATATATATATATATATATATATATATATTCACATAAAAATTAATATATTAAATATGATTCAAATAATCAAATGTAAATACATTATAATATATGCGTGTGTGTATATATTTATACATATCATAATAAAAACATAATATAAATTTTATCCGAGCCGAGCTAGACGAGCTCGAGCCGAACTCGAGCCGATCCCGAGCTAAACGAGCCGAGCTCGAGCCGAACAGGCATAAAGCTCGGCTCGGGTTCGTTTACTAACCGAGCGGATTTTTATGTTCAAGATCAGGTTCTTTTAATAAACGAACAGAGTCGAGCTCACTTAAACTAGCCGAGCTCGAGTTTTGTTCACGAACAGCTCTGTTCATTTGCAGCCCTACAACCAACCCGTGTTTTTATGAGACACTACTAGTAGTATTAATTTCTCATTTGTTTCGATATATATCTTATTTCCTCCGTGCTAAATTAATAAATAATTTTAAAAAAATAATATATTAAATTTATTTTTACTGTATCCATATTTATTGTAATGATTAACTAATTTTAATACGTATATAATTTAAATGATAATTTTGTAATACTAATTATTAATATCAGTACTAATACTCTAATAAAATAATTCTCTTAAAAATTTGCATTGAGAGTAGATAATAAATATATATATATATATTATAAAATAAATTTTTATTTGTGTAATATGAGACCATTATTTAATTTTGCACAGAGTTAATCCCGTATTAGTTTGAAAGTGGGCCCGGGTTTTAGAAGCAAACACAAAATGGGTCCCACGAGAATTAACCGAGACATTGAATCCATTGCTGGTTTTGGATTAGATTGACATTAATGGTAAGCTGACATCAACTGTTTGACAATGTACAAGCACTATTTTCAAAACCGACCAACAAATGACAAATCTACTAGTGCCTATTCGATTAGGAGTGCCTAGGATTTTCGACCTAAAAAAGTTATAAAAATAAAATCATAAATAATATAATTTGATGTTATTTATAATAAAACTGCTAATATGTAATAATAATACTACAAACTCGGCTATATATTCAAGAAATGTTAGTAACTATACTCCTTCAAAATCCAAAATAAATCTACTAGATTTTCATATAAAGTATAGTAAATATTGCATCTATCTTAGTCTACCTAACAATGTTAAATAGAAATATAGTTGCAGTTCCCCTATAAAGAGGCAGTCCACACGAATGAGCAAGGCACATTGGTACAATCACCGGCCAAGAAATTAATAAAAGGCCCCCTGGCCTCTTGAAAGGTCTATTTTCAATATTCATTCATTCTATCAGAGAGCGAGCAGCTAACTACTACTGCACCCTTCCTATCTTTCCTCAAACTCTCTCCCCGTATAATTAATGGATTATGTGAGTATCTATTTTATATATTAATATTCATACCAATGTAAGTATTATTTTATGGAAATGTGAAAAATGCAGGAAATGAAGAGGGGCAGTCAAGTGCCAGCATTTGGGAGCTGGGATTGCAACGTCGATGATGATCTCCCTTTTACCCAGTGTTTTCAAACTGCAGCTGCTAGGCCTAACTCATCAGGTGGCTTGCTTCGCTATAGCTACTCCGGGGACCGTGATCTCTATCTCTCCGGTGATTTGTACCAGAATCATATCGTCACCCCTGCCATGATTATTGTTCCCCGTCGCCACAGAGTACGTAAGCTTCCCTTTTTCCATTCCGTTTATCAAAACTAGAGAGTAAAATTTCTTTGTTTTCCCTCATTTGTGTAGTAATTATGTACACGTATTTTGTTGAAAATTATTATTTTCTTCTATATAAAATAATAATCATTTTGACTTTTAACATGTGTGTATATATTTATATATCCACCCATGCAGGGAAAAGGCAGGCAGACAAATGTGAAACAAGGGAAAAAGGTGAGAGATATGGTGTGTGAGTACGGTGGTTGTGATGTGAAAGAGGCAGCGAGCAGTGGCCCTCAAATGCAACTTGATGCTAGGCGGAGGAGAAACAAGGCACCCCCCAAGGCTGTGGATGAGGACTTGTACAAAATTTCTCCGGATCTCCTCTTTGCCGCAACCAATAAGGTATACTACGCCCCCCCTGCTCATCACATGTGTATCAATGTGCATCGTTTCAATACAAAATTTGTCGAGCATTTTTATTAAATTACCCGTTGTTCTAAAACCGGAAATTATTAGGAAGCGGGCTAATCAGTATTCTATTATTCAACAATTTTGTTATATATTATGCAGAAGAGGGCGTTTGGACTATTTTCGTGCTGCGTGAGGCCAAGCTGTGACTAGTCCAAATAATGATCGAGATGCATATGAGAAAATAAGGCAAGACCATGCCAGATACATATGTACATATTTTAGTACTAGTAGCCGGCAGTAGAAGGAAGATGAAACCAAGCTTGCATGTAATCATCATGTAGCCATTATAAAATGATGACGGATGATGATTAGTCATCATTTTGTAAATGGATGATGAATATATATATATATATATAAGTATTTTTGTTGATGTATCTTTATTTAAGCTTTTGAATGTCAAATCTTCTTCTGGCATTACGTACGTGTTTCAATTTGGTTTAGCAGGGGCTGTAGTAGTACTGTCGTTTCTTATGTCTTGTAACTTTCAAAACTACAGTACTAGTGCTACGGAGTACGAGTACTTGTCTACTTATGTGTTGGGGCAAGTGCTTTTGCTATAAAGGCTTCTCTGACCATACCTGCTATATCTCCTCACAAATCACAATCAAGCTCTTACCTCAGTCATTTGTTACTAAGTATTCACTTTAATATTTTGCTGTGTCAATCAAGTTTTTAACGTTCGATCTCCTGTCCGGTTATTTCATAATTTCATGTCAGAAATCGGAAAGTTCGAGACCTATTTTCATTAGACTCTTATTGTAATTTTTGAAATCTAATGATCAGATATTGTTCTTTTGAAAACTTAAACTTTCTTGTATGATTCTAAAATAATTATTTAATGGAATTCATAGATAAATAATGAAAAAAGACATTCTTGTAAATTGAATTTGACTAGTCAAATGTTCACAAAATCAAGCGGAATTTTTTTTGGTAATTCATGACCCCTGAGGCAACCTTTAGGACTCTAAGATGACCTTCAGGACCCTGAGCAGGGTCCTGAACAAGTGGCTGATACTTTACTTGAGAAAGTGATGTTTTGGTGGTTCAGGACCCTGAGTCTTATGTTTAGACTTTTAAGTTGGAGCCTTTTATTTGATTAGTGAAATACATAATATATATGAGTAACGATTATATATATGAGTAACGGTTATTATTTTATTATAATAATTAAAGCACATATATAGAAATATATAATATTATATATATTGGTATTTTATAATTGATATATATAATATTTATATATAAATATGTGTGAATATACAAGATGGATAAAAGAAAGGGGAAAGGGGAATATACGTTACATTTACAAATGTAAGAAAAATCTTAGAACCTCTCTTCTTCCTTTTGATTTTTTCTCTCACTCCCTCACATATACATACATGCAAGAAATACGTAGATTTTGGGCTAACTAAGGTGTGGTCGCCGTTACAATCTATCGGTTTATGCCGGAATTGTGTCATTGATGTTTTATCCTGTGAATGAATTCGTGTATCCCAACACAATTAGGTTGGGCGAAATTCTCTTGAAGAACAATAAAGTCTTCTCGAATTAATTCAAGTCTTCTAAAAAATTATATGATAAAGTTTATATGGAAAAACTTTACGTGGAGTATTAATTGAGGTCTTCATTATACTCTGCTTATTATATATTATAGAATATAATGCACGATATATATATTTTCAATTTGTACTCCATTTAACACTATTCCATTGAATTCAACTCGTATAGATATATAATAAAAATAATTAAACTTTTTCCAATTCAAATAATATTATTCATGAGTGTATGGATTCATTTAAAATCTAATTTATACGTAGTGGTGATGTGTTTTTAAGATGAATAAGTGTAGAGTATTCATATAATCACAAATAAATTAATATTAACTAATTATAGAAGAAGTAGATAAGAAAAATGAATTATTATTATGTTTGGATAAATTACAAAGGGAATGAAAAGTCATATAGAATATTTGGGGGGAAGGAAGGAAGGATAATCCAAAAGGCGGGGTTTGGGTATCCCCTCCCGGCCTTTTGAGAGACATTTGAGAGCAGGGTGTACGCTGCGGGTGGAAAACATACCCACCCAGGGCTTGTCATCTCCCTCCACTCTCGCCCTCTTGGTCAACTCAATACCCATCTGTAACTAGTAACAACTACCATCTCTGGCTTATCACGTGCAAGTTGTAATTAGTGTGGCATGTCTTCATTAACATTTAAATGAGCGAGGCTGCATGGTCTGATTGCTGATTCTTCACTAAAACTGAAATTTCAGGTATCGACCTGAAATTTGATGATACACATGTTGAATCAATAATTTCATTAATTTATTCAAGGAAACGGCTGACCAGAAGGGCAGTACCAAATTCACTGTAGATATATGTGTTTGGAAAATGAAATTATCTTAGTTCACTGTTGCTGTGCTGTGGCCTCTGAGTTGATTTTGAATGACACATACTGTATTCGTTAAACAGAATTCTGGAGTGCTGATGACATATTGACATCCATAAAAATGGTTAAAAAGATCCTGCACAAAATTAAGTCAGTTCCTTTATTCTGTCATTGATAATTTGACATGGCTTGTAATATGACATCATTGTCAGACCCATTTGTATTTCTATATGCTTCCTGTACAATTCACTAGATATACTATTGTAGACAGGATGCCTGTTATCTTAGGTAACATGGGATCTACTGAAGAGTGGCTGGATGGTTCTTCATCTTCTAAACTCAGTACAGTCCTTAAACCATATGAAGAACCAGATCTGGTAAGAGCTTTAATTTCCGAATAGTAGGTATTTGAAGATGTTTATTTGAATGTTCAGTGTCATTGGCTGTTATATATGTCATATGGTACCAAATTGTGAAATTTGAATTTCACTCTGGATTTATAGATATGGTATCCGGTGACATCCTCAATGAATAAGCCTTCTTTTGATGGACCAGAGTGCATTAAAGAGGTATTGTTAGATCTATTTATATATTGAAATTGGGTGACTTAATCTTGAAATGTAGTAAGAATAGCTGTCATGAATCCTTGGCTCAGTTTGTTACATGGAAATATTGTTGTAAAATTTATTGATCACTGTTGATTTGCAGATACAATTGAAGACCGGGGAGATGAAACCAATCTCGAGTTTTTTCTCAAAGAAAGTGGATAATAGTGAAGAATCTAAATCTCAAGTGACAGATGCTGGTAGGGTCTCCATGCATGCTATTCCAGCATTAACCTTGAAAGAGGAGCTGGATACTGAAGGGAACATGGCCGATCAACAACCTCTTGTTGATAGAAGTTATGAAGATGAAAAATCTAAAGTTTCTCAGCTATCTAACCAGGGTGCAAATCAGTTTCAGCTTAAGCGAGACTATGAAGAGTACTCTGCTAAAGAAAAATCTACTGCTCAAACTGACCATCCTCACTCTACTCCAGCAAAAAAGAAAGGAAACCTTGGAGGTGCTGGTGCTGGACAGAAGTCACTTTTTTCTTACTTCGGAAAAGGTTAATCATTGCTCTGGTGATGCAAATGTATGTATATACTGTATACATTTTGTCTTCTTTTTGCTAAGCTTAGTAGAAAAATCGAAGATGACAAAATTCTGTTGTGGAAGGAGAAATAGAAAAAGAACTTCTCCAGTGTGTCTAAAGTGTGAGATGTTATTAAACAATCTGTTTTTTTAACTGCTTTGAAATGTGTAGACATTGCAGATTGTTAAAGAATGCTCAAATCAAAGTGTTGTTTCACTTTAACTTTGTAACATCTTAAGATTTATTTAAAGCTTAATATTTTTTATGGTGATGATCTCCTATTGTGTTTGTTTATAGTGGTTGACTGAAAGCTGGTGCCTTCTTCCAAACTGCCTCTCGATTTTTTTTGCAATTTCAATATTTAAGTTTGATTTTTTGAGAGGTTCATGGGTGTCCTTGGCTGGAAAAGTAATTTGTTTGACACCAACCTGGTAGAGATACTCAGCTCACCAGCAGATAGCATAATTGCATAAAGTATGTATGGGTAAGAGTCCTAGAATAAAGTGGAAAAACCAATGCAAATGATTTTACCTGTTTCACCTTGGTTGAAATTTTAAGTAAGTTGTTGTTGATACTAAATATGAACCCGATCCCATAATGGGTTATCGTCCCGTAATGAGGGACTAAAATAAGCCCAATGGCTCAATAATTCACACATTCAAGATACCCAATATAATTATTGAGAATATAATAAACAAGAAAATTGCTCCTAAAGAATTGGAGTATTGGCCTAAACAGAATCCTACGCGGAAAAGGTAATATATCCTAATAGAACTACGTGAACTTGATCCCTATATAAAAAGTACTTAGACAACTTGAGAGGGGGCTCCGAAATTCTATAATCTCTTAGAATTAATTCTCTCAAGCTCAGTCCCAAATTATATAAACCCCTAATTTTCTCCCCAAAATTGTCATGGATATTCAATCCCTAATTTTATAGCTCTATACGAATACTCGATTATAAATCTAATCTTGAAGCTTAGTCCGTGACAAAAATTGACTTCAACATTTGGCGTCGTTTGTGAGAATCGTATAGTGAAAATCGATATCAATATTATTATCAAAATATTTTGGGCAAGGACTACGGGCTTGTGAATTGTGACGATTACACATGGAGGACATGTCTAATAGATGATCAACCTAGTTCCTCGCTACTCACCTTAAGCAAGCGAGCAGTTGTCATGACAACATAATGAACAGTCTATGGTTTTTCGTTTTCATCGCAGATGCTGGATTGACATAGGCTAAAAAGAATATACAAGGGCGAGAGAGGCAACAGGAATTAGATTCGCAACCTCAGACCTCCCTTTCTCCAGAATTTTGAGCATGGCAAGCCGAAGCGATTACGATGCTACAATATCAGGCTTTCACTTTCACGTCCTCGATTCACTGTTGTTTTATATCTACTTCCGGCGTCAAATTTTTATTGAACCAAGTTATATGGAAAAGAAGCTTGGAGCTGGAGACATCTCTTATTGCTATAAAGGAGTGAAAATATTTAAATTGAAGTTGAAGCTACATGCACTGTCCTGAGTTGTACTATTCTGAAAATACACACATGCAAGGTCCACAGACAAAAAAAAAAAGTATTGAGGAAACTAGCAACATACAGAAAAGCGATTGTAGCAATAACGCTGCAATGAGCACATGGAAGAACTTGTTGCTGAAAAAAGCTACGAGCGATCAGGTGCTAGTCCATGTGATCTGTCCAATGAAATCTTCATAACCAACAACTAGTTCACCTAAAAGTAATGTTGATCGCGACTACATTTTTATCCAGATTTTCTTTCAATGATGAAGATTTGTGTCTAGACCTGGCATTCCTATAGCTTCTCAAAGACTGACAGCTCATGCAAACAGACCTCGAAGTATCAACCTTCAACAGAGGAGCATATATGAAGCAGCTTGCAAAAAATTCTGGTGGAATGATGTTTTGATAAGCTCTGTGGACGGCGTACCCAAGAATGAAAATTAAAAAAATTATTTAAATGATATTTTGTGACCACAAAAAAGAAGAAGAAATGCAGAGGCTGCTACAAAAGAAAACAAGAGAATTACAAAGATTACAATTACATTAATGTTCGAGACTCACAACAGTATGAGAATTGATTCAGTAGAATATATGAGAAAGAGCCCGTCTCACAAACCACAACAGATATTGGACCGGAAAAACCGTTGGAAGCATATACTAAACTTCTTTAATGTGCAGTAAAAGATAGCACGGCAAAAAATGTACGGTTGAGCTAGATAGAGAAACAAGTAGCGGAACAGCAAAGCAAAGACATGTTGCAGCAGCAAGGTGGTTAATGGGAAAAAAGTATAACTCTTGTAGACAAAAAGTATCACTCGTAACCTGTGATCAGTAACTTCTCTACGTGGTTATGATATCTAAAGGAGATCCAAAGTTCATCTCGAAGTCACACTCACTACATATGCAATGCAGTCATGATCTAAGGCTTGCTAATAATGTGTAGAAAGAAAAAAAAGGTAGCTGCCTCCAGTTTTGAAAGAAGAGAAGATGATGCTCTGCATTTGCAATGGTTTGTAGAAGCGAACTAAAAAAATAAAAACTAATGCTCCTCAAGAAAACTCTCCAAACCATTTGATGGAACCAACCAGAGGAGTTAAAGAAAATTAAGCAAAGGAAACGTGGTGAGTTCAGATGTGGCGATGATGAGAGTAGGTTCGTTTTTTTTTGTGGAGCATCAAATACATATATTGCAGTAAGAAACTAAAGTTGGAGATAAAAGAGAAAGAGGTCTTTATCAATTACTAGTCTCCAAAAAGAAGACAAATGAAACTACACAATGGAAAAGAAAGCAAGAAATGCGTCGGAACTCGGAAGGGTATAATTTAAGGTGCGTATTGACCAGAAAATGTTATGTTCAACTCATAGAGTGCACCGTGGCAAGTCTGCGTCGCAACACACTGAGACATGAAATTCAGGAATCAAAGCAGCTTCACTAGAGGAAAAGTATGGTCTCTCTAAAAAAAAGATCATCAAATGAAAAATCAGGGGAACAGAGTCTTGATTAATGAAAACATAAAGAAGTGGCTGCATCAATGAAAGGAAATCAGCAATTATGATTACGTGATGGAGCAAACTTGACACAAAAGATGAAAAACTACAGAAAGCCCAACTTTGCAGAATAAACTGCTTTCATCCAGAAATTCCTGGGCAGTGAATCATATGCCATTGGAAAGATATTGAAATCTAGTTTTTTATGCAAAAAACGGTTCATGAAACCGAATTTTCTACAGGAAGTTATGGCCATTTTACTGACAAAGGGTCTAGCTGTCCAGGTTTTCAGAGTCAACTCAATTCATGTTATACATGCCCAAAACAACAGCTGCAATACACTTCAACAAAAAAGAGGAAAAAGCGTCAGCAGGAATTAGATTAAGGCCAGCTGACAAGCAACACAAAGCTACTCTCCACATAATTTTTTGAACAGGAGCCAGCAGTTGTTGAAATAACACAAGTCAATCATGAGGATGCCACAAAAATAATACAGTTCCATGTGCAGATAGCAAGGAGAAGTACTGGTGATGAATCACGCCTCTCAATATGGAGATGTAAAAATTGTCATGCTGCAGACCTAGTTCACAATGACTCAAGACTGGTGCAACATTGTTCCATCATAAACATCAAAAGCAGAATTAAAGAGAAGCCCTACAGAAGATTGCACACTTGTCTAGATAATTCACCGTGATGCTGGAGCGTTGAGATTGGACACATGAAAAAATGATAAACGAAGTAAGGCTGCTATGGGAGAAAAAAATTATTACTAAGAGGGATATCTTAGCGCTTGAGAAGCTCTATCAACACAAGATGCAACTTGAAGAAAGTTTGGAAGCCAACTATATGTCTAAAGCTTGGATCAAGCGCTGACAACAAAACAATTAACAATGAAGAAGTGAGCTGAAACAAATATTTCGGATTACACAAAAGGAACATGCAGGTTAGCAAGCTGCAAAAGTCAGATATTGCATTATGTCCGCGCAATAAAGGGAAGGAAAAAATAAGAACTAGAAGAGTGGGTGGATAACTTGGAATGCTTTTCTATTATTTTCAATATCACATGCATCACAAAAATAACATTTGTCTCAATGTGGTACACCATGGTGATTTAGTAATAAAGGTCAGTTATATGGAGCCTCAACAACAATCTTAAAGCTAAAACTATCTCTACTGGACTCTAGAATTTCGAACAACTTGGTTCCACACAATGAACTCAAGAGCAAATTCCGGGAAATTTGGTTTGATTCGGCACAATTCAAAAAATGATAATGCGACGATTACAGCGTGAGTTGATGGCTGATCAGAGTTCATTTGCTGAGAGAAATTTGATTGTTCTATGATTGCACATCCTATGTGTACAAGAGTTTGATGCTCAAGTTTATCAAGCGGCGGTATAATTGATAATGCGTGTTTCTACAAGAAAGAATGAAATATCTATATAAATCAGCTGGATAACAGATGGACCAAATTAGCCATTTTATCAAATATGTGCAACCAAGTATTCTAATCAGCTTCTGGATTTCCTTTAAATGAGGCCAAAGTCATGTACTGCCCATTGGCACTAGTTCTTCCATGTTACATTAGATCTTGTCCACAATATTGTAGTAGCAGGAAGTAGAACACAACACAAAAGTCATAACCAGGACAATCACTCTGAGGAAAAACCTCATCTAAAGCTTCGTCAAATATTGAACAAAGGACCTTTGTTATCTACCACATACAATAGGATGAGCTGACAATTATGATGGATGTCTCAACACCAAGCTGGTTGATATGTCACGGTGTTATATAAACGATGTGTGACAGGAAGCTGATAAAAGAAATGTTTCAGCGACCAGAATGTTTAAAAGAAACACAGCTAGATGCAGGATACGATGTTCTGACAGAGGCTGCTACTAAGCTACAAGTTTCAAGCCTCAACATCTCCAGATCCATGCCACACAAATAATGAAATAAACAAGCTGGCAAAGAAGTGTTCAATTTCAAAAGCTTATTTCAGAAGTACATTGCTAGCAAGCCAAACCTTGAAATATAAATTTTTGATCAAGGCATGCAATTTGAAAAACAAAATCTAATCTGCAAAACTAGGTAAGTGCTATTTTTCTTTAGCATTTATGTATTTCCCGTCGTGCATAAATATTGATCTTTTTCTAAACTTTATGTGGACATATTACCAAAAAAAGATTAATCCAACCCAAACAAGTGTTCACCGAGGGTTACTTGGGGGCAATGAATTCGTTAAAATCCTAGACTAGTGACCTATCGTCAAACACTTGGGGGAAATCAAAATTTTAATCCTAGACTTGTGACCAATCGACGATCATTTGAGGACAAAAAAATGATCAAATCCCGGACTTGTGATCTATCAATGATCATTTGGGGCAATAAAAAGATCAAATCCTAAACTTGATTTATCGACACTCACACGAGGATACAAATATATATCCGTCCTAAACTAGCGATGTACCACTTTTTTAATGAAGCAATAAGTCACTTTTGGGGGCAAAGGATATATTGGGCCGGATATACGCTTCAGTGCGAATCTATGATGGTCCAACCGAGATGAGAAAGAGGTGATCTACAGTTTTTTAGATTTAACATTTTTATAGATCACAGAGTATATCTCATCAGTGTGCAATCCAAATCAAATCTACATATGTAGACACTGAGTATTGGAAACACAAAATTGAACCGAAAAATTGCATTTTATTCTATGATGGTTCATATACCGAGGACTTCGTACCAGAAGATGAGAAATTGGTAAGCAGACAATTTTGTGGCTTACAAATGACCTCTCATCCATGTGCAAGCAAAGTTAAGTAAGATTTTTTATAAATCAAATTACTTGTCGCTTGAAAGCATAACAATGTCATCATGAATCGGGAAAACACGTTTATCAAAGGAAAAAATACTATAATAGTATTCACCGAAGGTAAACTTCAATAAATACTGGGGACTTGTTGATACTAAATATGAACCTGATCCCATAATGGGTTATCGTCCCGTAATGAAGGATTAAAATAAGCCCAATGGCTCAATAATGCACACATTCAAGATACCCAATATAATTATTGAGAATATAATAAACAAGGAAACTTACCATGTATAAGTGACTTGCTCCTAAAGAATCGGAGTATTGACCTAAACAGAATCCTACGCGGAAAATGTAATATATCCTAATAGAACTACTTGGACTTGATCCCTATATAAAGGGTACGTAGGCAACTGAAAGGAGGTTCCAAAATTCTATAATCTCTTAGAATAATTCTCTCAAGCTCAGTCCCAAATCATATAAACCCTAATTTTCTCTCCAAAATTGTCATTTTCAATCCCTAATTTTATAACTCTATACGAATACCCGATTATAAATCTAATCTTGAAGCTTAGTCCGTGACGAAAATTGGCTTCAACAGTTGTTACCTGATTTTATTATTCTTTCCCGCTTCAACATTTTTTCACCAAATGCATAGAAGCTGATCATGATTATATGCTTTTCTTGGAAGGAAAAAAAGCCATTCACAATGCCTATGACAACTTCTAAGATGAACAAAAAACAGGATGTCATAGTAAAAATATCTAATTTTTGTGATATTTATGTCAGCCTATTAAATATAACTTCATCTATTATATTGATGATTGATGAATAACACCTTGTGTATTGCGTCTGATAATATAGTAGAGTGTAAGTTGTACATGCATGGCATCGGTTTGAAAGTGCAACATAAGATTGTTGGAAAGCTTTTGGAGGTGGAAACTCCCGCGAATACCCAAACCTTTAAACAATACCAAACCCCCTTCATTTCTTACTTCCTCATCTTCCTTCCTCTTAGCATTTGCCTCCGAGCGGCGACCACCCCTTTTCTTTACCCTCAAACTTCCATTACACACACTACAGCACACATCTATATAATGCACATATTTATGTTTATATCAGTATGACCTATTTTCCCATATTATTCACATCAACTCAACTTATTGTCTCTCTTTAGTCTTGTCTGTTGTACAGTACTTCCCTTTAAAACAAAAATGGCCTCTGATCAGCAAGAACAGTTGGTTGATCAGCCAGAACAATCGGCTGTCGCTAAAATGCCAGAGACCATTCCTTCTAGATATTCTGGCAGAATAATCTTGAAAACCATATTAAATCGTAGAGATAATGGGCTTGGATTGGTTGGTGAAAGACTTGTGATTGGAGGCTGGGTTAAGTCTTCTAAAGAACACAGATAAGAAGAGCCCCTTAAAACTTCAGATTTGCCCTCAAATGTTGGGATTCCGACAGATGTTACATGTGTTGAAGCTATTCAATCACGCATACCATTTCTTCGATCAATCATCAAAGTCTTTGGAGGACATATGGTTCACGACAAGTTGGAACACTTTATCACTAAACCCCCACCAC
Organism: Oenanthe sinensis; assembly: GCA_028671895.1. NCBI lineage: Eukaryota > Viridiplantae > Streptophyta > Magnoliopsida > Apiales > Apiaceae > Oenanthe > Oenanthe sinensis. The sequence continues at coordinate 46,689,505 of CM053806.1, read as the reverse complement.
CTTCAATCATATTCTTGCAAATTAGTGATGGTTCATGTGTGCAAAGTCTTCAGGTACATTCCAGATGTTTTGTTATCTATCTATAATAAAGTATTAACCTAGAAAACATGGGGGGAAAAGAATAAATGAACAAATAGATTATTTTATTTCTTCAAGTTTTCTAAGTTTATGCTCCATTATAGAGGCCTTCTTTAAATATAATGTTTGTTTTGTTTTTCTGGAAAAGTAATATCATAGTATATTTTCCCAAGTAGGGTCAGATTTTGGTAATTTCTAGTTTTCTACTAAGAAATTTTGTGACTGGTTGATATGTTACTCCAGATTGTGGTGGACTCCTCGCTTGCCCCTCCCAGCCATATAATGTTTACCGGAACATGTATACTAGTAGAAGGCATATTGCAGCAGTCATCATTACGGGGAAAACTTATTATTGAGCTCAAAGCAGAGAAAATTTTACATTTAGGAATAGTTGATCATGCTAAATACCCATTATCAAGAAAGCGTATACCTGTGGATGCATTGAGGGATTATGCACATCTCAGACCTAGGACAACCACGGTAAATTTCATAAATTTTGTTTATCTGTGTACTGTGTGTCATTCTACAATTGCTTTATACTCCCATATATATTTTACTAAAACTTTAATACTTGTGACATTGTTCTTGTTGCAAAAGTTGGAGATTATATTGACTTTTTTTATTTAATTGCTGGATATTATTGTGAAGGTGGCATCTATTATGAGAATTCGTAATGCGCTGAGTCATGCAACTCACACATTCTTTCAGAATAAAGGGTTCCTCAATGTTCAGGTGCCAATAATTACTCCAACAGATTCTGAAGGATCAAGTGAAAAATTTTATGTGACCACCCTTTTGGGACATCAGAGTAAAAAGGAGAAGCCCATTAGTATGAATGACACAGCAGGTGTTGGTCTTCAGTCTGTTAAGGCTTCTATTACAGAGAAACGTAGAAAAATTGAAGAACTTGAAAGGACTTTCAGCAACAAGGAAGCTTTTGCTGCTGCTGCTGCTGCTGCACTTCAAGAACCACTTAAAACTGATGATCTTGCACTGCAATTAAAAGCCAAAGAAAAATCAAAGGCTGATCATACTTTTGTTATGACTGATAAATCTAAGTTTTCAGAAGATTTCTTTTGTTGTGAAACATATTTAACTGTGTCTGGCCGTCTTCATTTGGAAAGCTATGCATGTGCCCTTGGAGATGTTTACTCATTCGGACCTAGATTCCATGCAGAGAGATCAGATTCCAAAAAGTTCTTACCAGAGATGTCAATGGTTGAGCTTGAAATGGCATTCTCACAATTAGAGGTACTTGATTTATTTACATCTAGTGTCATTTAATCAAAAAATATAACGTCAAATGATGAAACGGTCAATGACAGTTTCCACTTGGCATGTGAAACTTCCAGGATGCTGTGAATTGCGCTAATGACCTTTTGAAGTTTCTCTGTACATGGGTTCTGGAACACTGTTCTGAAGATCTAACATTTGTCTCAAAACGACTAGAAATTAATATTCTGGACCGCCTTCAGACAACAGCTATGGATTCCTTTGAAAAAATTTCCTATGAAGAGGCTATTAATGATCTCAAGAAGGTGACATTAGCTAGAAAAATTATTGCTTGAACCATTCAACAACTTTACATGAAAACATTTTAAATGTAATGGACATGCAACAGAATAATCTGATTGGCCACTTATTTTTATTGTTCCCAATCAGGTTACGGAGAAGAAATTTGATGTGAAGATTGACCATGGCATTCCCTCAAGTGAAGAGCTTCAATGGTAACTCAAAACGAACATCTACACAATATATGTACCTAATAAAGTCAGATTCTAAGAACCTCTCCTGGTTAATGACAGTTATATAGCTGATGAGATCTACAAAAGACCAGTGGTTATATACAATTACCCAAAAGAACTTAAGCCTTTTTATGTGCGAGCGAATGATGATGGGAAAACAGTTGCAGCTTTCGACTTAATTGTACCCAAGGTAAGCGTTAAGTCAATAGTCCTCGACAAGATTCAATATGTACAACTTCATTCTATTCTGAACAAAAAATTTTGTTTGCAGGCTGGAACTCTAATCAGAGGTAGTCAGAATGAGGAACGTTTACATATGTTAGATTCAAGGTAAAGACATATGTATTGCTAATCATTTTACTTCTTCATAACTCATCATTTTATTTGACATCCATAGCAATTCTATGTATGAATTTGTAGCGTGATGAAATTTTACATAATTTTAAAGATAAGTAGATAGCAAAACTTTATGTATTACAACTGATTTAGCGTTATATTTCAGGATTAAAGAGTTGGAATTGCCAAGGAATCAGTATGAGTGGTGCTTGGATCTTCGCAGGCATGGTACTGCCAAAATATCTGGCTTCAGTCTTGTGTTTGACCTCCTAGTACTATATGCCACTGGCCTCAATGATGTCAGAGATGTTATCCCTTTCCCCCAGAGCTTTGGCAAAGCCTACAACTGATTATCATTATGTAGATATCTCCTTCAAATGTATGCTTGTAAATCTCGATAATATTTGACTATTGAAGTGAAATAATATATAGAAGTTTATGCAGAGATGCAAATACACGTACAGCTCATGGCTTTACATATCATTTATCAAGGCTTAGAAAATACTGATACATAATTTGACAAGTTGGAATTCTGCGTTTCAAGAGGGAAGTAAAACGGATATTCCTCATAACGCACAAAACAACTGCTATATAAAACTCGACAGCCTTTCTTGTTGTCACAAAAACCATCGAAATTAGTAAGGGCAGTGGCCAGGCACTGTGCACAACTTAGCTGTGGCAAGTCCCTAGTGCACTGCACCAAGGCATAAAGTGTCACAAATGTTGATATTTTTGAAGCTCCTTTGCCAAGCCCTTTATTACTAGGAACAAGGGCATCTGAATTTGTCTTGTTAAATATAGAACTAAGTTTCTGCTTAAAGGATTCAGGATCTTTTACATTCTCAACATTGGCAAACAAAATTCCAAGTGTATCCACTTGACCGCGGAAATCCCTTGTGTCATACCTGAGGAAGCAATAATCGTACCATATTCTTGCATCCGCTTGGTTTGGACAAACTTTACGGACCTCCTTGGCTGCATCTTGCACGCAATCCGAGCAGTCTTTGCTGCTCACATCACCTCTGCATTGTGCTAAACCATAAACAGTGTTGTTTGCTTTGCCATAGGATAATGAAGCAAAGCCATTTCTAGCTGTAGCTTGAACTAGTTGATCCAACAGGCTATCGACATTTGCCGATATCGTTGAGCTACTTATATTTTTGTTACTATTGCAAAAATTCCCGACAGAATCAGCAGTTTCTGAAGTAGTACTGCATATACAAAGAAAAAGTAAGAAAACAAGATAATAAAGCATATTCATCATCTTTCAATTTTTCATGCAATTTGGTCCATCAACTTTGTTTATATATACAAAGATTCATGCTGATATTATTTAATAAAAAAGTAGACTTTTTTTGTAATGGGGGCACCACTAGCCGATATAGTGGACTTACTGGTCCTCACGACCAAATCAAAGATGTTGACTCAAGTGGTATACAGAATTAGGTCCGGTCCCTCGCAATCGGTGTTGAAATCATCATTCCGTAAATTTTTATACTCTTCTATTTTAAAATAATTGATATTTTACTTTTTGACATACAACTTTAGTAAGTTAAAATTATTTTTTTTATAAATAAAAATAGTAAACTAAAATTTTTATTCAAAAAAAAAATTTTAAAAATAATAATTTTAATTATATAGTCAAAACTCCTAAAAATGTGTGTCAAAAATTCAAATGTCAATTATTTCCAAACAGAAGGAGTAATAGATAAAATTAAGAAAATAAAAAATTCTAAACTAAAAAGAATGAAAGTAAATAAAAAATAAAAAAGTAATAAATATGATTTTTAATATAAAATTAAAATTGAAATTGAAAATTTCAGTTCAGGGACTTACATAAGAAATTCTTAATAATTTAGGAATATTAAAATTAATTTATCTTTATTAAGTATGCTATACAACAAAGTTAACGGACATTTAATGAAATTTGGCGGAAGGACTTTGATTAGAAAATTTTAAAATTTTAATTACCTATCAATTTAGATTTTCAGTTAAAGTACTTAAATAAAAAATGACTAATAATCAAGAGACCCCAGAATTAATTTACCCTTTTCATAAATGTATGGTAAAAAAATTGCTTCTGGAAGTACATAATATTCTAGTACTAGTATTCAAATTATGTTCTAGAAATCATTCTACTTCAATTAAAAAAATTGCTTCTGGAAGTACATAATATTCTAGTACTAGTACATAATATAATATTGATTGATATTTTTGTACTACAAGAACACTTATGTCGACTCACGGGCTTACAATTTATGGGCCAGTCTATTGCTATTGGCCCGTTCCCGAGGCAACTCGTGATCATTTTAATCAAACAAAGCCTTGAAGCCTAGTTAAAGTAGTTGGCAACCATAAATTTAGCAGCATTTTTATCAATTTTAATACTCCATTTACCTACAAAAATAAAGCAACAGTAAATACTAAATAGTAGTAATTCCAATCTGACTTGATTGTCGCCCTGATTTATCGAGACATAATTAAAAAAATTAATATATATGGCAATAAACGATTCACCGAATAAAATTTTACTTATGATCTGTTTTGGAATATAAATTTCATCGAAGATTTTGAATTTATTTAAATAATAAAAAGATTAAATTTGAATTTAATTATAAAAAGTTGAATGTATTTAAATACTGATATATATAAAATCAAAAATTTAACATAACCCAATTCATAATATTTAAAATCTATCATTTAAAATAAATTATATATTTCGAAATACAATCCTAATAAATTTAATATAATAAAATAAAGTATGAAAATGGTGAAATGTAAAAAAAAAAAGACATGCAGACATGTTATGAGTAAACTGAGTCCGCTAATTACGCAGTTAGTCTCTGCCGCTGCAACCCCAAATCATTACATACAAATAAATGTGTGTATATCTCGATTCCCAATAAAAAGATAGCATAAAATCATCAATCAAGAATAATAAGAATGGAGGAAGCAGGGGAAGGAGAAGAGTATCTATTCAAGATAGTAGTGATAGGAGACTCTGCTGTTGGCAAATCTAATCTGCTATCAAGATTTGCAAGAGATGAGTTTGATCACAACTCTAAGGCCACTATTGGGGTTGAGTTTCAAACCCAAGTTGTAGAACTTGATGGTAAACAAGTCAAGGCCCAAGTATGGGACACTGCTGGTCAAGAGCGTTTTAGAGCTGTTACTTCTGCTTATTATAGAGGTGCTGTTGGTGCTCTTTTGGTTTATGATATTACTAGAAGACCTTCTTTTGATAGCATCAAACGTTGGCTTGATGAGCTTAATAGTAAGCTTCTTTTCACTTCAAGTCTCTGTCTTTTTTTCTTCTTGGGTTTTAAAGTTTTGATTTTGATGCTCTGGCATGGGTTTGGTTTTGTTTTTTATGGTTCTGTGCAAATTTGTTGTTTGTTAATTTGAAAGTTGTTTGTTTTTTTTAGAATTTTGTTGGAAAATGTCAATTTGTGGCCCCCTAGTAGTTTGTCTTGTTTATCTAGTGGATTTTGCATCTGTAATTCATTTCATATTTGATTGTTTTCGAATGTAGAGTAATATATCTGCTTCTGCACTAGAATTGTCGATTAATGAATCCAGTTTTCTAAAATGTACTTTATCTTTTGAGAAGGGAACAAAAGATTATTCAAATTTTGAGTTTCATGTTGTTTAGAGCAAATTCAATGCAGTGCTGTAATTGATTTGGGGCTATGGCTAACATATAAACCAGATTTAGAAACGAATAATCCAGTGCACGTAGCTAAATACAAATGGGAAATAGAACAAATGCAAACTTCAGTCCACCACTGAAGTTCCATTTTACCAACAAAAAGTGTTTTTTGGTGCCAAAATGAAGCAATAGTTAATTTAGCATCAACATTAGATTTGCTACAAGCTCTTACATGAGATAGTGTCTGACCGTCAACATCAGAATCTTCATGTGTGTAGTACACTAGTACCTGTCATTTGGCCAATTAGAATGTCTGCTCCTTATGGTGGCAGTTGTTTGCTTCTTTTTTCTGGCTGTGTAGGGGTTAATATTTCCCTTTCGGATTCAGTTTTCGCATAATCTGGACACTGTTCATAGACAAATTTCTGACCGACTAGTTCTATTGGTGTAACTTTGTTGTGTCCGGATTTTCTTGATACAACAATTTATCACTTGTTTTGTGGCTAGTTAACATTCTTCTTGTATTGACCATGCAGCTCATTGTGATACTACAGTGGCAAGAATGCTTGTGGGAAACAAGTGTGATCTGGAAGATATTAGAGCTGTAAGTGTGGAGGAGGGCAAAACCTTAGCGGAGGAGGAAGGACTATTCTTCATTGAGACATCTGCATTGGACTCTACAAATGTTAACACTGCTTTTGAGATTGTTATTCGTGCTATCTACAATAACATTAGCAGGAAAGTCCTAAACTCAGATTCCTACAAGGCCGAATTATCTGTGAATCGAGTTACTTTAGTCAACAATGGAGCAAGCTCAAAGCAGAATTGGAGTGCTTGCTGTTCCAGATAATGAGTGATGAAGCAATACATACCTGCTCTTGATTTGTTTTCATACCCTGTTCCCTTGCTTGTTGAAGAGTCTTTTTAAAACAATTAAGAGTTAATTAAAAAAAATTCTTTTTGAAATTTTTTTGGAAATAGTTTGACATGAATAATTAATTTGAGAAAAATAAAATAATAAGTGTGTAGTTTCAGCATACTTAACTCTGCATTTTATTAATTGTATCACTATACCAAGTAAGGCTGGCTTGCAACACACAAGCCACGGCTTTTCTAAGACTGAAACTTTTTGCACACCGTCCTTGGGTTATCATTCTCGAGAATATTATGCAACATTCACTGCAATGCAATAGAATTAAGTGCTCCAGTGTAGTCATTCATTGTTTGCAATACAATGGTAGAACTTCCAAAACGATAATACTAGTTCATTATCAAAGTCGCAATTCATAATCAGATTTCATATATGTGCTTGTATTCATATGAACAAATTTTCCGTTGCAACTAATTTTGGTTTTCAATCCAATCCAAATTAGTTGCAAGCGAATATCACGCTAGTGAAACAGTCGTGGCAAGCAGAGAAATTTATGCAGCACAACTTTTTTTGGCTGCATTTTGACATGCTAGACTAATACTCTTTGTTATATCTACTTAAAAGAATTCAAACACAACGTAAATGTATAGTTATGATCGTAAATATATATGTATCGGTATTGGCTTTCTTTTAATAGAGTAAACGACTAATTTCAATGATTTCATTAAAGTTAATTAATTTAAATGTGTACACTAATTTATTTATTTTTTACAATTGTCAGTTAATTTTTATTATTTTATGTACTTTTATATTTTTTTAGTTATTAGAGAATTTATTTTAGATTTTGTACAGGACACTCCAAATCTCATGCACAACTCTGTTCTTATCTCCTTATCCTTATCTTTCTCCCCAGCCTTTTTCCGCTTTATTTTTCACGCCGCCGCTTCAGGGTTTTAATAGTTGTTAGAGATTGTGGTGTAATCAAATAGTGTACTTATTTTAAGTTTAATAAGTTAAGTAAAACATGCTGTCATGTAATCATTGATAGTATAGTTAGTGGTCACATGTAGACAGTACATTTGAAAGTATTAGTTATGTGACAATATATTTGAAAGTTATTGTCTTGTATAAAAGAATAAACATGAGTCATGTAGTAGAAGTTCACTAAGTGTTCATGCACAACATGATTCAAAACTCAGACAACAAGTTTTGAAGTACTCAAGCCTATGACAGTACATTACAAGTGACAACACAATTGGAACAGACGACAACAACTATTCCATTGACAGTAAACTTGGCGGAGAATGAAGATTTGAAGACAGCAAGTATTACTGACAACAATTATTCCATTGACAATAAACTTGACGGTGAATGAAGATTTGAAGACAACAAGTTTTACTGACAGCAACTTTGGCGGGGATAGTTGACAGCAATATTAGCGGGGATAGTTGACAGCAGCTTTGGAAGACAGCATATTTTAGAAGACTATCAAGCTTGACAACAAAGTATGCGGAGCCGAATATACTGTCACCAAAGAGAAGATAAAGGTTGACAGTAACCTTTTGGTGAAACTGACAGTCTATTTCAGGTAGCAGACTAGATAGTGAAAATACAAGAAATGATTTTGACATTACTACCTAGTCTGTCAAGTCTACTACTGCAACTTGGGAGAATTCAAGCAAAAGATAAGGCATGCTTAAGGAGTCAAAGATTTCTGCATATCTCAGAGCTGCTTTATCTACAAATGTAATGAAGACAAATTTGAATAGAAAAAGAAAAGTTTATATTTCAAGCTTTGTTCTAGAAATAAGGGAAAGTACTCTTGTAAGTGTGATATGTGTTTCAGTATAAATACACATATCTCACAAACACTTTCTCTTATGCAACTGAGCTAGAATTTTCTCAAGCATAGAAACATTAGCAAACTCATTGTTATTATATCTATCGAAGCTAGAATTATTTTCCAGTCAGTTGTAGCAAACAAAAATTAATAAAATTAATTTTTGAAGTTAAACACCTATCTTTAATTGCTTGCTTACTGTTGTTTGTATTTTTTACTTGATATTATTACTTCTTGTTTATTGTTAGCAAGATTAGTGATAAATTAACAAGTTGCATTCAACCCCCCCTTCTACAACACTTATACTGTTTAACAACTGGTATCAGAACAACATGTTAGATATACATAACCTGAAAAGATCTAAACATGAGTGCACAGAAAGTAAGCAGCATACAAATATCCACTTTTGACAAAGAATACTATAATCTTTGGAAAAGAAAAATGATGTTGTTCATAAAGACAACCAACCCACTTTACCCTGAAATTCTTGGAAATGGTCCTTTTGTTCCTGAAACTACAATAGATGGTGAAACAATACCAGCCTACTGAGTTCCAAAAAAAAGTTTCAGAGTACAATGATACTGAAAAAGAAAAAGTATCTCTGAATGACTGCTTGTAATTTATCATTATAGAAGCACTTGGCAATGTCATGTACAACAACATTGTCAACTACACCAATGCCAAGAAAATATGGGAAACCATTGAGATACTCTGTGAAGGAACATAATAAGTAAAGGAAAATCAAAGACAAATACTGGTGTCTTAGTATGAGGCTTTTATGGTCAAACCAAGTGAAGGGTTGACTGAGATGTTCAAGAGGTTCAACAGGTTGATAATTGACCTGCAGCTGCATGGAAAGTTTTATGGCAAGAAGGAAGTAAACATGAAATTCATGTTGACACTTCCTGACCATCTGGAGCACAAGGTTACTGGCATAAGAGAAGGAATGGATTTATCAAAAGTTTCTCTTGAAACTTTATATGGCATACTTAAAACCTATGAGCTAGACCTGTTACAAAATAGAGCTATTCAGTCTGGTCAATGAGAAAATATGGTTAACACATTAAATGCTCTAGTAGCTCAAGATCCACAGATGATGTAGCTCCATGAGTCTCAACATCAACAACAAATCAAGATTGAAGAAGTCACAGATGAAGATGAAAGTGTGACTCTTGAACTCAAGGATGGTGATGAAGATGAGTTCTATACTTTGGAGTAACTAGATAACATGGAAAACAAAACAATGGCCTACATGGCAAGGAAGTTCTCCAATATGAGATTCAAGAAGAACAAAGCTTTCAAACCCAGAGGACAAAGCTCCAGGTTCAAGAAGTCAAATACTTTAAAACTTGGAGGAAGTGGCAAAGGTGGATAAAAAACAGGTATGGTGGATAGATCAGAGATAAGGTGTTACAACTGGGGTGAGTTAGGGCCTAAGATCAGTCCGAAAGGCGTCAATGAAATGGGACATTTTGTAACAGAATGCAAAAAACCAAAGCAAGTGAGAAGAAATGACAATGACTATGAGGAACTCAAAGCAAAGTATGATGCCTTGCTCAAAAAGCAACAAGGAAGGGCTTTTGTGGCTGGAGGCAAGTGTTGGGAAGATTCTGGTGATGAAGAGGAGGAAAAATATGGAAATCTTACTCTCATGGCAAACTCTGGAGAGGGTTCTCCCATTTCATCAAATCAGGTACCCGTTCTTACTAATGTTGATATGACTACATCTCAGTATAAGAAAACTATTGAAAATTTAAGTTTTGAAATTTTTAATATTCATACAAGCATGCTAGCTGCTAATGAAGAGATTGTCAAACTGTTTAGTGCTAATGAGTTATTGAGAATTAAGAATCATGAACTAGAACTTAAATAGAACGCTTTTGAGTCCTTGCAACAAGAAAGTGAGATTTTTAAAAATAAAGTAGTTTGTGCTTCTCAGATTGAGGAATTTATCAGAAAACAGATTTCTGAAAATGAACTCAAAATCAAGGCTTACAAGAATTCTTTTTCCTTATTAAAATCATACCATGATGATAATACTGAAAATCAAACGATAGGTATAAGGTTTAACTATGAGAAGACAAATGGTAAGAAATATACTGTAGATAAAGACATCAAACATATTGGCAAACCTTTCATTCTAAAGAAAGTCAAGAATCCCATGATTAAAAAGGAAGAATTTGAATTTGATGAGGAAGCATTAGTGATCAAACAAGAATTAGATGATGAGGACAATAAAGTTGTCACTAAGTCCCTTAAGGCAAAAGACACTGTCAAAATCTCCAAGACAGTTAGTTTTGACATAGACAGTAATAAGAGTTTAAAAGATGCTATCAACACTGACAAGATAGTAAGTTCAGAAGCTGCTGTCAAGACTGTGAAATCAAATCTTATTATCATGACAACTCCATCTAAATCTACTATCAACACCAGTATGACAGTAACCTCTAAACATATTGTCATGAAGACCAAGAAGAACAGAAATGAAAAACTAGGAATAAACAAGAAGAACAATTATGGTTATATTCCTAATGCTCCTAGAAAATCATGCAACAATTGTGGGTCTTCTAGTCATTCAACTCATGTCTGTAACAAAAACAAGTCTAGTGTCAAGAATGCTACCTCTGTTAATGGAAATTTACACAACATGTTAAAGAAGAGACAAGTATCTCACTGTGGTGATTTTGATTGCATGTCGTGTAGAATGAATTTGATGAATATTTGCTTTAACATGCTTTTTTCTAATAATTAAGTATGTCTGCATAAGAATGTTAAAAATGAAAAGGCAAAGACTCCAATTCCTCCTAAAGTTAGGATGGACAAGCCACCCAAGAACAAGGCTATCAAACCAGTTATCAAAACTGAATGGGTAGCTACATGAGTCATGCTCAAAGCAAAAAAAAGAATTGCAACTGATCCAAATTCAAACTGCGAACTAGCTAAGCTAAATGGACCCAATGAAAGTTGGGTACCAAAAGTAACTTGAAATATTTGCTTTGCAGGGCAATATAAAAAATAAAAGAATCATGTGAAACATTGATAGTGGATGCTCAAGACGCATGACAGGTGATAAAGCCCTGTTATCACAGTTTAAGGAAATGGTTGGCTCTTATGTAACCTTTGGTGATAACAACATTAATTTCACAATGGGATATGTCATACTAGAAATTGGAAACTTGAAGATAGAGAAAATTGCTCTAGTAAATGGTTTGAAGCACAATTTATTGAGTGTCACTCAATTTTGTGAACGAGGATTTAAAGTTAGTTTTGATCAAGATAAATGCTCCATTGTCAACAAGAAGACAGGAGAAGAAACTCTTCAAGGAGTAAGAAAAGGAAGTCTAGCTCTTCATAGCTGACTTGGACTCAGTAAGAAAAGATAAAGTCTACTATTTTTATAATAAGGCTTCTTCATCTGAGAGTTGGTTGTGGCACAAGAATCTTTCCCATTTGAACTTTAAAGAAACGAATTATCTAATGAAGAGAGAATTGGTGAAAGGACTTCCTCAACTTGAATTCTGTAAAGAAGGATTGTGTGAGGATTGCCAGAAAGGGAAGCTAAGGAGAGCCACTCATAAAAGCACTTCAAGTGGTTCAATTAATGAAGCATTTCAACTTATTCACATGGACTTATTTGGTCCTGTGAATGTGCAATCACTGGCAAGAAAAATATATGCCTTGGTAATGGTTGATGATTTTTCAAGATACACTTGGGTGATGTTCCTAGCAACCAAGGATGAAGCTGCTCAAGAGATTATTGATTTGGTAAGGGTTCTTGACAAGAATCCCAAGTACAAGGTGCATACCTTGAAAAGTGACAATGGTACTGAGTTTAAAAATAGTATCATGAATGATTTCTGCAAAGACAATGATATCACTCAACAATTCTCTACACCAAGGACACCCCAACAAAATGGTGTTGTGGAAAGAAAGAACAGAACTCTTATTGAGGCAGCAAGAACAATATTGAGTGAAGCAAAACTTTCTACTTATTTCTGGGGTGAAGCAATCAATACAGCCTGTTATACTCAAAACAGGACTGTAGTCAACAATGCCTATGGAAAGACACCTTATGAATTGCTCACAGGAAGGAAACCTACTATCAACTACATTCATGTCTTTGGAAGCAAGTGCTAGTTCATAAAAGATTCAAATGAGATCAAAGAAAAATTTGATACTAAAGTACTTGAAGGAATCTTCATGGGATATAGTATTGACAGGAATGTATACAGAGTCTACATCATTGATCACAAGACTGTGGAGGAGAGTGTAAATGTCACCTTTGATGAAACAAAATTTCCTGGAGTTGAAGGAAGTCAAGAAACAGAACCCTTAGCCTTTGAAAATCAAGGCTATCTAGAAAAGATTGATGAAGACTCACCAAAAGTTGATCACACAATTTCTGGTCCAACAATTGTTCATATTCAGTCTGGAGACAATGAAGGAACTGCTCAAACAACTGATCTTTCTGGGAATGTTCCCATCAATAGTGGACTTGAAGAAATTGATATTGTCAACAGCGCAAAAGCTAAAGATGCTGTCAACCAACAAGGTGTTGAAGACTCTAGTAACTCTCTAAGAGAAACAAAATGGAACAGAGATCACACTAATGATCTAATCATTGGTGATCCAGGAACTGGAGTCAAAACAAGAAGAAATGTTGCCAATGAATGCATGTATTCTTGTTTCCTTTCTCAAACTGAACCCAAAACTCTAGAAAAAGCATTGACTGATCTAGATTGGATTAATGCCATGCAAGAAGAGCTAAATCAATTTGAAAGAAGCTGTGTTTGGGAATTGGTGCCTAGACCGAAGAAAAAATCTGTAATAGGCACCAAATGGGTTTACAGGAACAAGGTGGATGATTGTGGTACTATCACAAGAAATAAAGCAAGGTTGGTGGTAAAAGGTTACTGTCAACAAGGGATTGATTATGAAGAAACATTTACTCATGTTGCCAGACTTGAGGCAATAAGAATCTTTTTGGCTTTTGTTGCATTCAACGACTTCAAGGTTTTTCAAATGGATGCTAAGAGTGCTTTTCTTAATGGAGAGCTAAAAGAAGAAGTGTATGTTGAACATACCCCATGCTTTGAAGATCCAAAAATGAAGAACTTTGTGTACAGACTACTCAAGGCATTGTATGGTCTAAAGCAAGCACCAAGGGCTTGGTATGATACTCTTTCCAAGTTTCTTCTTGATAACAACTTTACAATAGGGATTGTGGATAAAACTCTTTTTTACAAAAAGCATGGAAATGATATCATTCTAGTCCAAGTATATATTGATGACATCATCTGTGGCTCAACAAATGAAGATTTATGCAAGGACCAGGTTTCTAAAAGGAAGAGGATCATTAACCCTAGGTTAGAAGCCATTCCACATATATGTGGTGAAACTGCACAAGATGCAGCAAATAAGGGTGGTAGTCAGACCACAAAACCCACAGAGGGCTCTGGTGAGCCTAGGAGAAAGAAGGCAAGGGTACCAACCTCTATAAGCCGGACTGTGTCCTCTCAAAAGGTCACAGATCTTAAAAGAGACCAAAACATATCTCTAGGTATTTCCTCTCAAAAGGGGACATCTATTGAAATTGATCAGTCTCTCATGACATCTTGTAAAGAGTCTGCACAACAGGTTGAACACACTCAATTTGAGCCCACACTTGAAGAAATACACAATATAGGGCTAGAACATGTGGAACACAGCTCATTCAACTATAGTGCATCATACTTTGCCAACATTGAAGATCAGAATGTTGATGCACTCTTCCAAGAGTTGAATGAGACTGATCAAAGTAATCCACAAGAACCTTCTACTCAAAGGGTAGAAGAGACTATTGTCTCAGCCTCTGGTGCTGTTAATGACAAAGTTGTTGTCAATCCTCCTTACAGTAACTTACAAGATGAAGATGTTGTCAACAACTCAAATCCAGACAACAACTCTCTAGTGGCTGAAATTTCTCAAATTGATGATGATTATGCTCTCATTTCAACTTTACTCAAGGTAAAATCTAAATCTTCAGTGCAAGGTGTACCTGCTCAGTCCCTTGCACTTAGGTTGAGTGAGGGTGTGAAAAGAAAAAGAGAGATAAAAGAAAAGAAAAGTGAGCATAAAAATGAGAGCCTGGAAAAAGCTCAGGCAAAATGAGAGGGCTATGAGCAAGGCCAAAAGAAAAAGCAAAATGCGGGAGCCCAAATTTCTAAGGCAATAGGCCTTGAGAGTGAGATGGTGAGGGATGATGAGATCATCCAGAAAAAACCAGAGGGTGTGAGAACCACAACAGCCCCCAAACTATCCAAACAAGCTGCAGAAAGGTTGAAATCCCTTTCACACAAGGTCTCTAAGCTCTCCAAAAATCTGGACACTGTTGGCAGAAATCAGGTGAAATTGGTGAATAAAATGGTCAGTCTGGAGCAGACCATGAATGCTAGATTCAAGGCTATTTTTGACAAACTTCAGGAGTTCAGTTCCTAATTTTTAAACCTTGCAGTTGTTACCTCAACTAAGGGGGAGAAAAGTAAAGAAAGTAAAGATGCTGAAGTGTTTGTTGATGGTAATAATAAGGCTGATAATGCTGAGATTGGAAGTGGTAAGGAGAATACACAAGCTGCATCTCAGAGGAAGACTCAATTGGCATTATTTTCTAGTGTGGCTGCTAAGATTGCTACAAAGCTTGGTGGTGATAAGGTGGAGAAAAAGAAGGATGTGGAAAGGCCTAAGGAGAAAGGCATAGTGATAAAGGAATGAGGGAAAAAGGCCTTTTTAGTGCATGTAGCTGGTAAAGGCAAAAAAAAACTCTTTCAAATAAATGTTGATGACATTATTTTGGTGGAAAGAGTGGATCTAACTGAAGAAGAAGCCACTGTGCTGATGATTGATGAAAATGAAAATAGTAGTGCATTTCAGGATGTCAGCTTCAATGAAAGAATCAAGGATATAAAGATGTCATCCAACAGAGACCCCAAAAAGTTCTATGATCAATTAAAACAATCTATAGTGGGAGCTGCTGTGATGATATCTACTAGCAACAAGTGGGTAACTACAGTGAGAATGCAAAGTGGATTGAGTTGGTATATCAGTCTTGGATTTTTGAGCAGGCAAGAAATTCCAGTCATTGAAGCCATAAGACTCAAGATCAAGGTTGAGAGATCCTTTCTAAATGAAAACCTCAAGAAAGTCCTGTTTAAATTGATAAGAGAGAAGCTACCAGAAATTACCTACAATCCTCTAAGCATCAGATATAGTCTCACAAATGATGGTAAATACAGATTCATGAATCTAGAAAGAATCACTCAGTACAAGCTAAAATCAGTAAGAGAGGCATATAAATATTTCTGCAATTTGAAAAAGGCTGGGGAGGTGATGAAGGTAGTAAGGATCTTAAAGAAGGAGATAAAAAGAGTTGAAAATTTAAGGGTTGACAGGATGAGAAGAAATAAGGATAGAAATGGTGATGACAATAATGATGGAAAGCCTGATGGAGGTGCAAGTAGTTCTAGCCAACACAACAATAATGGTGAAGAATCTTCTAAAACTGGAAATAAGGTGGATAAGGAGAAAAATGAAAAGGAGTATAAGGATGGAATTGAAGGAAAAGTGATTAAGGTTGGTCTTGAAACAGATAAGCAAGATGTTGTCAGGAGAAATAAGGTGGAAGCTACTGTCAAAGAGCCTGAACCTGTTGTCAAGCCTGTATTGACAATAACTTCAAAGTCATTGTCAAAAGAAGTGAGGGAAGAGTTACTGTCAAAGAAAATTTCTATATCCAAGAAATACAGAAAGGCAAAAGCTGAGAAACCAAGGCCACGTTCAAGCAGGAAGGAGTGAAAGCTGGTAACAGAAGTGATGCATGAAGAATGTCTGGATGTCAGGAGACCCACAATTAACAACTTGGTTGAGTCAAAGGCAAAATTAATCACCAAAGTTGTGGTTGAGTGGACTGAGCTCAATTTTTTGAGTAGGATAAATATCTTCTATGCTGCTGATGAAGTTGAAGCTATGGGACATGAACTGAAAGAAGAAACCTACTTTATAGTGAGAAGAATGCTTCAAATCATTAAGGGTTTAGATATTAGGACTCAAGTTTTCAGGGGAATTCTGATTAAAAATTTTTTGGAGCTAATGGAATCCTTCAAAACTCATCCCTTGGATTTTAATGATGCTGAAAAACCTGAGACTGTAGTGTACTCAGATGGGGTGATGTTTGCAAATGAAGATGGAGTCAAGGAATTCTGGAGTATAGATTCCTTGCAGGACAAAAATAATGAACTCTTAATGAAGCTGGTGGAGCAACTTCAAGAATTTCCATACCCTGAAAAGCAAGGATTCATTCCCAAACTCCAGAGAATCATCTCAACAAAACAACAGCAGGAGCATAAGAAGAAGGTTGAGTATGAGAAGACCCAACAATGTCTTCTAAGAAATCCTGAAAGAATAATCTTTTTTAACTCTGGTGGATCTGCTGAGGAGATCACCTTTGAAGAGTTGAAGACATTGGCTGAGAAGGATCCTGAAATAGTCAAACTTATCAAGAGACAACTCCTCAATATCACAAATTTTGAGGTGTTTGATCTGAAAAGAAAAGCATTAGAGATATGTGACTTGAAAGTAAAGAAGAGGATGGAGGAAAGAGAGAAGAAGGGTAAATTTGTAACTGATGTTGTGGCAACAAGGAAGGAGATAGAAATAATCAACAGACAAATCAAAGAAGCTGAGATTGATCTAAAGTGTGCCAAGCTAAATGATAAATTCTCCAGAAAAGCTGATTTTGTGTCTCCTATCTTTATTAATCCACTCGGAATCATCATTGACAACATTGAATTCAAGCTTAAAGATTTTGGAGTTCTCAACACTATAAGCCTCAGAAGAATTTTCAGATTAACTACAGGCTCTCTTCTAGAAAGTGAAAGGAATTTGAGTGCAGAAGCTAGAAGGATGATTGATGTTAGATCCAATGAAGATGATGATGTGGACAACCTCAAGGTACATCAAATATACACATCTTCAAAAGCTAGATTTCTTTCTGATGAATTTGGAGTTAAATTTCTATGCATCTCCAAAGGACCACTGCAAGCCTATTACACTTATCAAGACTTGAAGAACCTATCTCATAAATTGGTGAAGCTAGTACTTGATTGTGTAACTGATCATGCCAAGACCACAGAAGAAAAGAGGGCCTTGAGATCATTTGAGTTGTTGTATGAAAGGAAGTATCCACAGAAGAAATCAGATCAAGGAAGCTCAAATTGAAATTAAAGATTTGTTCAGCCTAGAGGAGCTTAGTTTGAGAAAGAAAAAAATTTGTACTTGTAATTTTCTGTATATTTTTCAGGTACAAACACTTCAGTTTATGTTAGTTGAATTAGCATCTGCAATTTACTTTGAAATTGTCTTTATTTTACATAAAAATAAATTGGGGGAGATTGTTAGGGATTGTGGTGTTAACATTGTAATCAACTATAAGTTACTTAGATTAATTAGAAATTAACTAAGTAAAATGTACTTTCATATGTATATTGACAATATATTTTATTGTCACTTGTAACAATATGTTTAAAAACCAAGTAGGTGATAATAAGTCTCAATAGTTACTGTCTTGTACAAATACAATAACATGATCCATGAAGTAGAAGTTCACAAAGTGTTCAGGCATAGCATGGGTCAAGACTTTGACAGTAACATTCTACAACTGAAGCCTATGACGGCATATTCAAGAGACATCACAATTGGAACAGACGACATCAACTATTCCATTGACAGTAAACTTGGCGGAGAATGAAGATTTGAAGACAACAAGTATTACTGACAACAACTATTCCATTGACAGTAAACTTAGCGGTGAATGAAGATTCGAAGACAACAAATTTTACTGACGACAACTTTGGCGGGGATAGTTGACAGCAATATTAGCGGGGATAGTTGACAGCAGCTTTGGAAGACAGCATATTTTAGAAGACTATCAAGCTTGACAACAAAGTATGCGGAGCCGAATATACTATCACCAAAGAGAAGCTAAAGGTTGACAGTAACCTTTTGGTGAAGCTGACAGTCTATTTCAGGTAGCAGACTAGATAGTGAAAATACAAGAAATGATTTTGACATTACTACCTAGTCTGTCAAGTCTACTACTGCAACTTGGGAGAATTCAAGCAAAAGATAAGGCGTGCTTAAGGAGTCAAAAATTTCTGCATATCTCAGAGCTGCTTTATCTACAAATGGAATGAAGACAAATTTGAATAGAAAAAGCAAAGTTTCTATTTCAAGCTTTGTTCTAGAAACAAGGGAAAATACTCTTGTAAATGGGATATATGTTTCAGTATAAATACACATATCTCACAAACACTTTCTCTTATGCAACTAAACTATAATTTTCTCAAGCATAAAAACATTCGCAAACTCATTGTTATTGTATCTATCGAAGCTGGAATTATTTTCCAGTCAGTTGTAGCAAACAAAAATTAATAAAATTAATTTTTAAAGTTAAACACATGTCTTTAATTGCTTACTTACTGTTGTTTTACATTTCTTACTTGATATTATTACTTCTTGTTTGTTGTTAGCAAGATTGATGATAAATTATCAAGTTGCATTCAACCCCCCCCCCCCCTCTACAACACTCATACTGTTTAACAAGCCGAAGATACTGTCACCAAAGAGAAGCTAAAGGTTGACAATAAACTTTAAGTGAAGATGACAGTCTGTTTCAGGTAGCAGACTAGATAGTGAAAATATAAGGAATGATTTTGACATTACTATCTAGTCTGTCAAGTCTACTACTACAATTTGGGAGAATTCAAGCAAAATGTAAAGTGTGCTTAAAGAGTCAAAGATTTATGCACATCTCAGAACTGTTTTATCTAAAAATGGAATGAAGACAAATTTGAATGGAAAAAACAGAGTTTCTATTTTAAGCTTTGTTCTAGGGACAAGGGAAAGTACACTTGTAAGTGAGACGTGTGTTTCAGTATAAATACATATATCTCACAAGTACTTTTACTTATGCAACCAAGCTAAAATTTTGTCAAGCATAAAAACATTAGCAAACTCATTGTTATTGTATCTATCGAAGTTGAAATTAGTTTTCAGACAGTTGTTGCGAAATAAAAATTAATAAAATTAATTTTTGAAGTTTAAATACTTTATTATTTTATCTGCTTAGTTTGTTTGCATCTCTAACTCATTAATTATTATTCTTCTTGTTGTTGGCAAGAATCTTTAATAATAATAGAGTTGCATTCAATCCCCATGTGCAACACTCATCTTAACTAAGAATAGCTAATCTCCCTCAGCGTTTGATAGCTCCTGCTGCATTGGGTCCCCGGTGAACTATCCTTTCAATGGCATGAACGAAAACAACCATTCTGAAAAATTATTTGTTCTTTTTACCTTCGTCAAAGGGTGGATGAATGCAAACTTTTATGTTCAACCCTTGATTTTACCAAGTACACAATCCATACGCTTTGTAATCGCTTTTCGTTAGATCATAATGACATGAATGAAAAATTGCGCACTTTATCTTTTTTCCCACTGGGTATGTCACCCAGAAAAAAGAAGTACCGATATGATACAGAAAACTATGTATCCTGATGCTGGGCGATATTGAAATTACCAGCATGACAATCAAGGAGCTTCAACAACAGGATAATATGAACCATGAGAAGTATAGACCAGGTGGTCACTTTAAGAGAGCTAGATATGAAGAGGAATTTAAGCTAATTGTATAGTGTTTATTTCTAATTACTGCTTTGGTTCCCGGTGCTTTTAGCAGGGAATGATTTATTATTATTTTTGGAATCAGCAATATTGCAATGTTATTACGAAGAATAGAAAACTCAGTTTATCTGCGCAGCTACTTAACCTCGATGCCTCACCAATGCATCTGAAACATGTACATTTAGTTACACTTCGGATTCGATAAATCTTTTACTGTTATACGTTTGTCCAAAACAAGTGTTAGGATGCCATTGAACTTGGGACGTCTTCTTTCGGCCGAGGCTCTTCTCTGAGGATTATGGCAATAACTAAAAAGATGGTACATCCCCTGGAGATAACCTTAGTTGATAGAACAGATCCTTTTAGTTGCCAGAGTTGTGTCTGTGTTTTATCTTATTCGGATTACTGTTCGGTTACTTACAGCTCAGGTTAATTCTTTTACTAGAGTGTTACCATAATTTTGTGATGAGTTATACTCAAATTATTTTAGCTTATGGATTATAATTGAATCATATTACTTTACAAATAAATAATATAATTATAATATTATATTTTTACTAGAATTTTAAAATTATATTCTATAAATATATGTGTGCTAAATTGGTTCCCAATAGCCCGCTAAAATTCATATCTTATTTCTACTAACTGCTTATCTTCACCAAATATATGTTCGGTTAATGTTAGGACACTAATATATTTTACACATGATCTCTACTGCTTTTCTGCTGTTTCAAACACCGGCGCGAAACGCGGTTGTGCACCTAGTTAATATATAAAAATAATCATGTCTATAGAGTTTTTGGAGATTACTAGAAAGTCCTTGAAAGGATATGTACTACTCAGGTTTTTCCAACTCTATGATTGAAGATATTTGGGGGATGTATTAATGAGGAAACCAGCACACCACTCGTAGATTGAGGTTCATTCAGAGCACGCAATTGGCTTTAAAATCTGGTGGCCTCCAATAGATAATTTGGAAACTTTGAAGTACAACCTTTATTCAAGTAAAAGACGAATGTTTGTTGGTTAACAAAAAAAAAAGACTGAATTTTTGTTGAAATTAGCTTGATTGGAAATCATTTTTTACTTTTTATTTTTTGATGAATGATGAAAGATCATACTCCGCCCCCTATTGAAATCTACAAGAATTAATTGAATAAATGGTAGGCTACAGCTTATAAATACACTATAAATATTGCAAGTGGTTATAAGTATAACCACCTACATATTTAGCACCGACTTCAGCCTGTGACCAGCTTAGAAACTAGTCAAGAGCAATGTAACTTGCGCCAGAGAGGAACGAGGTCATGGTTTTCTCAAGGCAGATGCAGCACCCATAGCAATTGCCATAACAATGCCAAGACCAGCACCAAGAGAACCACCCACTGCTGCAGCAGTCAAAGAATTAGCCCTGGCCTGTGCTTCCCGAAGTGCATCCGCAACAACTGCATGTTCTCGTGCAGACTCCAACAGAAGTCTATCTCGAGCAAGTTCCTTCAATAGAGATATAAAACAGAAAATCAACCTTGGACCTCAAAGATATCAAACCATTTCCCGATAACAATAATAATAAGCACCAAAAATCAGTTGGAGATTAATTCTACATCAGTCTGTCGCAGAAAATTCATTTAGAAGCCATGTGTGACATCTGAACCCCTTGGTTAAATGAGATGAAAGAAATAATAAAATATGATATAATGACTGGAGCATATATCACAATAATACTGCATCTAAACTTATTTCGCTTTTTAAAGAACAGGTAATTGAATTTTTTCCGGTGCAAATGGTTCTAAACTTGTTCAGCTTTTACCCGAGATTTCTTTTAAAGACTTTCATTATTAATGTTTTATGCTTACAATCAACATGACTTTGATAGTTGTTTCATGCTTACCTGAAAAGCAGCTTCCTCATGGTCCCGAAGCACACGTTGAACAATCCGACAAAGAGCACTTACACCCTCCACAGGAAGACTAGGTGATTTCTTTTGAAAAGGCCTACGAACCAGGTTTAATGGAGCAAAAATAAGATTCAGAGCAGCCAACTTGGCGTCTGAATCTCTCTCAGTAGAAAGTAGGGACGGAGTACTATTTGCAACACTGGGTACAACGTATGAACATGAATTAATGACTTCAGTCCTACTGGGAGATGCTTGGTATGCTTGTAGGATTGCGTCAACTGCTGCCTTTTGCTGATGCGCACTTAAAGAATATTTGTTTGTTATTGCCAGGATCCAAGGGACTCCCAGTGCTTTGGCCTCATCTAGTAGAAGGGAGAGTACCGGTTGTTCCTGTGCACTTGCTTGACTGCATCGGGGAATTCCATGAGATAGGTTATGCACAAGAACAATACAGTCTATTTTTTTACTAAGATCACGAACTCCCATCCACAGCTTATCCCTGAAAGAAGAGACCTCCTTACTCAGATCCTGCATTACAAACAAAACCAAACAACAAAATGTTTAACTATCAAAGGGGCTCGATTAAAAAAATGAAAAGAAAAGGAAGGTACCTATTTGCCGTTGTTTATATATATGTGTGTGTGTGTGTGTGATATGGAGCATTTTGATAGTAGTAAGAATACAAATAATAGTAAGGGATAAATTTTTAATACACACTTCTGATGTCGAATGAGATATTAATAAAGAATGAGTAGCTAGATATTTATTTTTTAAAAATGGAAATAATGCTTGATGAATTTTAAAAAGAGATTATATAAGAGACTTCTGATTAAATCATACTGCAAAGCAGCTTTGGAGTAATTAATAAAAAAAGCAGCTTTGGAGTATATGTTAAATAATTTAGGAGACATAGTAAAACACGATAGGACAAACCAAACCAAAGAGTCTACATATAAGATATAATAAAAAATGAACCTGCAGATTTATTCCTGCTGAATCTGAGTAGCACAGACCACCAGAAACACCTTCATCATCAAAATCCATATGGTTATCTTCAGCACGAGCAGCGGCAGCAAGCCTTCCCTTGGCCAATATTGCCTTGAGAAGAGAAGTTTTACCAGCACCCTACACCACCACTAAGTCATGCCTTCTACACACAAGTAATAAAAATTTAAATCATTTAGCCGTTTAAAGGAAAAAATTCTTTGAGCATGAATACCTCGAGACCAATCAGTTGCACCCTGCGAGTTCTAACATGAACCTCTTTGAAGATGGTTGAGAAGTCAGTAGTACAAAAGACAACAACATCATCTAAACCTTTGGGGCAGATGAACTTTCCTACATGAGATGCACAGACATTCTGTTTACTTCTTAGGTCAGTACGATTTGAATCAGCTGAAGGAAACACTGACAATAATGAATCAATCAACATCTGGTTCTTTGGCGGCCGTTTCAGAGGAGGCCCTACCAATATCCGTATTCTTTGTAAATCTGGCTTCAGTTCATGATGATTTGAAGTACAAGTTGGTTCAGGCGGAAAAGATTCCACAGTGGTTGAGCACCTAACCAAGACAAGGAAAAAATGATGAATCAAAGACAGAACCGTCATATGAACTGTAATAAATAGAGTGAATGACTTTTTGTATGAACTATGTAGCAGCTGATGTAAATACAAAGGTAAATAACTTGATTATACACTAATAAGTATGCAAGTGGTGATTCAGCACACATGATGGTTGGCATTTGAGGTAAAATTATTATTCAGGTTCTCAATTAAAAGTGATAACATTAATCACCCCCAGCATAGTTGTCTCATATAGATGTTTGTTACAAAAGTGAGTTGAGGCAAGATGACGGATATCTGAATGATTAGTTGAGTAGTCGGTGACTAGTTGACAGGGCAAAATTTATATTTCCTTTTAAGGAATCATTGAGCAAGTATTACAAGTTTGATGGGTGCCTATTTTCAAAAACCCGTCTTTTTCTTTAGAATAACTATATATTTAAACCTAAATATTTTTTATGTACTATGTAGGATTTTGTTTTCATAGGGACATAATCTTTTATATATCAAGTATATATACTATCTAAGATCCTAGCTTTAGAAGTTCTTATTATTAATCTTAACCTGGCCCAAAAGACCAATCAATACATATTATATTATTTAAGATTCTATATATGCAAGTCCATATTTTTATTATTTTAAGCCGACCAAGAAGACCAGTTGATCCATATCTTTATTATTTTAACCTGGCCCATAGAACCAACCGAGCGACTACTAGAGATCTCTTGTTCGCTTTAATAGTATAGTATAGATATATTTGTATGTGAGATGGCATAAACTACAAAATATAATAAAAAATAATTGATTAATTAGATAAATTATAGTTTAAAATAATAAACCCATAATCCCCTACATGAGCTATTTTGTGTGATCCCACTCGCCAATCATCGTTTATACAAGGTCTGGATTGGCAGTTTAACATTAAACTGTGGGTTGCATTAACAATATATGGAAAAAAAAACGTTGATTAATGTTATCTAAACATTGACAAGTCCTACTCCTACATATAAGACAGTATCAATTGTCCATTTTTGAATTATTTGGTTACTTGTATTCATACTACAACAAAGTGGAGAGAAGCCATACTGATTTTTCTGGAGCTTAGCTACTATTTCTTTAACACATTTCTCATGACTTCCGAGTAATATTCAGGTCTATGGAAAACCTCAAACCTCTCACAGGTGGGCAGAGTTAATGTGGTATACACACACTTGTATTAGAGCTACATGGTTGGTAATAAAAAAAGTAGCACACAAATATGCCTATCCAACAATTAAGAACCTTTATGTTGAAAAGTAAACATGCCATTTACAAGCAAACAAGGTTGGTGCATTGATATCCTAATATACGCCTATCCTTCCTAAATACTATAACATCCTGATTTCAATTATAACTTATCAACTATAAATGTTGATGCATCATATAGAAAAGGGACCAACGAGAGTACCAGATACCATTCACTCGAGCTTGAACCAGCGAACAGAGATGTAACCTAATACCAGTAATATCAACTTTTAAGGCGTCTGCCTTCTTCTCACCAGGAATACCAGTCCATCCTAGAGGAGCAACAGAAGTTGCTGTGCGAATGACAGGAGCCTCCACAATATGCCCAAGCTCAACACTACCAGCAACAGAACTACCTAGCCATTTTTGTAGCTGAGGAAATTGCTGTAGCTGATCTATCCCCAAAAATGTTGGTAAACTATCATTCATGCAAACATCGAAGATTCTGAAAACAAATTTACCCATGACATTGAGAACTCATGGCCAGATATGAATGCTGAAGAAAAAATAGGGACCTCAAAAAAATACATGCAACAAGCTGATACATTCAATGGCAATGAATAAAATCATATATGAGTTCTCAAGATTATAAATCAATTGCTCAGGATGATAACACAAAACAAAGAAGACTGATACTTCAACGATGTTTGAAATACACTTCGGTCCCAAGTTACTTGGCCCCAAAATATTTTTTAAAACTGTTACAAGATGAATGAACTGAACAAAGTTTCAGTGAAATTTTCGCAAGCAAACATTGAACATACAATTTAACCATGTAGACGTGATCTACATGCATAGATGAAGGCAACTACCAAATTTGGTAAATTGTATTACAGATATCTCTTATAACGAAAGCAAAGTAAATAAAGAAATCTGTAACATTATATAAAGTAAAAAATCACATACTGGATAAAGGTTTTAACTTCGTAGATCTCATGAAACTTGATCTACAGATTTGTTTAAGTTTGTAGGTCACATCGATACGGTTCATTATGTGGATTATTACAAGATCCAACATAAAGTTGTTGGGGTGATCTGTAGACAAGGTTGACTATGTCTTTCCACATATTCCCTTTTCCTAATTGTAACAAGCTAAAACTCAAATGATAAGAGTAAATGGGTTGCTTCTATACCATATGCTATTTAGTTCTTTCAACTTCAATTAACCACCACCAAATGTCTGCAGACATTGCAATTGAATTTTAAGGGATTATCATACTTTAAAAAAGTTATGCATACACCAAAAGCTGTTAGGGTAATTAACCACAAACCAATATAAGCAATTGATTATTCAACCGAACAAGCAGACAAAATGGACATGTACGGTGCATTAGAAGAGAATACTGAAAAAAAAATAAGATACTGAAGATCATTGTCTACAAAAAACAAGACTTGTGACTGCTACCATGTAATTTTGTTAGGCTATGTAATTCCCCCTGCAGCATACTCGAAAGAAATTATAAGTATGTAAATACCTCTGAAATCTCGATCTGTATGATCTCATTGAATGTGACTGTAACCGTTCCCTTAATTCAGATAACACAGATTTAACCTGAGCATGTCTTTGCCAGAAGAAAGCAAACAACATTAGAGGCATTAACTGTTAGCATGCAGAGTAGCTATACCATAGTCAGATATACTAGTTTATTCAAGAGAAAGCAGAATCACATAGGCTCATATGCAGATAATAAACTTTAAACCACAAAGAAGCAAAAAACAAAAAAACAGACCGATGTCAACTTTGAATATTCTGCACCAGACAGTGCCTCCACCGATGAGCTCCCCAACAAGTAAAGCTGGTACAATTAGATAGTACATCTCAGTTTCACTGGTAAACATATACATTTCTACGGAGAGAAATGATCATACCATAAGACACATAAAAAGAAAATCCCACATCTGAAAACACAACACAAGTTTTATTAATGAGCAGTGAAACAATACACAGACGCACAATCGCATGGTGATGCAACTGATAGAACAAAAGGATATCTCATTGGGTTATCTTTACAATTTCAATGAACACTTTTTCTAGCTTTTACTACTCAAGGGAGCTACAGAAAATGAAACTAAATATTATAGGAAACAAGGTTAGAGATCAATACATAAGAAGGATGGCAATATAACTCACCATACAGGCAATCAAATAAACTCCAAATGCCAGGCCCCAACCCAACACACAGTCTTTACTAAGTTTTTGTCAATGATTTTTGGAATTATTAATTAATAGTGACAGTATAAATGCAGTGGAAGATTTTGTCTTCTCTTACTATACAGTCACACATTCACATTGCTCTCTATAAACATGCCATGAATGCAAAAGTTCCTGTACATAATGCAAGAAAGAAAAGACAGGCTTACAGAGCAACTACCTGCCCGAAAGGTACATATGAAGGTAGATACGGCACTCTACGCCATGTTCTATTATCCCCTCCAGCTCTACTGATTTTTCCAGATGACTTTTCATTTTTACTTCCACCTGTAGGCTCTCTATTCTTTTCAGAAATGGGTTTCAGAGAAATTCCATCAGAATCTTCTTGGATCTCGAGAGATTGTGGTGCAGCCACCGCATCTTCAATGGAAGATGCTCGAGAAGGATCGCTAGAAAAGGACATCTCAGGAGGATCATCAGATTTCCCTTTGAACCTATATATTTGTCTTCTAACGGCCTCGATTGGAACAAGCTTCGAAATTCTCCAAAAGGAGCTCTGCATAGGGCCCAGACCCAGTACTAACTGCTCTCCATTAGATTCTCTTAATTTTTCTGGTTTTATGTTATCCAATTTATCTTCACTTCTCGATACTAATAAAGAAGAGGTTCCGTCATCATCATCAGCACGAACTGGAGAAGCTTGTGTATTGTAGTGATGGAAATATGCAGGGGATAGTATACGGGGCACAAGATCTTCAGGAATGCAGTAAGTCTTAAAGTAATGTTTCCAATCTTTTCTATTAACATAGCTGGAAGAGAAAAAAAGGACACAGTGACATCAAAAGTTATAGATTCGTATCTAATTAGTGTGTATAATCAACAAAGATGAGATAGGGAATCTACTCTCGCAAGGCAGCATTTCCTACTGGAGGCTGGGAGAATGTGATACACTTGACCTGAACCTTTTCATATTCTTTTGTTGAAGAGGAAGCTGCAATGACCCTTAAAATAGCTAGTGTAGCCAAAACAGCAACCTGGACAGTTGTAAACTTAATTTTTGAAAGCATTTAAGTATCAAAAAGACAAAAGAAAAGAGCAAACTAGTCTAACTTACAGCTCCACCAAGCGAATGTCCACACAGCACTAGTCTTCGGTTCTTTTTCTGGGCCAGCCTATATAACTCCAGTGCCGGTATCCCTTTGGCACGAGCCATAAACCCCTAGGAAAATTCTTAACATTTTAGTTTTTGTATTTGCAGTGGGTGAGGATATTCTACTCACTAGTAGCACTAATTACACAGACCATTCACAGGCTGTCTCATAATGTGACAATATTAAAGAATAAATTATGTTGTATTATTACCCGATGAGCAGCCGGTTTAACAGAGGTCTTTACTTGCCTCACTTCGTGGCTATTCAGAATATCATCAGCATTTTTATTTTGACCATCAACATCAACAGATTCGGAAGTTTTAGTCTCATAAGGATCTTCTACATCATCTTCATGAAATATGGCGCCTTGAAGTATATTTGCATCAACCATGACATCCCTAAATATATTGAAACATAAAAGGGAGAAAATGTTAGGAATCAGCTTTAGTAGTACCCTATAGTAATATGATTAGTAAGGGTATTTAGAGTCATATTCTATGTTAATTAGTAATGGAGTCTATAAATAGTAGCTGTGTTTGTAATTTCAGTTATGCAATGATATGAAAAGGAATTATTTCCACCAAACCTGTTTCTCTCTATAACAGAATTCTCTCTGTTCTCTTTCTCTCTCTAGGTTTTCTATCTTCTCCTGCAAGCTTCTATCTCTCCTATGCTAAAGCTCTCTTCTTTCTACCTGTTTCTATCTGATTTCTTATAATCTACTGCAAATCTACCTCTATTTCTCTGTTATCTCTGTTCATTAGTTCTCATATAAACAGAAAACACCAAAAAAAAATAAAACAGTCACAAATAGCTCATGAATTCACCAATTCCTGACAGAACATATAATGAGATTAGAGGACCGAAGAATGCTATAAATTCTTTGACATTGCACACTTACTTGTACTGCTTGGTTCCAATAAAAGAAGCATATAGTGTGTCCCCTGCCTCGGCCAATAAATACCTAAAAGTAGATGAGCAGAATAAGTTAACTAAAAGTAAAGAAGGTAAAATTATCTACATCTCATGTACAATTGAAGTACTTTGAAATGGTGTATGCCAGACGGGCATAGTAGCAAGCGCACTCTATCTCATCAGCTTTAAATATACCATCACCTATGTTTTCTAGTATAATACCTCTCATTCAAATCATGGGCACATTAAGATATTGTTATTAACCCCAGAGAGTATGGAAATATGCATAATAGAATGTCAACAGCACATGCATTTGACAGCATTACTTGTTTTATAGTTAATTGCCATATTGCCTTATAGACTAACTGAATCCAATTTTGTAATTCTGAGGCAAGTTTGTATTTAGTAATGTAAAGACTAATATGATGGGGGCGAATAAGCAGAAAAACACATTTAGTTTGAGAAGTACTGGAATTGAGTAGGAAATTAACTGAATAACTATATATGATTTTAATATTAACTAAACACCTGTGAGGAACATGATCTGAAGAAGGTTGAACACGCTCTATAGAAACAATTTGACTCCCAAAGTCGGCCTTGAATTTGTTCACAGATCGAAGCAGTTCAGTGTCAGGTCTCTATCATGCAGAGAACAAAAAAAAAAGGTTAAGAGCAAACTCTAGTTCAAACCTTCATTATACAATTAATAAATACAAACTTTGTAAAGAAGCTTCACAACATCATGAAATTTCACAATGAGGGCATTCTCGTACAACAAATAGTAACACAAGTATGAAATGGAGCAAGATAAAGTGATAAACACATGCTTATCATAATGTGAACAATATATTAGAATACTAAAATAAATCAGACAGACCTAATATATTCCACTCGTCGAGCAATGTCTTGGTTGGGTAAATATGTATGCAGGCCTTGCCACTAAGCAGTAAAACTAGGGACGTTATTTCGTGCAAAGACCCCCAGCTTACACAATCCCAAACAATAATAGAAACATATGCAAGAACACTACAAGTGATGATATAAAATAGAGATAAATAAGGAATAATGATGCAGATAGAAGAATTAAGTAAACTAATTTGTATATTATAAATATATATATTTATTTAGGAATAAATTAATTATACTTGATTATGTATCTTATTATTAACATTAACAAAATATATAATTAAGAATATTCTAAATTATAGTAGTAGTATAATAAAAAAAATTGTTTCCACCTAGGATTTCACTTATTCTCCAAGTTTGGGATATCTATACAAACATAAGTAATCTTCAATGATAATAAGATGATGAATATTTTGAATTGATTAATATTTGAAGACTTATTTCTGACTCTACGGATTCTTTGGAAAGATAGGTTCTAGCCTCCAACATGATGAAAGGGGAAAGTATAAATAACGACAAAAAATAAACTTCCATCTGGCCCAATCCCAAAACTCCCTCATGCTGAAACTCTCAACCCTACACTAACATCAAATCCTCTGACGTCTCTAAGAACTCAGTTTTAAGACCATGTCCTCGTCAAGATTTACACTGTGCTCCAGAGTTTTTTGTTGAAGAAAAGAGGAGAAGGTGAGAAAAAGAAGCAAAAATAATTTCATTAATGTGCTCCTGAGTGTATGGTAGAAAGGGAGAAAATTTTGAAAAAACGAATATGTTGGGTATTATCCTAAAAAAAGTGTGAGAGTTTCCCTCCCAATCATCCCATTTTCGGAAGAAAATTTTGGAGAGAAACTTGTGAGAATTTTCTCTCTACTTCTTTTCTCTTCTCTCCTGAAAAAAACTCGGGACCACGACTTGAAAAAAAATTCCTTTCTTTTCTCGTCTCTCATTTTTCAAACTAGGGAGCACAGTGTTAAGGCATGCATGTCTGACTTCAAAATCAACTCCTCGAACGTCTCTAAGAAATAATATCTAAGATCATGTCCGCGTCAAGATTTAAAGCCTTGATGCCTAATTTCATCCCATGTCCTCGCCTCTCTTCCTCACTCCTTCAACCAAAATACTATTAACCCTACTCACATGTGTCGACTTATGCCTCATGAGGACGTGTCCATATCACTCTAAGCTCCACTCCCTTACTTTCTCTGAAATAGTTGTGAATACAAACTCTTTCCGAATACACCATTTGGTATTTCTATCTAACCCGGTGCGGCCCCAAGTCCACCACAACATTATAAATAAAAAAAATATCATTTATCCTTCCTTGCCTCTCAACAAGTAACATAAACTAGCATATAATGCATAATGTATATTAAACCACATTTTAACATTCAACAACAAATCCTCATTTCGCTTCCCATACAATATCTATTATCTAGTGCAAACACACATCCTAAAATTTAAATACATTTCCAATCATCATCGATACTAATTTCAGACTTGAAGAGTAAAACTAAGGTATGATTAGTTAAAATTATATGGATAAAATAACAGAGGCATACAAACAAATAACATTGGAAAACAAGGGGGAGAGGACCTTATAAACGCATTCGGAAAGCAGCATACAACACAAAATATCCTGCAAATCAGAAAGATTATCAGCTTTAACAGCGTGGCACAAATTAACAAGCTGCCTCTTCCTCCGCTCCAACTCTTCCTTGATCCGCTTCCTTTGTTGCTGTCCATTAGTCCAGGGCCAATTAATCACTACAACAGGCCATTTCACGGCCCAACTAATCTTGCTTCTTTGCTCTCTGATCCATGACTCCACTTTTTGTTGCAGAGACCAGTCCATTAATCTCTAAATTCAACACCAACTACTAGTACATTACACTCCTACTCGTACCTTTATTATTATTATTATTATTATTATTATTATTATCATCATAAACCCTAATACTGTAATTTCATTTATCAATTCAATTGCCGACACTGATGATGAGATGATCCACCCAATCAATGAGTTTGCGTGACATATGTAGTGGAGTATCATTTATGTATACTTACAAACTACTATCTGTATATGTAGTATATGTGAAATCAATCAATTTTCCCAAACCAAATATTTCGAGTATATTCTTTTTCTAAATTAATTTAATGGATATTTGCAATTTTTAAATATATAAGATGGAAAAATAAGAATGATTTTATTTGATAATTACTTGATCTAATTTTTTTCTAGAAAAAAAATTAATTCAAATATCTCAACTTTTAGTTTCAATGAATATGAGATTATAGCTATCTCGAGGTTTCAAATATATTAGGATAAATTATGTATATATATTTCTCATGATTATAATAAATTAGTTCTAAAATCTGTGTGAGACACGAGCATGTTTTAATAAATAAAAAAATTATATGTATCTGTACTATTTTTAAATAAATTCTTTTTTTATAAATTAATTAATAAATATAATAAATAAAATAATTGTTTATATTGTCACGAGAAGAATTATAAATAACTTGAATTAATATAAAATGCATAAATGATAAGAAAGTTAATAATGTTTTATTACAGTAACGACATTATCTTCTCGTGTATTTTGTACTTCAGTAATTTAGGCTCCATTTGGGAGTGCTGTTGAAAACTGTTGTGCTGTGAGAAAAAGTGTTGTGAAGAAAATCAGATGAATATTTGGTATTTTTTTTTTGATTTATGCATATTTTATGATATAATATATAAAAATAATGTTTTTGAGAAGGTTTGATGATGAAACTGATAGCTACTTCTTGCAAAATCTGAAAACATTTTTTTCCAAAAGCATGGGGACATGATTTTGCTAACAGCAACTTTTAGACTAAAAACGCTTTTTCAGACAACAGTTTTTAGAATTTAACAAACATCATTCTGACAGTTTTTCAGCAAAAAGTTGTAACTGTCTGTAACAGCAATACCAAACGGGGTATTAGTTATTTATTAGTTCGCAATCAATTTCTTTTATAAATAATAACAATATTTTATTTAATGAAATATTAATTGAAGGCCTATATATACTACATTATATTCTCCACAAGTTTGACAATATATTATAAACAGAATATTATGCAAAACATATATATCTCTTATTAGTATTTTATTTAAAAATACTCAATTTTATTTAATAGATAAAAGAGGGGGTCACGTCAATATTTTATTAATATTAATTAAATTATTATCACGCAACAACGAATTAGGTTGTTAGGTGTAATTATAAATGCTAATTATATAGTAGTAATTGTTAATGCATGTAACAATGAGGCAATGACTAAACATACGCGAAATGAATGTTTTATAAATATTAATGGATGTATTAATGATTATAATGGCTCAAACAAATTGTGTAACATTATATACTCGGTATATAATAGATAAATTATTATTGTCCCTAAAAAAACTGCATGAGTGAGATCTTTCACAATACATGATTTACTTATATAAAATATAACTATATTAATTTATTTAAATTTAACTATACATAAAAAAATATTATGTATCTATTTTGATAATTAAAGAAATAGGAATGAAATCAAGTCGGATAAATGTGAATAGCAGTATGATCATATTCGACTCGAATTTATAATTACTTGTTCATATTCATTTCAAATTTGAATTAAAATTTGAATATCGTGCTCAGATTCGATTCGAGTTGGAATATCAACATTCATATTTAGTTTGGCTCGACTCGAATGGATACTGAAATACTGGTTTTAGTATATTCGAATTCAAATTCGTATGTAATAATTTTATAAAATTAAAAATACTCGAATAATTGTTCTTTAAATACTAAAATGTGATCATTTTAATAAAAATATTATATATTATATATAATAATATATGTAACTTACATATTCGAGTTGACTATGTATAATAATATGTATTTGAGTATCATAAAATTATTTGAATTACTCAAAATGAATATGATCAAATGAGAATTATATTCATTTTTAATGAGTCGAATTACGAATTCGTTTTCAATCATATAAAAAACTATAATATACCTATGAAGAACTAATATACGGAGTACAATACTATAAATTATAAAAAAAACTTATGAAAATAGTTTATATATGTCGTGTTTGGAATTTCTTGTAAATTACTTAAAAGTTCACAATTATAAGTAAAATATCTAGTCCCGCACACTTGTCTTCATAAAATATCCATGCGTTTGAATCCATACTAGTCGGCTTCACAAGATATCCATGGTAGCTTAAAAATTAGGACATCATACAAAGTCCAGTTCCGATGACTAGTGACATTATGGGTCAAAATAACTACTTGTGTAATTGTTTTTTGTCCCGGATGAAATCTAAATTAACTTGTTTGTATTAATTTTTTTTATTAACATTCATGGCTTAAAAGGTTACAGGCTATTTTATTTTCACATATAAAAGAAATTTATATAAGATTTTTTTGGAATATATATATTTTTATTTTTTTTAAAATGTTATTTATTTTACTTTTATAAAATTATGATCTTAAATTTTTTTATAAAAATATAAGTTTGTAACTAATGTAATTAAAATCAACTTCAAATACAACTAGAAGTAATTTCATTTTTTTAAAAAAAATTACATTCGATTGCATTTGATTACAAATCATATATGAAAAGTTGTATTTGATTATTTTTAGACCGTATTTTTATATAAAAAAATTAAAAATAATGAAATTACAAATATTTAATAAAAGATAATAATTTTTTATAATTTATCTTTTATCTAATGTGCGTTTTGTGCCAATTAGTAGTAATGGGTGATTTAGTTCAGCTCATCCTGTAATCAATATGCGTTTCGTTCATTCCAAACTCATACATGAGGTTTGGTTAAAAAAAAGATGATTTGAAACCCATACCTCAAACCCCACAATGTATGTGTTTTTGATACTCAGGGGTAGAGATACAAAAATACATTAAAATAATAAATTAATTAATATTTTAAATTAATTATAATTAATAACACAAAATTTATTAAATCAAATATATTCATTCAAATACTCAACCAAACACATGATATCAGAAATGATACCTCAAACCATAAATTATTAACCTGATTCCTGATTCCAAACTCATAGCACTCCGCGAACCAAACGACCCTAAACAATATGAGTTTTAAGCCCAACTTATAATTGAATCCATTTAATATTGTATTATCCTTTATATACATTAAATAAGAAAATTTTAGATGCATTAAATATTAATTTTGACCGATTATCGACTATTCAACAGATTTTTTCCGTCTCATCTTATTTTTTTATTATAATTCTTTGATGCTTAATTAAGACGGGGATACAAATCCCCACCTTTTAAAACAGTGAAAAAGATAAAGCAGTATATCTAGTAAAAAAAAATTAAGATGGGGACACAAATTCCTGTCTTTTGAAACACCGAAAAAGATAAAGCAGTATATATCAATATAATTATAATAATAATAATACAGTATATAAGAGCATCTCCGGTGGGAGAACCCAAGTCCACTTACTTCCCTTCTGAATCAGATAGATTCAGATCTGAAAGGGTCCTTTTTAATGATACATAAGCATGAAGTGGATTTTCAGAAAAAGTGTTCATTTCACTCCAATGTACAAGCCTACTTTCACTTACAAATGAATCTCTTTTATAAATAAGGAAAGTACAAGAGACTGAAAAATTTTGTTTAAAAATTATTAGAATAATGAATAACCACTTTTTTCACAGGATGAAGTCACTTTTAGTGTCCCGATGTTAAATGGGCACCCATTGCGGGTGCTCTGACACCCACTTTATGCTGGTCCTCTCAAAAACCATTATTTATCGTCAAAAACACAAGACTCTCTTCAACAACACGCTGGCTTAATTTTCAACCCCATTGATTACACACTCTCTGCTCTCTCTCTCTCTCACACACACACAGAGAGAGCTCTGAAACTCTGGAGCTTTCGCTTTCGCTTTCACATTAATGGCATCCACAGAACTCTCCATTCTTTTACTTGTCTCTCTCTCGTTACTTTTACCCTCACAATCACTCACCTGCACTTCCCAAAAATTCACCAACAACAAAATTTACCAGCACTGTAACGATTTACCCCAGTTAAATTCTTACCTTCATTACACTTATGATTCTTCAAAATCATCTCTTTCAATAGCCTTTGTTGCATCACCACCCAAGCCCAACGGATGGGTGGCCTGGGCTATTAACCCAACAGCCACCGGAATGATTGGGTCACAAGCTCTTATTGGGTTTAAAAACTCAGATGGGTCAGTGGCTGTCAAGACTTATAATATAAGCTCTTATGCTCCAATTAGCGAGTCTAAGTTGAGTTTTGAGGTGACCCAGAAGACTGCTGAGTTTTCTGATGGGTTTTTCAAGATTTTTGCGACGGTGGTGTTGCCGGAGATGGGGAATGGCACGGCGGCGTTGAATCAGGTTTGGCAGGTTGGGTCGTCGGTCACCAGAGGTGTGCCGGATAAACATGATTTTCAGCCGGGGAATTTGAATTCTAAAGGGACTTTAGATTTGGTTAGTGGACAGAGTATTAATACTGGTGGAGGTGGTGGTGATAGACACCGGAGAAAAAATGTAAGTTTTTTCTCTACCTTTTTTTGTGATTTTAACATCTGCTATGCAAGTGTGTGTGTGTGTGTGTGTGTTTATGTAATTTAATTTGTATTTGATTTAATAAAACATGGATCTTGGAATGGGTTATAAACTTATAATGAATGAAGAGTCTAAAGTTGAGATTTTTTAGTGTTCGACAGAACAAGACAGCATAATATAATTTGTTTTTTAGTGTTTTTCTTTACTATGGCTCTATAATTTTGAATTTGTGTCTGAAAAGGTAGTCTTTTTGTTTGTTTGTATTATGGTCAAATAAATCAGAGAAGAATGTAAAGCTGAAAATTTTCAAGTGTTTGCCAGAACCAGATAACATAGCAAGTCTGAACTGCTCTATCCCTTCAGTTTCTTCTGATGGGTCCACAATCTGAAATTTTCTTTCTGAAAGTCTTTTTTTTTTGTACTATGGTCAAAAGAAATCAATTACCTTGGGAATTTTTTAGGGGTTAAGAATATAAAGGTGAAATCTTTTATATATGTTTGACAGAACCATACAGAATAGCAACAATGTCTTATTGTTGTTTCGGGTACTATAGTCCAAAGAAATCAGAGAACCGGTTTCAGAAGTAAAATTTTGGGTTATTAACCTTCTACAATTGGAAATATCAGTTAAGCCATTGTTAGGATCATCTCTGACAAAGAAATAACCAAATAACTTGTTAATAACCTTTATATTATTATATTGATATAGGTATCTCTGTATTCAAGTATTTGTATCATTTATTAGGATTCTATGAATTAAGTAATTATTTGGAATAGCTTATTATTATTATCGAAAATAAGGTTTTGTCCAGATTTTAAATATTATCATAGGTGACTATTTGATAAATTTGAAAATTTGTTTGTGTTAGGTTCTATCCCCCCTTTTGGAACACTTTCTTAGCCCTGCCGCACATCATATTCTTGAATAACAGTTATTTATTGGTATCTGAGAGAAATTATATTCATTGTTTTGTTTCAGATTCACGGAGTTCTAAATGCTGTGAGTTGGGGTATATTATTCCCAGTCGGAATCATCATTGCTAGGTATATGAGCACTTTCCCGTCAGCAGATCCAGCATGGTTTTATCTTCATGTGTTCTGCCAGGTATCAGCTTATGCTGTTGGGGTTGCTGGTTGGGGAACAGGTCTTAAGCTTGGGAGTCAATCTAAGGGGGTCAGGTACAGCAGCCACCGAAATATTGGAATTGCACTCTTTGTTCTCGCAACAGTTCAGGTAAGTTTTTCTTGCATTCGTAATATTTAATCCTTCACAATATTATGGCAATTGGCAAGTATAGTACATCCCCCTGTTTGTCATTGTACATAGTTCTGTTAGGATCTCTATTTAGCATTTATGAAATTATAATTCTACATCATTGGAAAGGAAATGATACCTATTAACCAAGCGATGCATGTTAATTTAATCTTGGTTGTTTATAATAAGAAAATGATTTTGGATTTGTATCTGTCTCTTTTATACGTGTGTGACCGGACTTTGGATATTATTTCTTATGGCATCTCTCTTTCCACGTTTGCCCTTAGATATTTGCATTGTTTTTGAGACCGGAGAAGGACCACAAGTACAGACTTCACTGGAGAATCTACCACCATGGACTTGGTTATGCGATTGTCATTCTCAGTATTATTAATGTGTTCAAAGGTTTAGATATATTGGATCCAGAAGAGAAGTGGAAAAGAGCTTACATTGGTGTCATTGTTGCCTTGGGTGTGATTGCTGTAATATTAGAGGTAATCACATGGATTATGGTCTCGAAGAGAAAGTCGGGGAGCTCTACTAAACCTTACAATGGCGACCACAATGGAGATAGTAGGCAACAACCGCTTTCACAGTGAACACGTAATTGGAGGACTGGGGATTGAGTTTCCTTGGAATATATTGTTTGTGGTTCATCCCCCTAAGTGCTTTAGATAATTTAAAGAGATTTGTTTGCGTGCCTTCCCTCTATCGTTCTGCACATTATATACGTAAAAAATAGTCTTTGATTGTTTCGCCTTCTATTGTACACATATTTAGCAGCCTTTGTGCGTATGAAACGTATTTCCCTTGAAGCTGAATCATTCTTTACTGTTTACATTGGAGTTAGAACTAACTACGTTTTCCTGATGATGTGGGGATGAAGTTCTTCAGACAATCAGAATCTTGAAGTTTCAATCAGCACCAGTGCTTTTTCATTAGTCTCTAAAATCATCATCATTCCTGGGAAGAATGAAGATGATTATATGGTGAGGTGTAGGCATACTAAGCAACTTTACTTCAAAGTATGTTGAGGTGCACATGGCATTGATGCAACAAAACACCATCTTTTAATCATGCAATGTCATTCATAAAAGTTAAAAACTCCACTCTAATATGGGGCTGTTTGGCAACCCCTTATTTCCGGAAATAAGCCTTTATTTCCGGGAAAAAGTAGGGATGTATGTACTTTTTCTGAAAATAAGTAACTTATTTTTTATTTTGAAGTTCATATTTGATTTTAAAATTCTAAAACAAATATTTATTTTTTAAAAAAATATTAAAATTTGTAAAAAATAAAAATAAAATAAATTACTTATTTTAAGTTTAAGGAATTCCAAACGGCCGCTTTTTTGTTGAACCTATATGAGATGCTTTTGAGTGTTTGGGTTATACTTCCACTTTGTTAGGTAAACTTGTTGGCCCCAATGTTTGATCCTGGCTGGAGGGGTTCTGTTTCAATTTTGGACCCTTTGGCTCTATTTTACTATTATAAATCGATATATTAACTTTCGAGACCACACCAATTGCAAGACCAAAATATATATATATATATATATATATATATATATATATATATATATATATATATATATATATACATCTACAGGAACTCAATCATGCTCGTCTCAATTATTATTTTGGAGACTGTATAACATTTTTCAAAATTAATAATACTGATTACCTATATAATTAAGGTCCTTTCAAATTTGGGGTCTCTGGTCGATTATAATTTGACACATCATCTCTAGCATTTTCCATTTTGCGGTTGTTGAAACACGAAGTATACAAAGATTAGACAGATCTCACGGTGTCATGTAGATAATGAATTATAATCAATCTGACAAGTGGTTTGTACATTTTGGAAGTGAAAAAACACTTGACGACAACAAATCAAAATATAAATTTGCTAGTAGCAAATGAGAATGATACTATAATAAAACGAAATCAATGCGAATCGACATCCCCGTAACGCATGGTTGATTGAAAGTTGCATAACTAAAAAAATATCCATAATCAAAATGAAACAACGTCTGTTAATCTTAAGAAAGACATGTCACGATGATGTTTAGATGACCAAAGAAATCAACGGAGGACCATAAATTGATTGTAATTGCAGCTGTTATAATCACTGGACCACACCCTCCATCTATTTTTCTTGTGAACAACTAGCCTAGCTAGCTGCCCAGGAGCATCATATACAAACAACTGTAATAGCACAAATACAATAATATATATAGGTAAATATAACACTCGTTCGATTTATCTGATAAATAAGTTATAATTTAAATTTTGTATTCCAACTTCGAAGCAACTTGTGAAAAACTCTAAATAACGGCATATTTGGGAATATGGATTTCATTTGAAATTCTGGATTTAATTAAATGAAATGTTTGGATAATTATAATAATTTGGATTTGGATTTAAATTTCACTTGAATTTCAAAAAATTTAAATATTAATACAAATATGAGAATTTGAAATAATAATTCAAATTTTATTATTTGAAATTCATCATTTTAAATGAAATGAAGGTTTACAACCACAATCTAATAGTAATTTTCTCTCTACAATTCAAATCCATATATACTACAAACAAATTCTATAACAAGTTGATATATATT
The DNA here is from genome assembly GCA_028671895.1 of Oenanthe sinensis. Lineage (NCBI taxonomy): Eukaryota > Viridiplantae > Streptophyta > Magnoliopsida > Apiales > Apiaceae > Oenanthe > Oenanthe sinensis. The sequence goes on along the minus strand of CM053806.1, from coordinate 46,648,918 downwards.
ACTATTTAGAAAAAATATAAGTTGATATATGTTACTCAGTAGCATGTGATGCTTAATTGTCTTTTCCAACACCTAATGAATCTATTGACCACGATGATTAACTGTTTGTTTAGTCCATTTTTTGAAGAATATGCATGCACTAGCGATTAGACATCACGAGCCTAAAGTTTTAAAGTTTTCAATCTTCTCGGCTATACATTAATTCATGCCTTCATGCTATACATTAAATTTAAAATCAATTACTTATTTCATATTTTTTTTTACATATTTTCATTTTTTTAAATAAATATTTATTTTAGAATTTTAAAACCAAATATTATCTTCAAAATAAAAAATAAGTTACTTATTTTCAGAAAAAGTACATACATATCTACTTTTTTCCGAAAATAAGGGCTTATTTCCGGAAAATAAGCTTAGCCAAACAGGGCCTTAGACACAAAATTTACCATACAGTAGTAATTATTAAAAACCTTTTTCTCAGTGTTCTAAAAATTCTTCGATTTTTAAAAATAAAATATTTTATTGATATGATTTATAAAATTCAATTATAAATTATTTTAAAATAATATATGTTATATTAAATTAGATAAATATAATAAATTTTATTATAATAACATATTAAATTCGATTATTATTTCGGTTAATTGTTCCGATTGATTCCCAATTATCTGATTAACCTAAATCAATACCATGACGGATAAGTTCCGATTCCAGGGACCATGATACTGGCCCATACTTTGATGCGAGACAAGTGTGTTTCATGACGACTAAGACCCCATCACGTTCCGATTGTTCACTATATGTATGTTCATATACATCTCTAAAATCAACAAAATTTACTTTCTTTTTGTTAGTTTATATTTCATTGAACGAATGACTTGCATGTTCGACTGAATGTCGTTATTTGATTGGAACATGACAGCGTGAGACTTGCAGGAGGAGGTTAGGGTTATGGATACATGGTAGAGATGAGAGACCCTGCGTGGTTTACATTTCATGACAAAAATAAACTTTATCCTGAAAGATTGTTGGCTTGTTGCTCAACTCTTTCTATAAATCCAAATGATAGACAAGTGGAGATGTAAGCTATTCTACTAAAATATCTGCAACCATCATCTTAATTAGCTAGGCTGGACTCCTCGTGTTTCTTTTTTCTTCCGACTTGTTCACTGGGCAATTTTTTTTGTGTGCATGCATTTTTGCATTCTATACTATATATTATGATGCCGAATATATAATTTAGACCCTTGCGCGCCTCAAATTGTGATGGTACTATCAAAATGTAGTATAATCCAATAATGTTTCACTCCTTTAATCCTTTTAGTCTTTAGTATACTATACTTTAATATATTATTTGTGAGGGTAGAATGGTTAAGCAAATTTTTGGTGTTAATGTGAAAAATGTATTTTTTTTAAAATTATTTTCGCGATTCTCAGAGTTCTAACAATCAGATCGTCCTGAATTTTGGACAACATCTTCATTACTCCGATATCTAATTTCTGAATGATGGAGGTCGGATTTGGAGGTACAAATGATCAATTTATTATGGGGTTGGACAATGGTTTGTCACCCTAGTGACGTGTTATGTTCTCCTGATGATTTATTTTATCATTCAGTTAAGGATTGACTTGAACATGATATTTTTGACCCAAAACGTATTTTTGGGTTAAGCCCATGGTTACTAACATATGTAAACGGAAGTGAATTAGTTAGCCTTTTTCTAATATGTAATATATTATATACACACTAAATATACATGTATCAATATATACAAAAAAAGACTCTTTCACTTGACCTATAAAAATACTTCTTTGTATTTCTTATTTTACTTATTACTTTGTTTATTGTTTGTATTGAAACTTATGACTTGTGGTTGTAGAACTTGGTGGGAGTTTTAAATATAAAAGTTTATATTCAGGTATTATTCCGTTGCGTTAATGTTTGTCCCTCGATTGGGACTCAACAATTGACATCAAAGCTAGAAACAAATTTGGGTGGTAAAACTCCAATTTGAGGTGATTCTGAGTTGTGTCTTGTGTAGTGTACACAAGGTGTTCATTGAAATTTCTAAGAGAGACCGGGTGTGAAACAAGTTAGGGATGACTTCTGCAAATAGTATGGTTAAAATTGGAAAGTATGAGATTGAAAAATATAATGAGAAGAATGACTTTTCCTATTGGAAGATGTAAATGAAAAAATAATTAATATTGCAGAAATTACACAAAGCATTGTCGTGTAAGGCAAAAAAGAGCAAATATATGTCAGATGAAGACTGGAAAGAATTAGAACTCGAAGCACATGCTTCAATCATGTTATGCCTTCAGAGAGATGTTGCATTCTTGGTTGTTAACGAGAAGAAGGTTGCGGCTATTTGGACAAAGTTGGAGTCTAATTTTATGACATACTCTAATAAATCGGATCTATCTAAAGTCGAGACTATATATTTGCAAGATGGAGGAAGGTTCATCTATCCAGGAGTACATCAACAAGTTTGATAGGTGCATATTAGATATGAAGAATATTGATATGGAGGTAGGTGACGAAGATCAAGCACTTCTATTATTTTTTTCATTGGCAAAGATATAACAGCCCGTACTTTTTGGACTATTAATCTTACAAAATCTATAATCAATAATGACAAAAATGAATGGAAGTGTGACAAAAAAATTATACATCTCTACTCTCAAAATCAATGCAATTATATGAACCTACCATTGAATAACTATAAAATACATATATCTTGAATGTCAAGCGTCAATATAATTCAAATCCATGATCCTCATAACTCGAATGCACCTCAAATTCCTCTTAAATCAAACATGAAATATTAAAATATTAAGCAAATTAAACTTTTGCAGATCTCTTGTATTGGTAGCTTCATGTCTAATTCATGTATGTACAAGATTAATGGTACTGCAACTGTCAATTCAGTTAGAGCTACTGCAGAGTTGACATAGTCTGCATTTTATGCCATCTTGACACCCCTTTTAACTATATACAAATATAATTATGCACCATTATTGCTTACTTGGTTAAATGACATCTTTGTGGTATCATGATGATTTGATTGCTTTGGATCATATATCATTTTACTAGAGCTGTAAATAAACCGAGCTATTCGTTAAGTTCACTCGTGTTCGAGTTCGCTTGTGCTCGTGTTCGAGTTCGATAAACACGGTTCAACATGTTATCGAATTCGAGTTTGAACAACATTTTTTATCCGATAACCTTAACGAACCGAATCGAACTTTATACATGTTCGACTTGAGTTCGGTAAACTCGAGTTCATTCGATAATAACTAATTATAAATAAAAATTAATATTATATTTATAATCCATCACTGTCATTTTATAAAACTAGTATCATCTGAAATAAAATGATATATCCATTTGTTATTAGACATTGCTTATGAGTGATTATTGCTCATAAAATAAAAGTTTAAAATTCAAAATCTTAATAATTGACTAAACTAAATTGAAGCGAACCGAATTGTTTGTTAAGCTCGCTTGAGTTCGTTCGTGTTCAATATGTTCGCTAACAACTCGTGTTCGATTTGATTATTACCGAACTCGAGTTCGAATAAAGAAATATATTCGATAATATTACCGAACATTGTTCGGTTCGATATTTAATTGTATTTTGCATTGATTGGATATTTATTTAATAGATTTTAATGTTTTATTGCAGAAAAGATAGAATTTCTATATTTGAAAGGATTTGGGTTAAAAGAGCTAATTTGGAGTTAAATTTAAAGGAAATTCGTATTTATTAGGTTGTACGAGCTGACTACATTATTTGGGTCATATCTTGAGTTCTAGAAGTCAGAATTAGACGATCTTATAGTCTACGTGAAGCTTATGGAATTTTCTTTAATTTAAAAGTGGTGCAACAAGCAGAATCCGATTGGAATAGCCCAGAAACTGAAGAGCAAACATAGTTATGAATTTAATTAAAGAATCATATTCAATTTAGGAAGCCTATTTGTATTTGGCTTAAATCATTAAAATACTTTTATTATTAGATATATAGAAATTAGATTTTATTATTAGTATAATTACTTTTTATATACTAGATACAATAGATACATACATGCACTACTTTTACTTTCTAGCTTGGGTTTTTCTTTCATCTCTTCCATAGCAAACATTAGTTCTCCACACTACTAGAAAAACTGCAATAGACATCACATTTTAGACATCGGTTAGAAATGTCATTGATGTTAAAAGTACTTCTGACATCGTTTTTTCAAAAACGATGCCTATTGTTAATATGGACATCAGTTGTCCAAATATCATTGTCTCGACTAGACGTTTTTATAAAAAAATACCCAGATGACCCAATTTGATTCCCACCAAATAAAATTCCCCCTAGCCATTTTTTCACTCCCGCCTTAGTCATTTCAGCTATTAAAACATAAAATAAAAATCTAAAATCCTAAAACATAAAATCAAAATCAAAAAAGCATAAAACAAAATAAAAAACATAAACCTCACACTCGCTCTATCTCAATTCGACCCCAACTTCGACCCCATCTTCAAGCTTCAACAATATCATCAAGCAAGCTGGTGAATTAGGGTTCGATTTACAAGCTTCGTATAACAAGCTTCATATAACAAGCTTCGATTTACAAGCTGGTGAATTAGGATTCATAACAAGCTCCGAAAGAAGGCTGGTGCAAGAAAGCTCCGAAAGCTCATAAAGCTCACCTGCAACTCCCCTACAACTCGTAATCGAATTGGGTAATCTTAAAAATTCTAATATGTGAAACCCTAATTTTTAAATTGGGGGTTTGTATTTTTTTATGCTTGGGGGTTGGGTGATTCATCTTTTTTATACTTGTTTGTATTGTTTGTTATCTTTTTATGTTTGTATTGTTTATTATCTGCCTAGCTTAATGATATTGTTTGTATCTTTTTTTATCTGCCTAGCTAGCTTTATGCAATATTGTTTGTTATCTGCCTTAAATGGTGTTTGTTAGGCTGTGTTATCTTGTTTTTTATGCTTAGGGGTTGGGTGTTCTATCTTTTTTATGCTTGTTTATATTGTTTGTTATCTTCCTAGTTTGATTATATTGTTTATATTATTTGTTATCTACACACACATTATTTGCTAGGCAGTGTGAGATCAGTATATGCATATTGAATGATGAAAGTTTGGGTGCATATTTATAGATTAATGAAGTAACTATATGAAAATTATTATATTTAGTACTTAAGGAAATGCGGATGCGTGTGTGTGGATGAAGGTCATGTAACATTTATGTGTGTAAATTGGTAGGAATAACTGATGAGGTGTGACATGTTAAATGGGTCATTAGACACCGGATGTTTCTTGATACGTAATATACCATTCTTCATTCTTCATTATTAATTATTATTGTAGTTAAAATATATGGTAGAAAAAAATTTATAATCTTAATGCTTGTTCACTGGGTTTAACATGATTGATATATATGGTGGTCGTACTTTGAGAAAAATATATGACGGCGTAGTTAACCTGTATGTTTGTGCTTAACTTTTGGATCAAGCTTATAAGTTACAAAGTTGTTTTTTATTATATTAGAAGATATACTCTGATATTTCTATTTTTTTGGCATATGATTTCGTGACACTCTCCTGAATCTCTTTACCTTCTCGCAAACAGTGTCTTTATGTTTCATTTTTGTCCTATTCTCTATTTAACCTAAAACTGATACTCAGAGGTCCAAGCTGGTTTGGCTCCACCGTCTGTTGATCTTTATGGTTATTGGAGATGCTGCAGATTTAATATTACATTCTGTAGCACATTAAATATCCAGTTTTTTCAAGGTAATATCATTGTTTATTCACTTCTTTATCTTTAATTTATAAGTCTACTTCAACTAAAGTACATGATTACATGACTTAGTTTGTCTTTTCTTTTAATCAGGCTTTAGGAATCAAATGGTACTATTGTACAGTTCATTTGACATTTCATTGATGATACTATTGCATTCATCTTTTGAAAGTTCAGAAAAGTTAGTAGCTAATACATGTTTTGATGATGAACTAGCTTCTTCATCTTCATGGTTGGCCATAACTGCTAGATTGATGAATTCTTCAGAATCACTGTCCTCAGCAGCCCAATCTTTCTCTTTAGTAACAAAAGTGTTATTCACTTGAAATAGTGTTTATATTTGTAGAATGGGGGTTGAATACAAATATTACCCCTTCAATTGATTTTTAACAGTTTGAAAGTGTTGAAGAGATAGTTAAGATATGAACAATTAAAACTTAGAAAATTGTTTGAACAAACACAAGATATTTAAAATAACTGATCGATTGATTTTTCCATCAGCTTGTATTTTTGCTCAAATGATCTAGGTTGAAGAAACCTAGCTGCGAATACAAAGTTAGAGAGATGAACAACTGTTTTTACAAGTGCTTTTCTTAAACAACTGTTCTTAAAATATTGTATAACTTATTTTCTCTAACAATGCTATCACATTTGTTTATATATGACAAGTATGTTTACAATTCCTATAAAGGATAAAAACATTTAATCTATTCTAGGATTGACTTTTATCTATCTTTCCTTTTTGCCTTTTTCTATTTTGTGAAAGGTCTGCGGTTTTGGAAAGACAGCTTCACTTTGAGTCTTCACAGTCAGTATAAATTGTCTTCCATAGGCATGCTTTATGTCTTGTCGAGCTGTCCCTATCAATTGATAATTTACTATTAGGCATATCAATTGATTCTTCCTTCTATCCATCAACTGATATTCTTCTTCGATTGATCTTGATATCCATCAACTGATAATAGCTGTTGACTCATCTATTGATAAGTGTTGTCAATCGATATATCAATCGACGGGTCTTCATATTAATTGATGGTCTTTGCTTTTCTTGACTTGGCTTTTTATCAATTGGTCTTCTATCCGTTGATGCCTCCATATCAATTGATCATCCTTCACTTGTACAATTTTTCTGTCTTCAAATAATTACAATTTGACAGTCTAAGTTATACATCAATTTGATAATCAATATCAATCGACTCTAGTATCACTTTGAAAAATATAATGGGAAGAATGACTTTTCCTATTGGAAGATGTAAATGAAAATTTGTTAATATTGCAGAAATTACACAAAGCATTGTCGTGTAAGGCAAAGAAGAGCAAAGATATGTCGGATGAAGATTGGAAAAAATTAGAACTCGAAGCACAGACTTCAATCATGTTATGCCTTCAGAGAGATGTTGCATTCTTGGTTGTTAATGAGAAGAAGGTTGCGGCTATTTGGACAAAGTTGGAGTGTAATTTCATGACAGACTCTAATAAATCGGATCTATCTAAAGTCGAGACTATATATTTGCAAGATGGAAGAAGGACATCTATCCAGGAGTATATCAAAAAGTTTGATAGGTGCATATCAGATTTGACGAATATTGATGTGGAGGTAGGTGATGAATATCAAGCACTTCTATTACTTTTTTCATTGGCAAAGTTATAACAGCCCGTACTTTTCAGACTATTAACCTTACAAAATCTATAACCAATAATGAAAAAAACGAATGGAAGCGTGACAAAAATTTTATACATCTCTACTCCCAAAATCAATGCAATTCTATGAACCTACCATCAATTAACTATAAAATACAAATATCTTTAATGTCAAGCGTCAATATTATTCAAATCCATGATCCTCATAACTCGAATGCACCTCAAATTCTTCTTAAATCAAACATGAAATATTATGCACTCTTATTCCCTTAACCATGATTTTTTTCTAACTGGATTTTATGATAATATTTTTAATGAGGCAGCATCACATACGCTTTATGGAATAATGTTCATATTCCTTCACTTGGTTTTTATTCCATATAATTTTTTCAGTAAGACTTTAACGAGATATTATTTCATATAACAGACATTCAAAGTAGAGTGTCGTAAATAGTTATTGTGAATGTTTTTTGCCCTTTCATTTACAATGCATTTAGCCTTTTAAAATCTAGACATTTGTCTCTCCAATTTACAATACCTCTTGTTATATAAAACCTATAAATAGAGATTCTTCTTAAGAAATAAATACACATCAATATATGAAAATGATACGATTACTTTCTCTCTCACAAAATCTTTCTAGTTTATATCATATTTTCATAATAAATTTAAAATTATTTCATTAAATGTTAAATTAATTGAAACAGATACAATACAGTTCTAATCCTTTGCAGAAAATTTATATTTATGTCCTAAAAGATTATATACGATAACTAATAATCACAATCTAGTAGGTTCTTTATATGTTGTTCAAAAGTACCCGTACATACAATATGATATAATACGGTTTAACAAATTAAAACAGCACATACATAAAGAAAATACATGTCACAATCAAGAGTTACATATCAAATATAATTAAATAAAATTACAAGGCCAAGATCCCAAAAAGAGAGAAGAAAGGTACAAGATATGAACTAAATATGTTGTGACTGATTATAGAATTTTCAATCAACTAAATGACGTTAAAATGTTAACAGATTTTGACGAAAATCTGATGTGACAACTACTCTCATCTTACCCGGTATTTAATTTGATCCATTGTTTTGACCTAACTTCTTCTTCCCCCTCCATCTTCATCAACAACTTATCACCGACTATATATATATATACACACACATTCAAAACTTTAAATTAGACACATGATTTAATTTATACAAGATTCATCCGATAATATGACTATAAAATATGTATAGTAATATCTAAATAAATGAAACATAGATGCATATGTTAAACACTCAATTTAATGTGTGAGTTGAGTTACCTCATTGTTATAAATAATGGAGGGTCTTCATCCTAATCAATATTTGAAGTCAGACTATCATATTATTAACTATAATTTCAATTTCCGTACCATTTTTAGATGCATAAAACGTTTTAGGTTCAAACAATACAAATTTATTAGACAACAAATAATACATACATAATATATTTATTAAAACGGAGATTCTTGAAGTTAGTAAGAATGTAGATAAATAGTAAGAGATTTAAAAAACAACACCCTTGAAAATAAGCTTTGAAAAGTTTTAAATGAAGTTTTTTTTAAAATTGATGAAGTCAAAAGAATAATGAGATTTTTAGGTCGGGTTATACTTCATATTTGGAGTGAGTGATGTGGAGTTGTTGTGTAAACTATCATGGACTAGATATGACAGCTGAGATACACTTAATATGGTATTATTTAATAAAAATAGTTAAAATTCAACTTAATTTAACCATGATGAAAGTTTCTTTCAAGTTTAATGTCATTTATTACAATTTTATATGCGTTTAGCTATTCACGTGCAAATTTTTTCAATTTGATAATTTACTTGTAAATTGGACTCTAATTAAATGATCAAATAGTTATTTAACCACGATATAATATATACAATATACTATATTCTTAAAGACGAACATGCAAATGTTTGGTCTCTGGTCATAATATTTGCCTTATACTCAACTTCAAACACAATTTCTAATTATATTTTAATTAAAATATCCCTTTCTACAAACTCTTTTATTCAACTAAATTAAATAAAAATAATAAAATACACTCTTATACAAACTACTTCCTTATAACAACTCTTTTAATTAATTAAAATAAAATACAAAAAATATAATATAATATATTATTATAACAATTAAAACAGATATATCATATATACAACTCTATCACTGGTATAATACTCTTTTTATACAACTGCTCACGGGTAATATTATATTATATCTAAATTACACCCTGTATTTTCTATTTTAAGAATCATACTTACACTATAATTTTTATTTAATATAATTTCTACTCACATTCAACTCAATTTCATTATCATTCAAACTCTTTAATTTATTTAAAATTACAATTTATTAATTATATTTTATAAATATTAAAATAAAAAAATGATTAATACATAAACAACATTATATGGAAAAACATATAAAAAATTAATAATAAAATAAATTAATACATTAAATATTTGAATTGTATAGGATAATTAATATACAATTTATTAATGCCACTCATGCTTTACCCGGTTATAAGCTAGTATATATAATACCAGTGAAAAAAATCGCGCTTCGCGGCGGACTCATAATAAATTTTAAATTTATTAAAAAAAATTCCACAAAGTTACATTACTGATGACCGAACTGCATATGATAGAATTTGATATAACAAAATTATATTAAACCAAAATAGTAGTATTAAATTTATAAACAATATATAATCAAATAATAATTTCAATATATATATATATATATATATATATATATTATAATTCACAACTTACTATTTTTTTATGATTCTAAGATCTTTTTTTTCGCAAGTGGCCCACGACATCTAGATAAGCATTAGTAACATTATGTAAATATTGAAGAATATAATTTAAAATTATATATGTGTGTGACTTATAATATCTTATTTTAGCAAAATAACTGCTAGTATATTAGTGTCATTAGCACGTACTTCAATTATATCGAGAGATAAACTCAAATTCATGTAGTGGTATGTTGATGATTCTTTTTTTCAACTTTTTTGGGGACCTTGTACGTATTATTTTTAAGTTTTTAATGTTATATAAAGACACTTCTTTCAAAATATGTTTGAATAGAAAAAATAAATATTTTTGAATCGTTGCATGGATAAGACTTTCCTATCATAAATTAAATTATCAAAAAATTAGTATGAATGCTTAATTGTAATAAATTAATAAATAACAAAATTTTATTAACTTTCTCATCAATTAAAATCATGTCAAGACTAAATTGATCGTCTGTTTGTGTATTGATTGCATCCCACATCCTGCATACTCACACTCTTATCATCCAATCGTCTCTATTGTTGTTCAAAATATTCAAGAGAGTGCAATCCATGATGTATTAGACGTTGAATATAAATAGTTCTGTGATAAATTTGTTAGTGATTTATTTTTTGATACTTGATATTTAATTTATATAAGTGACGGTCTATTATTTTTTGGATGGAAATATATTCAATTTAGGTAAAATAATAAAATAACTTTTTTTTATTATAGATAGTGTCTTTTTGAAAAATCAAAATAGTTTCAATTTTTAATAATTTAATGCATTTTCTAAAATTTCTAATTATCTTACGTATAATAATGTCTTTTCTAAAATTTCGAAACTTATCTTATGGATAATAATTTACTTGACTTAAGGAAAAAGTTTATGAGAATATAACGTAACTTAGATTTTTCATAATTCGGATAATTCAAAAATTCGATAAAATTATAAAAATACATTGAGACGATTTGGGAGCGTCACTTAACTTAACCGTATCCGTCTTCTTCACCTTTATATATTGATATTGATGGTTGAGTAAAATAAAACAGCAAGTAGGGAATGAAAATCCACACTACAATCACCGAGTTACATATGGAATTAACTAAAATTATAAGGCCAAAATCCCAAAAAGAGAAAAGAAAAGTACAAGATAGGAACCAAATCTGGTGTGGCTAATTCTAGAACTATCATTCTTCTTCTTGTCCTTGCCATCAGAAGAATCATCTTCACTGCTTGGACTAGGACTAGCAGCACTACTGTTTCCTGCGGTTGCATTATTTACTAGCTTCAGCTCTCCCTTGGAATTTAAATTAGCTGCATCAAACGCATGCTTAGCCGGCACACCATCCACCACCGAACCACCCACCTGCCACACCTGATTTATCACTGTCATATTCTCCGGTAATTCCCACTTGGCGAATATCCTCATGACACCGTCTGAATACTCTGCAGACGTGTCCGACACGTCGAACGATATCTTGGACTGCACGATTTGTCCGTAAGAGACAAGATTGTAAGGCTTGACAGTGATTTTACCGTTGGATTTCTTGTAAGCGATGAGAGCTTGAGTCCCCACCATGCCGGTTCCGTTGGGGTTGATTCCCCATGCGATCCAGCCTTCTGGCTTGGCTGGCTGTGCAATGAATACGACAGAGAGAGTGGATTTATCAGGGTCGTAAGTGTAGTGAAGGTAGGAGTCCAGGGTGGGGAGATCAGTGCAGTTTTTGTAGAGTTTGTTGTTTGTCAAGGTTTGTGAAGTGCATTTTAGAGAATGTGTAGTAGGAGTACACGATAGTGCGATGAGGAGTGAGAGCAAGAACAGGAGCCAAAGTTTCATGGTAGAGAGAGATGGAGAGAATGCACTGAGAGAGAGAGAGAGAATGCAGAGAGAAAAAATTGTAAGGGGGAGTGTGGAATGATGAATAGATAATTTTTTTATGATTGGTGTACAGAGAGATATATACTACTATATAGGCCAAAAGAGATCGATGAATCAGTTATGCTAAAAGTAAAGAAATAATTAAATAAACCAACTTAAAAGGAAGAAGAATCAGACTTTTGTTGTTATATATTGAATAATAGACTTAAGGTGAGTACATAATATTTTAAATTGAAATTCTTTTAATTAAAGTATAATATTTGGGTGGAATACACTATACTTGTTTGAGAATAAAGTTCATGTGATTAATTTAGAAAAATTATTTAATGTATAAATTTTTTTAGTATGAATATTTTTATAATTATATATATATATATATATAATATTTCCAGTAATACTAATAACACTTTTGTATACTTATATTTTTAACCTCAAAAAAGTTAGGTGAGATATAAGTATATAACCTTAGTAACGTTTTAATCTCCTAGGCTTATTACACTTGATATAAATAACGACACGATTAGTTAATAGGACGGATGCACATACTCAAACTCCTTTAATTTTATACTATACTATAAAAGAGATATAGGAGTAGGTGATAAGGAAAAATATCTATACCCATACATACACACAGTAATTGGTTACTGATGTAATAACACTAAACACTCATATATGGCATATGGGAAAGGTCTTTTATTTGACCAACTAGAATCAGGACACAGGAAGTCGATCACAAGAATTTATGCCCAGCAAACTCGTCATGGGAAGTCGGTGATGACACTAGTATGTATGAATGGCGTACACATTGTGTGAATTTGTTGTTTTTTCTAAGCATGACATCCCGTGTGGGATGTAATTTTGTACACTATTTTTAAGTTGAGTGGGAGATGGGGACAAAAAGTTGGGTTCTTTACTGCATTTATCTTCATACGTCCTTGATAAATTCCAACTTGCTCGCTCCAATTTGTGAAACTCCGCGCTGGCCCACCATACCAATTTATTACTATAAAAAACATTATATTAATTTTTATTTATTTATTTATATATAATACAAAGTAAATATATATTAATTTTGAAGCTAGATTGGCAGCTAGTTGTAAAATATAGTATAAAGTAGGTTCTAATGGAGTAATGGGGAGTGAAAGATGGAGTTATGAAAGTTGTGATGCGATATTGGGAGTATAAAAGTATTGAGCTGGGATGAGGGTTCAAAAGTCAACGTTAGCAGCGTTTTGTGGAATGTTACGAAGTGTATTCTTATTTGTTTGACTAATTTGCATTTCCAGAGCCGGAGGGTGTCATATAAAATGTGAAAATCATACAAACAGATTGTCTGCATGTTACGTATTTTTCGCATGCTCGCTTTTTCCCTATTGCCCTGCGGACCCTGCCCTAAATTTAGATTAAATAATTGAAGCTTATTTAGTCAGGTACATTAAACTTGGATAAATGAATACGTCTTAAACCGGAAAATTATATTCATTTATTGAGTTCATGAATATACAGTGCTTATTATATTAGGATTGGAAAAATTGTTTATTTAATGAAATTATTTGCTTATCGAATGGATGGGCAGAACCGTACAAGTGTAAACATGCATGCGCATACAAACATTGAAACATGCGATACAAGTCTGGACCAGAGAAAATGGGTTTGAAAGTCCTCCTTAATATATGCCTGAATTAATGACCCAATTGGTTTAATTTTTGTTTCGTCAATTTTATTTTCAATAGTAGATTGAAATAGGAGTATGCAGTACTCCTACGTACACTAGAAAGTCAATAATAAATACTTATCACTAAAATGTGACTTGCATATATAAAATTAATGCAGATTCAAACAAGAGTATTGACTGTACACTTTTTCAAGATCAAGTAAACGAAAAAGATTCCTAAGTAATTTGAATTCAGATCCAAGATTTTGTGGGTGTGTGTTAGACTGTTCAAATTAAGTATCATGTCATTTTGGTTGACATTTTTCCTAGAGTAAAATGTTCTTATAGTCCTAAATACATGTCGTCTGATAATTTTTACCTCCTTTGAGCTGCTTAAAGAAATAATTATATATGTGTTTGGTTTTTTTTTTGAAGTAAATGTGCTTTGGTTTTTTAATGCAATTGCAACATAACTCTGAAGTGTAATTTAAATGTGCGTATTGATGTATTTCCGTGTAACAAGAACATTTGCATGAAGCACCTGTTTGACCAACATTATTTTTCGAAAATAAGTACTTGCTTTCGAAAAAAAGTATGAAGTGTAGTGCTTACTTTTTTACTTTTTTATAAATAAATACTTATTTTTTAAAAATAAGTAGATTCCTATTTTTCAAAATAAGTACATTTTTTTTTAAGTATATGAATATCATGGATGGCTCCATATAAATTAGGCTTATGCACTGCAAATTTGGGCTGTGAAATTAAAATTGGGCCGCGAGAAATGTTTGGTTTCCTTGTTTATTCGGATGAATATATCATGTAAATCACAATTTGAGATAACTTGCGATGAATAAGATGCAAGATTTGATTGATTCAAAAAAAAAAAAAAAGGGGCCGCTAGGGTTGACTCAGTTACTTAAAGAGAGGAATATCATCCTCTATGTCACAGGTTCGAATCTCGAATCTCATGGGAGTAGAATGTGTGATTATGTCATCCTAGCCAGTGTCTGTCGCACTTGTGCGGTTTACCTTGTTCGTCTGGTTTGCAGGCTATTGCGTGAGCATGTGAGTTTACTCAGTGCGCACCTAAAAAAGGTCGCGGTTGCGCGTTAAAAAAAAGGTTTTTCTTCTTCTAATATGTCCCAAATTTAAAATCTGTTTATAAATATGTCATGTTTTTAATCGTATTTTCAAATATGTCCGATATACAATTTTTTTCATCTTAATAATTTTAGAAGGACACTTTTATCCTTCTAGCTTAAATCAATTGAATTTCTAAAATAAATGTAATATATATTAAATATATAAAATGTAATGTAATATCTATAAATTAAATCCTCTAAATCTAAATTTGAGACTAAATTATTTTATTACAAAATTTTAATATATGTTAAATATACAAAATTTATCTTTAAAATTTTTGTTTCACAAAAATTATTAAAAAATGAAAAAAAATTGTATCAAGAACTAAAAACCCATATTTCACACATACAAATAATAAGTTTTGATAATTTAATCACATCATTATTCAAATAACTAGATTACTAAACACATCTTCAAAAAACTGAATTACTATAAGATTAAGGCTTGTGAAAATAAAATAATTATATATTAACTCATCATTATTAATCACAAGTCATATAAAGTATGTTAAGTTAATCTAAGAGTATATTAATCTTAATATTCATATTTGAGTGTGATAATAAGGTAATAGGACATATTTATAAAACGAATTAAAAAAAAATATATTAATAAATAACTACATTAATTTGGAACATATTATATAAATTCCTAAAAAAATGCAAGATTTGAGTACATGAAGAACGGAAAACGTGGGGAAAGTCCATGAATACAAAACATGATACTTGTTGGGCCGTAACCTGTAATTGAAAAGTTGATGTGGTCTGTATAGTCTATAGGAGAGAGATATTTAGGATTTTTCATTGGATTTGGCCCAGAGTTAAATTTTATGTCAACGACATATAGAACAATTTTGTTTTGATGGTAAAATACTAAAATGGCATTGGCGTGCCGTGAACAAGGCAGAAGTTGGTAAAGAAAATACAGTAGGGATTGATTGGAGGAAGTGCATGAAATGAAATTAAGTGGTTGTGACTTCTGAGTTATTTGAATAAAAATATACCGCAAAGTCGCAAATCGCAACACTACACATGTTTATTCTTATGCTAGAACATTCTATATCTTATTCCACGTTGACATGCTTTTGTTCATGCAAATGTTGTGTTACGACTTGGATTATCTTCATGTCCTAGCAAGTATTACGAAGTGTAACAAAATTAAGTATATACTAACCATTTTTCACTTGATGATCAAATTGATTTAAGATAATCATCTTAAAGTGAGCGGGGGATTAGGGAGGATGAACAAAGAAATACACAAAAAGTCTACCGAGCCGTGTTTTGACCGGACCAGGAAAAATTCGGATTTTTTGGTCAAAGTCTGACCCAAGCTTTGACTTTGACCGGACCAGATTTACAGAAAATATTTGAGCCAGATATGGCCAGGCCGGGGCGGACCGAGTTTCACTTAAAATATAGGGCCGGGCTTTTTTCGAGCCGGACTTTTCGAATTTTTTTGGGATCAGGCAAGGTCGGATTTCCGGGTTGAGGCTTTTTGTGCATATCTTGCTGAAGGCCCGGCTAAGCGAAAAAATTTTAGTAATTTTTTTTTAAAAAAAAATTATAATTATAATTATATATATTTAAAATCTATATATTATTTAAATATATAATAGTATAATTTCTAGCGCCTCTATTTATACTTATTAGTTATTGTCACTTCTAACAGTGTCACACCATCACTTCTTCTATTGTTAATTAAATCATAATAATTTTTTTATATATTTATCTTAATTTTTTAATCTTGCCCTTATTTTTCTACTGTTTGATTACAATTTTCTGAAGAACTAATTTAAAAAAATTAAGAGAAGTTTTTAGAAAAATTGTCTAGTTTACACTATATGATTATTTAGATTACACTATTATCGAAGATGACGCATAGTATTTGCAGTGTTATTTCTTTAAATTGGAGAGGACACATTATCTGGATAAATATATTTTTATAACAATTGATTTTAAAAATTAGAAAATGGCAATAAAAGTGTTGCTTTGACACATTCCACAACTAAAGTACAAGACAATTTTAAGCATTTAAAAATCAAAGTAAAGCTTGTCACAAATTTTTTCTTCACAAAAGTATGAGATAACTAAAGTACGAGTTAGAGATTAAGTTTCACACTACAAATTTATATGTGATTCGGTTACTTTGCGACGAGTTTTTTATTTTTGAGACCGCAATAAGTTTTGAAATTTTTTGAGAGAAAAAACCCTTTTAATCATAATTTCATGATAAAATGCCTAAAATATCACTTTCTACAAAAAATGACTCTCTCTATCATAAATAAACGTGACTTTATAAAAAAACAATTCAAACACAGCAGGCAGCAGAGCTGTTAATAGGCCGACCCAGTATTGAGTAGGGAAAAAATGGTAACGCATTTAAAAATTGTGTTTTTTAATTTTCTTTTTTTGGAAACGCAAATTGAACATGTTTTTTTTGAAAATTTACTAAAAACGTAATATAAAATTGTGTTTTTTAAAAACGTAATATGTTACGTTTTATAGTGATAAAGTGGGCCATTTTTTGTGAGTTATGATATTTTGGACCGTTATCCCCAAATTGTGATAAAAAGGGCCATTACCCGTTTTTTGAACAAGGAGTTTTTTTAAATTATCAAAATTTTAAGCCTCAACTAGCTTTAAATTCTGGTTCCGCCACCATAAAGTGAGCTTCTAACTTTCAATAAATTAAAATAAAGTGAATATCATTGAACTACTGCAGTTTGAATATAATCACATGAATCATAATATTCCTTAGAATGCAGTAAAATTCGATTAATAAATATTTCATGAAAGATTGACCTTCATAAATTAATATTAGTTTCCGGTTCTAATATAATGGAACAGAAATTCAATTAATAAATATGCTATAAATGAGTAATGCTGATAAATAATTACTATTATTTTTTGGTTTTAACATAATGCGACGATATATTTTTAACTTTGATATATTAATAAATTTAATAAATAGATAAATGAAAATTAAAAAATCCTAGATCTAAATGTATAGACACGGATTTTATATTGATGATTGTGAATAAGCCGAAACATGTCCATGTCTCCCCACCTCACAAAAATTAGCCCATTTCAACCGGGGATGGGTCTAGCTTGTGTACATACATGTTTATATTATATTATTATAATTGAAATATTAAAATTTTTGGTCGATTGGTCGTCGGTACTGGGTCACGAGCCTAAAAAATATACATATATTAGATATAATAGGTCCTACAAAATATTAGATATAATTTTACTTAATATAATATGAGTTCTAACTATATGCATATCTATATTAACTAAAATTTTATTTTTTAGACCTAATTATATATTTATAACATGCGTCCAAATTCTATAACTTTATTTATTATAATATGGGCTCTATACAAATCTATATTAACTAAAATTTTATTTTTAACACGGGTCCATGTTATAACATTTTTATATTAAATAGAATAAATTTATATATAAAAAGAGAACATATAATATTAACATAAATTCTTAATATTATAAACTTATATATTAAATATAAATATAAATATAAATAAATAATCAATTTACTTAAATATTAGTTATCCCATATTTCACAAGGATTATAAACTTGTATATTGAAAAGTAGATACATATCCATTTCTGTTTTTTTTTCAAGACAAAATTGAGAATGAGGAAAATTTTATAACAATTCTAAAAAGTCGTTTGGTTGACAGACATTCATATAGGAACTTGAAATTCCCGGAAAGTGAATATTTGTAAAATTGTTTAGTTAACAATACTATAGGAAGTAGTATTTTCTGGAAAGTTATAATACTCACACAATACAGGAAGTTGTTTATCTACTCTCCCATGGTAACTTACACTTCCCAGGAAATACAACTTCCTCCTTTTAATCAAACAACTTTTTAATTTCCCATGAATTTTATATAGATATTACATACCCGGATATTATAACTTCCTGAGAAAGGTAATACCCATATACAACCAAACAAACATTAAGAATCATTATGGATTATTGTCTTAAACCCGTTTGGTATTTGATGTTACATATCATAATAATAGTTTTTTTATATTAAAAATCAAATAAAATTTAAAAGTAATTTTTTGAAAAAATACTTTTAATATAAAAACGATTTTTAGACAAAACATGTATTTCATTTTTGAAAACAAAACTTTTTTCCAGAAATTAATCATAAATTTCACTAACAAATCTTTATAAAAATATTATTTTTATTATATTTTAAAACATATACAAATCAGAAAATATTACCAACTATTCATCTGATTTTTTTGACAGTATTTTTTTCACAATACAACAGTTTTTAACAATAATCTCAAACAAAATATTAATTAAATTAAAATCAAAGATTAAAGCCGATTTAAAAATTGAATTAAAGTTTACTGAATTTTAATTTAGATAACCAAATAACTTATATGTAAAATTAAAAAATACATACTACTCGTGGTGTATTCAATCCGGATTTTACGGTACTTTTTTATATTTTTAAAATATGAGGATATTCAATCTGGATTTTAAATAATACTTTAAAATCTGGGATATTATCCGGGGGTATTAAATGAGGATTTTAATTAATGATTTAAAATCTAGGGGTATTCAATATGTATTATTATTATTAATCAATTAAAATATAGATGTATTAAAAAACTTATTAACATTAATGGATTCTAAAAATTCATGGATTATGTTGAATTTTCCTATATATTTTTGATATTTTAAAATCTTACATCAATACGAGAGATTCTACCGGATTCATGATTAACTCTGTGCGCACTCTATGAATTATATATATAATCCATCAACTCTGCGTGTAATCTTGAATTAAATACAATCAATAAAAATAAATGAATTATAAATAATATCTATAAATTTGAGTTGAATATACCCCTTAATAATATATAAATTGTCGAATTAGGCACGGTGTTACGCTTGTGTATGTATGAGTTTGGAATTTTTGTCCGGAGCTTATGTGACCAAACGGGGCCTATATTGCATAGAATAGAATACAATAAAAGGTGTTGTGTTGTGTTGTGTGCCTGAGCTCCAAGTATTGACTGACTCGTACATACAATAAACAAACCATGAATCAAAGCAAATAGAAATAGTCCCCCCGTCCCAAGAAAAAGCATGGCCACAATAGTTTCTTCTTGTTGATAGAAATGGAGGCCCGTCGACGTCTCTCTGTTCTCACTTCACATTTACACCCTCTTTCTTCTCCTAACTCTATCATTTCTTCCTCTAACTGTCATTCTGATGACATCAACAAACATAATCACCAATCTCCCTCGTGTGTTTTCTGCAAGATTATTAATGGCGACTCACCTGCTTTCAAGGTTACCCAACCCCCTTATTTCTTTTTTATCAGTATGTGATTGGTTTTCTGTGTTTTTACTGTTAAAAATCACATCTTTTTCTTGACATTTGTTGCAGTTTTTGTATTCCATGGCCTTTTTTTAATAGAAATATCATGAAAAGTAGTTATAAGATACTGTACTCCTATATGGGTATTCTTGATAAGTATCAAATGTTGCAGTTCTTTTTGTTATTCCCACTGTGGTTAGTCTGTGTTAAAGATTATAACTTTATATTAGAAAATTAAGGAGGTAATTAAGATTTGTTAGCAAGTAGAGCTATTGTCAATACTAGGGATCGATAATCAATAATTAACTGTGATGATTGGTTTCTGTTTTAATATTGCTTCTTTCGTTATGGAAATTAATCTCATCTTAGTGGTTCCTACTATTCGATGATGCTTTAGATTATTACCACAAGACTAGACTTGATTTTGGAAAAACAGTAGTCCGTATGGATTAAGTGATATATGGACTTGTAGACTGTTAAAAAGAATCTTGTCAGTTCACCTAAGTTATCAGAGAAAAGGTTTATTATGTTTTTGATTAAATCAGAGGTTTTCTACAATCTTCAAGTTTGTTGAAACTGATTGTCTGTCATTAGCAATCTTGACATTTGAAAAGTTATTATTATACATGCAAGATAGAGCATTAGCCAGCTTCAGTACGAGACTTCATTCACAAATTTTCTAATGTTCCCGTTTGAACATTCTCATTAGCGTCTAATAATTACAGTTCTATTATACACCAGTTTGTTTCTGTTGTGATTTTGGTCAACGATCTTAATTCACCCCTCTTCTCTTATTTTCTTATTAAACTTTATATGGCCACAGATTTATGAAGATGATGTATGCCTCTGCATTTTGGATGTAAATCCACTCAGTCCTGGGTAAGGTATCATCTTTTTTAATACAAATAATTGTGTATATATTGTTCGAATAAAATTATATGTTTCATTTGGTAGGCTTCTAGAATTCAAAACTAACACTCAGGATTTATATGGTGTAAATTCCAAAATTCTGGCACCCGATTGTTGTAGAAGATTCATTTTTTCTTTCTCTGTTATTATAAAGAAATCAAACAGACTGGATGCTTCGAAATCATACACGTACAATTAACATCCAACTCAGTTATACTTATGGCAGCGTTTTGTGCCTTGACTAATTTTTTATTAACAACTTGTGGCTGTTAGGCTGCATGATGTTCTTCTCTTAGTACTTATGCATGAGAGGTTCAGCTAAATTTGGATTTATGGAAATAACAGACTCTAAGGCTCCCAATTTTTTTGTGGTTGTTCCATTTTATAGATTACTCAATGACCACTAGACCAAGTATCAGATTATCAGTAGCAAGAGATTAGGGGGCCCCAATTATTATTATCTTTACCAAGGGATCCTCAATCACTATAATTATAAAACAGATTGACCTAAATAAAATTGTTTGGATATTGGCCAAGGGACGACCTTTTAGTAATTGGATTATTCACTTCTGTTTTATTATTCATATTTAAACCATATTTTATTTCTTTGGTATAAAGCTCTAACTGTTAATAATTTATCAGGCACTCTCTTATTATCCCAAAAGGTCATTTTTCTTGCTTGGAAGCAACTCCACCATCGGTAAGTTTTATTACTGAACATAAATCAAATTATATTACATTTTGGATATCCTTCTTCTGCACAATTCCTAGGTTTCAAAAGTTTTATTACTAAACATAAATCAAATTATATTTTGAACGATCCTTCTTTTACGCAATTCCAAGGTTTCAACTAGCAATCAATATTTAAAGCAAAGGCTGTCTCATACCTCTTGGTGACCAAACTGGATTAGCTTGTTCATAATGAGAAAATCTGTTATCAACAATGACTTGAGACATATATGCTAGTAATTGGCTACTTTATATGTAAGCTATTTTCATTTATTATACCAATGAGTAACAGCCGATCGTGGCTTTCATGAGATTGCTGTTGAGCATTCTCTGCCTCTAGTTCTATTATATGCAGCTTCGTAGCTTGAATCCTTTGATATTTTACTGGATCTTTTCGCATCTTACTATTCTGTTCGCATCTATATGTGATCTCCAAATTTCTGTTGGTTCTACATTAATAACCTTGTATAAACTGCAGTTATGTTTGTTTCTCTAGTTACATTATCTACTTATCTTCACTATATATATCTCTTGACGATACAGTTATGAGTGTATATATATCTTAATTTTGTAATGTCTAGACGTTTAACTTGCTTTGTAAGACTACATCAGCACAAATTTTCGTATCAAAGTTGCAACACCAGATAAGGAAATGCATACTTTTCCCCCGAACTGTTTCTCTACAGCAGCTCATCTAATATGGTTCATGCTGTGCTCTGAAATTATGGTCCATGATTTTGTTTTATGCCGCATGCTAACCTGATTTTGATTATTTTCATTCCCCTTCACTTTGTCGAGAAGAATATGCATCTTCATCAAACCAAGCAATGTCTTTATGCATGTTTCCCTCTTTTGATCACTCAATTTACGGTGCAGGTAATAGGTGCTATGTGTTCGAAGGTACCAGTTATTAGCAATGCAGTCATGAAAGCAACCGGTTGTGGTATGTATCTGATTATTTATTGATGTTCTCGTCAGTCAACCTACTCTGTCAATTAAGATACACTATCTCCTCTTCGAATGGGGGAGAGAAATTTCTGCTTTTTATGAGCCCTAGTGAAGTGGCACAGACCACATACCAATATATTTGAATCATTCGATGATATGGAAAATTGCCCTAGGCTCCTTGCTGCAGTTGCCATGTTCAAATTAGTCTTGAAGCGTCCTTAAGGCATACCCAAGAGACTCAATAAAAAGGCTTTAAATTTGAAATGTGAGGAGTCACTGTTAAAATGTTATTCCAAGAGACTCTCAGTTCCTCAAATTACTAAGAGCTCCCCCCCCCTTCTTTGCCTTGTGGCTTGTACTGTATTGTACTTTTTGATGATAGAAAGTACCTATAAATACTAAATAATTTAATAAGGGGCGAGTGTAGGAGTATTGTTGGTGGTAGGCACACTCTATGTCACTAGGAGCCAATTTTTTATATTATATGTTGGGTTGTGAACTAAAGTCTCTTGGAGATGCTCTTATTGTTAAAATTTGTTGGTATTAAATGTCTGTGTCTTTCGTTATATTAGATTAACAATTTCAACATCCTTTATACATACACAATGCTAGACCTGTGAAGGTAGAGGAGACTTGCAACATTTATTTTCTTCATGTTTTCACTTCATGCTAATAATATACTATATACCCTTCCTGGCTTTGTTACTTCTTACTTGTCCAGTCCCTAACATGTTAAGCCTATTTTAAGGTTGTAAAACATGTACCTACACACAATATTACTATTAAATTATTTATAGCTTGATAAAAAATATTTATAGTGCCTTTAGCACAAACCTTAAAATGTGCTATATAAGTCGAAGGGACAAGTAAATAATAATGGAGGAAATATGAATAATATATTTATATAAAAACTTTTTAATCATTATGATTCATTTCTGAATGTCAAAGATAGAAGAGTGCCAACTTGAGCAATAAAAACTTCTTGAATTGGTCTAGTCATGACAGTGACTGTCACACAACCGTGCGGAAGCGTCGACCAATGACTAATTTTTCAAAAGTTTTTGGCTGAGTGATGCGCCAACTCTATGTCTAGAGCTTGGCCAGCAATGCGCAGATAACCCTGGGCTTTGTCTTTCACGACGCCTGCCCCACACACCGGGTTAGTCATCTCTTTGATAGGCCGAGCGGCAAACCAGCGCGCCTTGTGTACCTCTTCCTAGATCACCTTCTAGGAGAGTCCACCTCATCACAATGCCATGATGCACTCCTTATACCCCTGCCTAGCTCGCCTGCTAGCAGAGTCTAACTCATCACAGCGCCTAATCACATACGCCCGTGATGCACTGACTCCTTGCCCTTCATATGTGCTCTCTTTTCCTAGCACTCTAGTCCGACAACTCCTGGAACCAGTGTATGATACCTATGTTAAAAGATATCCCCACCTCAGTCTCGGTCTCTCTCCAAACTCTGAGGATATGCCCTATCTTTGATCAACTATGATAAGCCATGCCTTGATGTATTACTTCATTAGGCATTCCCATCCATGCATGATCCATATAGGTACATATGTGTGCCTTCCACCTTGAACCTGGTTAGGCATATAAGTTTCTCTAACCTTGACCCTGTATCGGCTACCTCTCATAGACTACTGCATGAACTGTAGAACTGTAGAACCCTGGTTGTCTTGCACCTTCACCCTGTCTCTCTACTAAGGAACTCTTCCGCCATACGCCTAGGTTTCCTAATGACATACCGTCTAGGTGTCCTTACTCCCTTCGGCTTGATTCCTCCCAAGAATCAAGTGAACTGCTAAACCACAAGTCTCTACTGTTTGTTCCCAAGCTCCTTATCTTGGTGCCTTTGGTCTCCTTTGATCTAACTAACTCCCAACCTATTCAACTTGTGCAAAGGTCCCTCAATGATGTCCGAACACATTTACACCTTCCACCCAGATGCCAGGTAAGCATGCATTCCTCCCCAACCCTGACCCCCATACAGACTGCCACCCACAAGCTAGATGCACCTTAGAACCATGACTCTACTATACCACATCTTGTTTCATCCCTGAAGAACCCTTCCGCCATGTCGCCACTACCCGACTCCATACGGCCTAACTTCCCATGAACCAAGTGTGTCACTCGAGTCCCTATTCTCACAATGTACTCTACTTGCCTTGTGTATCTCTGTACTTGATCTCCGTTGCCTGAATCAATGCCATAACCTGCTATACTGGTACACAGGACTCCATGTGCTACACATCTACCCCAAAGCCTAAGTCTGCCACTTAGCTTCTTCATTTTTCTCCCAGCTACCCCGTACCTGAGATGTCCATCCACTCCCGGATGTGTATGAAGACATAATGATTTGTAGGATCCCCTAGCTCCATCTATACTGCCCAACACTGTCCCGTTAATGCTCACAGTCTTGTATCCTCAGCCACACTTATACTGCCCAACATTGTTGCTTGAGTGTTCACAACCTTTGTGAAGACTTGACCCCTTCTCAATCTGTCTCCACAATAATCCAAGTCGTCTACCCCCTTCAAAGGCCTGACTCCAAAGATCCCCGTTATTCCATAGGAACAACCTTGTTGACTTCGCCCAAACCCAATTGGACTTGTCGACTCTGATCCAATTGCCTATGCCTTTTGCACCCCTGGACAATTGTACCTATCAGCATGACCGACCATCATCTCCCTCGATGCACCGCCACCCTATGGTTGGAGAGTCTTGCTTATGTGAATCGTTCACAAGCGAGAGTTCCCATAGATGGTCTGCCCGACTCTCAGCACGGGTCAATCAATACTGATACCAAATTCATCAGACACTCTTCTGCTATCTTTGGACTATATGACTGGTTTTGCCCTGCCTTGGGCTCATCAGGGGAGCGGCTCGAGCTCCCGACCAGTCTTGCGCGCCTGACTGCAGAGTGCAGCCCGCGCAAGCACTCGCCATCCCATGAAACCCTGTCCCCTGGTCCAACAGCATAACCCAAAACCCTTAAAAGTTCTTAGAGCAATCCCATGTCTAATCCTGCCGGTCATCACCTACGCCCAGCGCCTGTGTCAAGTCACTCACACCAAGTGACTCTCATTGTCACTATTGTGTAGTCACCAATGCTCAGCACCTACTATCAACAGTCGATGCTCGGTGCCTTGGCCTAAGCCTAGCATTTTGGTAGGCCACGCTAGCCAGCGCCTCAAGTCACCATTTATGGGTCTAACAGTGACCTTGCATCATTTTAAATCACCTTCCTTGTTTAGTCGAGTCATCTTATTTAGTTTAAAGTTTAATTTTCTGATGGAATCTTATCTGTTTTATAGATAATGACCCTTAAGTTTTCTTACTTGGATAAAGTCTAAATTTGCAGATTCATTTAATTTGCTGGTCAACAATGGTGCTGCTGCTGGCCAAGTTATCTATCATGTAAGTTCAGATGAATCAGTCAGTTCATTTAGAGCTCATTAATTCTTCTAGATACAAGTATAATACTCTACCAGACATTAGCCTACTCGAATGGAATTTGTTTCTGAAACTAATATTCTTGATGTTATTTGGCACATTCAGACCCACATCCATATAATTCCTCGAAATGCACGTGATTGCTTATGGGCTTCCGAGGTAACTGTTATATCTCTGTTACATACTTGTTCTACATGCAAACCAAGAAATAAGTATAATCTAAGATGCACTTTATTATAAAAATTACAGAGTTTGCAAAGACGGCCCTTGAAGTGTAGCAAGGAAGCTTCAAATCTTGTGGAGTGCATTCGAGAGAAATTGTCATCCTTGGAGAACTATAAAGCCGACAGCCATCAAGGATCGACCAGTCTCATTGGGAACTTGCGGGAACATTGATCCCTCCTGATTGCGTTTGCATGGACAACTGTGTGGTGTGGGTATATAGCAGCAAATTCGTTTTTTTCTCCCCTATTGTAAAACTTGTGTGAATGAGTTGTATATATTGTCAGATTGTACTATCTTGTTGGGATCATCAAATTTTCAAAATATACATATTCATGTCTTGTTTCTGAGTTGACGAGAGTAAAGGTATATAGTTTTGTCCCTTGAAGATTTGTCGAGACAGAGTCTTATAAATTTATTAGTACATTTGTGGTTTGGCGTTTATGAGTTGATTATATTTTGTCATCCATTATCTGCTATATTCTTTGTTCTTTTTCGTTTTTTGAGTTCGATTATGAGAATATTTTAGATTAGATACACAAGGTTATAAGTCTATTTATTTAAAAGTAAAAAAAAACCAATATATTTTGAAGAACTAGATATGATTATAATAGAAATTATGAAATATAATTGACGAGGATCAAGAGTAAATAAAAATATAATTAAGTTATTTTATTAATATAATGAAAATAATGGAAGTGTTTTTTCTTTAAATGAGGAGTTTCTCTCTCTAAAATATATAATTGTGAGTTCTAATATAGTAGTAGTTATTGTTTAAAATTGAGGAAATTAAAAATTTTATTTGTACTACTCATTCTCCTCCATTTGAGATTACGGTTGTAATGTAAGAAAAAAGCGTTAGAAAGAAAAATTAGATAATTGTCCGTTAATATTTTAAATTCGTGTATATTTTAATATATAATATAAAAAATTAATATTTTTTGAGAAATTTGATAGTGAAAATATTTTTTTTTAAATATGAGGCAATTTATTTTTTCTAAAAATAACTTGTAGACCAAAATACTTTTTGAGAAATTGTTTTTGAACTAATTGTTTTTTATATGTTTTAAAACTGTGGTTTGCAAGAGTAATATTAAAATGGATTTGTAATGTGTGTTCATAGATACACTCTAACAACTATATTTTCATGAATTGGTTGATCAAAATTGGGGAAGATTTTTGTGCATATAGGGTCATTATTATTAATGAGAATAGAGCCAATTAAAATACGCGAACTCGTGAAAAAGTACTTGTGAGTGTGTGACACACACTAGAAAAATTCATATTAAAATGACTATAAATAAAATAGTTAATATAATTATATTTAAATTTTAATACTCTCTCCGTTTCTTTTTATATATTCATTTTAAAAATAAATTTTGTCTCAAATATCTATTTTTATTTTCAAAACAAATTTAGGATAATCTTGGTATCCATATATTTATAATTTCTAATATTTAAATTTTTTAAAACTTATTTGAATTCGTATTTTTAAAAATAATAACTAGAGTCACCTATAAAAAAAATTATTCAACTAATATTATTTTAATATACATAATTTTTAAATATGAGATTAAATAAGTACAAATTAATCTATAATATATGTTATATATAATAAGAGTAAGATGATTTAATAACTATATAATATTATGTACTAATTATTTATAAGTTATAATTATTATTAAGATTTCTAACGACTATAATTTTTCTTACCCAACTACATATTATAACTCAAACTCTATTAGATATCTTACTAATATATAAATTTGAAACTTTTAGATCTATTTTGCGGTTAAATTAAAAAAAATTGAAATTATTGTCCTCCTTACATGACAGACATTATTTGAGCCATATTTTGAGTTTCACAAGTCAGAATTGGACGATTTTACAGTTCACGCGAAACTTACAAAATTATTTTTAATTCTGAGGTGGTCCAACATCCAAAAAACAACTAGAGCAGCCCATAATTTAGAGAGAAAATACCGTTACGAATTTTTATCGAAAAATTCTATTATGTTTATGAAACCATTTTATAATTGATTTAAAACATTAAAATACTTTTTATATAAGATTTATATAGAGACATGTCATATATCACACACATTATTATGTACTAGATTTTAACCCGTGCGATGCACAATCATTTTTCTATATATTTTAAAATTAATAACATTTTATAATTTTTAATTATAATAATTTTATTTTATTTAAATTATATATTTATACATTAATTTGGATTAAATACAAATAAAAAAATTATAAAATATTTAAAACTAATCTGTATATCAAATTATAAACTTATATTATTAATATATAAATGGATAAACTTTTAGGCTTGCAAAAACTATGATCATGATTGTAAAACGAACATTGATCGTTGGATTTTAAAATAAGTAAATAAATAAGAAATTTAAAAATTATTTTATATTTTAATATTTAAACTACTTTTAAAAGTTCATGGTTATACTATATTTACATTATATTAAAATAAATATTTATATTATTATTTTTTAATATATAAATAAATGTGTAGGGGCGAATCTCATCAAATATTTATTATTATAATTCATTTTATTCAAATCTTTTAATAAATATAATTAAATTTATTTAAAAGCAAAAACAAAGAATATTAAAGAAGATCGTATATATACAAATGTGCAAGGTTTACATCTTATTAATCATATATTACTCATTCCGTCCCTATTTAGATATCAGTTTTGATCTTTTGAAGTAGAATTGATAATATTTGACTACAAATTTAAAATTGTTCTTTTATAATTTGAAAATGCTAAAAAATATATTAAAAGTAGATTATATATACTTTTCAATAAATTAAATATTAATTCTTTTTAATTATATATTATATTTAATTATAGTGAATCAGTTTGACTGCACTAAAAATAAAGTCAACATCTAAATAGTAATGTAGGGAATATTATATTTAGTTTATTATAAACTTATTACAAACAAAAAATATATATTAAATAATATTAAAAAAATTGTGCATTGCATAATTAATAAAGTAGTATATTGTATATATAATAATATTATAAAATATTAAAGATTGTATATAATGCAAAATCCTTTAAATAGGCATAATTTTATTTATCTTTTTTTATTGAGGAATAATTTCACGGATTTGTACATGCACGCATGTCAATTTCGTAAGTTAGTAAAATTATTAAATAATTAAAATAATATATAAACATGATCATATTTATTCAATGTAAAATCTGAGCCGAAAGAATATCACCCAAACTCGAGTTATCCAAAAAATTTAAAATTCTTCGGGGATTTAAATATGAACGTATTATAGGTTATTTAGATATAAATATTAAATTTTACTATATTATTATTTATATAGGTATTATTAAATACGTTGTTAATGGGTATGAAACATTTGATAGTATTTGGATAAAATTTCTCTTATTCTCATTATATATAGTTGGATAAAATCCATTTTACTCTTATTATATATACGATATAATATAATTATTACTAGCATATAACCCGTGCAACGCATGAGAGATATTAATAAATTATATATTAATTATTTTATATGATTTAAATATATAATTTAAATTTTTTATTATATCGGCTATAATAATATAATATATAATAAAATTGTTTATAGATAAAATAATATTATTATTTTAATATTCATGAGATTTAATTAATAAATTTTAATATTCATGATATTTAATTAATAAATTGTAATTTCAAGTAAAAGTGAAGTGAGATATGTTATTAGATTGTTGTACAAAAAATGATTCACCGATGATAGAGTTATATGTAAAATATATATGTTTTAAAATTAAATTATAATTATATCATAATTGCATAAAAAAGTCGTATAAAAAGAAAATTTACGGATGATAAAAAAAGTTGTATAAAAAGAGGACTTACCGGACATGCGCCAGTTGACAGACTTTTTATTTTTCTTTAAATTTAATTAGGAAAATTTTATTAATAAAAAGAGTTATATATTAGAAATATTTTAATTAAAATTTAAATAAAAGAGTATATTTTAATGTAGGTAAAATATAATATAATTTTAATATTCAAAAAATTTAATTATAAAATTGTAATTTTAAATAAATTAAAGTGTTTTAGCGATAAAGAAAATTAAAACATGTTAGTAGATTATGAGTACAATTATATATTCTAATTAAAATAGAAGTTTGTTTAAAATAATATAATATAAAAGTATAGATAATATAAATATAACATAGTGATAAAATTTAATTAATGTTAATAAAATAATATTATTATTTTAATATTCATAAAATTTAATATTCATAGAATATAATTTAAATATAATATAATATTATTCTATCCGTGATGAGTTGTAAAAAAGGAGGACGGGGATTAGAGTTGTATATAGGGTGTTGATGTCGGTCTTCTAATTTGAACATACGGGTATTGATGAGAACTGGTTGTTCTAGTTTGAGCAAAGTTCTTCTAATTTGAGTAGAGCTTGTGTTTTCATAAATAATTTGTGTTTTGCGATTAAAATAGAGAAATAGATGGAAACTAAAAAAATGCATATTGTTTATCATAAACTCTAATGATATATTAAATAAAAATTATAGGATAAGTAGGATTCGTAAAAAAAAAATATAGAATATAATTTAAATATAATATAATATTATCTTATATTGTATAAAAGGAAAACTATTGGGATTAGAGTTGTATGTATGATTATATTTTTTTAAAAATTATATTTTATTAAAATTCAAAATTATATTTTATTAAAATTCAATGGTTAAGACTGTTTCTATGGTTCACATAAAATTGAACGGTTAAGATCTTTTCTATGGTTCACCTAGTACCATACCGACGACCAAAACTTTTAATCTTTCTGTTATAATAATATAGTATAGATAATATAGATTAGAGTAGAGTAGAGTAGATATAATATTAGGATTTTACATACAGAGAGAGATGGAGGGATGCAGTGCATTTTATCGAAATATTTTCTATAAAAATATTTAATATGTTATATAAGATATAAGAGTAATTTTATACGGAGAATTTCTTTAGAACAGATACACATTTGTAAGGCTATAAGCCGCATTAGTCAAAAAAAAAAAAGTACAAATACTCTTGATTAAAATACATCTCACATTAATCACCTAATTAAAATAAATTTCTAAACAAAACACATAAATATTATCTTATTAAAATACAAATAAAAACAAAGTTTATAAAAATTATATAAAATATACATGTATAAAGTTAAATAAAATTTAAATTATTATTAAAAAAATATTAAAATTAAAATAATAAATACTAAAAGAATTGGGGATATAATTAAGAGATATATTGAAATTAATGTAGTTGTAACTTGAATGCAAAGGAGTGCAAAATTGTATACGAGGAACTTAACAATCAAATTAAATCATACAATTTTCGAGAAAAGTCTCGAACTTGGAAGAACAAGACGACTGGGTTGGTAATGGGCGAAAAGCCATAACTACATATTACAATTACATAGAGTACATACATACACTTGTTGATATCACTACCACAATTACATACACATACTATACATATACACACAAGGTAGAATCAGTTATAGACATCTGAAAATGGGGCACAGAGTGTCAACTGCATCAGCCCAACGGGCCGACAAGCTCCGTCAAGACGGCAATCTTTACTTCTCTAAGCTCAAATTTGCTGCTGCTATCGATGCGTATACCGAGGTCACGTATCCTATCGTCATCTCTCATTATTTTTATTATTATTCTTACCCTAATGTACTTGCAAGTAGTATAGTATAATTCTTTGTTTTTATTCTTTCAGGCTATTACTTTGTGCCCTAATGTTCCTGTTTATTGGAGTAATCGTGCTCTTTGTCATCTCAAGCGCAAGTAACTTTAGTATTATTATTATTATTCTTTATATTACCATTAAATTCATTGTATGATGTTGCCTTTCATTTGTAATTCTTGTGAATTTTGTTTTTAATTTTATTCTAGTGATTGGATCAAAGTGGAAGAGGATTGTAGGCGTGTTATACAGCTTGATCACAAGTCTGTCAAGGTGATTTTATTTTATATTATCTCCGGTGTTTCTTTGTTTCGTGTTAAAATTTCCTCTTCACAATTCCTACTCGAAATGTGTATTGAGCAACTACTTTCACAGAAGCAAAATATTCATGTTAATTATTGATTAGTAAAAAAGTATTAATGGGTTTTATTCACTTCTACAAATATGAAAATTCTAACTTTTATTCTTGTGCTTTAGATGATTAAGTTAAGCATTTCATTCAATTGGTGTAAAGTTTTTGCCTTTGTTAATAGGGTTTATCACACGTAAGTTGCGGAATGTTTATTCATTTATTCTTGCACCTGTATCCTTGTTTCTGCTTCTTAGTTCATTCGAATGCATATTCTTGCACCCGCATCCTTTCTTCTTAGTTTATAACCAGTGGCATAGTGAGGTGAATGTCGAAGCTAATAGTATATTCTAGAAATCAGTCCAAGCATCCCGCTTACCTTTAATCTTAATAACTTTTGGCAACCCTTATTTTTTAAGAGTTTTGCCGTACTTTTTTTTTTTTTTTTGTGGTGATGCCCTTGCTTTTTCACTGAATTAAATTTTACTTGCAACTTATTAGAACACCTAGCAGTAGAGTTAATCATAGTATACGAACTAGGTATGCCTCCATTTTTTCCAAAGTGAGACAATGGGTCTTACATAACAAGTTACCATAGGAGTCGGAGTTTAAAATTCCAGTGCGCAGTATTTTTATGTGAGGCCATTTAAGATATTTATTTAATAACAATAATATGATTTCTGTTTATTTTAAATATTTTTTTCTCGCGGTCTCATCCTCTGATATGTTCGGTACTTTGCCTCCCTTAATTTAATCATCATCTCAGAAGACATGCTGTCAATTGCAGGGTCATTATATGTTAGGGCGTGTATTATTACAGAGGAAAGAATACGCAGATGGGGTCAAAGAACTGGAGAAAGTATGATAATATCTTTTTTTCTAAATAATATTCTTTATTCTTGTACATAAGGACCATTTTATCTATCTATAACAGTGTAATGTATGATTACCTGTCTGTGAATATGGCACTCACGCCTTTAACATATTCAACTTATGTGTGATGGCATATATAACAAGACTATATATGAGCATTAAAAGTCCTTCAAAGATGAAATGGATTATTCTTTTGGTCTTTTATATACAAGCCGAGGAATCAGTATAGCAAAACATATGGTTGCTTCATAATCTGGTTACAGGAAGTGAATTTAATAGTCTGCATGCAGCTGAAGTTTTATCACCCAAAGCTATTATAAATGTGTAGAGTTCAAGCATGATATCCTTCCCCTGGGTCTGGGAGCAGGGTCTTGCTGAAGTACTATATTATAGTCCTTTAGTCAGTCTGAAGGAAAGACAGCTGATATTCGAGGAAGTATTTTAAGGCATTTTTTTAAATCTAATATGAATGCAGGCTCTGGATCTGGGGAGAGGCGCAGATCCTGAGGGTTACATGGTTGAAGAAATATGGCAAGAGCTTGCCAAAGCAAGATACCTTGAGTGGGAGCAAGAATCTACCATGAGAGCATGGGACCTACAAACTTTGAAGTAGTTGCTTCTTTTCTTTTTCTATTTCATGAATTAATATATGCAAGAGCTTAATAATCTACTAATAATGTGAAGGTCTTAATGCTTTGTACCTTTGATGTTACTATTACGATGCATAAGCTTTGTGATTGTAATCTGGTGAAAGTCTTAATGCTTTCACCTTTGTTGTTTCCTTTGTTTCTGTTGGATTGCCACCGAACTTTGTTTTTGTTTGCTACTCAGAGAAGCTTGTGAGACTGCTCTCAAGGAGAAACATGAGCATGATCTTTCTAATTCTGGAGGGCTTGTTAATCAATCTAATAGTGTCTATCTAGAACAGATAAAGGCTCTTGGGCAACTAATTGACAAAGCTATTGAAGATAACAACCAAACTGAGGTGAGTATTATTCATATTGTCTAGTATTCCAACATGTATTTGCATGCAAAGTTTTGCAAAGTCAAGAATGGGGACAACTTCTTTCATGTTTATGTTTTTCTCCATAGTTTACGTGTAGGTCTCTCTTCTATGTAATTAACGTAATCACTGTTTGTCGTGAAGCATGGATGTAAACAGATTTTGCAAGAGCTCATGGTGTTTTCACTTTGATTTATTTTTTGTCAACTCCCTTAATTTACGTTGACCCCTCCCCCTCTTTCTTCCCTCTTTTTCTTTACTTATTAGTAGTCCTTATTGAGGATTTCAGGTGCCAGATTATTTATGCTGTAAAATTACACTCGACATTTTCCGTGAACCTGTCATTACTCCTAGTGGAATCACCTATGAACGATCAGCTATTCTTGAGCATCTCAACAAGGTATAACAAGTTTCTCATATTTTTGAGAATTGACCGTGTAAAATACCCTAATTCACAACTGCTCAGGTGGGAAAATTTGATCCGATCACACGTGAATTGCTTAATCAGTACCAGCTGGTTCCAAATCTGGCTGTAAAAGAAGCAGTAAATGCATTTTTGCAGAAAAATGGCTCGGCGTATAGGATGAATTGATGTTCAACGGGAATATATCGCAGGAATTGTTTATTGCCACTATCAGTTGCAAATAGTTTCATACTTATTGCCGGGCATTGATGGTCGGTATCATGCTTGTGCGTGTACAGCATTAAGGTCTCCAGTTTTCAGCTCTCTTGTTGTCCTGAATTATAATGGTATTAATTGATCATGTGCAGTTACAGCTAATAGTGAACTCTGTTATATTATGCTATGTATATACAATAGAAATCACTTACTAGAAACAGAGAAAGATAGGTGTAGTCTTAGGTTTTCATTTTCAATCAGGTCTCCTGTGTGATTTAAGAATTAGAAAGAATTTGAAGCACTTATGAATGAAATCAGGCTATGCGACTTGTCCCAAAAAAAAGAAAAAAATCTAGACTGCGTCAACTGAAAATTCCAGTTGGTTTAATAGCTCCACTACAAAATGCCATTACTAGATACGTGTAAATCAGTACAAATTTGTACCCGGTAGATATAGTCCATATATAAAAAAAACATTGGAGTTATTTAGCAAAAAAAAGAAAGCAGCATTAGAGTATAGAATTAGCAGGAAATGCACTGCAGTGGCATTAACAATTTCAGCAACAAAAGTGTTTTGGGCAATAAGTGTATACTGATTCTGAAATTTCCTTGCATCACCCTAGGCCTCTCTGCAGTGATGTGCCATACCATGCTCACTGGCTTCTGATGTGTACAACATTCCTTTTGTCTATTTCTGCACTACTATTTGTATTACTACTGAGCTTGTTAAAAAAGCTTCAAGAAATTGCCGGAACAAATAACAAGTTCTTAAATTTGTAATGATCCTTGCTGTCACAATTACAAGAACAATTAGATATACATACTTCAAGCTATTTTATCCAGATGACAGTTGAAAAAATTTAAGCTTCACAGCTTACCTATATCTAAGCACTAGTACAAGAACCATGTTGATGGAGGCGAGATGATACTAGATTGATAATGACAATAGTAACAAGGCACTAGATAACAACAAATGGGTCGGCATTTTTAATAGAGCACATCAAGAAACCAGCACCATTCACTATAGTTCTAGTGTTCCCTTGCCAACATAATCCTAAGCCATGCGATTAGAACGGAAAGGCATGGCATATTGAATTAGACCACACGAAGATACCAGCACCATTCAATTAAAGAACAGCCTTTCTTTTACCTTCTCACCTTAGTCCTAAGCCAGTCACTACCTTATCCCAATTCTCAACTGAATTATTCGATGTGGTAAAGGATTTGGCTTTATTTCCTGCAAGGGGTTGAAATCTAACCAACAAAAAGTCCAAACAGCAACAATGGGTTGCTTGTCACAAACAAACAAAGTGCCACCACCTTACAAGTATAAATTTCTGAGTAATATCTAAAACATGAGAGCCATGTGGATTGTAGATACAGCAAGGTGTTGTGGACAGAACACAAGAGGCATTGATTACTCACTACAAAAATAATTTTAACTAAATTTTAAATGTTGCTTCTAGACAAATTTAAGAAACCCCACTTGCATTTTCAAAGTGAAGAAGAAGCCATCTAACAAGTAAGAGCCATTTGCTAAATTAGCACACACTAATATAATCTCTCTAAAACTAAAAGTTTTTTCCTTGCAAAGTACTTATTGATATATACAGTGGAGAGAATCGATCTTACAGATAACGTTCCATCCTTAAACGTGGTTATTCACAGTGACTACAACTCAACAACCTGAAATTCAAACTCAAGAAAACATTATGTACAAAATTTAAAAGTTGAGAATGACCGCAATAATACTGGGGAGGAAATTGCGACTTAAGAACGAGAAAGGAAGTAGAATTTACAGACTTCATTTTTGGAAACTTGTGTTCATGCAGTATGGATGAGATTGACTGCTCTATTAAGTCTCTCAAGTATACCACTAGCCTTCCTCTTGGCCCTAGAGGTGCCATTATGAGCAACCTGGGAGATTGTACCATAAGTATTTTCTTCCTCTCTCATCTCCCTCCACTTGGTCCGGTCACTGAAACAGATAGTATAGAGGGTCGCAATGCAATTTTCTTTGTTGCGAGCACAGGAGCTCTCTCTAATTATACCGAGCAGGCACTTGACACCACCAAGCTCTCCCATTTCTTCAACAGCTATTTGATTAGTTGAAAGCATGGCAAGTATAGCCAACAACTCATCAACATGCATTCTATTCTTGATTTTTTCAAGGATAACTCTCACAGCACCGCTCCTCACGGCCCTCACTTTGTTCTCGTGAAGAATACAAAGATTGAAAATAGCGGAAGCAACATCCTTCATAGCTAATGGGTGTCCTTCTTCTAAAAGTTCGACGAGAGGTTTTAGAGCGCCAGATTTCCCAATGAGTTCTTTATTAGAGTCGAGAGCTGATATAGTAAAGAGAGCAGCAGCTGCATTGCTCCTTGTTTGAACTGTTCCTGATCTTAATGCATCCAAAAGAAGAGGAATAACCATTGGTGTTTCAGCAACAAGCTTCTTGTTGTTGTCATGAATTGATAGATTCAAAACTGTAGTGATCAAATCCTCTTGTAGATCAGGGTGGACTTCATTTCTTGATTTGGCTTGAGAAAGTGGATTAAGCAATTGAGGTATGGCATCAAGTGATTCACCAAACAGAGCACGGAATGCAGGGGTTTGCTTGGTCAATAATCGCAATTCCTTTGCAGCTTCTTTTTGATCCAACAATGAGGAAGACATCTTCTCAAGCAAATACATGAAACGGTGCCGGTCTGGAACCGTTACTCCTTCCTCGGAGTACTGAAGTGTGTCTGGCAAATCAACTCCATGATTCTTACACCATTGAAATATCATATCTCTAATCAAGTTATTAGGTGTAAGGATAGTATGAGAAAGTACTTGTTGGCTTTTAGGACATGTCCTATTCCCAGATTTTAACCATCTCTGTATAAATGGTCTATCATATGTCTGCAAAAAATGATTCATTTCAGATAAACACACACCAATGGACTACGAAACATATTCATTCACACGACAGATAGATTCACCAAATGGAACACAAAATTAAAACAAGCACACCAATACCTAAAAGTATATAACTAACAAAAAACATGTAAATGAACAGAGCAAGTGAGCAAACAAATACAATAAGCTATATTCACCACAGTAAAATAAATCATACAGCTGCACACACATATAAATAAAGTAGGAAAAAAAAGCTGATTAATCAATCAAGAAAGATGTTAATAAAAGAAACAAACCTGGCCAGTAGCCACAATAACAGGATCAAACATAAGTTTCTTTGAAATGGGACAACAAAACTCCTCAGGACAAGGCAATGAATCAGTTCCATGTTTGAAATTAAAAGACAAAGATGAACCCTTGACTTTGAGTTGTTTCAAACAACATAAAATCTGGTTAGCTCCATCAATAGCTCCCAAACTAAACAAAACATCATCTTCATCAACAATAGACTGAACCAATCTCTGTAACTCTTTCTTCAACTCTTTTGCTTTAGCAACCATGGCTGGATGAGTATCATAAACCCCAGTCTTGGCCATAGATTATTAGTTAGCCCTCAAGATAATAATAAAACCAAATGGGCCATTCTAATTTTGGGTTGTTTCTAAGAAAAATTGAATCTTTCTACTGAGTTCTCTGATATAATTCATCAGTGGGGGTGGGTGGGGGGTTATTTAGCTTTGGGGGGAGGAAGGAGTATATGTGCTTATAAGTTACTAGTATAATAAGTGTGTGGAAGAGAAGTGTGGGGTCCAACTGAGTGGGTACCCATCTATACAACTCCATCAGTTGCATCTCTATTACACAACGCGTAAGGATATACATGTAACACCTGTCTCTCTCTTCAAGTCGGAAAATCCATTTCTAACCTTCAAAATTCAAATTTAAAAGATTAATTTACCAAATACATTTTTGCACAATATGTTACTCCCATATACTATACTCCCTCCGTTACTTCACTTTGTTTTTTATACCATTAAATTATATTATATTTGACTGTAATTTAAAAATAATATATAATTAAAAATATTTTAAATGTCATATTATTATATTGTTAAAAAGTATATATAATTTACTTTAAAATATATTTTTTACTATTTTAAAATTTTAAATGAACAATTTTTTAATTTTTAGTAAAAAATGAGTCAATTTGACCTTAAAAGGTTAAAATAAACGTGTAAATAGGGACATAGGGAGTATAATACCAGGGGTATTGAATCAAGATTTAAATGTATTATTAATAATCCATTGATTTTTTTAATTATATTTGATTTAAGATTTCGTATATTATATATATAATTCATAGAGTCTGCGCATGGTGGATCATAAATCCATTAGAATCTCTTGTATTAAGGTGAGATTTTAAAATATTTAAAATATATAGTAAAATCCAACATAATTTATGGATTTTTAAAATTCACCAGTGTTAATAAATTTTTGAATATCCATAAATTTTAATTGATTAATAATAATTCAAATTGAATAATGCTAGATTTTAAATTATTATTTAAAATCCAGATTGAATACCCGTAGATTTTAATGGATATTTTTTAATCCAAGTTAAATACCTCAAATTTTTTAAATCTAAAAAAATAATGCAAAATTCAGATTGAATACTTAACAAACTAGCTAGAACTGGGAATTTAATTTAAAAAACAGGGGGGGAAAATCTAAAATTATATATTTAAGTATGCCTTTTAAATTTTTATTATAATATCAAAATATTTGGTTTATATAGTTCACACTTGATAAAAGAAAGATGCCATGTTCAATTGTCCATCGACCATCAGTCCATGTGTTTCTCAATTCTAACCAGCATGCATGCATGTGTGATGTGTCTTGTCTAGACACGTTGCACACTGTGGGCCAATTTGTCTTGCACAAACTTATTTTTCATTATTACAAGTTACTACCAACAAAAATGATGATCTTGTTTTGTCAACAAAAAAAAAATGATGATCTTGTTATAATTTATATAATTAAAACTAAAGATTACATATACTAATATAACATAGATAATGAAAGAGTAGTAATATGTATTCTGTTTTACTTCACAAGTGCAAGTTTACAATGATTTAGTACATCTCTACTTATATGTCAATGAAGCACCGCCTCTAATATGAACACATAGTATAAATCTGTTGCAGTCATCCTGCATTAACTCTTCCGTGTATTGGTAGATTTATTAAATAAAATATTTTATAATTATAGAAATAAAATAAATAAATAAATAAATATTTTATATATAGATTTATTATTTTTCTTATAGATATATGCATATTTATTTATATAATTATACTTAATTTTATAATCTTGTATGTAAATATGATGCAAATATATATATATATTTAATATATATTTGTAGAAATATACTTAATAATATAATATTTTAATATATTTATTTATATATTATTTTTTATTTGTACGAAAAGTATACAAACACGAAAGTAGACTAACCGTAAATGAGTCGATTTTGTATTTGACATTTTAATACACGACACGAAAATATACTAGACGAAAGTATACGATATGGTGAGCTCTAATTCCATACCCATACTTTGCTCCTATCATTCCTAGGAGAGAGCACGGTTCGGTTCGGTGCGGTTTTTGAATAAAACCGGAACCGGAACCATAACTCTTCGGTTTTGAAAATTGAAAACCACAACCGGAACCAAACCGGTGGTTCGGTTTCGGTTTTTAAAACCTCGGTTCGGTTGCTATCGGTTCGGTTTCCGGTTTTACAACCGGAAAAGATTACAATTTAAATTAATATAGCTTACTTAGTTTCCTTCATCTCTTTAAAGACTCTTGACTAAATTCCATACACATCCATCACCATCATCAGCCAGGAAAAATAAATTGGCAGTGCTAAAGCAAATCAGAAATACCAAAAAAGGGAATGAATAATCCACAACAAATGTAAGGAGGTCTTGTTAAATGTAAAGTGATGATAGCTTCCGATTGAACTAAAGAATTATAATAACAGATACAATATCCATTGTAACATATACCCTTGTCAAAGTAGCAGACTGTCAAGAATCTCTGCCTGATTACTTGATTAGGCTACTCCACTATCTCACATTTATAGTGCACTGTACTAATAGGCCCAAACAGAAATTTGGTGACTAATATCTACGCTGGTTCGATAAGTCAAGGAAAAACAACCACCGCTTGGTTTTGACACTGACTTAATAATGTAGCTGATGCCGAGACATTTGGAAAAAGAAAATGTGGCCACCTACTCTTATAGACAGAGTCACAGAGGGAGTAAACTATTCTGATCCTAGCTGAGAAAACAAACAAGTCGGAAATAACTTATATGATTTAATTGAACACTTAAAAGTCAGGCATATCAAGCGATAGGCTTAGCTTGACAAGTAATATGTTAGAACAGCAGACAGAAATAAAAAAGACTAAGCCCATATAAAAAGTGTCTAGTTTTCATTTCCATAACTGGTCTCTGCAGTAGAGTTCATATTGTATTATCAACTGATAGTACTGTTATCTTACTCTTTATTCTCTTATAACATGATTTACAAATTGCAATCCTCTTAGATGATACTAATTATTAAAAATTCAAACATTTAGGTGGTTTGGTTGTCATGTGATATTTTCACTAGCTGATTTTCAACCAAACTAAACACATCAGGTCCTAATAAACAATAAAGGCACCATGGTATTATTTTCTGATCTTTTAGATAAGCTGTAAAACTAATAACAATTAATATAAACATAATCCGATGGCAGAAGCTAGCAAATAGAATGAACAGCTGCCCTGAATTGGTACATCAGAAAACTAATCCTGGCAGTTGACTCAAGGCATAGCCCCAGAAGAAAGATGATTGCACTAATCCTGCAACTGAAGAATTCCACCCAAATTCTGCAGTTTTATCACCATTTAACAAAATCCATTCTGCACATTACAAAAACCTTACCTTTAATCATCGATGTCCAGCTTCCCGAACAAATTTCCAACAACTCTGAGCTCATCTATAAATTAACAGAATAACATTAATACATAATATGTTATGCTGGAATTTTAAACATGAACATCAAGATACTAATCACTGACATATATTACCATTTTCCAGCTTTTCAAATTGAAGATATTCTTCAGGTTCCCCTCTAAGATCAGTAATAGCTGCTACTGAACTTCTTAACCAGTCTTGACTGCAGACTAACGCTTCAGCTGTCTTTGGTGAAAGTGAACTGCGATAGGCATCAATTGTTCTTCCGCCAGTGCTAAAGGCAGCTTCAGAAGCAACAGAAGAAACTGGCATACCTAAAACATGTTTAGCTAATTCAGAAAGTATTGGTAATCTTGTTGATTGCGTCTTCCACCATACTAGTATATCAAAACCTTCACTTTTCCTTTCTCTTTCATCAGCTAAGTATACATCAAGTTCTGATTTTCCCCCACTATCCCGATCTTCCATGAACTTTTCAAAATCATCTTCCCAAGAATCGTCAGGCCGTTTCGTATTAGATGTAAAAGAAGAATCTGCCTGCCCTTTTTGGTTCTTATAGTACTCAAAAAGTTCTTGCAACGTCTTCAATACTTTTTCATACATCATAAAACTTTTAGTAGACCCTCTCCCATAAATTTTGGCAAAACAAAATTCCATGTAACTCATTTTATACCTAGGATCCAACACAACCGCCACATACAACAAAAAATTTGTATTATCCATGTTATCCCAATACTTATTATATTTATCCCGCATCCTATTAGCCATGTCCCTCATCAACATATCTTCACTTGAACACAACCTAACAATAGCCTCTTGAACTTTGACAAGCTCAACAAAAAACACATTGGAAGTGCAATATTTGGAACCCGATAATTTTAATGTAACATCATAAAAGATTTCTAAAAATTGAATGAAACGAATGACATTATCAAAGTCAACAAAGAATGGAGCACCTTCAACAATTTTCTTTTTCTTTTTCTGGCCATTGTTGCTCGAAACTCCAAGATTATCCACTCTAAAGAATGCTTCATAGCTAGAATCTTCAGTGATCATTCTAATAAAGGCTCCCTTGTACTTGACCGCGACATCCAACATAGTATATGTTGAATTCCATCTAGTGTCGACATCAAGGCACACCATTCTATCACACTTTATCTTCTCCCTTTCGACACATTTTCTAAATTTATCAAGCCTTGCCGGTGAAGACCTAACATATCTAACGGCATTTCGAATTCTTGCAATTGATTCATGTTGTTCTTTTAAACCGTCCTTCACCACTAAATTCAAGATGTGAGCACAACATCGCATATGTAGAAACTTGTTCTCTAAAATTGCCTCTGGTCCTCTAAGAAACTTCTTCAAATGCGAGATTGCAGTATCATTTGAACTTGCATTATCTAGTGTGATGGTGAATATACGATCAATACCCCATTGGGCGAACAACTCAACTAACATCTTACCAATTGCATCCCCTTTATGACTTCCAATTTGACGAAAATTTAAAATCCTTTTACAAATCTTCCAATCTTTATTGATCCAATGAGCCGTAAG
Source organism: Oenanthe sinensis (assembly GCA_028671895.1). Classification (NCBI taxonomy): domain Eukaryota; kingdom Viridiplantae; phylum Streptophyta; class Magnoliopsida; order Apiales; family Apiaceae; genus Oenanthe; species Oenanthe sinensis. The sequence goes on along the minus strand of CM053806.1, from coordinate 46,605,212 downwards.
GCACATATAATTTATATTTTGGATTGATGTCCAAGTATCCGTTGTGAAGGATACTCTTTCAGAGACCAAACATTTTTTCAATTTCACTAACTCCTTGCTATATATCTTTAGACAATCCCTTGCAACTGTCCATCTACTTGGCATCTTAAACTTTGGCTCCGCTTCATTTAATAATTCTCGGAACCCTTCGTGCTCCACGATCCTAAAAGGCTGATTATCTTTGATACACATTAAAGCAACCTTCTTCCTCAACCTCTCTTGATTAAACGTATGAGCCTTAAGTGTGTGAAGTTTATCATCCTTGGACAATGTCTCAAACTGCAATGTCTTCTGCATCTTGTCAAGATTGTTACGCAACGGTGATTTAGGACAAACCGTTCTCAAATGATTCATCATACCAGATGTGCCATTTCGTGAAGTATTGCATGCAATTACCACATTACATAAAATGCATTTAGCTTTCTCGGAACCTGCTGGACAACCTTTTATTATTTCAAAGAAATCCCAGGCCTTTGAGCTCTTTTTACCCTTATTATCAGATTTTTCCTCCTGCTTATCATCACATTTCACTTCATCGTCTTCCAAGTTAACATGTATCTATAAATGAAAAATATGTGTCCACAATTAAAAATCGAAGGATACTAATTAAAAATCGAAGTAAACAGAGGAAGAAGCAATATACTATACTAGCCAACAACAGTAGAGAATGTTAAATGCAACTAATAGTTCTAACATGGGATAATTGTTAAATGCTAGCAGCCTAATAGAGTAAAATATCCAGTTTCAACCAAACAAATCAATACATAAGATTATAGTAAATATAGAAAAATAATAATATACAGAATTGTAATATCATACCACTTTGGGTGCTGCTTCTTCAGATGCTGCTTCTTGTTGAGGAGTTTGTTTGTCAGACTCGGACATTATTAATTGATTCCTTTGTAATTTGTAAAGCTTAATTCTACAGACTCCAATAATGCGAGGTCGCGAGCTTGAGTGCTTAACCTAGATCTAAAATTTGAGCGTAGTGAACCAGTGATAATTGACTAATTGCCTAATTGCCTAGTAGTAGGTAAAGAAAAAATAAAGTAGCGATTGTATATATATATACTGGAGGTTGGCTAGCTATGAACAAGCCCATTTTCAGCCTTTATATGGGCTTGGGCTATCAAATGTTAGAAGAACATCGACAGATGAAGCCCGCAAAAATAGTCATCATACATGGTAAAATAGTCAGCATATGAATACACAACTAATAAAGTCCTTTTTATTCATGCTATTAACATAGAAAATAGTAAAAAACAGAAAGAAAAGAAAGAAAAGAAAAAGAACATTTTTATATTTTTTATTATTTTATTATATACAATAAACTTAAATAGAATTCAATCTCACACCTTCAGTTAAAATATTTTTATAATTTTTATTTTACATTGTAATCATATAATTATAGCTATGTTTTGGTCCTCTCTTTCTAGTTTCTAGTTTTCTACTGGACTTTGATTGATTAATATATTAATATATTAATATGCCACTGACCCAAAGTTTATTGATTAATTGTTATTATATATAAAATAATTTTTAATTTTAAAATTTTTTATATAATATATATTAATATTAATTTATATATTATAATATCGGTTCGGTTCGGTTTTTTTCGGTTCGGTTTATCTCTAAAACCGAAACCGAACCACTCATTACGGTTCGGTTTTTCGGTTTTTCGGTTTTAATTCGGTTCGGTTTTTATCGGTTCGGTTTTTATCGGTTTTTATCGGTTTCGGTCCGGTTTCGATTTCGTTTCGGTTTTTATGCTCAGCCCTAATCATTCCTATGTAGCACTAGCATGAATATTCTTGAGGTGTAAAGCATGAATGAGATATCCGTAAATTTTTGCTTCCCGTTCACTTATAAGTAAAGAGTACATTCAAATTCAGCTAATCCCACGTTTAACCCCACTTTACAACATGTTATTAGTGTCAACTTAGCTATGATTCTATGAAGATAGTGCCTCAATAATTAATGTAAATTACTTTTTTTGTGTTAAAGTTTTCTTAATGCTGACTAAAGATGATGGTAATCAACTTTATTATTGTTGCTAATTATATACCTTATCCCATAATTATTCCGAGTAAAAGTAAGATATAAAGAATAATTGAAGGATGATAAATCTTGACTCTTACGAACATTTGTAGAAGACAATTTGAAGTTAGTTGCAATCTCGTTATCAAACACACCACACCAACCAACACAGCAATATCTTTTTGGCCTTGCATAGTTTTTAACTACCTTTTATTTGAACATAAAATATAGAATCTGCATGAGAGTAGTATCGTTGGTTTATTTCATTTATAAAACTCAGAATATTGTAGTTAAATTAACTAACCTAGCTAGTTGATGTAGTTTAATTTCGAAGCATAAATTGCAGTGACTTCGTATTCGGTTGTATCTTAATGAACTCTTTTGGAGTATATAGGCCGGAAAGAGAATCTTATGATAAAAATATAAGATATATTACATTACATTTCTTACTATTATATTGATAATAAATACGGATAAATTTGTTGATCTGTAATTATGTGCTATATTGCATTAATTTTCTTACTAAATTATATTAACCAACAAAGTTAGATAGGTTGATTTCCTCAAAAAAAAGTTAGATAGGTTGATTTTATTTAGCCATATAAAATAATACTTATGTATATAAACTATGAAAGAATCTATTTAGCCATATTAATATTACAAAAAATGTTAGTTTTTCTCAAATTCCCCATTTAATAAGGGTTCGTTTGGGATTGCTGTTCAAAACTGTTGTGCTGTGAGAAAAAGTACAGGTAAAAAAAGTGTTGTAAAAATTTTTTGATGACTGTTTGGTACTTTTTTTATTTATGCATATTTTAAGATATAATATAAAAAATTAATGTTTTTTGGGAGTTTTGATGTTAAAACTTTCAATTATTTTTGTAAAATCTGAAAAACAGTTTTTTCTGAAAGCATGAAAACATGTTTTCTCTAACAGAACGTTTAGACCAAAAACAGACATCTTCTATTTTAACAAACACCTTTCAGCCTTGAGCAAAAAGCTGGACCCTGACAGTTTCCGATGTTTGCAATCGACTTCAACACTCACCTTCATTTAACAATTTCCTCAACATTTTTTCTTTTAGGTTTTGGACTCAGATCAATTAATTTCGATACACTAGAAATCTAGAATGAGTAAAGTAAAATTCTTTCCGCTGAAAGTGGCAAAGTTGCGAAAATATTCACTCATAAGTTGGGCCTTTTTATTCAAAAATGTACGAAGCTTAATATAGTAAGTACCATTGAAAGCCCAAGAAAAGCCTCACTCTCTCATTCTTGCTAACACCAACATATTTAGGGCTTGCTATCTTACATTTTGTCTCGGATGGTTGGGCCAACAAATGCATGCCTATATAGCACAATATATAGTACATATCACTCACTTTGTGCATCCTCAATACTAATCCAGAGGCTAAATTGGAAACCAAATTAGTACTGTAGTAGTATCAAAAACTGGAAACCTTTTAGCAAAAACAATATTAATAATTTGGAAATGTATTCTAAAAAAAATAATTTTTTTATCGTTAACTTACCAGTTCTTCAAATATCTTAATATATTAATAAAATAATTTATCAAAATTTTTATATTTTATTACTCGAAAATTCATGTTCACATTGAAACGTGAATATTAAGAGTTTAAATTTAAGATATCTCCCAACACGATTTTAATATTATGTTAAATTACTAATTAATTATTTTAAGATATTAAAAGTACTTGTATGAGTCTAAACTATAAAAAATATAAAAAAAAGTACATTATATTTCTTTCTTTCTTTTTCTTCTACGATATTAGATAGTCTATAATATTTTTGTAAATCTATTAGTATCTATCTTGTGAAGCAATGAGTGGCTCCTTTTGGCAAGGGGCATGCATTTAGCATTATATTCCACTAGTCTGCATATCAACTACGTACTCATACTTGATACCTCTACTTGCTAGGGTTAATAACTACCCCTAACTCCCAAGTCTTCTCTAGCTTGTTTATCTGAGTTTTAATATCATTCGGTCACTGATTTACTATTATTAAAACAGGCCGGGCTGCCTAGTGCATATACCATTTGTTTATTAATGAGTGCAACACTTTACTTGCTTGCAATTTGATCGATCGAGCACTTGTAGCCGATGACTTCTTTCCCCTTGTATATCATTCTTTTATTCTTCTGCACATCGTTTTTTCAACTTCTGGTTTTTAACACCAAAAAACCGCCACTTCCGTTTCTATTTTTTAAATCTATAAAATTAAAGACAATATAATACGCCATCTTATGATTATATGAAATGTGTAAGGCAAAATTATATGTAGAGCGTATATTTATTGGAAATCTTAGAATTTACGGCAAAGAGATGTATTTTACAAAATAATATTATGTTTTGTAGTGTTTTAGTGGAGGGTTCTGGTCATTGACAATCATTTGTTATATTTATTTATGAACGAAAAATAATCCTAAAATGTATTAACACAGAATTTTTTATGTGAATAAGAAAGTGAGTTTTCTTCGGGGTGGCTACTTACTTTTTACTTTTTCATCGTGTGTTGTCTAGCAACATTATTATATTAATGTTACACATCTACCTATTCCTTTGTTGCGGTGGAATTAAAGAAATGTGAATCAATAATAAGTTAATACGAGATTCATTTATAATAATTTAATTTTGTCCGTAAATTACCGGTTTAATGTATAAAGCGAAAAAGACAGAACACGCCATCAGCACAACCTCTAAAATACGATTAATTCAAGTAAAGTAGTGTAGTATTTGTTGTGTGTTCCATTTCTCACTGTACATACCTGTCTTGTGAATTTTAAAAAGCCTTATTTTAATTATGTATATACTTTCTCCTTTAATTTTTTTATATTCGATTATTTTAATGCTTCATTCATGATGCCTGTTCTGCAACTTACAAGTTACAAGACAAGGAGCAGACCAAACCGAAACATAACCCCGTTTTATCTTTACTAACTTGCATACACGTACACGACAAGTCACGCTAAAACCCATACATATACTTATAAATTAATACTCCGTAGTGTTTAATACAGTATGTTGTAATTTACAACTAATTTTCTCTGTAAACTTTATTGCTTCAACTGCCTAATCCCTGGACGTGATATTTCATCTTACGATGGACGGCTCAGGATGTGTCTTTTATATATAGATTTTAAATATAGAGACACGAAAATCGAACTCTAAAATATTACTTATAATATAACTAATTTTGTCATTCATCATTTTTGTTTTATAGTATTTTAATATGACATGAATCGTCTCGACGGTTTTTATCAGTCTTATCACCCCGCATTTTTTAATAATTTTTTTAAATTAACATTTTAAATGCGAATGAATAACGTATTCCTGAATTCCCGTAAAAACGAAAATTTAATTTTATTCACGATAAAAAAATGCAGAGCGGTATGAATAGAACAATCCCTGATCCATTCTTTCGGACCCTTCTAATATACACACACTTACGTATGTATTTCTGATAATTGAGTCGATATATTCTTAGTATGCATGAAACTAATAACGATTTATGTATGCCAATTAATTATCATATTCTTTAACAATTTTCAGTTATATTTAGTTTGACATTCACAAATTTCTGTAGTATAGTCGAACGTTTGGTTGAGGAAAAGCTAGAAGAATACGGACTAGGCAGCTTCTCCTTGTTGCAGAGCTATCAAATGGGACTTGGAAGAAAAAAGAGGCATCATATGAGCTGGATGCTTATTGTAATGGATTGATCGAGTTTAATTCTACTCATAAAATTGATTGTTTTTGAATTTATAGTTAAGCTGTGAGTAATTAATTACGTATATATCACAAGTACGTAACTAAGATTATGTTTCATTAAGCGTACTCTTTTCAGTAAAAACTATTGCACCGACGTTTTAAATATCAGATTCATCGCTGTAACAATATAAAATCACTCTGGATTAATTCATGAAAATTCTATTAATTAAACTAAAGGATCCTCAATGATCGTAAAATCATTTTGACTAGGATATTTTGTTTGTTTCCATTTGAGTTATTAAAATACGTACATAATCGAGTTGGCGTGGTCAGAGACTGATATATGATGCGGACGGTTAAGAGTGGCATCATATTGTCAAAATCCATGCACGCACGCACATTCTTAATTTAGTAGTAGCAGTTTCTTGTACCTTTCGCATTTAAATCGTCATTTTACATTTTTACAGGCCACATATTATTAATGTTATTTCTTTTGTACAAATTCACTTTTATTTTGCATCATGTTAACTTCAATTCACTACTGTAATAGTATAAAAGAATGATTCCGGGGAACGGTCGGTTGAGACTTGAGAGAGTTCCAATCAGAGGATAAATTAATTTCAGGTTTTTATAAATATAAATACATAATTAATGTATATTAAATTATTAATTTTTCTAAACTAACTTATGATCAACTGTTGAGTACGAGATGATCGAGTTTAACACGATCAACGAAAAGTAATCGAGAATTTGTAAAATTGATCGTTTTTAGACTAAAAACCGACCATTTTCACAATTAGTTTTAGAGCTATATATTTCTCGGAGTGGAAAGCATAAGAATCCGCAGGTATATATGCAATGATTTATGAGATTGTACTTTTCATAGTTTTGTCTCACCGCCATATTAATTAGCATTGTGTTAAAACTAATTTTCACATTTCAACACTAAACACTCATCCTTTCACTTGTTTAGTTGTTTTCTTTCTAAACTTTCGATATTCTGTAAAGATAGAGTGAAAAATACCGATATATTAAATCGAGAAGTATTAAATAATGAGAATAAGGAACTAAAATTGATTTAAAGTAACTTACCTGATATAGTAAATAAAATCATTGTGTTTTGATAATTATAATATTTTTATATGCACAATAAAAATAATATCTACACACATTGTTCACTATCTTAGGAAAAATTACCTAAAATGAATTTTAGGTTCCTTATTCTTTTAAATAATTTCAATTTTTTGAATTGTTAAGTTAACCGTTGCACGAAAATCTTTAAGAAGTGAACATACTAGGATTATATTGTATTCTTACACGCTTCTCGAAATATTAGGAAGCGGTTATCAAATCGATCATATTGTATTGTAACATAGATCATATTGTATTGTAACTTGAATATTAGATATTATTAAATAGACAAAATTACTTAAAAATATCAAAAGTATGGAGCAACATTTTGTCACCATTCGAACACGCTACATTCTCGAGTCTCAACTAGGCAACTATACTGCACATTTAACGCATCAATACGTTTATGGTCCAACATTTAGATAACTTACCCGTGCTACTGGTAACATTAACGTTTGTGCTTTGAATGGTGACAAATTGTGATCCAATCATTACGTGTCTCCGTCTATAATACGAGTGTGTGTATATTCACCACTTATCTGTACACTATGATAGCTTAACATCGACACTAGAACTTTTTATACACAAGAATCTTCAAAAGAGAACCAATATCTTTATCATGCAAATGGGACCTAAAAAAATAATACATCGATCATATATACCAATTATATATGTTTTAATACTCATATTTTCAATTAAGATTACGAGTGAAGTGACTAGATAATCGATTCATTTTTGTAATGACTCGATTGTAATAATGCTTAGTAATACTATGCCAGAGTAAGAATCCAATTATTGAAATTGAGTTATCAATTAATTAGCCAATTACTCTCTCTTAACCATAAACTAATCATTGTGATTAGTTGCTTATCAAGTTTTTTGGTATCATGAATTTCAGAAAATAACTGATCGTCATAAAGTTAATAAGATTTGAAACGGCAATGGTAGCATTCGTTATGATTGATTAATTGATGTATATATGTTACCAACTGAATTTTGATAGAAACTATATAAAAACTGTGGCACAATCTCCACTTGCGATTTCGATTCAAAAACGTTAAATTTTTTGATACGGAGGGCCAAGAAAAATAATGCTAGGGTTGGTGTCTTGGAAGAAAGGCAAATGAATAATTGACAAATTACTTATAAAAAAAAAAGGAAGAATAATTGAGAAATTAAATTATTAATTTATTTTTATCTTGTGTGACCCATGTTGATCTTATTCCATGAATCTAAAGCCAAGTTGATATATGATTAGTCAACATGAATCATCATCAACTAGGCCTGATTTTGCTAATCAAATCAGGTTATTTGTGTGATACATAGAGAAACGCAGTTAAGAAATTAATTTGTTACAGATTATCAGTTGGTGTAACCGGGTAAGCATGTTTTATGGAAGTGTAATCAGCCAAATTAGTTGGTAGAATTCTTTGTCAGTAAGTAACCGATCATCTGTGACTACATCGATCATAAATCGTTAAAATCAAGACAGTGTTGACAATCTTATAAATTATCCAATAGATAAAAAATAATCAATTTCGATAGAGTAGGACGGTTAAAGTGATGGTTAATATATACATAAAATTACTGAGCACGATTTGATAATTCAATTCTCTATTGTCCGGATTCGGGATTCGAATTTAGTTCATCCAAATAATTTTTTAAAACAATACTCATTTGTTAGGTTATAAGTCTATTTACTATCTTTATATTCTCTCTCCTCAGTCGTCTCCCCTTATTTCTCAAACGTAGATGTCGGTTTTCCACCGGTTTTTGCTGCCGGAAAGTCTCAATCTCTTAATTTCCTTTCATTTTTCTTGCTAATCTAACTATTAACAATTGATTTCTATCTCTTTTTTTTCAAAAATAAAAATAAAATTCTTAGATAAAAATCATCAGAACATCCGGATTTTCTGTCTTCTCCGATCAAGCGAGCAGTTCTTCGGTTTCGAGGGGTCCAATTTCTCCTGTTTTTGTGGTTTCGTTTTCTGGATCTAAGGCTTGCTTTTAGCTTGTAATTTTAGTTTCAATTTCGAATTTCAATTTGGTTGTAGTCTTTCCTTAGTGAGAGTTTTGGTGTTTCTCTCCTTTATTTGTGAGAGTATGATTTTTGATTTAGTAACAAAAAAATTTAGGGGATTGCAATTATGGTCGATAGCTCAAAGTGGATTAGCTCCAATTGAATATGGTTACGAGTACATGTAAATATATCATTTTCAACAAATAACGTGATTGTATCTCCAAAAAGAATGGATTAATCAATTATTATTTCTGTTTTATGTGTGTTCGACGCGACTATTTTTGTAAATGTGATATGATTTTTCATTATTGAATTAATTCTTACTAAAAAAAGGTCTATTTACTCAAAAATTAAATACTCATACATCATACATATATTCGCTCACAGTGAGGAATTCGGGTGTGAGGGAATAGTCCATCTCTGCATATTTAGATTTGATTTTGCTCGACTCGAAAATTATTAAAACTAGTATTTTGCCTGTAATTCGCACTCGGGTTCAAAAAATATTAAAATTAAAAAATGTATGTAAATAAATTATTATTTTATAGATAATAAATTTGACTGACTCATAATAAGATATTATAACAATATAAAAATGAACTTCAAATATATAAAATTTTATAAATGAAAAAGATTTCAGTTTTTCAAATAAATGATTTGAAGACTTATTGATTGTAACAATTAATTGTAAAATTGATTATTCTAATCTTTTAAATAATAGATGTAGAATTAGGATATATGAATGTGGATATTTTCGAAACTCGTAAAGAAAAAACATATAATAAAAATTAAATAAATAGACTTGAAAAATCGAATTTAGAAAAAAATATTATTCATATATTATAATTATGAAATATAAGTAAATAGATTTATAATTCAAAAATGAAGGAAATTAAAAATTATATATATGAACACGTTAATCATATTTTGATAATATTGAATATAATAAATATTACTAAAATAATATATATCAACTTTTATTAATACATGGTTGTATATAAACTTAATATCGAAATTAAAATAATAAAATTTCTGTTAGGCCCAATTAAAATGACTATTTAAATTAATAAATATTAATTTATAAATTAATTAATTATAAAATAAAGAGTCGTTTAGTATATTAAAACAAAATTTGGGAAAATAAAATAAATTTGACTGACTCATGGTAGAATAAATTAATTTTTTTAATAATGAATTAATAATTAAATAAATAAACTTGAAAAATCAAATTTAGTAAAAATATTATTCATATATTATAATTATGAGAGATAAGTAAATAAATTTGTGATTCAAAAATGAAAGAAATTAAAAATTATATGTATATAAAAGAAATTAAAAAATTTTGAAAAAGAAAATTTCTTTCAAAAAGAAAGTTAAAAAAATACAATATAGAACTTTTGAATCCTAAAATGAAAATTTATAAGAAAATATAATTATTAAAATGTAACTTTTGCATTCTTTGTTTTTCCAATATACAATTTTTCAAAAGAAATTCGAAATTACAATATACAGTTTTTGTCTTATAAAATATTTTTTTCCAAAGTAGATTTGATTTGCAACCAAAAATACAAATTGATGCAGTATGAATCAACATTAAAATCAACTATTACATAAAATAAAATGAAATTACATTTTGGGTTGCACATCGTGTAAATACAACTTTCAAAATAGTATTTTTAAAATATTTTCTAAAAATTGTATTTTTGAAAATAATTTTAAAAAATATAGTTTTTTGAATAATTTCCCAAAATTTAATGTTTTCTCGTAAAATCCAGTTATTGATTTTTTTTATTAAACCTAAGGATACTCATTAGTATCTGTTCAATATTAATATAGATAAAATATTAATATAGATAAAATAATTAATATAGATAAAATATTAATATAATTTTAATATTCAATTTTTTTATTATAAAGTTGCAATTTAAAATAAATTAAAGTTTTTGAACGATGAGAAAATTGAAACATGTTATTAGATTGTGCGTATAACTCTATATTCTAATATTATAAATATATATATAATATAGATAGAGCACAATAATAAAATTCAATTAATATAAATAAAATAATATTATTATTTAAATATTCATAAAATTAAATTAATAAATTCTGATATTAAATAAATTAAAAAGGTTGACTAATGAGTAAATTAAAACATGATAGTATATTTATTAAAAAAATGTGTTTGAAATTGAATAAGAGACAAACACATGTATTTGAAGTTGAGTGGACAGAAAAGGACCAGACCGACGATGGACCAAATATTTTCACTTACGGCTTTAATAATATAGTCTACAACCCGTGCAAAGTGCTAGAGGAGAGTAATAAATAATATATTATATATTTTAAATGAATTAAATATTTAATTTGATTATTTATGTTATTAATATTTTTTACGTAATGTTGTATATGATATAAATTAGTTTTGCATCATATTTATATTATGTGTTTAAATTTTCATTAATATATTGTTATATATTTATATTAATTAACATAGATTAATAACACGTGCAAAACATTAATAAATTTTTATTGATAAAAAGAGTTTCGAATATATTAGAAAATATTTTAGTTAAAATTTAAATAAAAGAGTATGTTTTAATATACATATAAAATATTAATATAATTTTAATATTAAAAAATATTTATTATAAATTATAATTTTAAATAAATTAAAGTGTTTGAGTGATAAAAAATTGAAACATGCTATTAGATGTGAGTAAACTCTATATTCTAATTAAAAAAGAAGTTCGTTTAGAGTAATATAATATAAAAATATGTATAATATAAATAGAGTATAATAATAAAATTCAATTAATATAAATAAAATAATAATATTATTTTAATATTCATAAAATTTAATTAATAAATTATGATATTAAATAAATTAAAGAGGTTAACCAATGAAAAAAATTAAAATATGGTTGTTTATTGATTAAAAAAATGTGTTTGAAATTGAGTAGGAGACACACGGTGTATTTAAAGTTGAGTGAGAGATAAAATGACCAGACCGACGATGGACCAAACATTTGCCTTTGCGACTTTAATAATATAATATAGATTAATATTTTTAATATGATTTGAATTTATTGTTATTTATATAGTAATAATTTAAATTTTATTTAATATTATATGAATACAATTTTATATAATTTATTTATATTTATATTTTAATAGGATAATATTTTTGTATTTTATATAGAGATGTATTTTAGTTAGGAGAGTAATGTGTGTTTGATCTAAGCTACTATATTATTATATTATAAATGAAATAAATTATATATATTTAATTTAATTTTTTTAGAAAGCACTTGTAATTTTTTTGGAAGGCGTTTAACCAACTAAACTATCAAATAAACCCATGTTTATATTATTTTTGTATCAATTATATTTATTTAAAATACTAATACTTATTTATTTAAAATATTAATATATGTATTTTTACTTTATAAATTATTTATAATTATCGATTAAATATTTAAAGAAGTTGAGTGGTAATGAAACTGATATAGATTTGTTAGATATCTAATTATTTAAAGAAGTTGAGTGATAATAAAATTGATTTAGTTGTGTTAGATATATAATACCATATTAAATTATATGCATTTAATTATTTTTGAAAGATATTTAGATTTTTTTGGAAGACGTTGAAACAACCATAATTTTTTTAGAAGGCGTTGAATCATAGTTTTTTTGGAAGCCTTGAACTAACCAAATTAAATCCGCGTTCGCTTATAATAATATAGTATAAATAAAGATGATAATTCTTACTGTATACGAGTATAAATAAACTAATCAGTTTACTAAAAAAAAGTGAACTGCTGCATAAATATAAGCACCGGCTATTAATTTTCAATTTTTCATTCTTCACTGACCACGGTATTTATGGGAACCCGACCAAAGCCGGTTCAGCCGGGTTTAGTGAGAAATGAGAACACATATGCACCGCTTGACTTCTCTTAAACTCGTTATTAAACACGTTAACCATTTTCCCCTCTCTGGTACATTAAAATTAAAATAATGTTCCTGTCTAAATTTACATTTATGTATGTTATAAATACTTTACTACAAAAATAGGTTTCTTCACCTTAAAAGTCAAAACTCAATGGGCCTGTTTGGCGGACTGTAATTTATGGAAATAAGAGCTTATTTCCGGAAAAAAGTAGGGATGTATGTACTTTCCAGAAATAAGTCCTTATTTCCAGAAATAATTAAGTTCATATTTGATTTTAAAATTCTAAAACAAATATTTATCTTTAAAAAAATATATAAAAATATGTAAAAAATAAATAAAAAATAAACTATTTATTTTAAGTTTAAGGAACCCCAAACACCCCCAATATAAGATACGGAAAGAATTATGGTATTAACAGTCAAAATTCATGGAGCACTGCTTAAACATTCAATGGTTAATTATGTGAAACCGTGCTATCAACACGAGTAAAGTACAATACAAGAAATGATCAATTAGTTATCACTCCATTGATTTAGACGAACAAATGCTAAATAATTAGTATTTTAATATATTTATATTTAATATTTAAAAAAGTTATTTAACTCAAATTTTGATTGGGTGGTAAAAACTTATTTAAATTTAGCTCATTAAAAATAATTATTCATGAATCATGAGTGAGCAAGTCCACAAATATGTTTTATCATCTTACTCATGAATTCATGTTCACAAATAACTCATAAATATTACTCCCTCCGTCCCGTTGAGTTGTTATCATTTCAAAATGGGGTGTCTGGCACGCATTTTAAGGTGAATTTTAAGGATAGTTCCATAATTTATTTTTGAAATTTTCCTTTTTTGTATAAAAATAGAACAATCCTATTTTTATACAAAAAAAGAAAATTTTAAAAATAAGTTATGGAACTATCCTTAAAATTCACCTTAAAATGCGTGCCAGAAAGTGAAAAAAAAGTTATAACAATTGGGTGGGACGGAGGGAGTATTTGTGTATATGAATAACTTTAACATTACTCCTAAAATTATGCTCACGAACAACAAAGGAACATTTTTCAGGAAATTTACTTATTTATATATTATATTTGTGAAAATAAAACTAATATATATATATATATAAGAATTAAATAATATATAACTATAGTTTAGAGTGCAATGTACATTATAATTTAATTTTTATTAGTAAAATTCATGAATAAATTTAATTAACAAAAATATAAAGAATAAAAAATATTTAATAATACTCTAATTTACAAATAAACATATATAAAATATGCATACACAATTATTCACTATTTATCATTAAAATTCCCAAACCTACTTATCAAATTGTGTTCATGAAATATGTATATATAAATACATATCAAGTATGTTCATAAAATTATATATAATATTAAAATAATTTTGATAAGTTTGTTCACAAATTATGTTTATAAATATTTTATTGAAATAGTCACAAAATTAAATTTATTTGTGAAATTTTTAAATGAATTATATTATTCTCAGTTTTTTTGTGAAAACGATAAACATTTCATTCATAGACAATTTGAAATACATATGCCAAAATTTTTAAGGATTGTGATGGTTTCTTTCGTCCATTAAAGCTTATCATCTAACCGAAATGTATGTTTAACCAATCTCATGGGCCGTAATCTAAATTACGATTTTCATAAGAAAGAGATTCCTCCGAAAGTTTCGACAATAATACCTTCATATAAAAAAAGATAACACCTTATAGAGAATAAGTTACAAATCACAAATATTGTATATCAAAATCCTGCTTTCATTCATCTTCCATCTACACGCATTCATCTTCTATCTACACGCAATAACCCATCCAATTAAATCTTGTTAGGGATTGTGGTACTATCAATGTAATCAACTAATAATTACTTAGATTAATTAGAAATTAACTAAGTAAAACTTACTGTCATATATACATTGACAGTATGTTTAATTGCCACTTGTAATAGTATGCACTTAAGCCAAGTAGGTGACAACATGTTTAGATAGTTACTGTCATGTACAAATGTAATAAAATGATCTATGAAGTAGAAGTTCACACAGTGTTCATGCATAGCATGGATCAAATTATTGACAGTAACATTCTGCAATCTGAAGCCTACGACAGCATGTTTCAAGTGACAGCATCTTTTGAAACAGACGACAGCAACTATTCCTTGACAGTAAACTTGGCGGAGAATGAAGATTCTAAGACAACAAGTTTTCTGACAGTAGCTTTGGCGGGGATAGTCGACAACATGTTTGACAGGATAGTCGACAGCATGTTTAACAGGAAAGTCGACAACATGTTTTGCGGGATCCTTGACAGCAACTTTGGACGACAGTACGTTTTAGAAGAATGTCAGGATTGACAGCAACATATGCGGAATTAAAGATACTGTCACAACAGAAGCAAAAGGTTGACAATAACCTTTTGATGTAACTGACAGTCTGTTTCAGGAAGCAGATTATGTAAAGTACTTTCACTGATTGATCATATCAACTCTACCTAATCTGTCAAGACTACTACTGCAACTTGAGATAAAGTAAGCAAAAAGATGAAGCGTGCTTAAGGAGTCAAGAATGTCAAATCTTCTCAGAGCAACTTTATCAACAACTATCCAGAAATCAAGAGAAAGTTAACTTGTAAGTGTGGTATGTGTTTTAATATAAATACACATATCTCACAAACACTTTCCATGTGAGAACATACACGAACATGCAACTGAGCTTAACTTTTCTCAAGCATAGAAAACCTTAGCATTCTTTTGTTATTGTTTCTATTGAAGCTGGAAATATCTTCCAGTCAGTTGTAGCAACAAAAATCAATAAAATTAATTTTTGAAGTAAAACATCTTGTGTCCTTATTCTGCTTATTGTTGTTTGCATCATTACTTGATATTATCTCTTTTGTTTTGTTAGTAGCAAAAAAAGTGATAAATAATCAAGTTGCATTCAAACCCCCTTCTGCAACACTCATACTGTTTAACAACTGGTATTAGAGCTTGAGGTTAGATATACATAACCTGAAAAGATCTAAATATGAGTGCACAGAAAGTAAGCAGCATAAAAATACCCACCTTTGACAAAGAATATTACAACCTTTGGAAACGAAAAATGATGTTATTCATAAAAACAACCAATCCTCTTTATCCTGGAATATTGGAAAACGGTCCTTTCATTCCCCAGACATATGTACCTGAAACTACAGTAGATGGTGAAACAATACCAGCTTACTGGGTTCCTAAAAAGGTTTCAGAGTATAATGACACTGAAAGAGAAAAAGTATCTCTGGATGATTGCTTACAATTTATCATCATTGAGGCACTTGACAATGTCATGTACAACAACATTGTCAACTGCACCAGTGCAAAGCAAATATGGGAAATCATTGAGATTCTCTGTGAAGGGACAGAAGAAGTAAAAGAAGATCAAAGACAAATTCTGGTGTCTCAGTATGAAGCCTTCATGGCTAAACCAAGTGAAGGGTTGACTGAGATGTTTGAGAGGTTTAACAGGTTGATAAATGACTTGCAGCTGCATGGAAAGTTTTATGACAAAAAGGAAGTAAACATGAAATTCATGTTGACACTTCCTGACCACCTGGAGCACAAGGTTTCTGCCATAAAAGAAGGATGGGATTTATCAAACGTTTCCCTTGAAACTTTATATGGCATACTCAAAACCTATGAGCTAGAGTTGCTACAGAAGAGAGCCATTCAAGCTGGTCAAAGAGGAAAAATGGCTACACATCAAATGCTCTAGTAGCTCAAGATCCACAGGTGATGCAGCTCAAGGAATCTCAGCATCAACAGCAAATCAAGATTGAAGAAATCACAGATGAAGATGAAAGTGTGACTTTGGAACTCAAGGATGGTGAAGAAGATGAGTTCTACACTTTGGAGGAACTGGACAACATGGAAAATAAAACAATGGCCTACATGGCAAGAAAGTTCTCCAATATGAGATTCAAGAAGAACAAAGCTTTCAAACCCAGAGGACAAAGCTCCAGGTTCAACAAGACAAATTTCTCAAAACCTGGAGGAAGTGGCAAAGTTGGATACAAAACAGTTATGGTGGACAGATCCAAGATAAGGTGTTACAATTGCAATGAAATGGGGCATTTTACAACTGAATGCAAGAAGCCAAAACAAGTGAGAAGAAATGACAATGACTATGAGGAACTCAAAGCAAAGTATGAAGCCCTGTTGAAAAAGCAACAAGGAAGAGCCTTTGTGGCTGAAGGAAAGTGTTGGGAAGACTTAGATGAAGAAGAAGAAGAAGAATATGGGAATCTTGCTCTCATGGCAAACTCAGGAGAAGGTTCATCTTCTTCATCAAGTCAGGTACCCTTTCTTACTACTGTTGATATGACTACATCTCAGTATAAGAAAACTGTTGAAAGTCTAAGTTCTGAAATTTTTAATATTCATACAAGCATGTTAGCTGCAAATGAGGAAATAGCTAAATTGTCTAGTGCTAATGAGTTATTAAAAATTAGGAATCATGAACTAGAACTAAAACAGAACGCTTTTGAGTCCTTACAGCAAGAAAATGAGATTTTTAAGAACAAGATTGTTTGTGCTTCTCAGATTGAGGAATTTCTTAGAAAACAGATTTCTGAGAATGATCTAAAAATCAAGGCCTATAAGAATTCCTCCTCTTTGTTAAAATCTTACCATGATAATAATACTGAAAATCAAAAGGTAGGTATAGGTTTTAACTATGAGAAGAAATCTGGAAAGAAACAGGTTGAAGAAGAAGAAGTCATACACATTGTCAAACCATCCATTCTAAAGAAGGTTAAGAATCCATTATTCAAAAAGGCTGAATTTGAGTTTGATGAGGAAGCTTTAGTAATCAGACAAGAGATAGATGATGAGGAAAATGATGCTGTCAGAAAAACCCTTAAGGCAAAAGATACTGTCAAAAATCCCAAGACAGTTAGTTTTGACTCTGACAGTAACCTTTGTTTAAAAGATACTGTCAATACTGGCTCGACAGTAAGTTCAGAAGATGCTGTCAAGACTGTAAGATCCAAACTTACTGTCAAGACAACTCCATCTAAACCTACTGTCAACTCCAGCATGACAGTAACTTCTAAACATACTGTCATGAAGACCAAGAAGAACAGAAATGGAAAATTGGGGATAAACAAGAAGAACAATTATGATTATATTCCTAATGCTCCTAGAAAGTTGTGCAATAACTGTGGGTCTTCTAGTCATCTAACTCATGTTTGCAACAAGGATAAATCTATTGATAAGAATGCTACCTCTAGCAATGGAAATTTACACAGCATGCCTTTAAAGAACAAACAAGTAACTCACTGTGGTGACTTTGATTGTATTTCATGCAAAATGAATTTGATGAGTGTTTGCTTTAATCTACCTTTTACTAGTAATCAAAAATTCTTGTATAATAATGCTAAAACTGGAAAGGCAAAGACTCCAAGTCCTCCTAAAGTTAGGATGGACAAGTCACCCAAGAACAAAGCTATCAAACCTAAATTCAAAACTGAATGGGTAGCTACAGGAGTCTTGTTAAAAGCAAAAGAAATAAGTACAACTGAATCAACTTCAAACTGTGATTTAGCTAAACAAGATGGACCCAATGAAAGTTGGGTACCAAAAGCAACTTGAGTTGTTTTGCTTTGCAGGGCAACAGGAAAAATAAAAGAATCATGTGGATCATTGATAATGGATGCTCAGGACACATGACAGGTGATAAAGCCCTGCTATCACAGTTCAAGGAAATGGCTGGCCCTTGTGTAACCTTTGGTGATAATAACATTGGTTTCACAATGGGATATGGCATACTGGAAGTTGGAAACTTTAAAATTGAGAAAATTGCTCTAGTAAATGGATTGAAGCACAATTTGTTGAGTGTAACTCAATTTTGTGAAAGAGGTTTCAAGGTTGGTTTTGATTAAGACAGATGCTCCATTATCAACAAAAAGACAGGAGAAGAAGCTCTTCAAGGTGTAAGGAAAGGAAGCCTCTACATTGCTGACTTGGATTCTGTAAGGAAAGACAAGGTCTACTGTTTTTATAGTAAGGCCTCTTCAACTGAAAGTTGGCTGTGGCATAAGAAGCTCTCTCATTTGAATTTCAAAGCAATGAATCATCTAATGAAGAGAGAGTTGGTGAAAGGGTTACCTCAACTTGAATTCTGTCAAGAAGGATTGTGTGAGGATTGCCAGAAAGGGAAACTAAGGTGAGCTGCTCATAAAAGCACTTCTAGTGGTTCAATTAATGAAGCATTTCAACTAATTCACATGAACTTATTTGGTCCTGTGAATGTACAATCACTGGCAAGAAAAATATATGCTTTAGTAATGGTTGATGATTTCTCAAGATACACTTGGGTGAGGTTTCTAGCATCCAAGGATGAAGCTGCATAAGAAATTATTGATTTGGTTAGGGTTCTTGATAAGAATCCCAAGTACAAAGTGCAGACTTTGAGAAGTGATAATGGTACTGAGTTCAAAAACAGTATCATGAATGATTTCTGCAAAGACAATGGAATCACTCAACAATTCTCTGCACCAAGAACACCTCAGCAAAATGGTGTTGTGGAAAGGAAAAACAGAACTCTTATTGAGGTTGCAAGAACAATGTTGAGTGAAGCAAAACTTCCTACTTATTTCTGGGGTGAAGCAATTAATACAGCCTGTTACACTCAAAACAGGACTGTAGTCAACAAAGCCTATGAGAAGACACCTTATGAATTGCTTACAGGAAGGAAACCAACTGTCAACTATTTTCATGTCTTTGGAAGCAAGTGCTACTAGATGAAAGATTCAACTGAGATCAAAGGAAAGTTTGATACTAAAGCACTTGAAGGAATCTTCATGAGGTATGGTATTGACAGGACTGCATATAGAGTCTACATCATTGATCACAAGACTGTGGAGGAGAGTGTAAATGTCACCTTTGATGAAACTAAATTTCCTGGAATTGAAGGAAGTCAAGAAACAGAAGCTTTAGCCTTTGAAAATCAAGGCTATCTAGAAGAGATTGAAGAGGATTCACCAAGTATTAATCACACAATTTCTGGTCCAACAATGGTTCCCAACACTTCTGGAGAAAATGAAGGGACTGCCCAAACAACTGATTTTTCTGGGAATATTCCAATGAATAGTGGACTTGAAGAAATTGATGTTGTCAACAGTGCAAGAACAAAAGAAGCTGTCAATCAACAAAATGTTGAAGACTCTAGTGACTCTTTAAGAGGAACAAAATGGAACATAGATCACACTAATGATTTAATCATTGGTGATCCAGGAACTGGAGTCAAAACAAGAAGAAATGTTGCCAATGAATGCATGTACTCTTATTTTCTATCTCAAACAGAACCTAAAACTCTAGAAGAAGCCCTGGCTGATCCAGATTGGATTAATGTTATACAAGAGGAGCTGAATCAATTTGAAAGAAGCTGTGTTTGAGAGTTGGTGCCTAGGCCAAAGAACAAATCCATAATAGACACCAAATGGGTTTATATGAACAAGATGGATGATTGTGGTACTGTTACAAGGAACAAAGCAAGGCTGGTGGCAAAAGGCTACTGTCAACAGGAAGGGATTGATTATGATGAAACATTTGCTCATGTTGCCAGACTTGAGGCAATAAAAATCTTTTTGGCTTTTGCTGCATTCAACAACTTCAAGGTTTTTCAAATGGATGTTAAGAGTGCTTTCCTCAATGGAGAGTTAGAAGAAGAAGTGTATTTTGAACAGCCCCCGGGCTTTGAAGATCCAAAGATGAAAAACTTTGTGTACAGACTACTCAAGGCATTGTATGGTCTAAAGCAAGCACCAAGGGCCTGGTATGATACTCTTTCCAAGTTTTTTCTTGATAATAACTTTACAAGAGGGATTGTGGATAAAACTCTTTTCTACAAAAAGCATGGAAAAGATATCATTCTAGTCCAAGTATATGTTGATGACATTATCTTTGGTTCAACAAATGAAGATTTATGCAAGAAATTCTCTGAGTTAATGCAGAACAAATATGAGATGAGTATGATGGGTGAATTAGTATTCTTTCTTGGACTTCAAGTCTATCAAAAAGAAGATGGAATATTTATCTGCCAAACTAAGTATGTTAAAGATCTCTTGAAAAGATTTGATATGGAAGACTCATCTCCTGCAAAAACTCCAATCTCAACAGCAACTCAACTTGACAAGGATCCAAAAGGAAAGAAGTTGGACAACAAGATGTATAGAGGAATGATTGGATCTATCCTTTACCTAACAGCTAGCAGGCCTGACATAATGTTTGCAACGGGTATGTGTGCAAGGTTTTAGTCTGATCCAAAGGAGTCACATTTAATGGAAGTAAAAAGAATTCTCAGATATGTAAAAGGCACTCAAAACTTAGGCCTTTGGTATCCTAAGGATTCTGGTTTTGACTTGGTTGGATATTCAGACTCAGACTATGCAAGGTGCAAAATAGACAGAAAGAGTACAACAGGAAGCTGTCAGTTTTTGGGAGAGAGATTGGTCTCATGGTTTAGCAAGAAGCAGCATTCAGTGTCAAATTCAACTGCAGAGGCTGAATATATTGCAGCTGGTAGTTGCTGTGCTCAGCTTCTTTGGATGAGGAACCAGCTATTGGACTATGGGTTGACACTGCAAGGAATTCCTATATTTTGTGACAACACAAGTGCTATAGCAATCTCTGAGAATCCGGTTCAACATTCCAAAACTAAGCACATTGACATCAGACATCATTTCATTAAAGAGCCTGTGGAGGAAGGCACAATCAAGCTAATCTATGTGCCCACAGAGAAGCAACTTGCAGACATTTTTACCAAACTATTGGATGAAAAGGCATTCAACAGGCTAGTGAGTGAATTGGGTATGTTAAATTTAACCTTTTGATGTAATTCTGTTTAGTTGATCAAAAATTTAGTTAACTGAATTTCACTGTGAATTAATGGCCTCTAGAGGTGTTTTGATTTCTATCACAGTGAAAAGACATGATGATAATTAACTGAGAGGTTAACTAATTGATTTTTAAGTAACTTGATAAAAAGTACTGTCAAAGTTCTTGACAGTATGTTTTATCTATACCTATCATATGGTAACAAGTTACTGTCAAAATCTGTGAAAACTTACTGTCACATGTTTAAGAAGTCTTGACAGTATGTTTTGCGGGATTAAAACTTACTGTCGAATTCTGTGGAACCTACTGTCAAAAGGCTGTGAAGCCTTGACAGTATGTTTCGCGGGATTAAAACTTACTGTCGAATCTTGTGAAACCTACTGTCAAAGAGTTGAGAAATGGTGACAGTATAGTATGCGGAAATGAAACTTACTGTCAAATTCTAAAACTTACTGTCAGAATTCTCTAACAGTACAGTTTTTAAAATCGCCGCATAACATACTGTCAACAATTAAATATTAGGGTTATTCATTTTATATTCTCTAACCTCTAATGTTACTGTCAAGAGTGTTTGTGATTTCTAGCGCAGAAGTTACTGTCAAGGAATGGAACTTGAAGACAACTGTCACTTTAAATCGTTTAAAATTCCTTCTTGACATTATCTTTTTCATATCATACATATACAAACAGTTTAAATCTCTCACACTCTTTATTTCTCTTTAAACTCCAAATATTCTAACGCCCTAGAAACCCTCCATTTTCTCTGCAACTTCTTCTCTAAATCGTTCTTCAATCTTCTAAACCTAAATCTAAACCATTTTCTTTCAACCATGTCTAGACCCCAAATCATTTATTCTCTTGCCCAAACCAACTTCACCACCATGGCTTTAGTTGGTGAAGCTGGAGAAGCCTTCAAACCTCTTGTTGGCTTCATGAATAACTCATATCTCACATATGCCCTAACTGCAAGTCCTCACCTGGAAATCCCAAGACTCTCTCATTTCTAGACCTCTGCAGTATGTGAGGGGGAGCAAAATGCTAGCTCTATCTCTTTTCAAATCAATGGTACCTCTTACACCATTGATTCCTCTCACATAAATGAAGCTCTTCATGTAGAAGAGGCTGAAGGCTTTCCATTTACAGAGCCTGCGATGGAAGAACAACTTGCCAAGTTCTTCAAGATGATTGGGTATGCTAGACCCAAGCTGAGTGCAAATAATGATGAATGGTATCCTTCGGGAGGCATGGACAGAAAGTACTTAAACAAAGAATGGAGCATGCTGTTAGATGCTGTCTCTAGGTCCATGTCAAGCAAAACTAGCGGCTGGAATGAAGTGCCAGCCTACATCAGGAAGATTGTGCATTCCATGGTGCACAATTACGGAATTAATATTGGGAAGCTCCTGATGCCCCTATTCAAGCTAGTGCTGGGAAAGAAAGAAGCCAGGAAACCGGTAATTTACTATCCTAGATTTTTTATGCTTATAATTAACTATGTTGTAGGCATAATTGATTTAGATAGTGTTCAATGCATGGAGTCCCCAACACTTAAGAAAAATACTCATTCCCTGTTATCCAGTAAACCTCTTAACAGTGAATTGAGACTGTTCATAACTGATTTCATGCTATCTACAATAAATAGATTGAATTTAAAAAATGTTGGGGACCATCATGTATTCTCTTTGAGTGATGAGAATGGTGTTGACCTCTCCATTCCTAACCCACACTCTAAACCTTTTGAAGGAGTCCGACCTTCTAGAGTCGCCAAAAATATAAGCTAAGGGTCTGGTTCCTCTCAAAAGGGCCAGGTTTCTAAAAGGATGAGAACCACTCAACCTAGGATAGAAATCTTTCCACAGGTAGGTGGTGAAACTGCACTAGATGCAGCAAATAAGGCTGGTAGTCTGAACACAGAACCCACAGAGGGCCCTGATGAGCCTAAGAGAAAGAAGATAAGGGTATCAACTTCTGTAAGCCAGACTGTGTCCTCTCAAAAGGGCACATATCTTAATAGGGATTAAAACTCATCTCTAGATGTCTCCTCTCAAAAGGGGGCATCTATTGAAATTGGCCAGTCTCCCATGGCAATTTGTAAAGAGTCTGCACAACAAGTTGAACACACTTAACCTGGGCCCACACTTGAAGATACTCACACTATAGGGCTAGAAAATGTGGAACACAGTTCATTCTATTATAGTGCATCACTCTTTGCAAATATTGAAGATCAAAATGTTGATGCACTATTCCAACAATTGAGTGAAACTGATCGTAGCAATCCACAAGAACCTTCTACTCAAAGGGTGGAAGAGATTGCTGTCACAGCCTCTGTAGCTGTTAATGACAAAGTTGTTGTCAATCCTCTTGACAGTAACTTTTCCAAAGATGTTGTCGACTCAACAAAAGATGCTGTCAAAACTCCAATCCAAGACATCAACTCTCACATGGCTGCATCTTCTCAACAGACAAGTGATGAAGATTTTGTTCCAATTTCTACCCTACTTAAGGTAAAATCTACAACTTTAGTGCAAGCTGTACCTGCTCAGTCTCTTGCACCTAGGATGAGTGAGGGTGTGAAAAGAAAAAGAGAGATAAAAGAAAAGAGAAGTGAGCATAAAAATGAGGGGCTGGGAAAATCCCAGGCAAAAGGAGAGGGCCCTGAGCAAAGCCAGAATAAAAAACAAGACGTGGGAGCCCAAAAATCAAAGGCATTAGGCCTGGAGAGTGAGTTGGTGAGGAGTGATGAGATCACTCATAAAAAAACAAGAGAGTGTGAGAACCACCATAACCTCCAAATCCTCCAAACAAGCTGATGAAAGGTTGAAATCCCTTTCACATAAGGTCTCTAAATTGTCAAAGAACTTGGACACAGTGGGAAAAAATCAGGTGAAGCTGGTGAACAGGATGTCAAGTTTGGAGCAAACCATGAATGAAGGGTTCAAGGCCATCTTTGACAAGCTTCAGGAGTTTCAAGCACAATTTTCAATCCCTGCAGTTGCTACCTCAACTAAGGGGGAGAAGGTTGAAGTGTTTGTTGCAGATGTAGAAAGGAGTGATAAGGTGGCAGTTGAGGAGAAGGAGACAACCCAAGCTGCATCTCAGGGGGAGAGTCAACTAGAATTACTATCTAGTATGGCTGCTGAGATTGCTACACAACTTGGTGGTGATAAGGTGGAGAGACCTAAGGAGAAAAGTATTGTGATTAAGGAGGGTGCAGTAATGAAGGATTCTGTGGTCCATGTTACAGGAAAAAAAAAGAGAAGCTCTTCCAAGATGAAAGTGGTGGCTGGGTGATGGAAGAAAGAGAAGACTTTGATGATGAACAAGCTTCAATCCTTATGGTGGATGAAAATGAAAACAACAAAGTCTTTTAGCATGCAGAAGTCCTTGATGTCAGAAGACCCACCATCAACAACTTAGATGAGTTCAAGTCAGAATTAATTACTAAAGTTGTTGTTGAGTGGTCTGAGTTCAATACTTTGAGCAAAATAAACATCTGTTATGCTACTGGTCAAGAAGAAGCTTTAGGGATTGATCTGAAGGATGCATCCTACTTCATGGTGAGAAGAATGCTTTTAGTCATCAAGGGTCAAGATATTAGAACTCAGTTATTTAGGGGAATTCTGATCAGAAAATTCATGGAGTTAATGGACTCCTACAAACCTCATCCCTTAGAGTCATACCCAGATGGAGATGATGAACCTATGACAATAATATACCCAGATGGAGTCATGTTCGAAAATGAAGATGGAGTCAAGGAATTCTGGGATATGAATTCTTTATAGGACAAAAACACTGATCTTCTGATGATGTTATTGAAGCAACTTCATGAACTTCCATATCCTAAAGAACAAGGATTCATTTCCAAACTCCAGAGAATCATATCCACCAAGGAAAAGAAAGAATATGAAAAGAAGGTGGAGTATGAGATGACTCAGAAATGTCTACTCAGGAATCCTGATAGATTAGTCTTTTACAATTCTGGTGGTTCAGCTAAAGAAATCTCTTTTGACCACTTGAAAAGATTAGCTGAGAATGATCCTCATATCATTGAGCTTATCAAGAAGCAACTGCTCAATATCACTAATTTTGAGGTGTTTGATTTGAAGAATAGAGCACTAGAGATATGTGACTCTAAGAGGAAGGAGGAGAAGGAGAAAAGAAAGAAGTTTGAAGAAGAAATTGAAGCTGCTAAGAAGAAGGTGGAGAGGATCACCAAAAGAATTAAAGAGGTTGAGATTGACATAAAGCATGCATTGCTGAATGATCAATTCTCTAAAAGATCCAACTATGTTTCTCCGGTCCTACTTGGGCCCCTGAGAATTATTGTTGATAGCATTGAAGTGGAGGCTGTAAATTTCAGGGTGCTCAACAATGAAAACTTAAGGAAAATATTCAGAATGGTCACAGGCTCATTCCTGGAGTTCGAAAGAGATTTAAGCAAAGTTGTCTGGGAAATCATCGAATCCAGAGAAGAAGAGGATGAATCTATTGACAAAATCAGGGTGAAACAGATCTTCTCTTCTACAAAAGAAAGATTTGTCAAAGACATGTTTGGAATGAAGTATCTATGCATATCCAAAGGACTAACTGAGAACTACTACACCTACAGGGAGCTGAAGAATATTTCTTACAATATGGTGAAACTAGTCTTAGATTGTGTTACTGATCATGCCAAGACAGAAGAAGAGAAGAGGGAACTGAAAGCTCTTGAGGGACTGTATGGAAGAATGACAGCAGAAAAGAAGTGAAGATGAAACTCAAGACTAAATTGAAGATTTACTCAGTCTAGAGGAGCATACTTGAGATAAGATTGTACTTGTAATGTTGTTTATTTTCTGTACAAACACTTCTACTCTTATTAGTTGAGTTAGCATCTGTAAATTTTTTTTAAATTTGTCTTTATTTATCATAAAAACAAATTGGGGGAGATTGTTAGGGATTGTGGTACTATCAATGTAATCAACTAATAATTACTTAGATTAATTAGAAATTAACTAAGCAAAACATACTGTCATATATATATTGACAGTATGTTTAATTGTCACTTGTAACAGTATGCACTTAAGCCAAGTAGGTGACAACATGTTTATATAGTTACTGTCATGTACAAATGTAATAAAATGATCTATGAAGTAGAAGTTCACACAATGTTCATGCACATCATGGATCAAATTATTGACAGTAACGTTCTGCAATCTGAAGCCTACGACAGCATGTTTCAAGTGACAGCATCTTTTGAAACAGACGACAGCAACTATTCCTTGACAGTAAACTTGGCGGAGAATGAAGATTCTAAGACAACAAGTTTTCTGACAGTAGCTTTGGCGGGGATAGTCGACAGCATGTTTGACAGGATAGTCGACAGCATGTTTAACAGGAAAGTCGACAGCATGTTTTGCGGGATCCTTGACAACAACTTTGGACGACAGTACGTTTCAGAAGAATGTCAGGATTGACAGCAACATATGCGGAATCAAAGATACTGTCACAACAGAAGCAAAAGGTTGACAGTAACCTTTTGATGTAACTGACAGTCTGTTTTAGGAAGCAGATTATGTAAAGTACTTTCACTGATTGATCATATCAACTCTACCTAATCTGTCAAGACTACTACTGCAACTTGAGATGTCGGGATTGACAACAACATATGCGGAATCAAAGATACTGTCACAACAGAAGCAAAAGGTTGACAGTAACCTTTTGATGTAACTGACAGTCTGTTTCAAGAAGCAGATTATGTAAAGTACTTTCACTGATTGATCATATCAACTCTACCTAATCTGTCAAGACTACTACTGCAACTTGAGATAAAGTAAGCAAAAAGATGAAGCGTGCTTAAGGAGTCAAGAATGTCAAATCTTCTCAGAGCAACTTTATCAACAACTATCCAGAAATCAAGGGAAAGTTAACTTGTAAGTGTGGTATGTGTTTTAATATAAATATACATATCTCACAAACACTTTCCCTGTGAGAACATACACAAACATGCAACTGAGCTTAACTTTTCTCAAGCATAGAAAACATTAGTATTCTTTTGTTATTGTTTCTATTGAAGCTGGAAATATCTTCCAGTCAGTTGTAGCAACAAAAATTAATAACATTAATTTTTGAAGTAAAACATCTTGTATCTTTATTCTACTTATTGTTGTCTGCATCATTACTTGATATTATCTCTTTTATTTTGTTGGTAGCAAAAAAATTGATAAATAATCAAGTTGCATTCAACCCCCCCCCTGCAACACTCATACTGTTTAACAAATCTTAAAAACAAAAAAAATAAACCAACAAAGACAAATAAGTTAAATATATAGTATAAAATTATAACATCAAACTCTTAATTTATAATAAAAAGTCATCTAATATGACACAAAATCGTCATAAACGACATATAACCACCATAGATAGGGTCAAAACGCCATAAATGATCATGCTCCATATAGGTACAAAAAGTCATCACATATGACACTAAAATCGTTCAAAATTTCAGATATGAATCAAATCTAAGAGATACGAAAACAAATCTGAAGTTTTAGAAAGGTTAAAAATTTCAGATGTGATAGGAGGATATATTTTTTATATAATGAATTGTTATTTAAACCACAACACTGATATAAAAAGAAAGAGTGTACAGGAGATTAGGATTTAAAGAATTCTGATATTATTCTTAGTTTTAACTCAAAAGTAAAAACATTGTGTTTACATTTCACTCGTCTAAGTTAAACCGCATATACACAAGATTATAATCCCACAGATATATATTAATACTAAATTGTGCGTTAGCTTGCTAGAAGATTCTTTTTAATTATCTTTAGAATAATACCTAACACATGTTACCTGCATCATGGAAGATGATGTCGAACAACATTTCAAAAATATGGATTCACGCTTTAATTAAAATAATTAAGTAAATACACAATTAAAAGAAATAAAGAGTGATTAAAGTAGGTAGGTAGTAACATGATTATCACTTATAGTGTTTAGTGACTCTTGTTTTGGAAAAGATGGTAAAAGAAAGTGGAAATAAAGTAAAAAAACTCGTTAACACTGGAAATTTAACAAGGGGTTCAAAGCCAAAATGCAGAAAAAGACATCTAATTCCAGATCGTAAACAGCTCTAGGATTCGTGTTATTTTTTCCAAGGACATGACAGGAGAGTACTGCATATTTATTACTATATTTGAACAAGTTTGTTTCTAAAGCTTTGACGTTCAAGGCCCGGCATTTCAATTGCCCCAAGTCCTTTCTCTTCATACTTTATTATTCAAATTTCTTTATCACCGCTCTAGTAATTATCTAGTGGGTCCCAATAATATTCACTAACATTAAATTCTAAACATATATACTTATAGTGTCAAAAGTTCGATGGAGAATCTTATATTATATTGAGTATTAATTATAGAATATATATATTATATATCATATTTTGTTTATTATATATTGCAGAATCTAATACTCCCTCCGTCCCTTTCATTTGTTATCATTTCAAAATGGGGTGTCTGGCACGCATTTTAAGGTGGATTTTAAGGATAGTTCCATAATTTATTTTTGAAATTTTCATTTTTTGTATAAATATAGAACAATCCTATTTTTATACAAAAAAAGAATTTTTTAAAAATAAGTTATGGAACTATTCTTAAAATCCACCTTAAAATGCGTGCCAGAAAGTGAAAAAAAAGTGATAACAATTGGTTGGGACGGAGGGAGTATATGATATATATATATATACATGTCTCCAATTTTTAATTCATTTGAGAGTATTCTATTGAATTCAACCCGTCTTGTAGATATGATATCAAAAACTGATTTTTGTTGACAAATTAGAATTCTGACTCTTTAAAAAATAGCATGCCACACAATTATTCCGCATATTTTCTAAATTTTCGATATCATATAATTTTACATATTTTTAATAATGATTTTTCTAGTGTGTGCCTATGAGTACACATTATAAACTTAGTTGTCAAATTTTTATTAGTTTCAATTCATTAATAATGATGGACCCTATATGCACAAAAATTTCACAAATTAAAATAAGTCAAACTCATAAAAATTAGTATTTAATATGTGCGCATGGGCACACACTAAATAGACCATTTTAATAAAAGCGTGTAACAATTGTTCTACTGAAGATTCAAGCATCACTAATGTCCATCTTTGGACTAATAATATATATTGCTAGGGTTGAGCATAATTATCCGGCCGATTCAAACCTTCCAAATCGAAATTTTCGATTTTTAATGGTTTAATAAGAAAACATATATTTTTTAAATATTTTGGTATTAAACCGAAACTGAACCGAACCAAACCAATCCGTTAAGAATCGGTTTGGTTTGGATCGGTTTCTATATATATCATTCGGTTTGGGTTCGGTTTTTAAATTTTCAAAACCTGGTTTATTATGAACCTCCAAAGCAGCCTAAACCGAACCATGCTCAACCCTATATATTCCTTATTTATAATTTATTATAAAAATATTAGGGATGGCCATGAGTTGAACTCGAATATTTTTTGTACTAACTTCAACTCTAATATCATGTTATGTTAGGAGGAATACTCATCAGAATCTTATATTTAAACAATAATTCATTAACATTTTTGGTTTCAACATGCAGACGTCTTGGGCATTAATATCGTAAATATTTGGTATACACAGTATACTGTTAGTCTTATGAAACTTGCAAGTTGCAACATATCTTAAGAAAGTGAATTATACATATACATATATTATTGATTAGTAGAGTAGGTATTGCGTGTGGCTGTTTGTGTGAGGGAGCGAAAATGAAAAATAATTGAAATAAGAAAAGTTAAAAAGTCAAAGAAAGCTTCATCTTTTTTGGCCTATATAACTTGTAAGTTACAATCCTTAACCTCCCCCTTTCTCTCTTCTTGTATTCTCTGCTTTACTTTGCAACACAACAATACTCACCTTCTCTTCATTCACCAATCTCACCTGCATTTCCCACTCCTCAATCATTTTGAGCCCACATTTCATCATTTTCATTCATTAAATCACCTACTATTATTTGTATCTTACACAATCTTGTTACATACACACGTGTGTCTATGCAAATCAAGAAAGTAAAGTTCTGTCTAAATTGAAACTTATTGCTAGAAATTCTCATCTGGGGTGTCAGTTTTTAGCTGTTCTTGAAAAACCCTGTTCTCAAAATTACATCTTTCAACATGGACAAGGAGTACTATTTTAATGCTGAAATTTCAACACAATTCAACTTCCAGCCATTTGGCAATGCCTTTCAAGAAACTTCTAATTTTGAGGACCCAATGGAACAGTGTTCGCGATACGAAACAGCTCTGAGCTCAATGGTCTCATCACCTACAGCTTCCAATTCAGTCACTGACCATTTTGCAGTCAGAGAATTGTTTGGAAAGTTGGGAACTATTAATAATGCAGGTGACATTTCACCAGAGTTTATACAAAGGTCTAGTTACATGAATAGTCCCAACACTTCATGTTACAACACACCTATAGAGTCACCACCTGAACTACAAGTGCCAATCGTGAATCATTTTGTGAAAGATAACATTCCTATTTTAGGCAGTCCAATGGCTATGAGCTCTGCTTTGCCTGCTCTCCCAACTGATCCGGGGTTCGCAGAGAGGGCTGCTAAGTTTTCGTGCTTTGGTAGCCGTAGTTTAAATGGCAGAACAAGCGCAGTTGGAATAAATAATGCTGAATTTCAATACAGACGTAGTCGACAACTGATGGGAAGTGGGAATTTACCAAGAGTTTCAAGCAGTCCTTCTCTTAATGCAGATGGATCTCCAATGGTAAACAAGAATCATGTCCGAACCCATATGAATTTGAGGTCTGACAATGGCTCTAATGAGGAATCTTCTGTTTCTGAACAAGTCCCAACTCAGGATATTGAGTTACCAGCTCCAGTTGAGTTGGGCTCAAGAAAGAGAAAAGGATTCCCAAGAGGAAAAGCCAAGGAAGCTGCACTACTTAAATCTACAAAGGTGTGTGTGTGTGTGTGTATTATTCTTCCTCTGTATAATACATGTTCTCATAATGTCATGTGATTTTTTTTTTAATTTCTTGAACTTGATGGGGGATTAATAATCTAGGTAGCAGAAGGTGAAGTAAATTCAAATATAATGAAGAGATCCAAGATGACAAGTGAAAATGTAAATGTAAATGTAAATGGTGGGGTTAAAAAAGAAGAAGAAACAAATATAGCTGCAGAAGAGGATAAGAAACAGGATAACAACAGCCAAAAACCTCCAGAGCCACCAAAGGATTATATTCATGTCAGAGCAAGACGAGGTCAGGCCACTGACAGCCATAGTTTGGCAGAAAGAGTAAGCAACCCTATCCAAACTCAATTCACATTTACTGCTAAAATATCTTCTTTTTATACCAATGGTAGTAATGTAATCTCAATTTCTAATTTTGATCAGGTTAGAAGAGAGAAGATTAGTGAAAGAATGAAGCTTCTTCAAGATCTTGTACCAGGTTGCAATAAGGTATAATTGCATAAAGACTCGAAATTTGTAATTTTTTGTCACTTTAACATTTCAAGGCCATTACTAATTTGGGATACATTGCAAATTTGCTTGTAATTAGGTGACTGGAAAGGCAGTGATGCTTGATGAAATTATAAATTATGTACAGTCATTACAGCGCCAGGTCGAGGTAAATTTACTCAAAAACTACTAATCAGAAGCCCGATTTCAGTTCTGTATATGATCTTTAATTGTTTATTGAGATTTTTAACTTTGCTTGCAGTTTCTTTCCATGAAATTATCCACAGTCAACTCAAACCAGAGTGTTAACATTGTTAATCTCGTCCCTAAGGATGTAAGTATATAAAACTTCAGGAACTAGCTTGTTTTTAAATCCTAAATCTACCATTTATCTAATTAAATTAGTGATGATCTGCAGATGTTCCAGCCAAATGGGAGTTTTTCAAATCAAATGTACCCAGTGGAGTCTTCTGCCTCAGCTTATCATGGTCAGCAAACCCCGCAGCTCCATCATGATAAGCCACTGCAGCCACTAGATGCCACATTGTGCCGCAACCTTGGCATTCAATTAGAAGGATTCGGTGAAGGCCTTCCTCAGGTGAACACTCAGCAAATTTAACATAGACCTACAAATAATCTGAAAATAAAAATGCGTATATTACAGTTGTTTCATAATCATGGCTTACTAATTTTTTGTTATACCAACTTACAATGTCCAGTTCCCTGCATTCTCTGAGGATGATCTACAAAGCATTGTTCAAACCGGCTTCGGTAAGAAAAAAGATTTATTCATGAATCTGAATACTTGTCACAATTTACACTGCTAGGGACTTGTTCATAATACTTATTAAATGCAGCTCCAAACCAGACATCCCACATGAATATTGAGCTTTGATCATACTTAAATGGTCCTGAAATCAAAGTCCAAGGGGAGAGAAAGGCTTCTCTGTATATAATAAGAAGAGATTGTTCATTAGATATAATGTAGAGATTCTTTTCCAATTAGTTATTGAACAAGTTGTAATATTAGTAATTGATTTTGTCTTTCTACATTTTCTTGGTGAGTTCATTTAACTTTCTCATCTGTATCTGCTGTATGATTCTACATACAGCTGCAATATAAATTTGTAACTACTAGTATATAATAAGAATCCGCAGATTATTACAAAAAGACACTGTTTCTATTGAATTCAGAATAATGTTCCATCAATTTCTCAAGATTCTCACAATCTTTCACCATAATATTACGTATGGGCTATGTCAAAATGACTTGATTAAAAAGTATTATATCACATAATGGTGAAAATGATCATTAGTTGTGTGTTAACCAGCTGTATAAGTACTTAGTGGGATCCCATGCTCTATAAAAAAAGTCTAATTTGTATGATTAAGACTTACATTAGTTTGAGAGCTGGAGTGGTCAAATTTCCTTAATTTCTGGCACATTTTCTGGTTGTAACTGTTAAAAATTAACAAAATTTACTTGTAAAATGAGACTACGTGATAGGCTGATAGCACTGTTTTCTTGTTCATTGGATGGATTAACAAGTAACAGAAGCTTCTGCTGCTTTTTACTGTGTGCAAGATTTAAAAAGTAAGAAAAAAACTAAACTTTTAGGAGCACTCATAAAGGTATATACTTTATGCTATCTGTTCACCAATGAGATTTCTACTGCTTAAATTATAAGATTACTAATGAATAGGAACTGTCATAAGAATCCCAGGTTGTCAATTATGTCTAGACACAATGAATGAGGGAGGATTAGTTTAATCACATTCCACCTAATTTAATAATAAAGTGTGCAGAAAAAAGGGTAATGTAGTGGAGCTCAGCTATGGAAAGATACCCTTGAAGATGGATTAAATATATGATTAGGGGGGGTTAGCAAAAATCAAATATTAGGGTGAATTGTCTTATTATATTTAAATAAAGTTGTATTATTGATCTACTCTTATTGGTTTGATATAATTGACAAAAGATTCTTTGAAAATGATATATTTGTACAAAAGAGCTGATATAACAAAATAGAGTAATGTTACTGTGACAGTATTGTCCCCTCTAAATATATAAAAACTGACCAACCATATAATGCAAGGTGTCACAGAGATGAATTTTTTAATTTATCTGTTGATAATTTTGACATCTTTGTATCATGCTTTTTAAATTGTCTTTTACTACAGACATATGGTAACTTGCAGAAATGATCCTAAAAGAAAATGTATTTATATATGAAAAATCCTTATCCAAGATTCTCAGTCAATCATCACTTGTCAATGATGAAAATTACTAGTTAAGTGCAAATTGAACCTGGCACTATGTTTTTTTATGACAACTTACTGGAAAAATAATATCCATCAACATATTTATATTCATTTTTTTCATTTCTCCTCTGCAGTTCTTGTTCCAGTAGCTTCTTTTTTGTTATCTTAATTTCTTGACTTTGTCTCTAATCAAGAAGAATGTATGCCTGCAAACTGGTGAAACGAATGCAGCATTTTACTGCACTTTAATTGTGTTCAAGTGATCTACTACGCGTAGGTTGATTTTTTTTAGCTCCCCCGAAGTATTTAAATTTCTAACAATTGTGTAATATTACAAATCAATACGGAAGTTCGAAAACGTAATTTCTGAGATCAAATGAAATGATCATGGAAGACAGTAATGATAACACATTGTCCCTACGATGATGCTGAAGTTATTCTTTACATGCAAAGTGTTGAGAGGAAAAAACAGAGGAAATTATAGACCAAGATATTTATAAAATTCTTTCACCGCCGACTCACTTTTATTTGTCTTCTCAAGAAAGTAAAATGGCACAAATGCATTATGCAGAAGTCCAAACAAATTGTGTACTAGTTGTAATATTATCACTTTTTGTTACTGAGAGTATATAATAATATTGGAGAAAGGAATATGTGAAAGTGTGAAGCATGCTGTCTCTATGAAGCTACACTAACCTACTAGTAGTGGAGGAATACACAGGTCATTTGTCATTATCAAAATCCAGAATTTCATAGTTCATACCCCTTGGAGTGAAAGAAAGACTCAGAATTCTGCAAATTAACAATATTACCGATATGGACGAACATAAGAACAATGTCTGGGATGCAATATGCATGCAACATTCTTGTCTAGTGACAATGTTCGAGTCTAAATGATCTCGATAACAAGAGGTTGATAGTTCAAATTATCTCGCTATATGTTTGTGATAGTATTTTATAATCGATCATTACTGGAATTAAAAGAAATATAGTGACTAATAGGTGGTGTTGCAATAACAGATTGATAATAGATAGAATCTTTATCAGTGTATGATAATTTTAATGGGGGTGGGGGTGGGTATATGCCATTGAAACATAGCTGTCACTGTTAAAATTCTGGATTGATATCTGCTTTCTCTTTTTTTCATCCATGGAGGTTTTGGCCTTGTGCAAGTTAGCTAGGTGAGTGTTTTCCCTTTCATCTGTGGGCACTCACTCAATTATACTCCAGGACCATCACCTTTTTATTACCAACCATTGCAATATATAATGTATACACGTACATAAATGGGATTGGTCCAGTGTTACTTGCATCTAGCATCACTAATTGCCTTCATAACATATAACACATGCTTAAAATGTTTCCCTGCAAGTCTGCAACAACAATACTCATGCTGATATGATCCTGTTTTTCCTTTATTATGCTAACAACTTAACCTTTAATAAGAATTCGTACTTAATTTCTTAGCCTCTTGCCTGTGGACGGGACCAAGGGCGGATCTAGTAAGGGAATGGGGGACACGTGTCTCGTGAGAAAACGAACTTATATATAATATGGTACAATTTTTTTTCATAAATTTAGAAGGAATAAAAAACAATCTTATGGTGTTTCAGAAACAAGAAATCTTACTCCATATTAAATCAAATGAGCTAAATGTCTAATGGAAGGTTTGGTTTTGTGGTTAATTGTACCGGATGTACCATCAAATTTTGGGTTGAATGAGAGGAAAGCCCAAATACCATGCGTGAAGGTGAATGATGAAGGTAATTTACAGATCCAAGACCACTACTATTACTAATGTAGGCACATAGCAAAGCCCGAGCCCAAGACAACTACCATTACTAATGCAATATCCCATGCATGCAAAATTGTAAATACAGTAGCGTTAGACATCGAAACTAACCAATGATCTCTCCATCCCTGCTCTTTCTTTCCTCCCCAAACTCCGGATCATGCATACATTTTATTACACTCTCATCTCTCTAACTTAAACTCTTTATCCTTGTACAGTATATGCAACATCACACACACACCAATTTACATACATGTCTCGACCTCCTAACCAAGAATTTCAAGAATGGTGGAAGAATCAGAGGGAAGAGGACCTGTTACTCTCAGACAAACCTCAAAAAACTCGTCCTCATTTGACCGTCGAGATTCCCCCTACTCCCACCGCTGATCATTTCATCTTCGACAAACAGCGTCCTCGAACAGCCCGACAATTATCTTGGGTCTATCTCTTGAAATTTCAACAAATTGCCAGTTTTCTTACAAATCCATCAAATTCCTTCGTTTCATTCTTTAACACCGCCAAGCGACGCCTTAATACCCCTGAATCGCCTACATTTGTACATACAAGGCCTTATGAATCGCGCCTTTACCGTGTGATAAAAGTATTTTTTGTTATTATAGCTTTGTTGTTAGTGTTTGAGCTTCTAGCTTACTTTAAAGGTTGGCATTTTAGTCCTCCTTCTGTGGGATCATGGGAAATTCAAGATTTGGTTGAGTTTTTTTATGCATATTGGCTTCACATCAGGGCTAACTATTTGGCGCCACCTTTGCAATTTTTGACAAATGTTTGTATTGTTATGTTTCTAGTGCAGTCATTTGACCGCCTAATTTTGGTGTTGGGGTGTGCTTGGATTAAGATTCGGAGATTAAAGCCCGTGGCCGAAATGGAGTTTAAAGATGACGTTAAGGATAATGTGGAGGCTTACCCGATGGTATTGGTGCAAATTCCAATGTGCAATGAGCGTGAGGTAAGAATAATGTAGTTTCGTACTATACTAAATTTGTGTTTGGGACAAGTCGACCTCAAACTCGAGCTTGTTCGCGTACATAACTGGAAATTGCTTCATTTACTTAACTTGAACCATTAGTGATTCGTGACATAAATACATAATACTGGCTAGACAGAATCACATCTAGATTGTATTGTTATGAGATCCCTGTTTCTGTCAATCTTGATCATTAATTGTCTTGCTGGGGTGTCATTTGTCAAACAGGTTTACCACCAATCAATCGCATCAGTATGTGTACAAGACTGGCCAAGGGAAAGAATGCTTGTCCAAGTCTTGGATGATTCTGACAATATGGATGTTCAAGATCTTATCAAGGAAGAAGTGTTGAAATGGAAACGCAGGGGTGTGAACATATTGTATAGGCATCGACTTATCCGCACAGGCTACAAGTCAGGGAATCTTAAGTCAGCAATGAGTTGCGATTATGTAAAAGATTATGAATTTGTAGCCATTTTCGATGCAGATTTTCAGCCGCCACCAAATTTCTTGAAGAAAACCGTTCCTTACTTCAAGGTAACCTTGGTGTATCATACTTGCATATGCTTATCATGAATTATGTAAAAATGGCAATTCCGGACACTCGAAGCATCGTAGATTCGTAGTACTGATTGTATATGTTACAAATTACCCCCTACATGAATGTTAAGACTTGTATTAGTCTATAATTGGTCTTCTTCAATCATGCAAATCCCTAGACTTGAACTATTCTAATGTGCCTCTGTCTTGATATTGTGTGAAGTTTCACAATTAAATATGACTCCTGATTGAAAGATTGCTGGATGAGTGATGGCCTAGCTTAACTAGGATTGTTAGTATATATGGAATTGTTTTCTGCAATCCTCCTCAGTTTTTTTTTCTGTATCTTGAAGGGAAAAGATGACCTGGGACTGGTCCAGACAAGGTGGACTTTCGTAAACAAGGATGAAAATTTGCTAACGAGATTGCAGTATATAAACTTATCCTTTCATTTTGAAGTAGAACAACAAGTCAATGGAGTTTTTATCAACTTCTTTGGTTTCAATGGAACTGCTGGAGTATGGAGAATTAAGGCCCTCGAGGATTGTGGTGGTTGGTTGGATCGAACAACAGTGGAAGACATGGATGTTGCTGTCCGTGCTCACCTTTGTGGATGGAAGTTCATCTTCCTGAACGATGTTAAGGTTCGCTTTTTAAGATTGCTGACATTTATAACATTTACGGTTTGAGCATAGTAACTGTAGTGTCATTAATTCTGCAGTGTCCGTGTGAACTCCCAGAGTCCTACGAAGCATACATGAAGCAGCAATATCGCTGGCACTCTGGCCCAATGCAATTGTTTCGTTTGTGCTTTTTTGACGTAATCCACTCAAAGGTTGGTAAAAGTTCGTTCATAGTCCAAGGATTGTTTGCAAACCACTAGCCATGAAGTATTAACATGTATTTAAACTTCAAAATTTGCCAGGACACATCAGGAGTTCTATTAGTATCAGAATATGTGGTAATATAATTCCATGTGGAATAATAATTTTTGCAATACACATATATGAGGCAGTGGCATGCACATACAATGAAATAATGGAATAGAGTGCCTTAGCTTTAATTATGAGGATGTACACTTCATGAATACTGTCTTCATTTTACTTGCAGGTAAGTTTAGCGAAGAAAATCAACCTCATATTCATTTTTTTCCTCCTCCGGAAACTTATACTGCCATTTTACTCATTCACTCTCTTCTGCATTATTCTTCCTCTGACTATGTTCCTACCAGAAGCTGAATTACCAGCTTGGGTAGTTTGTTATATCCCTGGACTTATGTCCGTCCTCAACATTCTTCCAGCACCAAACTCATTTCCATTCATTGTTCCCTACCTTCTGTTTGAAAATACACTGTCAGTAACAAAATTCACTGCCATGATATCCGGATTGTTCCAGTTAGGGAGTTCCTACGAATGGATAGTTACTAAAAAATTGGGTAGATCCTCGGAAACAGACTTGGTTGCCTTTGCTGAATCTGAACTCGAACATCAAGGTGAAAATTCCGGTGTGCACAAGTCATCCTCGGAATCAGATATTACAGAGCTAACAAAATTAGAAACTGCAAATAAAACTAAAAGGAAAAAAAATCATATATATAGAAAGGAACTTACTCTAGCGTTTATTTTACTAGCGGCATCTGCAAGAAGCTTGTTGTCTGCTCAAGGCATTCATTTCTACTTCCTTCTGTTCCAAGGGTTCACATTCTTAGCTGTTGGACTTGATTTGATTGGGCAGCAGGTAAGTTAATGATCTGTTCTTTTCGCAATTAAAGGTGCTGATTATACAGCGGGAGGATGTTAAGGCTTCAGTTATGTGATAATGCTATCCTCATCTGGAGGTCCAAGAGGTCGGAGAACAAGAAAAGAGACGGGCCTGATTGTCTGATCATCTAAGACCACCCTATAAATGGATTTGCTGTTGTTAATGACAGATTTCTGTACTGAAAAAATGTGCACATCAGATTTTTATATTCACATTAGGCATATTTCATATACTTGGTCAGACATTGTAAATCATTCGTTTGATGGAGTGTTGATTGTTGTTATTCTGCAAAATACATAGCACTTGTAATTTCAGATTTATATTAGACCTTCCGCTATACATGGACTCTTCCTTACAGAATGTTTAGCAGAGGATAAAGTGGTAGCTAGTGGAATTCTTTGCATAAAAAACAAAGTAAATGAAGGATTCATGGTGGTGATTCTCTTTCAGCATCCCATTGTAATAGACTGTCTTGGCAGGGATGTTCCTTGTGTCTTGGCAGGGATGTTCCTTGTGACTTTGTCATGCTTGTTTGGTTTGCAGCGTCAAGTTACTTCCTATGACAGTCATAAACTTCACAAAAAATTTCATGTTATGTTTGATGGGCATTCAAAGTTGCACTTTGTATGAAATGTCAGTCAGCTTCCTCTCATTTATTTAAACTCTGTAGATTCTTTCCTCTTTATATACGAGTATCTTTCTTAGCCAAAAAGAGTGATTTCTAGGACAGAAGAAGTCAAGTTACAGAACTATATAGTGAAGGCTACAAATGGTCACTGGCCATGAAAGCAGGGTAACTACCACTTCCATGTTTCAACAGAGCCAGACACCTCACATCCCTGATATATACAGAAGTTAAAAGTTCATGCTCTATTCAAAACTTAAGACACTGTTGCATACACCAAGATAACCAACTAATGGGAATCACAAAATTGTTAGGAATGACAATTATTAGGAATGATGACAAAGTTATCTATTAGAATTCAAAAGTGCAACCACCAAATAAAAACAAGAGAACTCCGTTGCAATTCCCTTTCGGTCTTTATGCATCAGAAAATAGCTAGTCTACTGTCCATGTCAAGGACACATACTAAGGAAATGATAAGAGTAGCAACCATTAAAACTAGGGCATTGACACTCATCATATCACAGAATATTATTCTGGAGTCCTCTCATGCCTTGCTGTCCACGCTCATTGGTTCTGCCTCTTTGGGAGCTGATTTCTGCACAAAACAGAATTACAAACCATTAGATTGGAACCAAAACAGCCAACTCTTTCCAAACAAAAGAAGAAAAAGATCCAGTTATATCTTACATCCGTGTCAAAGGGCTCCAGCTTGTTCAATTTGGCAAACATATTTCCATAGAACTGGGCATCCTTTTTGTTGATTTCTTTCACCTTGTCCTTCAGAACCTTGTACTCGAGCTTCACATCCCTACAAGCAGCCAACATAAATGAATGACAAATTACAGCAAAATACTTCTTTTAAAATTCTCGCATCTAGTAATTTTTCTAGAATTTCACAAACCTATTTGCAGGATCAATTTCTAGAGCTTTCTTGATATCAAACTCTGCCAAATCTAAATCAACAAGGTTAATATAAGCTTGTGCCCTCCTGTAAAGTGCCTTCACATTCTTACTGTCAATTTCCAAAACCTGCATGTCCACATAATGTTCAATTGCTTTCTTAGGACATGGAAAAGGGATATACATCCCACATATAAATATATAGTCAAATATGTATGCTTTTGAATGATTAGGAGTAGTTCAACCTTTGTACAAAGTTTCTCAGCTTGCTTGTAATCCTTCAATTTCAGTTTGCAAGCTGCATTGTTGAGATTGCAAGTCACCTTCAATGCTTTGGCCTGCTTTTTCTCTTCTTCTCCGAATGAGGTGTCATACTCAATGTACTTTGCAGCCTGCGTAAAAAGAAAAAAAATTGATCAACATTTTTATTAGAGCTCAATTATATGAACTATGCAAAATACTATTTATTCATTTAGGTGAGTGAGTTGCAAGTTCTACCTTCTCATAGCGCTTTGAGGCCTTTGCATAATTACCCGCCTTAAAGCATGCATTGCCCTCTTCCTTCTTTTTACCAGCTGCCTCAATCTTCTCCTCAGTGTTCATGTCCCATGATTCCTTCTCCTAAATATACCATTTGAATTTAGCAAAAAAGATATACACACACACACACACCCCATATGATGTTGTATAATAAAGAACCGTACACACAACATGAACCAGGGTACATAATAAGATATACAAGTTACCTTGACAAAAGATACGAGCTCAATCTCGTAGTAAAGGGTCGAATTAGGTGGAATCTGGGCCAGCTCCTGCTGTGATCCAGATGAACCAAATGCGCATTCAGGAGGAATTGTTAGTAAAGCTACTTCTCCCTTCTTCATTGCCATCACTGCTTTATCAAGCCCATCTATAACTTGTTCTGCTTACACATACCTCAAGAATGTAAGAAAGAGGTATTGATAAACCAGATAAAACCCAATTCAAGGCCAAGGTACTGTTTATTACCTTCATCAGTCTGGAATTCAAAAGGCTCTTCTTCACCATCATGACCCTTCTTCAAGAAGATAGTACCGTCTTGTAGCTTTCCAATCAATTTCACTGTGATTTGAACATGCAACAAAAATTCAGGAATAGAAGGAAAAAACAACTATTTTGCAATTGTAGTAGTACTGGCACAACAGCTACCTTTGACAACAGCTCCTTCATTTGGCTTCTCATAAGATTCTCCTTCCTTCAAAATCTTCTTAATAATTTTCTTGTCATCGCCAACAAAGGAGACAGTCTTCCAGGATACCAGCTCAAGCACGATCTGCAATGAGGCATTTGGTGGAACTGCCGAAGCACCACCAGTAGCCGATTTACCTTTCTCCCCAAACCCATCTGAAAGAAGAATGAACCAACATGAGAAAAAATTACATAGTACCCTTCATAATGGAATGCATAAGAAAAAGTACACTTTATAAAGGAAAAATCATATGAACCATAGAGCTACTTACATTGTGGTTTAACAGTAAGGAGGACCTGTTCACCTTTCTTCATAGTTTTTACAGCTTTCTCCAGAGCAGGACATAGGTGACCTATAATAATTGCAAATTAGAACTGCCCCATACATAATACACAAAAATGTATCACTATGTTGCATGGTTGGAATACAGTGTAGAGAAAATTTACCATCTTGAACAGTGAACTCAACTGCATCGGCCTTTGCAATGACAGTCCCATCCTCAAGCTTAACCTCATAATTGACTGCAACATAAGCCACCAATGTACATTATTATCATCACTAATTAAACAAAAACAAACTCATCCATATACAATTGGTAAGCAACAAACACTATCAGAGAAAGACTAGTAATATACCTAACACCTCATCAAGATCCTTTGGATTTTCCCACTTCTCACCCTCCTTGATGATTTTCTTGAATAATCCTCCGTCCTTGCAAATGTCCTTGACACTAACCCAGGATAGGAGTTCAACATCAAATTGCAAAGTAGCATGAGGAGGGATGGTTGGTGGAGAACCCGACTCCCCGTATGCTAGTTCAGCAGGAATGGTAAAAAGGGCATTTTCACCTTTCTTCATTGTCTTGATACCTAAATCCCATCCCTTGATAACTTGCCCTATTATAGCAAAATCAAATAATCAAGAAAAGGTATCCATAATCACCTAAGAAGAAATTTATACAGTAACAGCAAATATGCAAGGTATATATGTTAATCTCAAATCCAGTCTTAATTTAAAATAAACGTCCTACAACGCTAAAGACAATCCCTTAAATGTTCAACACTTGGGTCCTAGAAAATGAATCATATTTTTCGATTTCCAGGTCTATCAACCAGCTCAACTAACGAAAAAGCTTGGTTAGACCTAACTTTATTCACTGGCATTCAAGATTGGTTATAATTACTAAGAAATCCATTTGGTTACATAAATGTACCTATCGGGTTAAATGGAAATTACAAATCTGAAAATCCATAGATAATTAACTTGTTATCAATAGCTAGTGCATCCTTATAATGCACATTCATTCGTTAAAACAACATTTACAAACCTATAATCGAAACCACAAGCATATTACGGGTACAACATTCCATCACATAACAACATAACCACGAACAAATCAACAACCAAAAGCACAATAATAACAATGAAAATCAAACCTTGTCCAAGAGTAAACTTGAAAGGATCTCCCCTATCGCGGCTCGAATCGAACTTAGTCCCATCCAATAAAGTCCCAGTATAATGAACTAGAAACAAATTCAAATTGCAACAATCATCAAATCAAATAATCATATCAGCTAAATTATAAAAAAAACAAAAGGGTAAATAAATAATGATAATGATAATAATAATAATAATCTGAGTACCTTGAACTTCATCACCAGCATCAGGAAAGTCAAAACCTTGACCATCCTTAAGAAGCTTCTTCTTCAAGCCTTGATTACCGATCTCTTTCTCTTCGCCGACTTTCATATACGAAACAGCTTCTTCTCCGTCCATGAAATCGTCGTCTTCGCCGCCGTTGATCGGAGGAGCCATATCGAAATCCTCATCCATTATGATTAAATAACAATAGTATTAAGATTAAGTGTGATTAGTGATAATTTATCTATTGAATCTGGTCTGGGGGGCGTGGGGTTTATAAGGGTAAGGGGGGAGGGAGTGAGGACTGGGCTGAATTCTAGATGCTTCTAAATCGGGTTTAATGCAGAAGCTTCTCGAGGGCCTGGATTGTTTCCTACTTTATATCCCACGGCTCTTGTTACACTCTCTCCTAAATTAAATCTAATTCGATTATTTATAATAATTATTATCATAAATTGCCTAATTGTTTACTAATATAGTGGATAGGCTCGGCCCAGTAGCCCCGGCCTAAACTTAGTTAAGAAGACCCAAGCACGGGGCAGCCCAGCACCAATTTGGCACCAACGGCTACTAATCTCATCAAGGCTAGTTCCCCGGGAGAGGGGTACAAGACATCTGAGCACCCTTCTCTATAAATATTTATGAATCTCCAACAAAGAAAAGGTTCGAAAACACACACACCAAAACACATAATAAGCTCTCTTTTCTCTCTTTAACATTTGACCGAAAACTTACTCTCACGCTGCAGGTGTCTCCGGAGATCCAATTTTCA
This sequence comes from Oenanthe sinensis, assembly GCA_028671895.1. Taxonomy (NCBI): domain Eukaryota; kingdom Viridiplantae; phylum Streptophyta; class Magnoliopsida; order Apiales; family Apiaceae; genus Oenanthe; species Oenanthe sinensis. The sequence continues at coordinate 46,560,398 of CM053806.1, read as the reverse complement.
TTGGGCATTCCGTTTCAGGTATCCGAACTCAACACAGACGCTCCTCAGACTCTAAAAGTAGTCAGTCGTACTCTAATTCTTCAAGGTCTACCCCATCAGGGTCTATCTTGTCGAGGTTAAGATCACAAAATGTTAGAAGAATTTCCAAAGTCAAATGATTCAAGGGCAGCCTCATCAAACTCCAATCAATTCTCCTTTGAGAATGCCACGGACTTAAGTGGTACTTCAAGTTCAAGAACACAACTTCCTCCTGCAAGAAAATGGACAAAGGATCACACTCATGATCTAATCATAGGTGATCCAGAAAGTGGTGTTCAAACAAGGAGAGCCACACAAAAAGAATGTCTTTACAATTGTTTTCTTTCAAAAACAGAATCAAAGAAAATTGCTGAAGCACTGCTAGAACCTGATTGGATCATAGCAATGCAAGAAGAATTAAATCAATTTGAAAGAAACAAAGTGGGAAGTTAGTACAAATACCAAGGAATAAATCTGTTATTGGTGCAAAATGGGAATTTAGAAACAAGCTAGATGACTTGTAATTTAATTACCATTTAAACTCTTTTATTTATTTAAAATTATGACTTATAATTAATTTTTATGAATATTAATATATAAATAACATTGTATAGAAAATTGTAGAAAGAAATTATTAATAAAATAAATTATCATATTACATTAAATATTTAAATTATGTAAAATAACCAATATATAATTTATTAATATCATTCGTACTTTGCACGGATTATAAGCTAGTATTATTAAAGCCAAAACATTAAAAGTTTGGTAGTCAGTCCGTAGTCGATCGGTATTTGGGCCGGATAGTTGATTAATTAATGAGCTTAATTTTAAACTACTAATCTCCTAACTAAAATATCTCACATTAATCTTATAACTAAAATATCTCATATTAATCTACTAACTAAAATAAATCTATATACAAAACACATAAACATTATCTTATTAAAATATAAATACAAATAAATTATATAAAAATATATACATATAATATCAAATAAATTTTAAATTATTATTATACAAATAAAAAATTTGAATCATATAAAAAATATTAAAAAACTAAAAATTTCATCCGTACACGATCTTGATGGGGATAGAAAATAACCTAAAGACATAATTAATGTTGCATTAATTGGACTCACTAAATGAAGCATTAAAGGTAGTAATTACCCATGATGTGGATCCAATTGATGAAACCCATAGTTGTCAAATATGAGTTTAACCATGTTACCTAAGGACATTCTAATAAAAGTCTGTTAAGGCCCAAGGACATTGATTATTTATTAATTTCATAATTAATAAATAATGTTTTTTAGGAATTAATAAATAATGCTATTAATCAGCCTAATTGATATCTTCTAATCAGAAGACAACTGTTAAGGGGAAGCTTCATAGGCATCTATCTCTACAAGGAAATGTATTCCTATATGAAAACCACTTCTATCAAAAGAAGGACCGAGAAGGTGCCTTGCCCGTCGTTCTTACCCCTATTATGATTCTAAGACTAAAAACGTCTATATAAGGGTCTAACCACTTATTCTTCATTCTTAGAACTACGTCTCACTTGATTTTCATACGCACTGAGATTCGTAGGCCTCTTGCGAGGGCAGAAACACAAGCGCAGCGATTGAAACTCGATAAGGTCCGCACATATCGCACATGTCTAATATTCTATTTAATCTTATTTTTTAAAATTTATTTACGTGTTTTAGACTTTAGTTGCATAAAACAAATTATTTATCAACACAAATTCTACTCAGATTTTGTGGATATATAATGAATGAGGGTTTAATGATCCTAAAATTATCTTTAGATAACTATATAAAGTTAACATCTATTATAATACAATATCAAGGTTATTTTTGTAAATATAAGGGGACATATTCTATTATTACAAAAATGTTATCCACTTTTTATACTCAAAATACTAGTAACTTTATGTAATTATCTAAAGTACCTTGTTTTTCACTTTGATGGTTTATAGTTTAATTATAAACCATAATTATTTATGGTTTATAGTTTAATTATTTTGCATTTTGATAAACCATAATTATGGTTTATAGTTTAATTATAAATCATAATTATTTATGGTTTATAGTTTAATTATAAACCATAATTATTTATGGTTTATAGTAACTTAATGTAATTATCTAAAATACCTTTTTAGACTTATTTGCACTTTGATGGTTTATAGTTTAATTATTTTGCATTTTGATGGCTAAATATTAAATTTAGCCAATTGATTGTCTATTTTTTTTTAAACATTAAAGGGACTCTGCTCATATCACGTTAATCTGCCTTCAACGGCGTCATGTATTTAAGTAAATATACAATTGTGAATTGGATAGTATAGTAATTTTACAATCCCTCCAATATATAGACTATTACACCCATTTTCCCTCCAATTACACATACTCACTCTTCATCTCTTGTGGACGATCAAAACCCTAATACCTTATAACCTTAAATCGGATTTGTTGCAGAAAATGATCAAAGATGAGTTGATATTTAAGACTTAAGGAAGATGTATATGTCTACAAATCACGAGAGTGTCCTGATTATAAAGGTACTATTCGTGACTATTGCATGTATTTATAGATTATTATGTATGAATATTTAGAGTTTGTTTCAGATTTTATTATTTTTGTTGAGATGAATAGTAGATATTATTGTATTTTAAATATCAAAACTTGTATATACTTTCGATTGTTTCACTTTCATTTGTTGTTGTAATAAGATTTACTTGATGGTAGTTTTACTTGATTAATATGATAGTTTAATGGTTATTTCTGGGTTATTGTTGGGTTATGATAGTTTTACTTGATTAATATTCAAGAACTTGACTAATTACAGATATAAAATATTTCTCGATAAAGTTATATCATGGTGGTGAGATGAAAGAAAATCCAAAGGCTTATATAGGTGGTACTGTTGATTATTTTGATTATTGCAATGGGGATGAAATGAGCTTAATTGAATTAGGTTTAATGTTGAAAGAGGTCGGTGAAATCAGGTGTTATTCTAAATAATGGTATAGATTGCATGGTACTGATATGGAAATGGGATATTTTGAGCTGGATAATGATGAAGAAGTATTATTAATGTGTACTTTAATGCCCAAAGATAGGTGTTAGGGATTGTGGTATTAACATTGTAATCAACTATACTATACTTAGATTAATTAGAAATTAATTAAGTAAAACATACTGTCATATGTATATTGACAGTATACATGTTCGTTTTTCCTGAAAGGTTGTTATATGCATAACATATTTTGTGTATAGGCCATGGGGGAAAAAGAAGCAATGGAAATGAACGCTACTTTGGAGTCCAAAAGAGAGGTGGATTTCCGTGTGTGCACTCTTGAGCAGGATGTTACTATAAAGATGAACATGTTGACAATCTCCAAGGAAAAGAAAAAAGAACACCAAAGGGTCTTCACGCCTTCAGTGATTGAGTCATCCTTTGGTATTGGAAGGATAATCTACTGTTTGTATGAGCACTCGTTCTATACAAGACCAAGTAGAGATGGGGTTGAACAGTTGAACGTTTTTCTGCCACTGGTAACACCTATAAAGTGTATTGTTTTCCCTTTGATTCAGAATCAACAATATAAGGAAATTGCTACACGCATTGCCAAGTCATTAACTGCTGCTGGGGTATATAATATAAGTGATCCATCAAGTATGAACTTCCAATAAAATGAATTTAGTAAAAAGAAACTTTCAATAAAATGCAATTATATCAATGATGATCTTTAGTCATCGTATAATTTTCCACATACCAATGTCTCAAGTCATGCAATTGGTAGGTTGTTTAAGTTGTTGGAGAACTTGAATTATCAAATTTTGGTTCAATCTTTCATCTTCTTAATGTTTAGAACACATAAAGAACATCTTATGTATTGATATTATTAAGTATCAGCTTAGGGTTCTACATACCCTTCTTGATTGATCTTTTATGGATTAGTATAAACTTATTTTTGATATTATAATTCCAAAGAAACTTATATAATATAATTAAATGCAGAAGTGAATACTTGTACATTTTGTGTTTCAGGTACATCAATAGGCAAGCGATATGCCAGAATTGATGAAATAGGTGTCCCCTTGGCCATTACAGTAGATTCAACAACCTCGATGACAATCCGGGAGAGGGACAGCAAGAAGCAGATCCGTGTGAGCATAGAAGAGGCTTCATCTGTGGTGAAGGAAGTGACTGGAGGTTTGAGCACATGGAATGATGTACTGTCGAAATACCCAACCCATTCATCTTGATGGGCTGACCTTTGAATGGGTTTAGGATCTGTAATTATAGTATACATATCATCAACTACCATGCAACTTTGAATCCCATGTTTGAAGCTTGAAAAAACAGATTCTAAATTGGCCCCTTGTGTACTCACTGGTGGGATCTGAAAACAATCTTTACACTTTCTATTTGTGTCCTGACAAGAATCATCCGGCCTAGTGCCAGTAATTTCAAAATTATGCATTAGTCTATTGCCTCTGTTCCACAAATGAAGATATTGCAGCATTCAGGTAGTAACCACGGTCCAGGTACAAAATATACAACCATGAGCAGGGTTTTATGTTTTCCATGAGGCATCCACCACGTAAACGGAAAATGTTATTTTCAGAGTAGTTTTTAGATTTTAATTTTTAGAGCAATTTGTACCGGAATTGTGTGTTCCATTTTTATGAGGTGGATGCGCCTCCAAAAGTGCTCTTTTCTATCAGATTTAGCTATATCATGTCAACTTATTTTGTGCAGAGATTGCGAACTAGTTCTCCCAACCCTGGCCCAACTGATTGCATCACCTATCCAACTCTACCATAGAACCATGCCTCAGCTAAGCCCACATTGTCTGACTCCTTAAGACTCATCTGCCATGTCGCCTCTGTGTCATTGAGGACTAATGGTGAATGATGACTCTTCCTTAAGCCGGTCGTGCCCTTGTTCAAGTCTCACCCAATCCTGCCTCTCTTACCCTTGCGCCATGCTGCGTGACCCCTCTAGAATCAAGTGTGCCCACAATGCATGTTCCATGTGTCTGTGCCTGGCTATGCATTCCTTTGCCTCCATTTTCATGATCTAAGCCTTTGACATATCTAACTCGTGCAAGTGCCCTCATAAGTCACAAGTGCCCCATGAGCCCCAAGTGTGCCCTATGTGCCTCATGTGCCCCAACTTCAACTGAACGCCAAGCCCCATGCCTGGCTTGCAACTCTGGTGCTGAAACCCAACGTCTTAAGCCTCTCAGGTAAGCCACTGCCCCGACCCGCAGCACCAGACTTAGGCTCAAAAGCCTAAGGGTCTAACAAACCACCCCCACCGAAAGAACTCGATGTCCTCATCGAGGGATGATTCCAATACTCCCGAATCTGATCTTCAAACTGCCATAAGGTCACACCTTTCTCCCATGTTGCATCAGCTTCATCTTCGCATTCTCATTGCACTAGGTAATTAGTCCTCATGTTCTTCTTACTCATCCTCTAAGTTTTATGACTAAGGACCTTTTTCACCTTCTTGTCGAATTGTACCCTGATCACTGGAGGTGCCCGTTTTCCTTGCTTCCTCCCATCAAGCAACAACTCTGGCTGAAACGGCTTCAGAAAACTGACATGAAATGTAGGATGTAGTTTCAATCTATACGACAAGTTAAGACGGTACGCCACTGCGCCCACCTTCTTCACAATCTCAAAGGGACCATCATACTTCTGAACAAGCCCTTTATGAATTTTTCTAGATTTGATCTTCTTCCAAATCTGTGGGGTCAATTTCAACAAACCTGGTCGCCTACCTCAAACTCTAAGGGACGACGCCTCTGATCGGCATACTTCTTCATCCTTCTCACAGCTTTCTCCAGACTAGATTTGGCTTCATCAATCATCTCTTGTCTCCCAATAGCATACCTGTAAGTCGCAGAAAAAGTACCACCCGACCGTTATATAGCCACCTCATTTGGCGTTCGTGGTTGAACTCCAAAAATCACTTCAAAGGGGCTTTTGCCAGTCGCCGAAGACTGTTGCAAGTTGTAGCAAAACTGTGCTACATCCATCAACTCTAGCCAATTTTTTTAACTAGCTGAAACATAATGCCTAAGATACTCCTCCAATAGCTGATTCATCCGCTCTGTCTGACCATCTGTTTGGGGATGATTTGCAGTAGAAAATTTCAACTCACTTCCCATGAACCCAAATAATGCACCCCAAAAACGCCCAGTGAATCTGCTGTCTCGGTCACTGATTATATCATCTGGCAACCCAAATTGTTTCACCACATGCTGAAAGAAAAGGCCAGCCGCCACATCCGATGTACATTTCTTTAATGCAGAAATGAACACCACATACTTCGAAAACCGATCAACCACCACAGAGATTGACCCCTTCCCATCCACCTGAGGCAACCCAAGAATGAAATCTATCGATACAGACTGCCACGGTCTATCAGGAACCGGTAATGGTTTTAGAATTTCAGCTTCCTTCTTTCTTTCAATCTTGTCAAGTTGGCACACCAAGCACGACTTGACATAGGCCTCAACATCATCAATCATCTTCGGCCAATAGTAGGATCTACTAAGCAATGCTAGCATCCTCGCTACCCCCGGGTGGCCTGCCCACTTTGCATCATGAGACTCTCTCAAAATTCGTTGCCGAAGTGTCCCCTCAATAGGCACATAGAGCTTATTGCCCTTCACATACAAAAGCACATCCTCTAGCCAATATTTACGAACCACGCCCGACTTCACTTCCTCCGCAAGCTTCAAATACACAGCATCGGTTTTTGACTGTTGCCTGATCTCTTCTAGGAACTCAGTGTCCACCACTGACATAGATACCAAAGATTCTTGCACCTTTCTGCTCAATGCATCTGCCACCTGGTTTTGTGCCCCCGGTTTGTGCACCCACACAAAGTCAAATTCCGCCAGAAATTCCTGCCAACGTGCCTGCTTTGGGGTCAGCTTCTTTTGAGTCTTGAAATAAGTGTTTGCCACATTGTTAATGCAAACCATAAACTTCGCTCCCAACAAGTAATGCCGCCATAACTCCAAACAATACACCACAACTGTCATATCCTTTTTTATGGGTACTGTACCTCTGTTCAGCATCATTCAGCTTTCGACTTTCATAGGCTACCGGATGTCCCAACTGAACCAACACTCCACCCGCACAATCAGAAGCATCAGTATGCACCTCAAATGGTACCCCAAAATCTGGAAGTCTAAGCACGGGCTCTGAAACAACTACAACTTTCAACTTTTCAAACGCCTGTTGACACTCATCATTCTAATCCCAGATATGATCCTTCTTTAGCAAATCATTCAAAACACTCACCCGCTTCGAGTATCCCTGAATGAACTTGCGGTAGTAGTTCGCAAGACCAAGAAAAGATCTCAACTCAGTAACTTTCTTTGGAGCATGCCAATCAATGATGGCCTCAACTTTCTTCTTGTCCATTTTCACCGTCCCTTGGCTAATCACATGCCCAAGGAAATGAATCTCCTCCCTGCAGAACTCACATTTCTCATTCTTCACATAGAGGCTATGTTCTCGCAGTCTAGTGAAAATGCACCTTAAGTGGTCTAAGTGAGCTTCAAGACTATCACTGTAGATCACAATATCATCCAAGTACACAACGACAAAGCGGTCTAGGTACTCATATAGCACATCATTCATAAGATTGCAGAATGTAGTAGGTGCATTTGTTAAACCAAAAGGCATAACTATGAATTCATAAGACCCATACCTTGTCACACATGCGGTCTTAGGCTCATCTCCTGCTGCAATTCTGACTTGCCAATATCCCGACCTCAGATCCAACTTCGTAAAGTACTTAGCCTTCGAGAGCCTGTCAAACAGCTCAACAACATTTGGAATAGGGTACTTGTTTTTTATAGTTACCTTGTTCAAGGCACGATAGTCCACAAACATTCGCAATGACCCATCTGCCTTCTTCTGAAATAAGACTGGGGCACCATAGGGAGCTTTAGATGGTTGAATATACCCACTCTCCAAAAGCTCATTCAGCTGCTTCCTCGGCTCAGCTAACTCCATAGGTCTCATGCGGTAAGGAACTTGAGACGGCGTCCGTGCGCCCGGCTCCAGCTCAATCTTGTGATCCACAGCTCTCCTTGGTGGCAATGTCTTTGGCAACTCTGGGTGCATGACATCTTCAAACTCTTTAAGTGTAGAAGCAACAACATCAGGCAGCACCGTCTGATCATCCTTCACCTCCACTAAAGCAACTAGAAAAGTCAATTCACCACGCTTGAGCCCTGCCTCAACCTGCATAGTTGACAACAATCCCACCTTTTTCTTCCCTGAGTCACGATTAAGAACACCCTTCACAAAGCAAGGATTATCCTCATCCCTAGCCATTATCCCGCCAAGATGTGGCATCACTGTAGCCTTGGCTTTCAACAGAAAATCCATCCCAAGTATAACATCAAAATCATCAAGTGGGACAGCCAAGAGTGTTACCTTTCCAGTCCATGAACCAACTGTGAGATCCGCCAATGATGATCTTGTGATCACTTGCGCCTCAGAATTCACAGCTTTAACGCGGCTAGTGCTTGCTCCTAAAGCCAAGCCAAGATGCTCCACACACCTATCAGCCACAAAATTATTAGTAGCACCAGTGTCTACCATTGCCATTACCTCATTCCCATTGATGACAACCTGCACATACAACAAACTAGATGACTTCACAGCTTCCTTTGTCTGCAGTGCATTCACCATTCTGAGTGGATTAACCCTTTTAGGCTCCTTCCTTTCCTCATCCATGGTCATAGCGTTCAACTTCTCCTTCTTTGAACAATCTTTCATCATGTGAGGACCTTCACAAATATAGCACCTCAATGGCTTCTTTGTTTTCCCACCACCAACTTTGGCTTTGCCTTGATCCCCGTCTTGGACTTTCTTCTTCCCCTTGTCACTAGAACCAGTTGCAAAATTAAAATCCACCAAGTTATCGGCTGCTACAATAGCTGTTGTCAAGTCCTTGACATTCTGTCTATTTAGCTCAACCTGTGCCTATGGCTTCAAACCTGAACAAAAGTTAAACAACTTGTCTGCCTCTGCCATGTCACGAATGTCCAACAGATTGGAAGTAAATGCCTTCACATAATCTCACACAGTGTCCGTCTGCTTCAATTGCTTTATCTTCTCCCTAGCCACCCATGCAGCATTATTAGGCAAGAACTGCTCCTTAAGCACTTTCTTCAAGACATCCCAAGTCTCAATTTTGGGCCTCCCTGTGCTTTCAACTTCATCCATGCGAGTACGCCACCATAACTTGGCGTCACCTGCAAGAAACATACTAGCCACAATCACTTGTTCATCATCACTGATATGAGCCGCCTTGAAATACTACTCCATATCCCACAAGAAATTCTCCAATGCCATAGCATCTCTGCCACCCTCATATGACTTAGGCTCTGGCACCTTGAACTTTCTAGTAGCTTCACCCGAGGTACTGCCCTCAATAGCCACTGCCTTCCTCAGAATAGTCACCTCCTCATAAAGCTCCGCCGAAGTATTCTCCAACTCAGCAATTTTCCCCTCGGCTTCATGTAGGTGATTCTCTAGGATCCGTCTGATTTGATCAATATCAGACCTCGTGGTTTCACATTGCTCTTGCACTGGTGCAACATCGGCAGACTGCGGTTCACCAAGAATCTCCTCAAGTCTGGTAACTCTGTCGTTCACAGAAGCAACTGTATGACCAAACATAGCAACGTTCTCAACGCAGCTCGAATACCAACTGTCAAACAGCCGTGCGGAAGCGTCGACCAATAACTAATTTTTGAAACTTTTGGCTGAGTGATGCGCCAACTCTACACCTAGAGCCTGACCAGTAATGCGCAGCTAACTCTCGGGCCTTAGTCTTCACAACTCGATACCTGCACAATGGGTTAGTAACAACTTCACAATATAAATGAGATGAGCATATACGGGGAACCCCCAACCTTTTTATTACTCCATAAAAAGGATCTAACAATCTAGGCCTGCTTGTCATAGCTCGGCACAACTACCCACTAACTGCTAGCAATACAAGAGTGCCTCACTACAAAGCTCTTTCTCTCTCTAGAACTCTATATAGCTCTATCTGTATTTTGCTCTCACTTCTCTCTACAAGTGTGTTGCTGAATTAATGGATGAATGATTTGAGAATGAAGTAGCTACTCCTTATATAGGCAGCTAAGCGGGCTTTGGATGACTCAAGCCCATTCAAACTTTCCATCTATGGCGAAGATCTCCCTTGATACACTCCCATGAAATCCTCCTTTTGGAATATTCCCAAGGATAATCCTCCTTCTAGAATATTCTCTAAGATATGCTGAATCGTATCCCTTGATTTCCGCCCTTAGAAGATATTGTCTTATACCATATCAAATATGATATGCTCTAACTTTCTTTCCTTATTCGTAAGCTAAGCCCATCCATATGATATGTATAAGCCCAAGTCCATCTTGCACATTGAATCTATGTCATGCCTGCATCATACTCCAACCCTGGCCCAACTGATTGCATCACCTATCCAATTCCACCATAGAACCATGCCTCAGCTAAGCCCACCATGTCTGACTCCTTAAGACTCGTCTGCCATGTCGCTTCTGTGTTATTGAGGACTAATGGTGAATGATGACTCTCCCTGAAGCCGGTCGTGCCCTTGTTCAAGTCTCACCCAATCCTGCCTCTATTACCCTTGCGCCATGCTGCGTGACCCCTCTAGAATCAGTGTGCCCACAATGCATGTTCCCTGTGTCTGTGCCTGGCTATGCATTCCTTTGCCTCCGTTGTCATGATCTAAGCATTTGACATATCTAACTCGTGCAAGTGCCCTCATAAGTCACGAGTGCCCCATGGGCCCCAAGTGTGCCCCATGTGCCCCGTGTGCCCCAACTTCACCTGAACGTCAAGCCCCATGTTTGACTTGCAACTCTGGTGCTGAAACTCAACGTCTTAAGCCTCTTAAGTAAGCCACCTCCCCGGCCCGCAGCACCAGACTTAGTCTCAAAAGCCTAAGGGTCTAACAGAAGCCTACTTACCCAAGGAAAACAGTTTGAACATTCATGAATTCCAGAACAGAATCACATTTTACTCGAAAGTAATACATTGAGAGTTCCTTTCAAGCGTTAAAGGAATAGAAATACAACGGTGAACTGTGAATCAATGCACATAGGTTTCACACTTTCACTGATCCAACGTTTTAGAAGGACAGGTGATGAGTACAATTTTTCTCTTTAAATATACATTTAAAGAATATTGAAATACGTACAAAAAAGTTAGACTTACAGTAAAACCTCTATACAGTAATATCATTGGGACAGGAAAAATTATTAATTATTATTAGACATAAAAATTATGAAAAAAATATAGTTGATTTACTATTAAATAAAATTTTAAAATTTGTAAAGTTATTAATAAATAATATATAATAGAGCAACACAAGGGTAATTTGTAGGGCTGAGTATTCAATTTTAACTGAACCGAATTATATTTTAGTTAGCAAATATCAAATAGAGGGAAAATTTAATACCGAATTACCCCACGGGATCCGATGATCCCACACCGCCATTCACCGATTAAATTATGAAAGCATGCATCATTTGTATGTATTAAAAGAGCTACTTAAAGGGTAAAAATGGTAGTAGAAAAATTTGTAAATATATTACATGTCAAAAATATATTATACTATATAATATTATTAATTATGCCTAAAATATATAATCTTAAAGGAAAAATATTTAATTTGATTTGCAGATTATGAAAGAAAATTAAATTTTAATTTATTAATTTTTTCATATATCACATAATTAATGATAACCTATCGTTTCCAAATTTTATATATAGTGATTTCTAAAAAATAAAAATTAAAGATCAAAAGGTGGTAAAATATGAAAATTTTATATTTTAAAATATTTTTTATAATTATTGATTATTTATGTCTTTGAGTAATAAGAAATAAATTTGTAGAGTTTAATCAATTGTCATTTTATGAGTTTTGCTAATATAGTTAATTTACATTATTTTATATAAATAATGTAAATTTACTATATTTGCAAATTTTAGACATGCTTGAAAGATAAATAAATATTTATTGTACCAAAATGTCATGTTTGGGCAATTTATTTGTCGATATTTAGCTTGCAAGAAAGTGTGCATATATGTGCAAATAGCTTCTGAAAATCTACTGTTTATTTTCTGAATATATCCATATCTTTTACAAAAATCGTTGTGGAGAATTAATCGTTTTATGTGTTCTAATTAAGGGATGAAAATATTAAATGCCGTATTTGTTTTTTAGCTTTTTAGGACTTTGCACTATATGGCATGCAAATAAGTCATTCTAGATTGATATAACCATATTAGTCTCTTGCGTGACCCGATCATTCTCTCAGTAATAAATTCTGATAGCTAGCTTAAGATTGATGGACCCGATCATTCTCTCAGTAATAAATTCTGATTGCTAGCTTAAGATTGATGAGTACAACAGAGAGGATAAAATAATCCGATGGATACCTGATTCATTCCAACTCGATGGGATTTTACCGAACTCGAAATTTTGAATTTGGATTTCAGGTTTACTGAACCGAAACCCGACCGTAAATCCGAAACTCGATCCAAACCCGATAAAACCCCGATATATTTATATATATAATATTATAAATATAACTTATTAGATATAGTATATTATATATATCACATCTCATTTCATTAAAAATATCACATTTTTCATCAAGAACACATGTGTTTTGTAAATAAAAACACATCTAGAAGACTAAATTAGGCATTTGGAAAAAAAATAGTGAAAAAATGTTTACAGAACACGTTTTATGAAAGTACAGAACATATTAGTTTTCCGGAGAACTAGTTCTCATTTAAATCTAGCCATATATATATATATATAGTACGTTTTAGGGAGAACCAAATAATCAAGAGAACCGGGAGAATCAAATTTATTTAATTCATTTTGATATAATGAAAGAATTGAAAATATCTCAAAAACGAGGACCATGTACAAGGTAAAATCTAGAATACAAATTAGTCATCAATCAATCTCATACAATCTATGAGAATCTTTTTTATTTTTAGTATTTGTAATAATATATTTTATATTAACGTGTGTAGTCAAACAATGTAATTTATCAATACGACAGCCATTAAAACCCTGAAAACATAGTATTCAAGGTAACATACAACATATTTTTTTTTTTAAGATTTTGATCTATGTTAATCATGTGTTCTAATACATGTTCCGCGGTTATAGTATGCAAGACAATTCATCGCAGCCAGATTCAGATTCTGAGTTCTTTTTACGGTTCAAGCCATGTTTGATGATGAATATCATAGCACACTATCAGAGGATCAAAAAAATAGGATAAAGAATACTGGATTTGGATATCATAGCCTTTGTCTTTTCAAGAACCGATTTCTTAGCAATATCAAGGATTCCCGTCAATGATCTTTAATTGTATTGTGCTCCTGTTGAATCAATACAAAATTTTAATTACAAAGGTTCCATCTCATATTCGAATCTAAGTTCATTATCTATTTATAATGTTTGCTTTGCCGTTAATTCATGATTCCATGGTGAAGACTGAAGAGGATATGATATATCATATATGTGTTTATGTGTATATACACACGGTGTTCTTTGATGATAAAAAAGATTTATGTATTTGATATATTATTTCATTAAAAAGTTATAAATTATTGTACTTTTATTAATCTTAATGCATCACTGTTCATTTTTGGGTTCTGCAAGTTTGGTAATAGTAAATTTTGGTGTATGATGAGATTTCAATATATATATTAGGATGCTAATTTATATAATACAACTTTGTTTTTAAATCGTTTCAGGTCTGTGGTTGCTGAAAACAGTTTAGATTCAAGGAAATTCGAGAGGAAGCACATATGAGAATGGTAGATTCTTTCTTGGCTGATCTTGACAAACTTTCAGATGATAAGGATGATATTATTGATGGAAATTATTTCAAACCGCTTTTAGCCAATGGGTTCTGTGTTGTTATCTGCTATTCAAATTGAAATCTTCTCCACTAAAGATATTGTCGATGGTTTTGTTATGCTTCTAAAATCTGCTGATGACACATCACTTGATGTTTTAGATGCTTCAAATGAACTGGCTCTGTTTTTAGCCAGGCCATCATTGATGATGTTCTAGTGCCATTGAACTTGGAAGAAATTGGCAATAGACTTCCACTAAATTGCAGCAGAAGTGAGACTTTGCATGAGGCTAAATCTTTTTTAGTTGCGCATCATGTTGGTGAGAGAATCTTGAGGTGTTGGGGAGGAGGGACAGGCTGGGCTGTGGAGGATGCGAAAGATAAGATAGTAAATCTTCTGGAGGAATCAAAAAGTGGTGGTGTGTGGGTGAAGCATCTCAGTGCATACATGTTCTTGATATGTCTTTTTTCAATCATGAGGCCGTGATCCCTTATATATATATTTTTTGTGTTTGAAGTGTGATTGATAATTGGCAGAAACTAGTTTTTCTTGCAAACATACTACAATGTCTCCTGAGCTAAAAAACCAAGATGTGATCATCGTGAATTAAGAAAAATGAAAGAAGCATATGTTATTATCGGCATGTGTAACTTGTAACCTAGCAAACAGGATGCAGAAGAGCTCTACTGTGGATTAGCAAAGAGTGTTTGTGTCCCAAATATACAATTTTGTGTTCCAGTATAAAACTCCAGCATTCGTTTCATAGTATGTAGAAATCAATCAACTACAATGTAATGTTAAACTATATGTTATGTGTTCTAATATAAATTCTAATATTTAGGTTCTATATTCTGTTATTTAGATTCTAATATTTACCCACTTTTAAGTTTATGTGTTGTCCTTGTCACCAAATGTTTAAAAATAAGTTGGCTATCGTAAAATACTAGATTCTTATTTGTGTTTTGATGTAAATTCTAATAAAGTTTCTATTACATATTTTTTAAAAAAAATCAATATCGATTTAAATATAATTAAAATACATTTAAATATAGGATGTAATTACTTCATACTCACCAATATTTTATTAGGATTTTCTGATGTGTTCTAATAAATCTGGTAAAAATTCTATTAAATCTTCTATAAAGTGATTTAATATAAATATATTTAAATACTTTTTTACACTATATATTGATGAGTATTTTATTAAAATTCTTTTTAGTGCTATATTGTAAAATCTAGATTCTATAAAATATTCTCTAAAAACTTTTGTACATATACTTAGAGATTTTTGGAGTTGTATTAAATATTTATATACATACTAAATAAGAATATTTAGTTGAATCTCCAAGTTAAAATTATAAAAACCGCTTAATCAAATCTTAAAGTTAAAGTTCATAATCATACTAAAAAAACACTTAGTTGAATCTTAAAATTAAAATTCTATTATCACTAGAATTTTTAATCGAATCTTAATATATTAGTTAAACATTAAGTGTTAACTAATCGAATCTTAATATTTCTTTTTTAAGAAATTATTTATTAAAATATAATATATAATATTTTACTAAATATTTGTTAGATATGAAGAATTGAAGATGTCAGAGTTTATCAGACAGAGTTTATCTGACGTCATTAGAATTTATTCAATCAAAGTTTACTAACCGGTAGAGTTTATGTTGATTAGAGTTTGGTAGTTTGATTTGACAACTCAGGAGAAAAAGAATGGAGTGTTAGAGCATAATTCTATTGCATTTCTGGAAGCTATCTTTTAGGAAGATAATGATGGAAACAATATTTCTGTATTTAATGATCATTATTTTTGCTGTAAATAGATAGGTAGTTGTGTACTATATAAACACATGATTAGGTTTACATTGATGTATCATTCTAGTTATCATCTTTTTCATAACCTAGCAGTTTTTAAGAATTTTTTTTTTCTTGAGAGAGTTTTGTATTAAGTTCATCAAAATTAATATAAAACAGTATTTCTTTTACATACTTGTATTCACAATCGATTGTTTGGTACTATTATATTCAACCCTCTTCTATAATAATTCATTATTTGTGTAACAATTGGTATTAGAGCAGGTGGTTTGCATTAACCTTAAAGATCTAGAAAAAAATTGTCTGGAAACAAGTATGAAAGCATAAGGATTCCAATTCTAAAAAAGGTTGAATACCCTACATGAAGGGTAAAGATGTTGATGTTCTTGGAAGCCACAGACCCTAACTATCTAGATAGGATCAATGAAGGTCAGTATTTGCCAACAAAGTTAGTTCCACCAACTGTAGTGGAAGGAAGACAAGTTCTTGAGTACTATACTCTGAAGGACAAGAAAGAGTGGACAAATGAAGAGAAACTGGAAGTTCTCAAAGATGCAAAGGTAAGAAATATCATGTATAACAGTCTTGACTCTGTGATGTCAAACAGAGTTATTGCCTATAAGACTGTTAAGAAAATCTAGGATGCACTAGAGGTTCAATGTCAAGGAACCAAGGAGATCAAAAAGAATAGGAGATATGTTCTTATTCAAGAATATGAATACTTTGAGGCTAAGCATAATGAGTCTCTTACTGACACATATGACAGGTTTCTAACCCTATTGAATGACTTGACTTTTATTGGCAAGGAATATGATAATGAAGACTCCAACACAAAATTTCTGAGAGCTCTTCCTAAAGAATGGGATTTACAGACATCACTGATAAGAGACAGAGCAGACCTAGAAGATATGTCCCTAGATGAAGTCTATAGCAAGCTGAAGACTCATGTGTTGGACCAAATCAAGCCTACTATATGTGATTACTTGTCTTGATGTAACACATGTAATGTTTCTGTAATAGGATGTGTACTTAGAATGTCTTAATGTATTTGCAGATAGAAGTATGTTTCTATTGTGAAGTCATTATGTAAATATGAGTCAAGAATAAAGATTGATAGAAGATTCAAGTTTGAATCAGGCATCAAATCAATGAAGACTTGATCAAATAAGAATTACAGTGAAAATACTCAAAGTCAAATATGTGATCGAGAAGTCATCCTGACAGAGAAGTCAGACATGTGAAGCTGGTATAAAAGTCTCAGATACTCAACTAACTCAGTAGTCGATCGAGAAAGGGAAAAAAATCGAGAAGTCAAAGAAACTACAGTTAGTCGAGAAGTATGCAATAGGTATGCTTCGAGAAGTTCATTTGAACAAATAGAGAAGTTAGCCAAAGGACCAAACGATAAGTCATCATATGAAGTATGCAATCGAGAAGTCTATCCCAATCGAGAAGTCAATCATTGTGACTTGTCGAAGTAAATTCAAGTGAGTACTCGGTTGATTCAAGAAGCTAAATTCTAGGAGATTGGTAGGAGAACAAGACAAGTGATTTTGAAGCTCTGTCATCACATGATCAGTCAAACCTGTGGAGATGGAGACAATTCTATAATGTAGCTTGGAAGAAGAACAAGACAAAAGGCAAAAGAGATAAGGCTGAAAGCAAAAGACTGTCAACAGATTGTTTTAGCTAGAAATAGATAGTAGTCAAATATAAAGTGTTTCTTGTCTATTTTTAGTTTTAGCTAAACTGTCTAGTGAGAGCATGTGCCAAAAGACATGTTTTCTATATAGCCTATACACAACCTCAGTAGTAAGCATCTTTGAAAATTATCAAGTGTTTTTCAATACCTTGTAACTTCTAAGAACAAGAAGCTGAGATTCAACTCAAGAATCTCATATTATAGTAATTCAAGTCTAATATAATATTAGATTGAAAGTTAACTGTGTTTATATTTATATTACGTAATCTTATAGAATACTGTAATCTTTCATAAGCTACATATCTTGTTAGTTAAGTTCATCAAATACATTTTATACAAGAAAAGCAAAAGAAATCAAAACACATTCACCCCCCCCCCCCCTTCTGTGTCACTTTTGAGGTTTTCATATCAAACAAGTGGTATCAGAGCTCAGGTTGTTAACATACAGATCAAAATGAGTTCTCAGAAGCTGAGTAGTATAAAGATTCCTCCTTTTGACAGAGAAAACTACAACCTATGAAAAATGAAGATGTTAATGTTCATAAGGGATGCCAACTCCATGTATCCATAAATCTTGAAAAATGGCCCCTTTATGCCAGTGACATTGGTTCCTGAAACAACCAGTGGCCCTGAAGTCATACCTGCAATATGGATACCCAAAGATCCATGTTGGTTGAACAAGAAAAGCCAGAAAAAACTGACAAGGATACAGAACTGACACTGAAACTACATAAAGAAGAAAATCCAGGTATAGATCCAGTTACTGCAGAATAGGAAATGAAAAAGATGATTGTTGGTACTAACAATGCTCAAGTCCAGTCAAAGAAAAAAGGAAGATAAGACTCAAAGAAAACTCCAATTCAGAAAAAGTTGATAGAACATGCTGCATCTGCATCTGTCAAACCTCAACAAACATCTAAGCCAGTTACAAGGTCCAACAGAGGGATAAGTGCAGATATTGCAAAAACTCAGTCATATCAGTCATCTCAAACAGTTCAACATAAAGCTTCAGCAAAATCAAAGACTCCACTTACCATGCTTGGAAACACATTTCTTCCAGGAGGAACAAGCTTTGAAGATGAGGAAAATGAACAACAGTCTCTATATAGAAAGAAGAATCCTGATCTCTTGTGGACAAAATCTGAAACTCGAACTCTCAATGCCATATTTGGTAAGAACAGTGGAGGTATTGGTGATTCAAAAGCCAAAGCCTACAGAGGAGAAGCAAATACTTTCAGAGATCCTTATTCTTTGAAGAACAAACCTGACGAGGAGCTATCACAGAATCATTTGAACAAGTTGATTGTTGTTCATCTTGTAAAAGACATTTTTGATGGTGTTGTTCCAAAAGAAAAGTTGTTGTACTTTCTAGAAGATGGAAGAATAATGAAATTAGTTGAAGAATATTTGACTCATAAATCATTAAAAGAACTTGAGTATGTTCTTTGTCTGTTAAATGATGAAAATGAGATCACAGCTAAGTGGGTAAAGATTTTAGAAGGAGTAATTGGTGGAAAGAGTAAAAATGAGAGTAAAAATTGGGGGAGATTGTTATATATGAAGAACTTATGAGATCAGAGAATGCTAAGTTAGAATTTATTGAAGCTGATCAGAGTTTAGTTGATGTCATCAGAAATTAGAAGATGTCGTCAAAGTTTACTCAATCAGAGTTTACTAACCGACAGAGTTTATGCTGATTAGAGTTTGATTGTTGGAAATCGACAAATCAGGAGGTGATTGGAGATAAAGAAGGAAGTGTTTGAGTACAACTCTATTGCCTTTCCGGAAGCTATCTTTTAGGAAGATAATGATGGAAAAAATATTTCTGCATTTAATGATCATTATCTTTGTTGTAATTAGATAGGTAGCTATGTACTATATTAACACATGATTAGGTTTACATTAATGTATCGTTCAACTTATTATCTTTCTCATAACCTAGTAGCTCTTAAGAACTTTGTTTTTCTTGAGAGAGTTTTGTATTAAGTTTATCAAAATTAATACAAAGCAGTATTTCTTTTACATACTTGTATTCATAATCGATTGTTTGGTACTATTATTTTCAACCCCCTTCTATAATAGTTCATTATCTAGGTAACATATAAATTTTTAATGCATAAATTTCAGAAAAATTAGAAAAATAGTTTCGAGCAATTTGAGAGCGCTTGAGGATTCTCATATATATAGATAGATAGATAGATATTGATGATTGATTTAAAAAAATATTTTTAATAATTACCCAAAAAAAATTCTGCTGTAATATTACTCCTATATCGTACGTCTGGTGGACATGATGTCCATGTCGACATACATTACCATTTACCAATTTACCAGCTGTTAGCGACTCCCCCAGATTCCCTCATCAATTCTCGCAACGGAACTTTGGATATTAACAACGTTACCGTAGTGAACTTTGGATATTAACAACATTACCGTAATTTTTAATTTATTTCGTCAACATAATTCTCTCTATTCTCCTCGGAGCCGACTATGTTTCTTCTTTCTCAAACATAGCCGCAGGGGATTTCACGGGTTTCTCCGGTAAAAAGCCACAATCTCTTAATTTTCTTTCATTATTCAATAAAATTTTTTAGATCAAAAATCATCAGAGCATCCGGATTTTCTGTCTTCTCCAATCAAACGAGTGGTTTTTCAGTTTCGAAGGGTCCGGTTTATCTTGTTTTTGTGATTTTGCTTTTTGGATCTAAAACTTGCTTTTATTTTTTAATTTTAGTTTTAATTTACAATTTCAATTTGGTTGTAGTCTCTCTTTGATGAGAGTTTTGGTGTTTCTCTACTTTATTTGTGAGAGAGTATGGTTTTTAGATTTAGTGATAAAATTTGTTAGGGTATTGCAAATATGATCGATAGCTCAAACTGGATTAGCTCCGGGATGGTAAAACGGGTACATGTAAATATATCATCTTCAACAAATGACGTGATTATATCTCCAAAAAGAATGGATTAATCAGCTACTATTTATGTTTTATGTTTGTTCGACACGACTATTTTTATAGATGTTATATGGATTTTTATTATTTAATTAATACTTACTAAAAAACAATGTTACCATAGTTTCATTTTTCTAATTTTAAATTATCACAACAGAGTTTATTACGCTTATTAATCTAGCTTAGTTTATACTGTATTTATAATTAATTAATTAATATGTAGCTAGCTTTAGCCACCGGCCCACCACTAACTTGTCTCGAGTCTTCTTGTCATCCAACTATTGACCTGAATTTCCAAAGTCGTCGCATACTTGGATCAACTCGTTTACATATGGAGTTGTAAGTCGTCGCACACTTGGATCAACTCGTTTACACATGGAGTTGTAAATTGTAATCATATCCATACAACTTTGTCCCCCCGAGTTGTAGATTTATATTTTCAATATATAATCATATCTGTGGCACTTTAGTTTTATATTTATATCTATAAGATACAAACTTTTCATTAGATTTTAATTAATTTTATTTTAACGTTAAATGTAAATTAAATTAGGATTATGAAGTTACTAATTAATATAATAATCCTCCTTTATGTTATTAGAAGTGACAGTCAACGAGTGGAAAGTCAAAGTTGGTCAAACTATTTTATAAACGAAACAAAAGGATTTTATCTCGACATATAATTAGATAAGATTTATCAATATAATGATAAAATTTAATTTAATTTATATATGTGATATTTTGAGGCATAGACTGAAGACGAACAAATAATGTATTTTTGACACTACTTTTACAAGATAAAAAATGTTTTATTAAATTAAAAGAGTGTTTGTTTTAAAGTTTTTCAAAGGAATATATTTTGAATATATTTTCTAAATCTATTTGTTCAACTTATCTTCAACAAAGTCCTGCTTAAATGTAAAATGTAGATTTTATCCTGAAAGTCCCTAACTGTTTTATTTATTCGGATAAAATACATTTTAATCCAAGCAAATATTCCTTGGACTTCATAGTCATTATTAATTTTGGAATATTATATTTGAATATATTTTAAGTCAAAATTTTAGTCCAAACGTCGATAAGTTCCGACAAATGGCTATCGAATATTGTTTCGGGTTGTTAGGACAACGAAACGATCATTTTCTCGAAATAATAGTTACACATGTCCAATTGACTTGAAACTTGGGGAATATCACTAGAATATTTAAAAAGAGTTTTAGGATTTTTTTCATGATTTTTGGGTGACTTTTATTTTTGACATGTACTTTCAATATGTAATTGATTGTTCGGTTAATTAAAAGTCAATGAAGGTCAAATCCAAATTGAATAGAATATTGACCATGACCTACTTGGAATATTTCCAGATGGTTCCCAAATTTTCATAATTTTTGGAGCATATTTGAAAAATAACCATATAATTGATGTATCTTTCCATTTCGTGTTTATTCATATTTATTTGCATCAATTATTGACCTAGCACATTTTTCCATGTTTGCAAGTGGGCTAGTACTGATGAGGGAAAACAAGATTCAAATTGTGTACCTTTCCCTTATTTTAAAGAAATTTGGTCCCCTCATCCATCACCCAAAACCATAATTTTTCTCTTTAAATACCCCTCAACCCCCACTCATTTCTTCAAGCCATTTGAGCCAAGTAAATGTTGCATTTTTCTCTCCAAGAACACTCTCTAGTCCAGAAAAATTTCATCTCTTAGAGTTCTTGAGTTATAAGTTTAGTTCTTCCATAGAACTAACCTCTATCAAGCTTATAAACACATTTACATGCTCACATAACACACACACCACACAAGTATCTTTTGGTTACCCAAATACCTTATCTTTTCCGCCCCTAGACTTGTCTTGTTGCCCCCAAAGTTGTAACCAAAGTTGAGATTCTGACCATTTTTCGGCGACCCATTTTTGTGTGTTTTACGCTTCAAACTAGCTTCTTCTCTTGATTTCTTTCTAGATCTCAAGGGTTATAAGTTGGTTCTATAGATTATATATATAATATCAGTTTGGTACATGTTTAGTAGTGTACACCCCTTGCTTGCTTGATTTTTAAGTGTATATACGAACTCGTGTACAAGATCTAACTCGTATCCCTTGATTTCGTAAGAAATATTGTTGTCTCTCACTATAGAGCACAAGGGTCATAAGTTAGTTATTTCTTGTCTATATTATATATATAATATTTGGCCCTAATAATATATACAAGAGCTTGCTTTGTTTGATTTGTTGCAAGTATATATATTTGGCCTTGTTCCTCATTTTTATATATACACGAGCCTTAATCTTCTCTTCTATTCTCGTATATATAAAGAGTGAACTAAATAGTTATTAATATCCTTAAACTTATAATTTAAGGGTTAGATACAACGACCATTTACTTTAATTCTCAGTCGAGACTAGTTGTATAAGTCGATATATATACGTCATAAGCAAAAGATTTCCTTGTTGAGTTTTAGTATCTAAACCAAGCTCCTATTCTGGGTTTGAGCCGAATAGTATAAATATCATATAGAGATAGAAACTAAAGGCTCCTCGAATATTTTCTAGGTAGCTCACTTCAATTCCGAGTTGAGTTTTGTGTATAAGTCGAGGTACGACATAAACATAAATACTCCTTGTTGAATTATATAGTGAAAGAAGCCAAGACACATTCCGAGTAAATCGAAGTAAACTCATTAAATATTTGTGGGTTTGTCCTTGATTGTTTTAAGGTCATAGTGTAGTTGTAGTTAGTAAGGCCTTATAAAAAAAAGTAGTTAAAAAACGTACTTGATCTCATTCAAGTCAAAAATATATTGGTTTATATATTGACCTTATATTTCCTATATATATATATATATATATATATATATATATATATATATATACATTCTATACTTGCATTGCCTCATACGCTTTACATATGGCACTTTACTTTAGCATATTTACTTTATGCTCTTGCATTGCATCATACGCTTTACATATTTCAATTTACTTTAGCATACACATTTAATTTTGTGCATTCATACGCTTTAATTTCCGCATTTTACTTTAACATACGCACTTAATTTCTTGCATACACGTTAGCACACAACGTGTGGTTCATCCTTTTGACTAAGTGACTTACCCTTTCGAGTGGTTCATCCTTATCTCCAGGTGACTTACTCTGACTCACATTTATATATACTGTTGCTTCGGCTATTTTACATATAATTGTTTGTCTCTTTGGTCTAGTACAGTAATATACTAGTCCAGCACCTTTTCTTTCTAAACAGGGATATTAAAAGTCGTAGTATTTGTTGTCTAGATTTTTGTTGTGAAGTGAAAGTGAAGTGAGGTGATCATTGTTCTAAGACCCAAGTCCTAGACACGCCGACGGGGAGTTGTGTGTCTTTGCACCGTAAGGAAAAGAAAAGACCCAAGACCTAAGACACGAATCCAAGACCTACATTGTTGTAGAGGAACATAGTCTACGCATGAAGTTTTACGTATCTTTGAGGAGATAATGGGAAGTTACGCTCCAAGATAAGGACGTAAGGGATACTACTTGCCTGTGAAGAGGTAACGCAGAGTTACGCTCTAAGACCAGTTTGTAGGGGTTCTACTTTGATTGTGAGGAGGTAACGGGGAGTTACGCTCAAAGATAAATCAAGTATGTTTTGTTATTGTATTTTGAGGGGTTAACGAGGAGATAAGGTCCAAGATAGATACATAGTGTTGTAAAAGGCTTTTTCGCCACTATAAGGAGTACATCTTTTTATAGTGCAAAATCTTGAGTTCAGGGAGGGACTCGGGGACTGGACTAAGGGTGAGCGGATCCGTTAGGGGATTGGGTCATCGCAAACCAGGATAAAAATTCCGTTGTATACTCTATTTATTTTCTCGGCTTTTACTTTCCGCATTTTATTTACTAATTGTCTAGTAAGATTTTAAAAGAGAAAAGAAAATTTTAAAATGTCAAGCTCAAATTTTAAAAGGGTATCAAGCTATTCAACCCCCTTCTAGCTTATACCCTCATTTCGGGCCTAACAATATCGACTTAAAAATTGAATGAAATTGATAATTTAAAAAATATTTATAACAAATTATTTTAAATCATACGTGATTTCAACAAATTATATTCAATTTTTATTTCTATAAATCTGAATAAATCGATTTCAAACGATATTTCAAATCGTATTTAATATTGTCGAAACTAATTGTGTCTAATTTATTTTATACAATATTATTATGAATTAAATTTAGGAATTTTTTAAAAAAATACCAAACTTTTTATTATTTTTTACAAAAACATGTTTTTTTTATTTTGTAAAAATACAAATTTTAAAGTTTTTTTTGCAAAAATACGATTTTACAACTAATGTAACTAAAATCAATCTCAAATGCAACTACGAACAACTACAATTCTTTTCAAAAAAGAGTTACATTCAACTGCATTTGAGGTTGATTTTAGTTTTATCAAGCTGCATGAGTTGCAAAACTGTATTTTTGCAAAAAATATATATCAAAAGATAGTAAAATCGCAAAAAAAATAATAGTATTTTTAATAAATACACTTAAATTTACAAGAGAAGTAGTTATTAGTCCTATTTAATTTTTTATGAATAAAATCAAATTGGGCCTATACATTAAGGGAGCTATATTCAATCCAGATTTAAAATTATTATTATTATTAATAATAATTCACATATTTTTATTGATTGTATTTGATTTAAAATTTCAAGCAGAGTCGATAGATTCTATCGATAGTTCATAGAGTCCACGCAGAGTTGATGCTAAATCCAGTAAAATCTCTTATATTTAGGTGAGATTTTAAAAGATAAAAAATAAACAAGAAAATCTAATAGAATTCATGAATCTTTAAAATTCATCAGTGTTAATATGTTTTTGAATACCCCTATATTTTAATAGATTAATAATAATTAAGATTGAATACCCCGAATTTTAAAGTATTGTTTAAAATCATCATTGAATACCCCCAGATTTTAAAATATCATTTAAAATCCTGATTAAATACCCTCAAATTTTTAAAATCCAAAAAATACTGTAGAATCGGGATTGCATACACCTCTCTAAGTATAAAATATAAAATATAAATAGTAAATAAAGAAAAATATTTCTAAAGTTGACGGTAAATAATTTAACTAAAGTTAAAATCATTTTGAGTATAAAAGTTGGAAGACATTTTTATAATAATAGAATGTACATCTTTTTTTTACAAGAATAGAATTTATATATATTTATAATTACAAAAATAATCTTAACATTATACTGTAATATGAGTTAACTTCAGGTAATTACGCGATTTTGAGGCCATTAAACATTTATAAATATTAATATGAGATATATTTTCAAATGAGACGATTTATGATGAGAAAAGGAAATTTAAAAATTAAAAGAACATTTTCACACTATAATCATCTCGAAAAATGAACGAAACCTCCTGAATAAGTAAAGCAAATAGTACAACTACATCTAAGGAAGCTTCATTTTGTGAGTCTGCCCAACACTCGTCATCGCGAAGACTCATTAAATTAAACAAAACGACTTGACACGCCGTCGTCTCAGTCACGTAATAAACCATCATAGTATCCTATTAAATGCTTCATTTCCTTCACTGGTTTATCAGTCTCTGCGAAAAATATCCAACATTTTACATCTCAAATCCAATGAAAATCACTTCTCTCACCATTCTCTTGCTCTCACTCTTAGCTTCTCTCTCCAGTAATCCATCTCTCTGTCTCTCTCAGTCTCTCTCTCTCTCAGTCTCTCTCTGTCTCTCTGTTTTTATGTACACTGATATATTGTTTGTTGGTTCTGTTAAACAGGCGCAGAGTTCGAGGCAAAGCTGGGAGTGAACTACGGGCAGCTAGGAAACAACTTGCCAACACCAACAAGATCAGTTGAGTTAATCAAAACATTAAAAGCCAAACGTGTAAAAATCTATGGTGCCACTCCTAGCATCCTTAAAGCCTTAGAAAACACAGACATTCAAGTCTCAATCATGCTTCCTAATCAACTCATTTCTAATTTCTCAACCAACCAAACCCTCACTAACCAATGGGTCTACTCCAATGTCAAACCCTTTTATCCCAACACCAAGATTCGATACCTTCTTGTCGGAAATGAGATTCTCTCCGACCGTTCTATTCAACCCACATGGTTTAACCTCGTACCCGCCATGAGAAAGATTAGGTACTCACTTAAATATTATAAATTACATAAAATTAAGGTGGGAACTTCGATGGCGATGGATGTTCTTGAATCTTCGTTTCCTCCTTCGAATGGGACTTTCCGGTCTGACATTGCGATTCCGGTGGTAAAACCTATGTTACAATTCTTGAACAAGACTAAATCATTTTTTTTTCTTGATGCTTATACTTATTTCCCTTGGTCTGATCAGCCTGATAACATTAATCTTGATTATGCATTGTTATCGGCTACTAATATTACTTATTTGGATCCTGTTTCGGGTTTAATGTATACGAATTTGCTTGACCAAATGATGGATGCTATAATTTTTGCTATGAAAAAAATGGGGTATCCGGATATACGTTTATTTATAGCTGAAACTGGTTGGCCTAATGGTTGTGATATTGATCAAATTGGTGGGAATATATACAATGCTGCTACTTATAATCGTAATGTGGCTAAAAAGTTTAATGCTAAACCGGCAATTGGGACACCAGCTAGACCAGGAGTAGTGTTACCTGGTTTTATATTTGCATTGTATAATGAAAACTTGAAGGGAGGTCTGGGTACAGAGCGGCATTTTGGGTTGTTATACCCAAATGGTACGAATATATATGATATTGATTTGTCCGGGAAGAAGCCATTGTCTGAGTACAAACCGCTTCCAAAGCCTCTTAACAATGAGAAGTACAAGGGTAAATTATGGTGCTTGGTGAAGAAAGGGGCTAACTTGACAGAGGTGTCTGCGGCTTTGGGTTATGCTTGTGGCCAAGGAAATGGAACTTGTGACCCGATTCAAACTGGTGGAAAGTGTTTCAACCCTAATACATTGATTGGGCATGCTGGTTATGCTTTTAGTTCGTACTGGGCTCAGTTCAAGAAGCTTGGTGGGACTTGTGTTTTTAATGGGGTTGCAGCCATTACCACCAAAGATCCAAGTAAGTATTCTAAAATACCTTATATTGTATAGTCTAGTTAAATGTTGCGACTTTTAGTGTTACAATTCTGATGTTTGTGCTTATTGTTAATGCAAGACTTATGTTAATATGTATGTTTTGGTTTATAACTGCAATTGTTAGCATTACAATTTAAGTGTATGTTTTATAGCTCAGCTCACATTTATTGGTTGCATACACAGCTTTGGGAGTTGAATGCTAGCTTTATTAGATTCTTTGCTTCTTAACTTTGGAACCTTAGTGACTTCAAACTTTTTAATAGGATAGAGTTGTATGGTAGCTTATAAAGTATATATGGGGTGGGGTTACTCTATTTCGATATTGTCTTCCAGTTGATATGAATAAGGTGTGAGTTTGGGTCTGGAGTCTATACATTCTAGCCCAAGATGACCTTAGGAAATGTGACATGGTTGGGATACAAAGGGAAATTAACAGTCTTTTTCTATTTATTTCAATATCTATGTATAGAATTTGTGTAAGGACACCTCAGATATTTGTGATATGAGCAAAAGATGATGATGCATTTGATCTGAGCAAAAGACAATCTATGCTTTTTCTTTACAAAAAAATTGGTGTATGCATGTGTGGTCTCATGGCATACGGAATCATAATATATATTTTCCTCAAACCAGATAGCTAAAAAGCGAGTAAAAAAGAGCACTGATTTATGCTATTAAAGTTAATATGTGTGTATGGTTTGGGTGTTATAGATGCTGATCAATAGCTCTCTAATTTGTGTCATATATTGTGTTTTTCAGTCATTTCTATCTTTCGTCTACATGTAGTTTCAATTTCCTTAACTTTATAATGAATTTTGTAGGTTACGGATCATGCAAATTCCCAAGTGTTACGCTTTGAAATGGAGGAAGTTCGAATGTTAGAAGATGAACAACTAAGAATAAACCACCCTGTGTGACCATTCTATTTTGTAAGCTGACTTTGGATGCCATTTCCAACTGCTGGTAAAAAGGTATAAAGATTATTGAAAGCTCCACTTTTCTTAACCATCTGCTTTTTATGAAATTTCCAAGCTCCTTCTGTGTCAGCTTAACGTTTCACTTTTCAGTATTCACCTAGATAGTTTATATTCTTGTAGGAATGAGACAGGCCTTTTTAAATCATTTTATTGAACTTATCTTTCCTTGGTCTATCAATATTTGTATTTCGTGCATTTAGTAATTATTTTTTATGATAATGAACTTTCTCTTTTGAAGTTTCTTATTGTGAAAAATCATGGCTAAATGTGTGACATATAGATTAAGATTTCATTTTGTGTAAGTTATTTTTTTCAAGATTCCAACATGTAGGCGACTTGAATGTATCTTATTGTTGTGAGAGATTTATGTAGTGACTTTGCAACGGCTATATATGTTGTCGGACAATCATTAAGCCGCTTTATACTTTTCTCTTGTGTAAATGTTTTCACTTGTCTGATGGTAATAGCATACGAGTACTTGAAATATGGTTTTAAATCCGAGTCGAGAATTCGTTTATTTGGTTTTGACTCGGCTTGTAGTATTTGTTAACGATTCGAGTCTAAACAATTCTCTCTTTGCTAGATTCGCATTCGGACTCGACTCGAATTTCACAATCAACAAGTGTAGGCTTGATTTGAGTATTTTACTAAATTACGCATAAAATTTGAATTCGACTTGATTTCGTCTTTACTGGTTTAATAAGAAATCGAGCACGACTTGACTCACAGTGCTACTTGAGAACACTGTTTTGGTCGCTGGATTAAATAGTAGTAATGTAATTACATTTGAGTTACAATTTTTTAACCCACTCGAAGCATTTCTCGAGTATAAAGCCTTGAAGGGCTGTGATTTTACTAATATATAAGTTAGATACTTTAATGCTTCTATAGTAACCTGGATGGATAATCACTATCCAACTAACCCAACCAAAGAGTATTAAACGGCCGAATGATATGCATGCAATCATGCACCTAGATAAATTTATATTTCCTCCGTTTTATATATATCTACGTATTTTGATCGTATAAAAATTATCATTTTTTAGAAAAAATAAAATATATAATCAAAATTTTAATTTATAAAAAAAGTTAATTAAAAATAGCAATCGTAAAGAAGGAAAAGAGAATACATCAAATACGCACATAGGTAGCAAGTACTAACTACTCCCTCTACCCTTTTTTACTTGATCCTATAATTTTTTAAGCGTATTTTAACATGT
Source organism: Oenanthe sinensis (assembly GCA_028671895.1). Taxonomy (NCBI): domain Eukaryota; kingdom Viridiplantae; phylum Streptophyta; class Magnoliopsida; order Apiales; family Apiaceae; genus Oenanthe; species Oenanthe sinensis. The sequence goes on along the minus strand of CM053806.1, from coordinate 46,530,596 downwards.
ATAAAAAACATAATTTGATATATTATTTTTTTAAAAAAATTATGAATAAAAATTTAAACATATTAATTTTTTAGTTACAAAAAGAAAATTTGAAAAATAATAAATGAAATTATATTTTTTATGCACATTAAAATACGCGTAAAAAATCAAAGTTCAAGTAAAATAAAACGATTTTTCTAGTGTGTTTCCATATATATACATTAAAAACTTATTTATCAAATTTCTATTAGTTTTCAATTCATTGATAATGATGAACTCTCCTATATGCACAAAAACTCCACCCATCAAAATGTGGCAAACTCAACCCAGAATAAAAAAGGAGAGAGAGAGTGATTAATAAGAACACAATGTCATAATTTATACTCCTGGATACATACAAATTATTTTATATTATTGGGTAAGGTTGTACGGGAACAATATTACACGGTAAATTCTAGGAACTACTTAATAATTAATATTTTTTTAATATTAATATCTCTACACTATATTTTGTACTATATTATTAACATATGTTCTATAATTTATATTTTATTATCTTCTTAAACATATATTTTATAATATGTTCTCTCTTGTGTTTTGTACTACTATAATTTTACAGAATATACTTTTAATATTTTTATAAAATTATTAACATGTATTAGCATTCAATTAAAAATTTAATATAGATAATTTAACTTTAATAATTAATTTTGCCGGGTCAAATTATGAAAATTAGATTTTTTTAGTGATCCCCGATTTTCCCGACTAATAATGGTTAACCTTAGCCTTATATTATTATTGTAATTATAATAATATAAAAAGCCTCGACGCGATGTCCCAACTCCCTATTACAATCAATTTGGCTTTGATAACAAATTGTACCCTCTCTTCTAGAACAGGTTCTTATCCTATCCCATCCCACCCTTAATTTTCTAGTATTCTCAATTTCTCACGTATACACTATAGTAGCTTCTCTTTTAATATCGTTTCCTTCAATTTCAAAGTTTTTCAAATTTTTTTACTTAATATTCGTCTCTAAATATTATCTTGTTAATCTCATTATTTTTAACTAACTTTTCTCAAAACTAAGTTAATATTATTATTTCTGTTAAATATATGTATTATAACACATGCAAAGCACGAGAGAAAAATAATAAATAATATATTATATATTTTAAATGAATTAAATATTTAATTTGATTATTTATGTTATTAATATTTTTTATGTAATTTTGTACACGGGATAAATTAATTTTGAATCATATTTATATTATGTGTTTAAAGTCTCATTAATATATTGTTATATATTTATATTAATTAACATAGATTAATAACCCGTGCAAAACATTAATACATTTTATTAATAAAAGAGTTTCGAATATATTAGAAATATTTTAATTAAAATTTAAATAAAACAGTATGTTTTAATATAGATAAAATATTAATATAATTTTAATATTCAAAAATTTTATTATAAAATTATAATTTTAAATAAATTAAAATTTTGAAATATGCTATTAGATTGTTAGTATAACTCTATTTTCTAATTAAAAAAAGTTTGCTTAGAGTGATATAATATAAAATTGTATATAATATAGATAGAGCATAATAATAAAATTCAATTAATATAAATAAAATAATAATATTATTTTAATATTCATAAAATTTAATTAATAAATTCTGATATTAAATAAATTAAAGAGATTGAATAATGAGGAAATTAAAGCATGGTAGTATATTTCATTAACCCAAGGTATAATAAATATAGCATTTATTATTTCATTAATTAGACCTGTTATGGTCCAAAGGCTTGGGCCCTCAAAACGAACTAGGGAAATAAATCCAAGGATCAACTGGATTTGTAAGTCCAGCCCACGAAGCTCTGTTGGAACCATAAGCCCATTAAGCCTTTGTTATTAATTAATTTCGTAATTAATTAATAAAGGCTCAGTAAAGGCCCAAGAAGCCTGATTGAAAGCTTTAATCCTAGAAGGATCTAGAAACCCTATTTATTAATTAATTTCGTAGTTAATTAATAAAGCCTCAATTAAAGGCTTGAAGAGTCCTACGAGACCCATCATCTGTGGAAGGCTCTAGAAGCCCAATCTCGAAGATAAACCTCACCTACTAGAGTCCAACAAGGACTCTCATTCCTATAAGGTTTCAACAACCTTACATCACTAGGAGACTTGACCCCCAAGTCTCCTAATTCTAATCTAAGGCCTTCAAGCGCCTATATAAAGGGCCTAACCCCTCAACATTAGAACTACGTTTTGGCTTGATTCTCTAAACATTACAGAGATACGTAGGCAGTTAACGAGGACCCGAGTTAGTCACGAAACGTTAGTGCAGCCATTAAAGCTCGAAGCTCCCCCAAACCCTAGCATTAATTACGTATTAAAAACACCTCGTTTTTGATCCGTAACATTTGGCGCCGTCTGTGGGAAAAGAATAACAACCATGGCAAGAACACGAAGTACCGCGAGCACCCTCGAAGGAGAGATCCCTGACACCACTGTTGACACTAACGTTACTCTTACCGTAACTCAGGAACAAAGAGCTGTTGTCCCAACCACCTCCGTTGAGGACCCTGAAATAAGCACCCGTCGTACGGGACCCCTGAGCGTCATTGTTCATCCTTCCGATCCTGATATGTCAATCCATGCCTCTGTCCCTCCACTCCAGGTAATTCCACCCCTCAATACTACTTTTATTGCTCCTCTCCCTTTGCAGGTCTCCACTACGGTATTGCCTAGCAACCCTCAATATGGGCTTCCACCTAACTATGTGCCCTTTTATGAGCAAGGGTTGCTGCCCCCACATAGCTCACGTTGGGGGAATCAAGATTTTTCTGGACCCTACTCGAATGATGATGAAACGACTGATGAGGACGTTAATCCTAAAAGGAGGCGACCTAGAAAGGAACCCCTTCAAGGGAGGAGTACCCAGCCCCGAGGGCCTCAAAACAATGACTCCACAAACCTACAAGAGATGATACGAGCTCATGAGGCTGAAGCTCAACGACTAAGGAAAGACCTGGAAAGGGAGCTAGCAAGGCAACAACGCCCGAGAGCTGAGGGGACTGGAGGATCAACAAGGAATGCATATGTGATAGATCTAGATGAGCCCCTGACAAGGAGGCAAACAAAGACAAGTCATGTTAGGGCTGACCCCCAAGACTTACTGCCACTTGGAGATCCTGATGATCCCACACCCCCCTTCACAGAAAATATTATGAAGGAGAAGATATCAAGGAAGTTTAAGATGCCTACAATCAAGGCCTATGATGGAACGGGAGATCCCTCAAATCATGTTCTCACATTCTCTAATGCACTGCTGCTGCAACCTGTCAATGACGCCATCAAGTGTAGGGCGTTCCCTCAAACCCTGAGTGGTATGGCTCAAAGGTGGTTTAGTCGTCTACCCCCTAACTCTGTTGGGTCATTCAAAGATCTAAGCAGGGCCTTTGTTGGTCAGTTTATCAGCAGCAAGACTCATGAGAAGAGCTCAGCTTCACTAATGAATATGTATCAGGGAAAGAATGAATCCCTGAGGGACTATATGAACAGATTCACGAAGGAGGCCTTGAAGGTCCCTGATCTATACCAGAATGTAGCTATGATAGCCCTACAACAAGGAACCTCAGATGAGAACTTCAGGAGGTCTTTAGCCAAGAGGGCACCAGAAAGTATGAATGAGCTCCAAGAGAGAGCTGGAAAATATATCAAGGCTGAGGAAAGCTTGAAGAAGACTACCAACTCGTTCAGAAACGAGTGGGGTAGCAAAAAGCGTAAGCAAGATCAGTATGATGTCGAGGATGAGTATGATGTTGAGGATAAGTCTCCTAGAACCAACAAAGACTCTGACTATACCTCGAGAACGGTTGGCCAAGGGCCTAGGTTCACTGAGTATGCAAGGCTAAACTCACCAAGAAGTGAGATCCTGTTGGACATTGAGAAAGATAGAGAACTTCAATGGCCGAAGCCACTAAGGACTGATCCTAAGAAGAGGAATCCGAATTTGTATTGCAAGTTTCACAAGGATGTTGGACATGACACAGATAATTGTAGACAGTTGAAAGATGAGATTGAATTCTTGATCAGAAGGGGAAAACTCAGAAAGTTTATCAAAGAAGATGATAGAAACAACAATGATAATCGACACTATAATGCACAACGAAGGGATTATGAAGACCGTGATAAGAAGATACAGCCTCGAGGCCCAGTAATAAACGTGATCTCTGGAGGTCCAACAGCGGCCGGGACTTCAAGTAACTCGAGAAAGGCTTATGCCCGGCAAGTTCTACAACTTACGGGGGAAGCACCAAAGAGTGCAAGGAGCGAAGTATCAATTTCTTTTGATGATTCTGATTTGAAAGGGGTGAACTTCCCCCATGATGACCCATTGGTCATAATACCTGTGATAGGCAACTCTTTGGTGAAACGAATCCTGGTGGATAGTGGAGCTTCAGTAGACATCCTGTTTCATGATGCCTATCTCAAAATGGGGTACACCGACTCTCAACTGACTCCCTCTAACATGCCTATATATGGGTTCAACGGAGTCGAGTCTAAGGTAGAGGGAACAGTTCGATTGCCTGTGACTATAGGGCAGGAGCCCCATGAGTCCACTCAAATGTTGAACTTCCTCGTGATCAAGGCTGTGTCCTCTTACAATGGGATCCTCGGACGAACTGGGATACATGCGTTCAAGGCTGTTGCCTCAACTTACCACCTCAAACTTAAATTTCCAACTAGGAATGGAGTTGGTGAGGAGAAAGGAGACCAGAAAATGGCAAGGAGATGTTATATAGCCTCGTTAAGGCCCAACAGAGTCAGGGGGCAAGTACTCCCAATCGAAGGCGCGGATACGTGGAGGTAGTAGACAACTCCTTCAGGAGTTATATTTAGAAGGATTATTAAATAGAAATAAGGTTCTATGGAACCACTAGGAACCAAGAAGTTGTTACCCCAAGTGGGAAGTAGCTTATTATGTAAGGGTAGAACCCTCTTTGACTTGAAGATATACTTCAAGATATTTTAATGAAAGTTTATTTAGTATCCTTGAACTCTCTTGTTATGTTACTATTAAACACGAAAACAACTTTGTACCAATGCACATAACGTAAAAATGCAAAAGAGAATGCATGAACGTAATAAAAGTGCCAAGTACTGAAGGGGTTCAAGGTATGAGAATAAAAGATAAAAAAGCCATGCATGGCCAACACGGGTAGTAAACGGAAAAGCTATGTCTATACTCTTAGGCGCACGACATGGAAGCACAATTCGACCCCAATCTCATTCAACCCAGGTGAGAAAATAGGCCTTTGTTCGACCTCATTCTAGGTCTGTGGAAGGCCAAACCCTGTAGGGCTCATCGACCTCATTCCAAGTCAAAAATTATAGAGCCATGAGGCCCCAAGACATTTCGACCTCAAAGGATTTTGAGGCCTAATTCGACTTCAAACAAGGTCGAAAACAATCTTAGTAAGACATTTCGACCTGGGAGGAAAAATGAATGTTAGTTCGACCTCATTCCAAGTCGATGGGAGGTCAAACCCTGTAGGGCTCATCGACCCCAATCCCATTTCGACCTAGGTGAGTAATTAGGCCTTTGTTCGACCTCATTCCAAGTCTATGGGAGGCCAAACCCTGTAGGGCTCATCGACCTCATTCCAAGTCGAAAATTATAGAGCCATGAGGCCCCAAGACATTTCTACCTCAAAGGATTTTGAGGCCTAATTCGACTTTAAACGAGGTCGAAAATAATCTTAGTAAGACATTTCGACCTGGGAGGAAAAATGAGTGTTAGTTCGACCTCATTTCAAGTCGATGAGAGGTCAAACCCTGTAGGGCTCATCGACCTCGGTCCAGGTCTATGGGAGGTCAAACCTTGAAGGACACATCGACCTCAATCCAGCCCCTTGGAAGTCTAATTCGACTTTGTTCCTACTCGAAGAGTTCAAAGCCTTGAGGCCCTCAATAACTTCGACCTCAAAGAGTTTTGAGGTCTAATTCGACTTCAATCCAAGTCTATTTGACCTATAGCTCAAACGAGGTTTGAAACCCCTCGAGTCAGTCAGACGAGGTTTGAAACCCTTCAAGTCTGTCAAGTGAAGTTTGAGACCCTTCAAGTCACTCAAACGAGGCCTGAGGCCCCTCAGGCTAATCAAATTCGACCTGGACTTGAAATTGAGGTTTATTAGACCTCAATCCAAGTCTATTTGACCTACAGCTCAAACGAGGTTTGAAACCCCTCAAGTCAGTCAGACGAGGTTTGAAACCCTTCAAGTCTGTCAAGTGAGGTTTGAGACCCTTCAAGTCACTCAAATGAGACATAAGATCCCTCAATCCAGGTCTACAAGAATATAAAAATATAAATTATTATTATTTAATAATAATAATAATATCCGGGTTGGACTTTATCTGAATAAAATTTATCCGAGTGGGATACCCATTTTATCCGAGTGGGACACCCTGAATCAAGAAAATATTTATCCAAAAATTAATTGGGTATAAATATAAATTATTATTATTTAATAATAATAATAATAATATCCGGGTTGGACTTTATTTGAATAAAATTTATCCGAGTGGGACACCTCATTTTATCCGAGTGGGACACCTCCAAATTTGAAATCAAATTATTTCAAAATAAATATTATTATTTATTAATGATATTTGGAAAAAAAGAAAGTGCAAAAAAAAAAAAAAAAAAAAAAATTATTGATCGACCTCGAATGAGGCCGAAAGACGACCTCAAGTCTGCTTTCGACCTGCCCACAATTTCGACTCTAATTCGACTTCGACTGAAGTCGATTTGACCTGTCAAATTACCTAAAGGTCACCCAAGTTTCGCACAACTTACGAAATGCCCCCTGAAGTTTATAAAATTACGAATTCTCCCCTGAAGTTTGAAAGTTGACGATTACTCCCCTGAAGTTTGAAAACTGACAATTATCCCCCTGAAGTTTAGAAATTTACGAATTCTCCCCTGAAGTTTGAAAGTTGACGATTACTCCCTTAAAGTTTGTAAATTAACAAATCAAGCCCTGCAAAAATTACAAGTTGATCCCTGATGGGAAAATTACATAAAAAATTCCTAAATTATTAGGAATAATTAAAAAAATACCCGTGGGTACATAAAAATTCCTAAATTATTAGGAATAATTAAGAAAAATACCCGTGGGTACATAAAAAATTCCTAAATTATTAGGAATAATTAAGAAAAATACCCGTTGGTACATAAAAATTCCTAAATTATTAGGAATAATTAAGAAAAATACCCGTGGGTACATAAAAATTCCTAAATTATTAGGAATAATTCAGAAAAATACCCGTTGGTACATAAAAATTCCTAAATTATTAGGAATAATTCAGAAAAATACCCGTGGGTACATAAAAAATTCCTAAATTATTAGGAATAATTGAGAAAAATACCCGTGGGTACATAAAAATTCCTAAATTATTAGGAATAATTAAGAAAAATACCCGTGGGTACATAAAAAATTCCTAAATTATTAGGAATAATTAAGAAAAATACCCGTGGGTACATAAAAAATTCCTAAATTATTAGGAATAATTAAGAAAAATACTTGTGGGTACATAAAAAATTCCTAAATTATTAGGAATAATTAAAAAAAATACCCGTGGGTACATAAAAATTCCTAAATTATTAGGAATAATTAAGAAAAATACCCGTGGGTACATAAAGATTCCTAAATTATTAGGAATAATTGAGAAAAATACCCGTGGGTACATAAAAAATTCCTAAATTATTAGGAATAATTAAGAAAAATACCCGTGGGTACATAAAAAATTCCTAAATTATTAGGAATAATTGAGAAAAATACCCGTGGGTACATAAAAAATTCCTAAATTATTAGGAATAATTAAGAAAAATACCCGTGGGTACATAAAAAATTCCTAAATTATTAGGAATAATTGAGAAAAATACCCGTGGGTACATAAAAATTCCTAAATTATTAGGAATAATTAAGAAAAATACCCGTGGGTACATAAAAATTCCTAAATTATTAGGAATAATTAAGAAAAATACCCGTGGGTACATAAAAATTCCTAAATTATTAGGAATAATTGAGAAAAATACCCGTGGGTACATAAAAAATTCCTAAATTATTAGGAATAATTAAGAAAAATACCCGTGGGTACCTAAAAATTTCTAAAATTATTAGGAATATTACGAAAAATACTTGTGAGCACCATATGATCCCTAAAATATTTGGGAAAATACAGAAACACCTGTGGGTGATACAAAATCATGAACATTGATTAGAAATAGAAGATAATCATGAAATTCGACCTCAATTAAGGTCAAAGTGAAGCCAAAGCCTTGAGGCCAATTGACCTCAATTGTTAATCGACATGGATGTACATTTTAAGTATAGTACGACCTCAATCGAGGTCGAAACGAAGATAAAGCCATGAGGCCCTCAGAGATTTCAGCCTCAAAGAATTTTGAGGTCTAATTCGACTTCATTCTTAGTCGAAAATTACAAAGCCTTGAGGCCCCCAAGTATTTCGACCTCAAGGATATTTGAGGCCTAATTCGACCTCAATCGAAGTCGAAATCGACCTCGGTACAATGTTTCGACTTCAAGGATTTTTGAGGCCCTAATCGACTTCAATCGAAGTCGAAATCGACCTCATTCAAAGATTTTGACTTCAAGGCATTTTGGAGCCTAAATCGACCTCAATCGAGGACGAATCCACTCCAAATGGGTGTTTCGACCTCAAGGTTTTGGAGGCCTAATTCGACCTCAATCGAGGTCGAAATCGACTTCAATCACGAAGTTCGACTTCAAGAGATGTTGAAGTCTAAATCGACCCCAATCGAGGTCGAAATCGACCTCAGATACAGGTTTCGACCTCGAAGGTCTTTAAGACCTTATTCGACCTGAACTGAGATCGAAATCGACCTCAGGGCATCAATTCGACCTCGAGGGTTTTTGAGGTCGATTTTCGACCTCAATCCTAGTCGATTTGGGGCAGAAATGCGATAATCTTATTTGGCAAATTAGCTACGAATAAAAGTCCGTTGGGGACCGATTTATTAATTCTCTAAAAGAATTAATAATAGAAGGCCTGAGCCCAAAAAATTGGGATAAAAATGACTGAAACGAGTCAAAAGCCCGATAAAGGCACTAAAACCCTTTGTAAAACTTTTACGATAACTCACGAAGTTTTCCCAAAAGTTGGGGGGCAAATGATATGGGCAAAAATAACCCTGAGGAAATAATAAATATAGCATTTATTATTTCATTAATTAGACCTGTTATGGTCCAAAGGCTTGGGCCCTCAAAACGAACTAGGGAAATAAATCCAAGGATCAACTGGATTTGTAAGTCCAGCCCACGAAGCTCTGTTGGAACCATAAGCCCATTAAGCCTTTGTTATTAATTAATTTCGTAATTAATTAATAAAGGCTCAGTAAAGGCCCAAGAAGCCTGATTGAAAGCTTTAATCCTAGAAGGATCTAGAAACCCTATTTATTAATTAATTTCGTAGTTAATTAATAAAGCCTCAATTAAAGGCTTGAAGAGTCCTACGAGACCCATCATCTGTGGAAGGCTCTAGAAGCCCAATCTCGAAGATAAACCTCACCTACTAGAGTCCAACAAGGACTCTCATTCCTATAAGGTTTCAACAACCTTACATCACTAGGAGACTTGACCCCCAAGTCTCCTAATTCTAATCTAAGGCCTTCAAGCGCCTATATAAAGGGCCTAACCCCTCAACATTAGAACTACGTTTTGGCTTGATTCTCTAAACATTACAGAGATACGTAGGCAGTTAACGAGGACCCGAGTTAGTCACGAAACGTTAGTGCAGCCATTAAAGCTCGAAGCTCCCCCAAACCCTAGCATTAATTACGTATTAAAAACACCTCGTTTTTGATCCGTAACAAATATTATTTTAATATTCATAAAATTTAATTAATAAATTCTGATATTAAATAAATTAAAGAGATTGAATAATGAGGAAATTAAAGCATGGTAGTATATTGATTAAAAATGTGTTTAAAATTGAATAAAAGACAAACACATGTATTTTGAATTTGAGTGAGATATAAAAAGATCATACTGAAGACGGGTAAAATATTTGTCCTTCCTTGCGGGTTTAATAATATAGTATAGATTCCCGTTTATTATATCTAATGAGTAATTTATAAATTATTATTTTTTAAAATTTATAAATTATTTCCGGACAAAATAAACAGAACCATTATAACGCAATACTAATAATTGAAGCTATCCCGTAAATGAAGCACTTAATTATTGCATGATATGTGCCCAAATTAATGTTACCGAATAAAATATGCTATAGTTTTACTCTCCATTTCAAAAAATTTATTTTTTGACTTTTTGATAGAATGTTTTGATTGTGTAGTTAAAAATGTTATTTAAATTATTTTTTTGTAAATTACAATATTAAATAAATATTTTTATTTACAAAAAAAAATTTTAAAAATAATATTTCTAATTATGCGATCAAAATACCTTAAAGTATAGCCAAAAAAATCGGGAAACAGGTATTTTGAAACGGGGAAGGGAGTAACAAAATTGCAAAATAAGTAGTGATCAGATAAGAAGGAAAGTAGATAGGTACATAGCCGCCTGTACGTATATAATAAGCCAGCAGTGGCCTTGTCATCAAAAACCAAACAAATAAATGACTAAAGTATTCAAAAGAGATAAACTACTCTAGTTGTTAGTTGTACCACTAGTTATAGGCTTATACAGTTATACTACTAGTTGAATACTCCTTACAACTTCATTGGTTTTCGCAACACCCAGCCCACAGTTCCACAACCTTATCTATATCTCTCTCCCAATCTCTCTCTCTCAATCTCTCCCAATCTCTCCCCCCTCAATTATTATTGTACACTCACCAAGTTTACTGTATCTCCATATACATCCATCTATACATACAAACCCCCCAACCCTTTACTCCCTCTCGATAACAAGAACACCAATATCTATTTTCTTGATAATTAATGGACTGCTGCATCTCATACACCAACCCATCATTCTCCAAATCTATCAAGATTCTTCCCTTGACTCCAATCTCCCCTGTTGTTAATCGGACCAGGTTCATTGTTGTTGCCAGTAACAACAGTCCCTGTGATTTCAGTGGCTTGAATACACCACTAGAACTCAAGTCCCCATCTGGTAAGTTGTTGTCAAGAGTGTTGCAGAATGACCGCAACAACTTTCACCATGCAGTGGCTTCACAGTTGGACCACTTGGTTACTTATCGTGATGAGGCTCTTGCAAGGTTCACTTTGAGTCTTGGATCTTCTCATGCATCTCTCTACAGGTTTATCACTCACCAATCACTATGCATATATCATAATCATATCTACACTTTTTATTCTTGTTTTCTTGCCTTATTTTATTGCTGATTCTGTAAGTATGTATGTTTTTTTAACTTTGTCTAATATCTGTTCTTTTCCCAATTGTCATTAAACTTTTATATATATGTTTGTGTGTGTGTTGCTTGATTGGTGCCTGATGTAGGAGGTGCCCATAGAAACAGAGCTGTTCCTTTTCATTTGGAGTGGGTTTTTTTTGTTTACTTTGTTTGTTCCTATGGGTTCTGAAAATATTAGAAAACATAAGAGAATCTAGGAATTGTGATTTTAATGTTCTCTTACAATCTTTGAGAAGGATAAGTAGTTGACTTTGTGGGATTGAGCTAAATTATCGTGGATATTGTAAAGCTTGGATCTTTTTATTTTGAGGGTTAACGAGCTTAAGAGAAAAATCACACCTCACGCTTTTCATGTTTATAGGTTAATTACTTTGTATCCCTTTCACTCCATGGTTTGTTAACTGCTTACTATGGTCCAACCAGATTTTAAGGTTACATAGGTCACTCAACTACTCAAGTCTTAACTTAACTATCGTAGGACTTGTAAGTTTCTGACTTACAGGTCAGTTATAATTTTGAATTGCTTTTTGCCTTGTTATAGTAACCTATTTTTCTCCAAGACACTGAAGTGATTTGCCTGCAATTGGTGTTCTAGAAGTCCGCCAAGAGAATGAAAATTATAATAGTAAATATTGAGAACAGATGGGCAAGTAATAGTTTTATTTAATCAAATTAAATTCTTGCTTGAAAATAGTGATATACAGATAATTATCTGCCTTGCGGTTACCTCTTCTTTCCATTACGTTGTACCTCGTGCAGATATCCTAAGACTGTGTAGTTAAGGTGTTGAACAGAGCTTTGTTTGATTTGTTAATGAACAAGAATATATCTATTCTAAGAGCTGAGTTTGTGTCTAACAGGAAAACTTTTCCCTGCCTATGCTGCAATAAATATTAATCCTTATAGTATAACTAATTAACAGGTACATGATAACGGTAACGCCTGAGGCTTTAGAGCTCCCTGAAGTATCCTAATGGATATAATTTATTAGACCAGAGAGAACAATTGTCTCTTCCCCTCCAGCTTGTATATTATTCCCTGGAAATTTGTGATTGTAAAGTGTATATGCTCATGTGCATATTCTTGCACTATTGGGCCTTTGTAGGTACAGATATTGGTGACAAATTATATAAGCTATGATGTTAATGTGGATGCTCTTTCTGGTACGGATACAGATATCAGATGGGCATGTAGTTGCACGAGTGGCAACTTTTTGACAAAATATTATAATCATGGACAAAGTGGTGGTGATAGGTAAATGAACATGGTAGGAATTGACTATCTCATGCTTGGAATTGTTCGACCTGTGGAAACTTTTTTGTTGAAACAAGTCTATGTTTCCTATGGCTTCACTAATTTAAACATGCTTCTAAATACCAGGAGAATAGCTGAACTGAAAGAGCACGAGTCCCAAACGGCAGTTGAAGATGTTATGTATATGTTAATTTCTTATAAGTTTTCTGAGATCCAAGTTCATTTGATTCCGAGGCTTTCGCAATGCATGTATAACGGCAGACTTGAAATATATCCCTCAAAGGACTGGGAGCTAGAGTCTATTCACAGCCTGGAGGTTTTGGAGATGATAAAGGAACACCTGGGCGCTGTTATTGGCTGGAGAGCAGACTCCAACGTATCAAACAATTGGGCTACAACAAACATATCAAAGCTCCGTCTCTGCCGAATATATACTGCATCGATCTTGTACGGCTACTTTCTGAAGTCTGCTTCCATGAGGCATCGCCTTGAACAAAGCCTGGCTGATGTCAACTATGACCTTCGAGCCACTACTGCCACCCGTCTTTCCCTATCAGATTTTTGGTCGTACGGTTTAAATATTGCCTTTGGTCGAATTCAGAACAAACATGTAACAACCGTGGATGAAACTTCATGTAGCCAGGTAGAGAGGCATGAGAAGAAATTGAGGTCTTATGTGATGGGTTTTGATCCTGAAGTATTACAGATGTGTGCCAAACCAAAATCAAAGGAGGCTATGAATCTTATTGAAAAGCATAGCTGTGCACTCTTTGGGGATGAGAAGTTGGATGAGGTTATATCCACATCTCTGGCAAGCCAGAAAAGATTTGTTCTGGAGGCTGTAGCTTTCGGTTCATTCCTCTGGGACAGCGAAGAATATGTAGATAGTGCATATAAGCTTAAACAGAACTAATTGGAGAAATGAAGTTCATAGCTGGTTGAGCATCTGTATATATTCTCTGCTTTCGACTACGAAAGCTGTTTTTGTTTGATGCTATGAAGATAGAAGCATACAGTAATAAGTTTCAACTCTTTTTACTCTAAATGTAAGAAACGCCTGGATGGTAAATATATGATGCTTTGTGAAAGCATATATTCAGAAAACTTGTTACATAGAAGTGTTGATGTACTAGTCCATCAAAATAAACATTTGATATGATTTGCTAGTACAGTATATTAACCTTTAGTTATAAACAATCATAACCTATCAAGTTCTATCTAATATCTTATCTTGATCAACCGAAAGCTATATGGGTTACTTACAATAGTTGCAACTTTTAAAATGTGATGCTTTATTAATTTAATCAACATATGGATTATAGTATTTGGTATTATTTGCAGTGCCAACTTTGTGTAATTCACCTGCCTCCACTAAAATTATTTAATCAACTGTCACATATTATTGCCAAAAGAAAGAATCACTACTTATAGGAACCTTCTTTATTTTATTCTAGAAGCATGATTTAGCCCACATTATTGTTCTAGATGTCCGAGTACGCGTGTGAAATGTGGATGTAGTTGTTAACTATTCTACAGTGTCTGTGTCACCCATGCTGCATTTTTTTTAACTTTAAACGCGGTGTATATGTATTTGCTGATGTGCAAGTGTAATAATAGCAGGTATGCATTGTCTATATATTCCCCACTAGTCTTCTATCCAATTTTCCATCCACTCCCACTGAAAGCTTTGTTTTTACTCATACCATCTTCTTGTTTCTTCATACTCTTCCCTGTTCTTCATTCTCTTTATATATATTTACATACATAACTTTGTCTGTAGAACTTTAGTTATGAAAGCTGTTCAGTACTTTAAGTATGGACATGATGATTTGAAGGTATTGCTTTTTCTTTATCTTTTTATGTTTCTATCTTGTTAGATCTTTAATTGGTTCATTTAAGTTTTAATCTTGTAGATTAGTGTTACTGCTAGTCTAATGCTAGTGCTTATTATTAAGTTCCAATCTCATACATATATCAAGAAAAGGGTGGATCTTTAAGTGTGATTTCAATATATATGGCAGTAATGTTTATAAATATGACATATGTGTTCCAAAACAATAAATTGAGCGGATGCCGTAGTAGAATTGTTAGAGACTCAAGTGGATCATGTTCATTATTAATTGCATATACCTTCATCACTTGTAGATAGAAGTAAAAAAGATTCTGATGACTTCTACTAATAGCATGAGGTGTTTTTCGGAGAGTTGCTCATGTTTCTAGAAGAGATTTGTCGTGCCCCTTGGTGAGATCGTGGTCTGCTCGTACGAGTGAGAGGGTGAGGGGGAGTTTCTAACTTATAAGATCCATATTGGGGCTTCTATATGACTCTAAGATTCTAGGAGAATTGGTCATCTAACAAGTGAAAATTTGAAGATTAGAAACCATTAGACATACTACTATATGTTAAGTTTTGATATAGCTTAAAATAATAGTTTCTTGTGGCTTATGCAGCATGTTGAAGTTCCAATTCCAACTTTTAAGAAAGATGAGATATTGATAAAAGTGGAAGCAGTTGGTATCAATCCTATTGATTTTAAGATCCAGCACGGCTTCCTGCGCCCTATTGCTCCCAAGAAATTCCCTCATATTCCTGGTAACTAGTAGTATATATGCTGCTGCTAATATTCTTGCCTATTGTCCATTAATTTCAAGCACATGTCTAAATTTTTGTAATGCTAAGAATTTTTTTTGCTATCATGCCAGGTTCTGATATCGCAGGTGAAGTTGTGGATGTTGGACCTGCAGTTACAAAATTCAAGAAAGGCGACAAAGTTGTAGCCATGCTTGGCACCACGGTATATAACATTTTCCCTTTTTTGGTTCTAACAAGTACTAAATCATCAGTAACATTTATTGAGGAATTGATTAAGCTAGAAACATTTGAGTTTGTACTATTAAGTATGCTCATTAGTTTTTGTTCATTATGAATTGTAACAGACTGGAGGTGGATTAGCTGAGTATGCAGTGGCAAAGCAAGAAGTGACAGTTTTAAGGCCACTTGAACTATCAGCTGGTGAATGTGCTTGTTTAGGCACTCCAGGACTTACAGCTTACCAATGCCTCATCACAGCTGGAGTAATTCTGAAAAAAGATGCCCCGCCTATGAACATTTTAATCACTGCAGCTTCGGGTGGTGTTGGTCATTATGCCGTTCAGCTTGCAAAGCTTGGAAACACTCATGTCACCGTCACTTGTGGCGCTCGCAACATTGACTTCGTCAAAAGCCTAGGAGCTGACGTGGTCCTTGACTACAGAACTCCTGACGGCAAGGCCTTGGTTGGGCCATCAGCACGAAGATATGATGCTGTGGTGCATTGCACATCAGGCATCAGCTGGTCGACGTTTGAAAATGTGTTGACATCTAACGGGATAGTAGTAGATATAACTCCTAGCCCAAAGTCCATAACCACTTCTGTTGTGAAGAAACTTTCATGTTCTAAGAAAACATTGCATCCTTTGTTTGTGTCGCATAAAGCTGAGGACTTGGAGTATCTTATTAACTTGATGTTAGAAGGGAAGCTTAAGACAGTGGTGGATTCCAAGTATGATTTTAGCAACACTCAGGAGGCTTGGGCTAAGAGCATGGAGGGACATGCTGTTGGAAAAATCATCGTGGAAATGTGAAATGACTTTGAGTTCTAGGCACTTTAAAATTATGTCATTTGTTACGGCTTTGTTGTAATTTAACTTGGAGTTGATTTTAAGATAATTTAAACACTTGAGCTTATTATCTGACCATAACAGTTAGTATCTGTGATCTAGTTTCTTCAATTTTTTTCGTTTTTAGAATGGGAATATCAATTCATTAGTTGTTAAATTACTAATATGGGTTTCTTTCTTGAAAGTTGAAATTGAAACTAATATATATCATCAATTCATCACAAAATATGAAATGGATATATATGAAGAGGGAAATGTTAGAGTTTGCAAATAAATTTCGACATAATCAATTAGCAACAGAATAAAATAATAAAATCATCGATATATCAATCAATCAATCAATATATATAAAGGAGAAGACGGAGACGGTTAGGTAGCGCTCCCAAATCGTCTCAATGTATTTTTCTAATTTTCACGACTTTTTGAATTAATAAATATTAAAATTTTTAAAAAATCTAAGTTAATTTATATTTTCCTAAACTTTCTCGTTAAGTCAAGTTATCATCTTAATATTCTCTTAAAGTTTCCGAGACGATTAGGTGACCCTCCCAAATCGTCTTGATGTATTTTTCTAATTTTCACGATTTTTTGAATTAATAAATATTAAAATTTTTAAAAAAAATCTAAGTTAATTTAAGTTATCATCTTAATATTCTCTTAAAATTTCCCTGCAAACTAAATTATCATCTTAATATTCATCTAAACTTTCTTTTCAAATCAAAATTACCATTTTAATATTCTCCTACATTTTCTATTTTAAAATTCTCTTAAAATTCTCATATAATATTCTTCTAAATTTTCTTTTCAAATCAAAAGTACCATTTTAATATTCTCTTACATTTTCTATTTTAATATTCTCTTAAAATTTTCATCAAATTAAATTATCATCTTATTTTCTTAAAAATCAAATTATCATACTATTATTCTCTTAAAACATAATTTATAAATTAAAAATACTAACAAGAGAGTACAAATTAAATTAATTTTAAATTTTATAGAATCAAAAAATAGATTACTAGATAATATAATTTGTTTAGTGGATTCGAACAAGCCTATTATTTGTAAAATTTAAGAACAATGAGAGACGATTTAATGGAGAGAAACAAATAAGCCGTAGCGAATTGCATATAATTTATTTAGTAGATTTATTCTGAAAAACGTGTTATTTGTAATATTTGAGAACAACGAGAGCCGGGTAAATGGAGAGAAACAAGTTCAACGAGAGACGGTTCAATGGCAGCCGTGAAACGCGTCTAATTTATTTATTGGATTCATTCTGCGTGTTATTTGTGAGAGACGATTCAACGGAGAAAAACAAGTTCAATGACAGACGTTTTAGTGGTCACCGCAAAACGCGTATTATTTATTTAGTGAATTCAGTATAATAAATACATTATTTGTAAAATTTGAGAGCAACAAAAGATGGGTTAATGAAAGAGAAACAAATTTAACGAGACACGGTTCAATTGTCGCTCCGAAACGCGGTTAGTAAACTGGGATAGCATAATCAAAATGCACATGTGCTCTATCTTCGTAAAAATAATCTTAAGATTTATATTAACAAATTCATATTAAAATAAGAGAATTACTACGTGATAAACGGTTGTCAGTAATTATTTATTTATACTTTTTATAACAGATTAATAAAAACTTTTAAAATATTTCCTCAAAATGTTGATAAAATGAGATAAACACTCATTCACATGAAAATCTTAATTTTCTTTTGTTATAAAAAAATAGCAATAAAGAGTTACATCAATTATTTGTGAGGACCACCGAAACCCATATCATAATACTAATAAAATTTTAATCTTCAAATTTCATCAATGAAGTCTTTATTCTTTGATAATAGTCAAAGTCAAATTCATGAAAATTGAAATAGTCCATGTTTGACTAACCTTCAAATTTTATTATGTGAGATACATCACAAATTCATACTAAGAATAATACTACACATGTAAAGAATCTTAAACCTAATTACTCTATAAACGAATTTGATTGTAGGTTGAAAATCTTGGGTTACATCTTTAATATATGTGGTTTGAGAATTAATAAGTTTGCATTTGAAATAAGAGTAATTTTTTTATCTAGTATATTAATTTTGACTCGACAAATTAAATTCAGTTAATAAAAAAATTAATTTGATTACGCATAGTTACCGACCTTGACTCGCAATGTAGCATCCGCGAAAGAGTAATAGATGGAGGGCTTCTAGAAGGTCCACTGGCGAACTTACTAGTAGAAATTTGTAGCGAGTAATAATAAATTTAAATTTAAATCTGTCTAAATAGTTTGAATTTGAATTTAAATTTGACTTCGATTCAACCGTAATTCTTAAATTTAGCTTGATAATAATTTAATATATTCGAGTTCAATTTGGAAATTTGAATTAACTTTATTAAATATTAACAAAATTCTGAATTATATAATGCATAATAATAAAATAAATATAAGATTGATCATCTGAATCAAGTAATTTGAAGTTCAAATTTAGCTGGTTAGCGTATTCGAATATAGTTGACTCGAACACGGCTCAATTATTATCAACTCGAATTTAAATATTTTATGAAGTAAATTTGAATAATTCACGAATGATTTGACTTCTTTATCTGTTATAAATATTTTTCAATTTAAATTATTACCAATCAAATTTATATAATAATTTTTATTTTAAAATTTAAAATTGAACTAGACCAATAAAATTCTCAAACAAAATCTATTCAAGCAAGTATCATATTTTTGTCACATAAATTAAATATTTATCTTTAATTCCAAATCACAATTTGAACTTTAAATTATTTTGTTATTTATAAAATATTTATATATTTAGTATGCATAATATGAATAAATCCAACAAAATAATAAAATAAAATTTTAGGTAATTCAAAATTAGATAAATTTACACATTCATAGATATAGTTAATACTTTTATAAATATTTTGCTCATATAATTAAATCTCAATTATATTTATATACTAATCATTAATTATATCAATATATATTTTTGAAACATAATTATATATATTTTTAAAATGGTTCAATCAAATCATATATTAAATATAAAAATATTAAATATAGTGCAACAGTTTAAAGTCAAACTTAATTTAATAACGAATGCCGAATCATGGATGAGGTACGCTCCTTTATTAGTCTAATCAAAATACTCGCAATCAATTCTGTAACTACAGTGTTAAAATAGTAATTTTGTTTATTATTTATACATTATTCTTAAAAAATTTGAATAGAAAGAAATATAAAGTGAAAGTGTAAGCATATTTGTCCAAAGTAAGTTAAACCTCGATTAAGTAATAATTGATAAAATAATATTTTTTTCCCAGTCCCAACATATAACGCCCCCAAATCCGGGGTCCTAGATTTGGTCGTCACGTTAAAATCCTAAATATAAAATCATATGTTTAATAATATTTAAACCACCTGTAGTCATTCAATATTTGAAATCTACAGCTACGACCCCAATTATCAAGATCTTTTAGATTATAGTTTTAGAAGCAAAACTCCAAAAACCAAACATCAATCATTACAAACCTCAATAAATCATACCAAATCACGCTTGTGACCTCATTCATAAAGTTCAACAAATATTCATAGTCTGAGAACAATTTCCCAATATATCACAACTGATTTCAACAATTTCTTTACACAAATCTTATATTACTAGTATAATTTCGATAAGAAATATAGCAGCGGCTAGGACAGTTCTATACCAAGCTATATATATATATATATATATATATATATATATATATATATATATCAATATATAAATATATAAATAAAACTTACTCCAGATACAGACTTTCTGGATCGAAAACGTCTTCGCAAAGACATCTTACTTTCTTCTTCCGAGCTACGCGAATAAGTCTCGTCGGACTACTTTTTCTGAAAGACTAATATTTTATCATCCTGTCTGGAAAAGTGTACGATGAAAAGTAAGAGTGAGTCAAAGAAATGCTCAGCAAATATATGGACAATAGAAATAAAATCAGAATAAAAATCTGTATCGTGAACGGAATATAAAACAATTTATTATAAAACTGAACTGTAAATAAATCACAGTTGTAAACCAAACTGAAGTAATGCATTATGTCATAAAAATGAATCAACTACTCAAAATCAAAATATACTAGTCATACTGGCAATATGGATCGGATACACATAAATAAACACTATTACCTAATGATCAGGTTTCAAAAGCAATAGGACCCCTTTATAACTCATCGGTACATTTCTATACCCATAGATATAACAAGAATTTCAAAATATATGTACCAAAATAGGCAATTAATGTTAGTCTATATGAAGATGGATTGGTTACCATATCCTCCTCAAATGCTGAACTCTTATCTCTGAGCCTCTTACACTAAAATTTTCAATCCAGTAGAGCAGCCCCAAATAAAATACAGATATGCTTAGTTTTAAATACAGATCATATCCCCATTATTTACTACGATAACATCGGATATGATGTGTTTATTATAATCAACTTTCAATATCAAGAGTACTAAAATCAAGTAATTCTGTTGCACAATAATTTATTTAAGATTCACAAATAGTTCTGAACAATAACTATTTATCATGATATGAATCAATGGAAACAGAAAATAAAAGTGTTTAGGATGATCAAATAGAAAATATTTGTCTTTGGTCCTTAACAATTACGTACGGTCGAAGTAACACAACTATTTCCTTCTTCCGTCTCACGGTATCACCATTTAATAATTCTTCAATCTGACGCTCATGCGGTTGCTACGAGTCTGAACTATCGATATCGAGTTCGCGTGTCTACATCTATAATCAAACATAATACAATACTTTAATCTTTGAAATACATTGCTATATTCTACAAGCGGTTATAACCTAACTATACTTATATACTTATCTCAGACAGATTCTTACCAAAAAGAAAACCAGAAATGTCCCATACGAAAGTGGGTGTTTCCCATTATCAAAACACCTCTGACCTCACAGTCAAACCAAACAACCAAACAAACCCATAAATAAAATATAAATTCAACTATCAACTACTCCTCAAAACAATCAATTAACCCTCGAGATTTGAATATAAATAAACAATTAATTCTCGAGATTCAAATATAAATAAACAATTAATCCTCGAGACTCGATTATAAAACATCAATTAATCACCGAGACATGAATATAAATAAACAATTAATTCTCGAGACTCGAATATAAAACAAAAATTCTAATTCATACTTTAAAACTTATAACATCTACCCTTGATGACGTTATCAAATTAAATAATTAAACATAACATTAAATGTTTTCTCAAAAAAAAAAATTTAACCAAATAATAGTTGAAATATGAAATAAATATCCTATTACAACAAAAATTTTCACCCGAACAAAATACCGACTCGAGATACTAATCCGATCAGTAAAGTAATATAAAAATGAATCAAAAAAAATAAAACGGAAATCAACCCCACTGAACCGAAAATAATTACTAAGATAATAATAAAAATAAATATGAAAATGCATCCAACTAGAATAAAATATAAAAAATTTATTCATTCTCTTTTGAGAAAAAATTAATAAAATATTTAAATAATAATAATAATAAAATTTGAAAAATATCTGGATTATCACACAACATAATGGAGATTGTGTATTTTTATTTTCATTAAACTAATAAACTCAAAAAAAATCTTTATTCCCAAGGACATTATTTTAAAAAGATTTAACGGTAGGTAAATACCAGCGTGAAAATTATAGTTTTGAACTGTACCGTATCTAACAAAATTTTATCATATATATATATATATATATATATATATATATATAAGTTTATTACTCGTGTGAAGCACGAGATGAATGACTAATATTTAGGTAAATTTATTTTTTATATTAAATTTTATTAATATTTATTATATAATTTTATAACGTCGAGAATTTATGTTAATATGCGTGCTATATTGTCATATTTTATATAAATTTATTAACGATGTGAGTGATAATAATATAATTAAAAGAGTTATTTTGATAATAGTTAAAAATTATATATAATAAATATTTTTTTAATAAATATTTATATTATTTAATTTTATAAAAGTTAAATATGATGCATAGTA
This sequence comes from Oenanthe sinensis, assembly GCA_028671895.1. Classification (NCBI taxonomy): domain Eukaryota; kingdom Viridiplantae; phylum Streptophyta; class Magnoliopsida; order Apiales; family Apiaceae; genus Oenanthe; species Oenanthe sinensis. Next base: position 46,508,140 of record CM053806.1, on the reverse strand, counting down.
TTCTATTATAATTTGGACCTGTATAAAATAAAATTTTAGTTAATATATAAAAGTAGGACTACCGGAGGTTAGAGTTATATGTATGATATATATTTTTTTAAAATTAGATTTTATTAAAATTGAATAGTTAAGAACATTTCTTTGGTTTATCTAAAATTGGACGGTTAGTAGGGGTTAGAGTTGTATGTTATTATACAATGATATTTATATATTAATATTAATAAACTTTTATGATATATTAAATAAAAATTATATGATAAGTAAGATTCTTAAAATAGAAAATATATAATATAATTTAAATATAATATAATATTATCCGTGATAAAATTGAATAAATGGAAGACTACCGGGGTTAGAGTTGTATTTATGATATATATTCTTTTTAAAATTAGATTTTATTAAAATTGAATAATTAAGATCGTTTTTATAGTTCATCTAAAATTGGACGGTCAGGATTTTTTCTATGGTTCACCTTGGAGCAAAACTTTTAATCTTTCAGCAATAATAATATAATATAGATAGTATAGATATATAAAACTATTTTGATAGAAAACTTAGAGTACTCATCTCAATCATTGATTCATGTAATTAATAATGTTATTAATTCTATTACAAACTTGAAAGTATATTATGTCTAGCTAGCATACCAAAATTAGAAAGATACTAAAATTTAATTCATTAGACCATTATGGAAATAATTTTAAAAAAAATGAGATTTTGTGAAACTAATATAATCTTAAATATTAAGATATTTAAAATTTTGTAGAATATTCATATATTAAATAAAATAATATATTTTTATCAAATTAAAATATATGATAAATACTTAGTATAACATATAATATAATCTTTTTTTTGAAACTACATAATATAATCTTAAATTAAGATACCATTAAATATTGTACTAAGTATTTCTACTAAATTTCACCTCGCCAAATATCTTTTAATTTTGATGTAATATAGTTTATTTTATTTAATAATAATTTTAAGATTCTACTAAAGGATATATTTATTATTCTAATAATATTTAGATTATACTATGTTTTCTACTAAAATATTAATATTCCACTAAGTATTCAACTATACTTATATTAAGATTATACTACATTTTCTACTAAATATTAAGATTCTATATTCTCCAATTATACTAAAATATTATTGTAATATTATTAAGATTCTACTACATTTCATACTAAAATATTAAGTTTCCACTAAATATTCAACTCTACTTATAATAAGATTAAAATATATTTTCTAGTAAAATATTAAGATTTTACTTTCTCTAATTATACTAAAATATTAATCTAATATCAAGATTCTACTATGTTTTCTACTAAAATATTCAGATTCTACTACGTTTTCTACTAAAATATTAAAATTCCACCAAGTATTCTGGTAAGTATTCCCCTAAGTATTCTACTAAATAATAGAAGTCTTATATTAATAATAAAATTATATATAAACAATATTTAGTGCGGAAGTCAGTGAAATCTTAATATTTTTAATATATTGTAATAAAATTTTACTTTTTATAATTATTAAAATAATAATTATAAAATTGAATATGATCGAATAATTTATAAAATTTAAATGAAAATAATTAATGGAGTCTTAGTAAAGATATGAGAGAGATGATATGAGATGTGTACATGCTTGATTTAAAAAATTTATATATGTTAAGTGTATTAAAAAATGATCTGCATTTATCATTGTATATAAATAATTGATTCAGTCAATATTATTTACAAATCAATGACTGAAAGGCATATGACTAGGCCTATTTGTAATAATTAGATGGCAACTCAACTCAATCTAGAAACAGTGATAAATAATAAATATCAATCAGGAATCAAGACGAAGACAGTCAACTAGACAGTGATAAATAATAAATATCAAACATGAATCAAGACGAAGACAGTCAACTAGTCACAGAGAATCAAAAGAATCAGAAGTACTCAGTTGAACCTGCTACTTAACACTGAAGAAGTTCATTAATATGTTCAAGCGTCAGTGAAGAATAAATAGTAGTAGTTCATAAGAATTCAGAAGATTCAGAGTGCCTACTACGCAGAGATTCCAGAAAAAGAGGAAAGACAGTAAAACTAAGAAAGGACAGAAGGCCACAACTTAAAAAGTTAATAATTGAAGAATATTTATTAGTATGACACAAATGAACCAGACAGTACATTTGTGTGTCAACAATAATAATATTTATTCTTCAGTTAGCTCAAGTGATTTTATGTCTGAAGACGAAGCAAAGACAGGACGACTTTAAGGGTGTTAAAAATAGTATTTTAATTCTATTAACGATAGTTAATTTATTATTTAATTTATCTAATTAAATTAATTCAAGTTGAATTTAATTTAATTAATAAATTAACTAATTAAATTAAGTAGAATTAATTTATTACAAAAGAAAATGACTTAATATGACTTATAATATAAGTCATACCGAATTATGACTTATAATAATAAGTCATACCGAGTTTTGACTTAAAAAATAAGTCATACCGACTTATTGTTTGAATAAGTCATACCGAGTTCTTTAAGATAAGTCATACCGATTTTCTGATTATTAAATAAGTTATGCTGATTTATTTAATTAAAAGAAAATTCGAATATGACTTTAAAATAAATCATACCGAATTTTGAAAAGTCATACCGACATAAATAAGTCATGCCCAGCCTTTTCAAGAGTCATACAAGGATTATTTCTTGTCTTTCAAGAGTCATAATGAAAGAGTCATACAAGCTTTACAACCTCTATAAATATGAGGTATTGACTTTATATTTCAGGGTCGTTCAAACATTCAAATTCAGAAATTTGTATGCATTGTAATATTCACAGATTTCTGTGCTTAGTTTGGAATATAAATTGTTAAACCCAAACAAGTCATGTCAAAATCATTTTAGACAATTTATCAGATATAAACACTATTCAATATATTAATTCTGTAATACTTTTCAAGTTAAAATCAAATATTCTACTTGAACAGTATTTCACCTATTAATATTTCAGGATTAAAATTAACTTTATATTCTTAATTCGAATTCGCGAGTAATTTTAGATATTGTATTCAACCCCCCTTTCTACAATATCAGGGACCAACAATGACTGACAAAAGTACCTTAAGTTTTCTCCAAAATATGACTTTCTTTTGAGCATTCCCTGTATGTATATGTGTGTATATATATATATATATATATATATATATATATATAATGATTTGGAGAATTACATCCAAAATTGAATTGTATCAAAATATAAAAATTCTCAGGGGTTTTATTCATCCAAAAACGTTCACCATCTTACGCAAATCATCTAACCGAAAGACATGCGTAATGTTATTCGGACGCTTAAACGATAAAACATTATTATCTAAAAAGTAGAATACCCCTTATTTCCGTATACCTAAAAAACAAGAGAAATAAATAAAATACATAAATCTCAATAATATGATTAGCCACTTACTAAAAAAAAGATAAATTTATATGTTTGAAGTAACATATATATATATATATATATATATATATATATATATATATATAAACATTTATATAAGAAAGTACAAAATTTTAAATTAAAAATTCAATAAAAGAAGAAATAAATTACAAGACTTTTTGAAAACAAAACTAATATATATATTAAAGTGAGGAAAAAATTAAAATCCAACCAAAGAGGGGTCCCTTTGGTTTGACACGTCAAATATCACATTACTAGGTTAGTGAAAATTAATAAAAAAAATTTATTTTTTTTTAAATTTTTTATATAAAATAGACAAGTCATCAAAATGACACTTGATTGCCTCTTAAAAACCCAAAATATACGTCATCAAATAAGACCACCCATAAATCGTACAAAAATCACAAATATTCTTCGATTTAACTCAAACTCCTAAATTATTGTCTAATTAATAATCATAATCCGTTTAATAATTTCTATAATTAAAAACTACCTAAATTATTGCACACAACTAATAGGGCCATAAAAATTGGTTTTAAAATTCATTAATATATATTAAGTCAATTTTAAAACTATGCAACATTTCTGTATTCTCGTCGATCATTCATAACTTAAAAACACTATTATACCAAAATCAAACACCAACATATATCAATATTAGTGTGTGTCTGTCTATATATATATATATATAATTTTGTGTACTCGCATTTTACTCAAAACACTACATGCAATACTGTAATTCAAAATCGAGCACTTGAAATATTAATATTTATATTTCATTACACTTTGTTGCATTTCGTTAATTTGGATTAATTCCGTTAGGTATTTAGGGTTTATGTACTCACATTTTACTTAATATGCATTTTATGTACTCACATTTTATTCTATATACTGAACTATAATATTATAAGTGGTGTTATTTATTAAAGTACGAATATATAAAATGCATTTTACTCATTAAATTATTAACGTAGTTGATTCAAATTAGTGAAATGTAACAAAGGGTAATGAAATATAAAAATTGATAGTTTAAGTGCTCTATTTTAAATTAAAATATTGCAAGTGATGTATCGAGTAAAGTACTAGTACAAATACAACTTTAAATAATGTGTTAGTTTCACACACCCCATCGCAAACGTAGGCGACTATGTCAGCACATTGACATGACACGGAAATCAAGGACCCTCCATATTTAATTATTTATATGTATACAGGCGGCCGGGCGTTAAAGGTTAACGTGAAACATTAACATTTACACGGGAATAACAAGTCAACACAAAGAAGAGGCTCCCAGAAGGATCAATTTTCTGGTATATATAAATAAATACCAATATTATCTCTTTTATATAACATCTATCTTTAACACATACTACTAATAAGCTTGCTTGCTAGTCAACTTTTAATCAAACAAACAAATAAAAGCTCAGCTCAGATCTATTTTTCTCAGAAATGGCCACTTCTGCTGCTAAGCTCATGAAAGCTGTTTGGTATGATACCTATGGTGGTGGCTCTTCTGCTCTAAAGGTTGCTCCTTTTTCTTTATTTTTTACACCTTTTATTTTCATTTTCATATGTTTCTTGGATCTTCTTGATTTTTTACTCTACTGTTTAAATTAAGAAGAGGTTTTTTTTTATTTTTGGAATTTATGATGCTATTTTCATTCACCCCATAAGCCCAGATCAATTCAAGACTTGATCTTTTTGTTTATATAATTTGTGTAAGTAACTAAAGTTTAAGGATTTGATGTACTTGTCATACAATTTGTCTGTCTTTCATATGTGTTGGATCTAGTACTCCCTTTAATTATCACTCTTTCCATGTATTATCTGTATCTATGAGGCTACTAATCGAATTCTTGTGCTTAAAGGATGTAGTAGTATGAAAGTGATAGAGATGAAGTGATCTTCACTTTGAATGTTTTTCTTGTTGAATGATCTATGTTTTTATTTGTTAGTCAACTCTAGTATGTGTTTAATCCGATCCAGTTATGAGTATACCTTACAAGTAGGAACTCACAAGTATGATTAGAGCTAATTACTTGTGTATTATATCTGCTATATAATTAGATCAATCTTCTGTACTGAAGGCAACTGGTATCTGTTCGACTACCCTAGATTCATGCTCACTTTCAAAACTCCGTCTTTTACAAATGACCTTATGTACTAATTTGTTGAAATACTCCAAATAACTTATCTCCCTTTAGAGATGAAACTGTAATAGGATTATGATGCCTGTTTTGTCACGCTGGGTGTGTTTGGTTTAGTTTATTTATAATATTTGAAATACATTACATAGAAATCACTTTATTTTATGTGCTACTATCACAACCATTTAAAAATTTTATGAACTGTTGTATTATTCAGCATGCTGAAGCTCCAGTTCCTACTCCTCTGAAAGATGAGGTTCTAATCAAAGTGGAGGCTTCAACAGTGAACCCGATTGATTGCAAAATACAGGGAGGCATGTTACGTCCAATCCTACCCCGCAAATTTCCTTTCATTCCTAGTAAGTTCAACTGTGTTGTGTTTTCCCTCTTTCATCTTGTCCTGCCATTGCACTTATCTTTATTGAAGTTACCTTGGAGAATTTACATAATTATGTTAAGAGGTTATTTTAAATATGAACCTAACTGAGATCTTGCTTTCCATTGCTCATCATCTTCAGTCAATTAATTCATTCTTAGAAATTGTAATGATTGCATATAATCTTTGTTGGAACAGTTACTGATATAGCAGGAGAGGTAGTTGAGCTTGGATCTGAAGTCACAAAATTCAAAACTGGTGACAAAGTTGTTGCTAAGCTTAGTGATGTGGTATGCTTTAATACTGTTGGTCTATTATTATGCTTCTTTGCTTTTGTGGTGTCTTCTATTATGGTTAACTAGCCTGGCTGGGTTATAAACCTTAAAAGTTGCTAAATTTTATATTTTATCATTTGTGAAGTTTTACATATAAATTGTAAAGTATACATTCTCTCATATGTACTACGAGTGGTGTTGTTTGTTAATATGAATTAACATAATAACAAAAATAAGGTAAGATCAGATACAGTACATAAAATGGTTAAATTTTATTGACCCTTTCTTGAATTCTTCATACATGGGGTGTGAGGAACAACTACTTGATTTGGGTTTCCACTTCACTCACCGGCAGCTCAACTTGCTGTTTTGGCGGCTCCACGTCCCATGGCTGCGTCCATGTGTGTGAATTATATGCTAACCGAAAAGACCTAGCTTATAAAAATCAAGATTTTGATTAATTTTTGAATTTTATGCTGCCTTGGAATATAAATGTAAAAAAATAACTGTAATTTGTAAAGCAACTATATATTTATTAGATACTTGTCCTTAGCTGTATCATATTTTATTAATTTTTCATAATGATTTGACAGGCTGCTGGCGGATTAGCCGAGTTTGCTGTGGCAAAGGAAAATTTGACTGTTTCAAGGCCACATGAAGTATCAGCTGCGGAAGCTGCTGCTTTACCTATTGCTGGTCTTACAGCTCTCCAGGCTCTCACTGAAACTGCAGGACTCAAGCTTGATAAAAGTGGACCACAGGCTAATGTCCTTGTAACAGCTGCATCAGGAGGAGTGGGTCATTATGCTGTACAATTGGCGAAGTTAGGTAACATACATGTAACTGCAACTTGTGGAGCCCGCAACTTTGATTTCGTTAAGAGCCTTGGCGCAGATGAGGTTATTGACTACAGGACCCCAGAGGGAGCCGCTGTCATAAGCCCATCTGGCAAGAAATACGATGCTGTTATCAATTGCACCACAGGTATTCCCTTTACTACATTTGAGCCTCAGTTGGGGGACAACGGGAAGGTTGTGGATTTGACCCCTGGTGCAGGGACCTTTGCAAATTTTGCCCTGAAGAAGCTCACCTTCTCTAAGAAGCAGGTGGTTCCTTTTCTGGTGAGCTGCAAAGCCGAGAATCTAGAGTATCTTGTGAAACTACTAAAAGAAAAGAAACTCAAGTCTGTGATCGACTCGAAATTTCCATTTAGCCAAGCGGAGCAGGCTTGGGCTAAGAGCATGGATGGCCATGCTGTTGGGAAAATCATCATCGAGCATTGTTAAGTTCGGGAAGCTTTTATATCTATGTGGTTAAAACATTTGTCTTCCTGTTTGACTGCTATATAGGATGTTTTCTGATATGATACTACACAATATTTGGCTTGTAATGTTACCTTTATCAAGTTTTTAATATCTTCTATGTTCTGTCCGCAATACATTGTCAAGTCGATTAGAAACAATTTTTTCTAAAATCCCTAAATTATATGTCATGCTTGGATTTTTTGTGGTCAAGTTGATTAATTTTTTACTGTAAAATAATTTTTTTTTATAAATGTTTTTGCATTGGATGATAAATTGAAATTGCTCCTAAGAAACCATCACTCTTTTCTTTATCTTTTTTGACAGGAAAATATGACATCACTATGAAGTTATGCATACAGCATACCTAATAAAATTGCTTTTTATAAGTAAAAGATAAAATAAAAAATGAGGGCAATTAAGTATCTGTTTTAATAAATCTCGAGCGAGAATCCACGGTACAAAGAAAAAACGGACCATACAAAAATCAACCAACAGTATCTAGTATCCACACACCCACGCACACACACCAGACACACGTACGTATATATAGGTGGTGTCTTGTATTTGTTCCAAAATAAAGATCTTGGTGAACATGGCGGAGAAGATTATGAAGGCCATTCAGTACTTCTCTTATGGCGGTGGCCCTTCTGCTTTAAAGGTACTAATAATAATAATCTTCATACCATTTTGTTTCTTTTTTTATTTTTAATTATATTCTTTGTAATTATTCTTTAATTAATTTGTGGGTTTTGTTCTTAGTAATCAAGACTGTATTTATGATAAAGATTTTATGATATGAAGTGTTGGTTTGGCAATTTTATGATTGCTTACATTGTCAGTGAAGTTTTAAGTTTAAGTTATTTTACTCAAATGGGTCATGGAATATATAGTGTTATATTTATGTTTAGATGGGGTCTTGAATTAAAAGTTCAAACCTTTTTTGTAATAGTGCTGATATCTAGTCATAAAGTTTACTGATGTTTGAATTTTATGTACATATATCCTGATTCCTGTGGAATTTTGTTTGGATTTAAGTAGGTGGTTTTCTTGTTTTTGAATCTCTTTGTTATGGGGTTTTCCAGCATGTTGAAATTCCTGTTCCTGTTCCAAAGAAAGATGAAGTGTTGCTAAAAGTGAAAGCAACGAGCATTAATCCATTTGATTGGAAGATGCAGAAAGGCATGTTGCGCCCTTTTTTGCCCCTCCAATTTCCTAAAACGCCATGTAAGTCTGATAAAATGTAAATCACCTATTCCGACAACCCCTTTTGTTGGATGCTATATGTTCTTTCCAACCCCAAAAATATAACAATTTGTATGATTGAAGCTTTGCACAACATATTGCTTGATCTTCAGCTATGGTTATTAACTTCGTAACTTATGGTTAAACTTTTATAATGTATATATTTTTAGTGAAGTGAATTTTAGATTACGTAGTAATAGATTGTGATGTACTTTTGTTAGCTTCAATACCTGATAGGTGAAAAATAAATGTGTTGAGAATGTGGCTCCTAACAATTTGACAGACTTATCACCCGACCTTTCGTTCTTTGCTTTTTCTTGAGAGTGTGATGCTTCATTTTATTGTGGCTTCTCCTTTAAAATGTATATTCTTTTATACCTTCTGATACTTGAGGAATCGAAAATTTGCCGCCTTGGCGTACTTTAGACTAAATTGTTTTTTGTTGGAACAACAGTAGCTGATGTTGCAGGAGAGGTGGTTGAGACCGGAGCTGAAGTAAAAAACTTAAAAGCAGGTGATAAAGTTGTGGCAATGCTTAGCATCTTTGTAAGTGTAATTTTCTTTTAGCTTTCCCTTCCGAGTTAATATACATGATAATGTATTATAAACACTACAAAAGCCAAATATTAGTCATGGAAAGATCCTGTTTAGCAGTTATTTGTGTTTAGTCTGCCCAATGAGCAGTTACGATTATGTTTATATCAACTCCAATGTGAAAGACAATATCTATGGTTTAGTTGACATGCCCATGTCTCTGTATGGTTTTGTGGGATTCGATTGTAGGGAAGTGGTGGTGGATTAGCTGAGTATGCTGTGGCCAACGAAAACTTGACAGTTTCTAGGCCACCTGAAGTATCAGCTGCAGAAGGTGCTGGCTTACCTGTTGCAGGTCTTACTGCTCATCAGGCTCTTACCCAATCTGCCGGAGTTAAGCTTGATGCAAGTGGTCCGCGAGCAAATATTCTTATTACTGCCGCTTCAGGAGGTGTTGGCTTGTATGCTGTTCGACTCGCAAAGCTTGGGAACACACATGTGACAGCCACTTGTGGCGCCCGCAACATTAATTTGGTGAAGAGTTTGGGTGCTGATGAGGTTCTTGACTACAAGACTCCAGATGGAGCAGCTCTGAAAAGTCCGTCGGGCCAGAAATACGATGCTGTAATCCACTGCGCAGCAGGTATTCCATGGTCTACTTTCGAGCCTCAGTTGAGATCTAAGGGGAAGGTAATTGATATTACGCCAGGTCCTGCTACCATGTGGAGATTCATAAGTGGGAAAATCAAATTCTCTGGGAAGCAGATGGTGCCTTTGGTTTTAATTCCTAAGGGGGAAAGCCTGGCTTACCTTGTTAAGTTAGTGAAGGAAGGGAAGCTTAAAACAGTGGTAGACTCCAAATATCCATTAGACAAAGCTGAAGATGCTTGGGCGAAGAGCATCGATGGCCATGCTACGGGTAAAATAATTGTGGAGCCGTAAATAATTTTAGAATTTGGATGCTGTCTTTTGTAAAAGCTGTGCGCGTAGAGTTTTAATGATGCAAACGAAGCGATACATATTTTAACTGTTCAGTAGTGTCATCCTGTTATGTGAAACTTATATTGACATTACTTGGCAACTTCATTGCTTGCTCTTGATTACTTAGCGGGTGTTAAATCAGGATGTAAAGACTTAGATGTATTTCTGAATGTGAGTCACTCTCATCTTTATTCAAGGAAGAAAGAAATGGCCTATACAGCCTACAATAACAAACTAAAAACAGAAAATGCAAAGAACTAGGAAACCTACCAGACTAGAAACTGACTTATCTAGTTCCTGAAGGCTAGGCTTATTTGACTAAAACAAAAAGAACTACATGTTCTATAGCAAAGGTTTCAAATACGTCAAAAATATTCCAACAAATTCCTCCCCTAAACTGGAAATGCTAAAAGCATCCAGTTTAATCTCTCTGTGCTTGTATCCCAAGTAAGCCTTGAAGCTTAATAAATGTCTCCAACTTCTTAATAAATGTCTCCAACTTCACAGGTTTTATCATAATATCTGCAATTTGCTCTTTAGTCCCGCAAAACACCAACTTCACAACTCCTTGATTTATAAGATCATATGGATAATGAAACCTCACGTCTATATGCTTTGTCATCCCATGCATCACTGGATTCTTTGAAAGCTTGATAGTTGAACTATTATCACATAAAATTGCAAGACACCTACCCTGCTTGAAATTGATTTGATCAAGAACTCCTTCTAACCAAATACAATGGCATGCACACGAAGTTGCCGCCACATACTTTGCTTCCGTCGAAGATAAAGTGACTATAACTTGTTTTCTTGAACTCTAACATATTGTTGCTCCACTTGGCATGAATACATATCCTAATGTGCTCCTTCTATCGTCAATGTCTCCGGCATAGTCACTGTCAGTATAGACCCTTAGCTTTAAATCAGATAAGGTGTTCTTCGTGTCGTAAGTGTCTTCAACATAATCCAAATCAGTGTATGCCTTTATCTGTGGTTCAAAATTTCTTTTATAGAAAAGACCATAGTCCAAGGTGCCTTTTAATATCTTAGAGCTCTTTTTGCCGTCTGCATATGCTCTTCTCTTGGATTGGCCATGAAACGAGAAATCAAGTAGACCACATACATCATATCAGGCCGTGTGACTGTTAAGTACATTAAACTCCCCACCAACTGCTTGTACAAAGTGGAATCCACTTCTTTACCAACTCCTTCCTTTGAAAGTTTAGACCCCAGCAATATTGGATTCTTAACAGGATTGCAGTTCTCCATTTTGAATCTTTCAAGTACCTCACTGGCATATTTTTTCCTGACATAAGTGAATTTCATCTGAAGTTTGACGCACTTCCACTCCAAGAAAGAACCTCATCATGCCGAGATCAATCATATCAAATTCCTTCTTCATTGATTGCTTGAAATCTTCACACAATGAAACACCATTCCCAGCATAAATTAAGTCATCAACATAAAGACTTACCGTAATAAAATTTTCTCCAACCCTTTTGATGAATAAGGTGTGATCATAACCACATTTTTTAAACCCTTCGTGTCTGAAATAACTTTCAATTCGACTAAACCATGCTCTAGGAGTCTGCTTCAGTCCGTATAGAGCCTTTTTAAGACGACACACTTTGCTTTCAGCACCTTTTTTGACCAAACTTTCTGGTTGATCTAGGTACACAACTTCTTTTAATTCTCCATATAGAAAAGCGCTTTTCACTTCTAACTGGTACACACTCCAACCTTTTTGTGCAGCCACAGCCAGCAGTGTTCTAATTGTATCCCATAGAGCTACCGGCGCAAAAACTTCATCTTATTATACTCTTTCCTTTTGGGCATATCCCTTCACAACTAGCCTAGCCTTGTGTTTTTCAACTTTTTCTTCCTCATTTAATTTGGTCTTAAAAACTCATTTGACCCCTATTTTCTTTGCCCCTGCTGGTAAATCTACAAGCTCTCAGGTCTCATTTTTTCGATAGCGTATAGTTCGGATTTCATTGCCTCCATCCACTTTCTTTCTTTAGCAGCTTACACAAAACTTATAGGTTCTTCATGGGTAATATTTAATGCCATATATGCTTCAGTCTCTTCTTCAGAGAAACCTTCTCCACTTACGTATTCATGCATCCAGTCCGACTTTCTTCTATTTCTCCTTGGTGATTCATCTGGTTCAGATGAATTTCCGGTATTTCTTTGTTCTGCTTCAAATTCTTTATCCATGGTATATTCTCCTTCAACTTCTTTGTTTCCTCCCTCTAGTGTTGCCTGCTCTTCACCCCAATCTAGAATGTCAGTTCTAGATTTTGTTTCATGTCCATCCCTTTTCTTCTTCGAATATGACATCCCGACTAATAACAATTTTCTGTGAGATTGGGTCATATAAACGATATGCCTTCGTTTCCTCGCTCATTCCAAGTAGAACGCACTTGTGACTTCTATCATAAAGGTTTATCCTTTGTTGCTCTGGAACATGTACGTGACCGATGCACCCAAATACCCTAAAATAATCAACAGTTGTTTTGTCGTCGCTCTAACACTCTTCTAGCACCATATCTTTTACAGCATTTGTGAAGCTTCTGTTTAGTACATGAGATGCCCATTTTGCAGCCTCCGACTAAAACTTCATTGGCATTTTCTTTTCCGTTAGTAAGCATCGAACCATGTTCATTATGTACGATTTTTCCTTTCGGCTACTCCATTTTGTTGTGGGGTGTATGTTGCAGTCAATTGCCTTTTAATTCCATGTTCTTTGCAGAATTGGTTGAAAGAGTGAAGTTTATTCTCCTCCCATTCTGTTATCAAACAACATATATCTTCTCCAGCTTCTTTCTCAACAAGAATTTAAAGGTTTTTAAACATATCAAATGCCTCATTTTTCTCAGAGAGAAAATACGTCCAAATTTTGCGAGTGAAATTATCAACAAAAACTAATATGTACCTTTTTCCGCTGTGAGAAGACGGAGACATGGAACCACATAAATCTGCATGAATAATTGAAGTATTTTTGATGCCTTCCAATGACTTCTCTTCGATATACTCTCTCGATGTTGCTTTCCAATATTGCACACTTCACATACTTTGGTTGCCCCTTTAAGTACTGGTATCCCATTCACAATTTTCTTTTCGTGCATGATTTGAATAGCTTTGTTGTTTAAATGACCATAACGTTTGTGCCAAAGACTTGCTATTTCACCTTTTTATACATTTAGACATTTAATCGAGAGAGGCTTTATAATTGCAAACACCATAAACATCCGATTTGCAATCATCTTAGTGTTAACAATCAGCCATATTTTGGGATGGTAGATTTTGCAAGTTCCCGCTTCAATCAAAATAGTTACATCCTTCTCTTGTAGCTGCCCGACACTCAACAAATTGTTAGTTAACTCTGGAACAAAATAAACATTTGTTATTATTTGAATCATGCCTTCAACCTCAAATCTGATGCTTCCTATTCCCATAACATCCATCCTCGAGTTATTTCCTAACTTTACGGTATGCCTGAAACTCTTGTTAATTTTGACAAACCAATCCTTATTATTGGTCATGTGATTTGAACAACCAGAATCAAGAAACTAAATTCTCTTATTCCCAGGCACTTCAATTTCCGCATGAGCCATTAACAACAGCTCTTACCATTGATCAAATTCAACATAGTATGCTCCATTTTCCAAGTTGGGACATTCATATTGGAAATGTCCCAAATTATGACACTTGAAGCACTCAATAGTAGCTTTGTTGATACCTGGTCTGGTTCGTCCTCTTCCTTTAAAGCTGCTACCTCTTGCAAAATTACTCATTCATCTGCCACGCCCATTACTATAATCATGCTTAACTTTCAGAACTTGTTTCCCAGATCCCTTACACCGAAGTTTTTGCTCATGCACCAATAGTGAACTTTGTAGCTCATCAACCGTGAGTTGGTCGATATCCTTAGATTTTTCAATGGAACATACAACATAGTTGAAATCATCTATTAATGTTCGAAGTATTTTTTCTACAATCTTGACATCTCCCATATCCTCTCCATAACTCCTCATATTATTTGCTGTGATCATTATTCTTCCAAAGTAGTCAGTCACTAACTCTCCGGTCTTCATCTCCAGTGTTTCGAACACTCTTTGGAGCGGTTGATCACGTTTCACCCTTGTATTTCCCTGGTACTTGACTTTCATCGACTCCCATAGTTGCTTTGCGGTCTCCTTCTGAGTGATGGTTTTCAATACAGACTTGTCAATGGCTTGAAACAAATAATTCTTTGTTTTTAGGTCTTTAAGTTTTGCCTCGTCTAGTGCTTTTTGTTGTGCTATCGTCAACACTTCCTTTTCTCCAAGTTCTTTGTAACCTTCTTTTATTACACTCAAATATTCTTTCGAACGAAGCAAGTTCTCCATGATCAAACTCTAATTATCATAATCCCCATCAAATTTGGGCACACATGGAGCTGCGAAATTGTTTGATTCAATTGCCATTTCTCACACTCTTATCTTCACTCGCACACTCCTGTTTCACTCTGCAATATTCTCACCTTGAATCAGGCTCCCTTGTGGAGGCTCTGATACCAAATGTTAAATCAGATGTAAAGACTTAGATGTATTGTTGAATGTGAGTCACTCTCATCTTTATTCAAGGAAGAAATAAATGGCTTATATAGCCTACAATAACAAACTAAAAACAGAAAATGCAAAGAACTAAGAAACCTACTAGACTAGAAACTGACTTGTCTAGTTCGTGAAGACTAGGCTTATTTGACTAAAATAAACAGAACTACCTATTCTATAGCAAAGGTTTCAAATATGTCAAAAATATTCCAACACGAACTACCTATTCTATAGCAAAGGTTTCAAATATGTCAAAAATATTCCAACAACGGGTGCCTTTTACTAAATGTTAATCTACCAAGTATGTTGCTTATACTAAACAATGTATGTTGGTTACTTGCGACACACCTACTAAGGGCCAGTTTGACATTATTGTGGGGAAGGTAGTAGTGTGGTTCGAAGTCGAAAGATAGCTGAAATATTACAAAAATATATTATGTTCTTTCAAAAGAGAAACCGTGGGGTCATTATACACTTATACTTACTTTGACCAATTTCGACAGTCTCTTAGTAAACTCTTAAATATAATATAAAACATTAGACTTTTAGTAAGTTAGCATATTTTTAATATATTTATCGGGTAAATGAGTGGTGATATATGTACACCCTAAATTAATTTTTGCACACCTTTATATATTTATTTGATTAAATACTCGATTATTCAATGATCTCATCTTCCCTCGTATTTATTCAAACCCCTCTGTCAGTTGCCTACATACTCTATTTATAGGGATCAAGTCCATATGTAGTTCTAGGTATTCATGACTCTTTGGATGAGTGATCAGTTGTATCTTGATAAGATTTATCCTCTGATGAATGCATATCTCGAAGTAGTTGTGTTTAAAAGTAGAGTCCAAGCCAATTAGCACTCCTTGGAAGCTCCTTTGTGACAATTAATCAACCACATATGTAAATATATGTATTTTTCTGTCAATTATGCTTGATTTGAGGTAGTTATCATGGTAACTATCCCATGTAATCGTAGATAGATTATCTCCTAAAAATCAGGTGAAACAGTCCCGCCAGGACTTTCCTTCCAAGAAGCACCAAACAGCCGTTCTGGAAGCTGTTTCTGGAACCTGTTTTTTGGAAACTAGAGCGTGCTAAGACCTCCCAAGTAAATTCTCAGCTTCATTAATCTCCTGGAACCTCTCCAGAATAGGTTCCTTCCTTGATATAACGAAAGCTTTCTGGATAATGGAACCTCTGCATTAATAGACATTTCTCCCCTAGTGGTTCCTCATCCTCTGGACTCTCTCAACAACCTTCGCATTTCACTAGAACGGAACCTCAATAATTCTTCTCAACTTGGCTTGGAACCTCTTCAGGAGCCCAATTAAATGATAGATTGGAATTCAAACAACTCATGGGCCTAAATCTAGTTCAAGTGAGATTTTGGGCACAACAATAATCATATTATGTCGGTATTTAAATCCTCATTATATTTAATAATGCACAACATAACCTCCAAATATCCATACAATATAAGTCAAGTACAATAATGTAAAATAAATAATATATATTATTATGCATTATATATATATATTAATATTATTGTTCATTATATATATATTTAATACTTTTTTAGGATGAGATCGGGTAACAATCAAAACTCTTATATTTAAGAAAACTATATAATAATATAAAAAAATCAATATTGCATGATGAAATAAATTATATTTAAGAAAATATGAAATTGAATATACTCATTATATATTTTTGTGCAGAAAATAATATGACTTAATTTCTTTATTAAATTTTATACAAAATAAATTATGAATTGAATAATATCAAGATATTTATTACTGTTACGATACGTTTATATGAGATTTTGGGATGAATTCAATGACTATCTGATAAATTTAATGATTTCAATAATTATGTGACAGATTTAATGAATTCGATTACTATGAATTCGTTCATTATTCAACACATTTTATGGATTCGATAGCTATCTGATGGATTTTACAGTTATCTATGACAAATTATTTTAATATCTCTTATATATATATATATTAGATATCAATTTTATTCACATTTTATAATACTCCCTTATATATATGTGTATAAAAAAAAGTCATATATTAACATTTCAAACATCAATTTTATTCACATTATTTTATATTCCTTACATCTAAAACTATATATATAATTTATAAGAGATTAATGTTGTTGGGTTAACTCACATAACTTTTCTGAAATTAAAAAAAAATCACATATAAATACACGATGGTGTTATTATAATTACAAAAAATTATATACAATTATAAAAATACTCCCACTACAAAATACTAGCACCTTAGTTAATTTTTCTGAGTTAAACTTATAAGTAATAAGTTACTTTTTTTAAAAAGTATTTTCATATTTTTTTTTAAAAATTAATATTTATTTTAGAAATTTAAGACCAAATCTTATTTCCAAATTTAAAAATAAGTTATTTATTTTCTGAAAAAGTACATATATACCAACTTTTTCGGCTCTGGTAAATTTACACAGACGGGCCATAATCTCTCTCGTAAATCCGGTTATAAATAGAGGCACATGCTCCACTTTGTCTACAAGACTCTTCTTTCCTTTGGTGTTTTAACAACCGAGAGAGACACAGAGAAAACAGGGCGGCCGAGTCCCTCCTCGGAGGAGAAATTTGAGAAAACCCCATGCCAAGATTTCACAATCAGATGATCTAAAAATACTTATAATTACTGTTTCTTTATAGATAGAGAGGTACAAACAACAAAGGAACTGAGATACATGTATATATGTGGGTATTTGTATGTATATATATCTTGTTTGATCTCCTCTTATGCAATGTGTACTTAATGGGTGAGGTCTTGTAATGAAATTTTGTGATTTTATTTTTTAAAGTTTTGATTTTTATCCAATTCACTCAAAACCCCTTTTGAGGTTATTGCAACTATTCAATCAGTTCATTCCAACTGTTTGATTTATGGGTTTTTTTTAAGAAATCTTTTCATGCTCTGTTGGATTGAAATTTGATTTTTTTTAAAGATTGTGTTTTTTTGCTGAATGAGAAGATTGTGTATGTGATGAACCCTGTCTTTCATTCTCAAATTGCTAGGGGTTTGATGATCAGAACACTATACATACAGATGAATTGTGGGAATTGTGTTTTTTGGGGGTTCTTTAAATGTATAACCCTCTGTTTTAAACTGGTACGGTTAGTTCTTGGACTAGATTTTTGGTGGGGATGAAGTATAGGACTTTGAGTTTCTGTACTCTGAATTATTGACTAATTTGTTCAGTAATTATGTTTGAACATTGGACAGTGATAGATCATCAGGGTTTAGTTTTTAGGATTTGTAAGCTGGCTGATCGTAAAAACTTTTGCATTTCAATGCCATGGTTTACATATGCTGTATAAGCTGACATTTATATCCAGGGAATGGTCCTGATAATTTTTATTGATGATGGACAGGTTCTGTTGCTGTATTGGTCTAGTAGGGTTTGCAGGGGATCACAGTTGGGTAAACATCTTCAAGTGTCGACAAATCTTTTGGACTCTTTAGGTTAAACTTATGTTGGGGCAGCTAATTTAACTTTTTCCCTTGAATCATTAGAAGGATTGAGTTGATTACATTAGAAAATCTGGTATTTGGGTAACTTGGGATGATCATTGAGCTATTTGCAAGCTGGAGATGAGTGGAAGGACATAGTTGATGGAACTGGAAGTTGTTTCTGATCAGTTCTAAGGTCTGAACATTGTGATCAGGAATTAAGTGAGGGTAAAAGTGTGGCCTTAGTTGGCCAGGTTTACGTGCAATGTCTCGCTGCTTTCCATTTCCTCCTCCGGGGTATGAGAAAAAGGCCGGACCTGGTGATGAGAATTTGCTAGAAAAGGTTATACTTTAAATGTATATCTTTTCTAATGGCTCTGTCACATCATGCTTATTTGCTATATATCTATTTATGTTGCATATTGCAAGTAATTGTGATCATAACATCCCGAATCAAGTTGTAGGAGGTTCACAGTTCCGATACTTATTAGAGAATACAGAGATAAGGAACTATGTGGAAAATTTCAAGTTTACAACTAAAGTAATAGAACAGTTTTATGGAAGATTTCATCTTCATCTATGTTTCTAGTAGTCTATATAGACAAGCATAATACAAACAAAGTGTTATAGGCAGAAAATTAAAATTTTAAGGCATGGTCTTGGGCTTCACCATGCACTCCTGACCCCTCTCTCTTATCATGTACTATTCACTGGTAAGACATAGAGCACATTATGATGTAGTTTTAGGATGTCTCTGGTGAGAATTACTGATTTGTGACGGGTTAGAGCAAATAATTTGGATAATACAATATGTGGAACTTAGCAAATGGATACCTTCAATCATATATATTTGGCATACTCATATACCAAACACTACAAATTAATATGTGTTTAATAGAGATACACAAGCTGATATCTTCTTAGAAGAATTTGATGCATATAATGCCTTATGCATCAGTTTCTTATTAATCGTTTCTGACGTGTATTTGCTGTTATGCCATTTTAATAAAAGACATTAGCTTTGATTTGTTGATTTAGGTTAACCAAAGAATGAGAATGTAGGGTCCTAAATGGTAATAAGTTGGAGCTTTTATTTGTTAATTTACTGAAATATAGATTAATGTTTACAAGCTTTTAGCTTTTCAAAAAATAAAAAATGTGACACGCTTTTACAATTTCCTGCAACACGTGGTACAGTTAACCATCTGATTACACTTTTTGAATGCTACATTGACCACAAATGATTTTACATGCTCTCAGTTTTAGCCTTATTATCTAGTTGATCTACAGATATGGTGGGCGTTAGGGATATTTTGTTTTTATAGTTAGAGTGTTTAATTTCAAAATTTTCCATTTTGCTAAGGGTGGTTGATTGTCCTTGCATAATTTTGATCACTCGTTTTCTTCACGCTTATCTATTTTTCTAAAAATTTACAGTCAAGAATTTGTGGTTCTAGATGCCCTTACTATACTTAGTTATATTGTGTTCCTAGATTCCCTTAGTATACTTAGTTCAGGCCGCTCCTCTCAAGTCATATATTTTCTCTTTTAAACTTTTTGGTTGCCCAGTTTTCATATAGTTAATGAAGTTGTTGTCTTGTGTATTGAACATACTGTAACTATTAATCTATCATAAAAATAAGTAAATAACATACATCTTTGCTAAGATGAACCATGTAATTCAGCTGCTTACCTTGCTTACCTTACAGTCATAAATATTCACAAGCAATCATAGCATTTGATTTCTACTGTTGAATAGGTAACATGAAGATTGTGTGGAATAATATTATTATATATGTTGATGATTTTCAGCAGTTATTTTGCCAAAATTTTCCATTTTAGAACCATATAGTTAGTATTTATACGATTAACTTTTGCCGTCGATTGTTACAACCAAAAATGTCTATCCTAGGCCTTTAAAACTGCAGCATCTCATGATATCACAGATCAATAAATGTTCAAAGTTCATTCAACTTGTGCCGGCTTCTTGCCAATGCATTTATCATAATTTATACAGATACTTGCAGTTTTATAGTTACTTAAAGATGCTTCCCTTGTGTTGTGCTATGTGTGGTCAATTATTAATTATAATTTTATCAATTTATTGCCAAGAAAGACGGAAAATGGAGTGAGAATAGTGAGAGTATGTGGATTGGCCTATCAGGTATCAAAACTATATATCTGTCTGCCTTTATTAGCTAGACCTTTTAACAACTTGTAAGATATATTAAGCTTTGTAACATATACAAGGGTTAGAATATGTGTGGCATATCATTGTTAGACCCTAATTGTTTATGTAATGTGGAAGCTAGTTGACATAAACATTGAAAACTGATATTCTTGCATTTTTCATTGTAAAAGATTATAGAGTTTTTTTTCTTGCTCAGAATAGTCTGTAGGATGTTATGCTGTATGTATAGCTAATATAAGAATTGTTTTTACTAAAGTGTAACACTTGTCTAAATAGAGATCTTGAGTGTTTCATCACTTTGTTAGTTGATTGTTAATGTTACTATGATGGTGCCATTATTTAATATTTTCATTTTCTATCTGAAATTTTATTTCAGGAAAAGCGGAAGCAGAAAAGGCATAAGGAAAAGAAAGATAAGAACAAAAAAGATAGGAAGGAGAAGAAAGACAGAGATGGTAAGCTGGCGGACAAGGTTAGTATCGAAGACAAGGGTAGAGAAAGAAAAGATAGAAAGCAAAGCCACAAACACAAGAAAGATAAGAATAAGAAAAATGAAAAGAAGAGGCCTTCTGAAGATAATATTACCGCAGGGCCACCGGAAAGTAGCACTGTTGACAATCCTGGTTCCGGCTGCACACAAAGTGATGAGACGAGTGACATTAAATTTTTGGTGGAACTGGGCAAGAGAATTATAGATGATGATAGAACTACAGAGAACCTTATCGTTAAGAAAATTAATCTCAACTCTAAAATTTGTTCTAAATATCCTGAAAAGGTGGGTGTGACCAAGAATGGAAATTCTGATGGTAATGCAATGCTCACAGAAAAAAGAGCAAGTGATAGGAAATTTTGTGGGCATAGTAACAGCACTGACGCGAGAGGTACTGAAAATGGTACTGTTCAAAATTTTGTCATGGGTCAGCAGAGAAAGGATGGAGTGGCTGGATTGGTTGATAAGAATGTTGAGAAGAGAATGTTTCACAACAAAATTGATGAGCATAATAGTTCTAAAATTAGAAGAGATCGAGATTGGGAAAGAAAGTTGAGTACAGAAAGGAAAAGTGAGAAGGAACCAAACAAGGAGCAGCTAATTGCCAGAGAAAGGAGTAGCCACGCAGTCTGCATTGATAGCAATACTGGATCTTCACCCCTCCTAAATGAAGGCAACAAGAATTCCAACCTTGGCAAGAGGAAGGAACTGAGAATAAATGGATTTCTGCATGGTTAGTAATTTCATAAATGCAGCATTGCTTTAATTATAAGCAACATGAACTTAATTGATATTTATATCTTCATGATTTATAACCATGCTCGTAATAGTTTTTTTTCTTTGACTTCGTCTTAAGTGATGTTTCCTGTGGGCCTGTGGCACCATTTGACTGTAATTGTAAACTTTGTGGAATGCATTCTATTTTTTTAAGATTAATCAGCAGTTTTGGAGCTCTTTACACTGACAAAATCTACGGGTATTATAATAGTAGTTTTGAAAACTGTTTGGATTAAATCTTTTTATCCGCTTTTTATATGTGGCTCTTTCTTCTACCTTTTTTTCAGATGATGAGGTTCGGCCTTCTAAATTGCAAAGGCCTCTCTCTTGCACTAAGGAATTGGTAGAAGATGAAATTTTTTTGAAACCTTCCAAGAACTTAACCAAATCAGTGCCAGAGTTAGTGGAGATGGCCAATAACCATAAGTTGAATAGCAAGCTGCCATCCTCTCACCGGACAACAGAAGATAGATCTAAATTCAAGGCAACCTTGTCTGATAGCCAGTTTGCATCTGTGAAGCAGAAGACAGGCGATAATCACAAGGTGAATAATAATGTTCCATCCTCTCATTCTACTTCGGAAAATGGAAGGGTATTAGAAAAATTAGAAGCTAGTTCCCAGTCAGCCTCTGAATGCTATAGAAGTAGCATTAACAGCATGGTGGGTGATAAAGTAGGGTTGAGTCATCCAATCCTGGAAAATGGAGTCGTTCACAAAGCTGCTACCCTCACAGCAGCTGGAGAACATGAGGCTGCTGGACATTCAAAGGTTGATTATAAGGTGATTAGTGATGTTCAATGGTCTCGTTCTACTTTGGAAAATGGAAGGACATTAGAATCAGTAAAAGCTGGTTCTCAGTCAGCCACTGAATGCTACAGAAGTAGCATTAAGCACAAGATGGATGACAAAGTAGGGACAGTCCTCGAAAATGGAGTTGTTCACAAAGCTGCTACCATCATCGCAGCTGGAGGGCATGAGGCAATTGGCCATTTAAAGGTTGATAATAAGGAACACAAGATTAATGGCTTAAATGATAAAAAGCCAAATGGTTTCTCAACAAGGTCATCATCTTCTACAGTTAAACAGACTGATGGAGAATATCAAAAGCCTCCCCATCCTGATTCCAAGTATCTGCCTAAGATACTTGCTGTTCCCAGTATCGAATGGCCAGGCTTCGGTGGACAAGAATGGCTTTGGGGCAGCAATAGCCAACACACTAAAGCAAATCCCAGTTCTTCCCCATTTAAGGACACGAAGCAGGTGTGGGACAAGGCTCTTCTGTTAGAATCTGCTAATATCACTGCTCTGCCATATGTCATTCCGTACTAGTTTGATATCAAACTTCTCTCATTTTACTCCGATTTCCATTGTTCATTTTGTGGAAGTTACAAATAGTAGGTCATGGGAAAAAGGACACTGTTTGGGCATTTCTTTACATCACTATACCAGGATCAGTTCTTAATGTCACAAAAATAGGGGATCCGTAATCTGTATACTTATACAGACCCCCTTTTTATTCCCAGAGGAATCGTAACATATGGACACTGGATATCTACATACTACTTGACAAAAACTGTCTTTCAATTTGCATAGTTGTGCTGGACCTTAGTTAGTGAAGGGGCTTCCGATCTAGCTAGAGTTCTTATCATAGTAGATTCAAGGGTTGGAGTAAAACATGGAGAGCGATAACTAGACCAAAGAAACATCTGTTGACTAGCACCAGTCAGGATTTGAAAACTTGATGAATGCTGCAATTTGTAAGATCTTAAGTAAATTAGGAATTACCATCTTTGTAGTTGGTTAGTATATTACTTTTGTATTTGGAGGATCTGGTATCTACAACACCATGTTCTTCCATTTTTGAGGTGCAAGTTATACATGCAATGTTGCATGTAATGTAAAATAGAATTATAGAAGAAAATAGTTGAAAATTTTCCCATGAGACGATTGTTTGTTATTGATTTTAATCCGATTTTTTAAAATTCATGATTTCTTAAATCGAATTGGATTGGATTTTCTTAAATAACTGGACTTGGCCATATTTTCTCAAAAATACCGAAGACTCTTTTTATCCCCGTGGTAAATTTGAAAATTTTCATGTTTTAATTATTTTATGATTTTTAGAAAAAAATAAATAAAATCTGGTTCAATCATTGTTGCAAAACTTGTTGGAGCAAGTTTATTACCACTTGACATGATTAATAGGTGCTTTCGTTAAAATATGAAAATTAAAATTATTATACAAATTACAGTGTACAAAACAAAATAATTTTATAATATATAGTATATACGCAGGACTAGTTTTGATATGCCCTATACCACCCAAAATTTTTTTGTCTCATTAAAAAATATTCATAACAAAATTGAGAACTTCGCTCTCATTATTAAATACTAATATCTCATGACTTAAAAATTAGTTTGCTCACATTTCTTTTAACAAAATCATTAATCAATCTTTAAAATTAGAATTTGTTAACATTTCTTTCTCAATTAATAACATAACCAATTCATTCAATCATTTTTGTAACATATTAGAACGTAGATACAATTTAATCAACTTCAATTTTAAAAATTCCATTTTGCATAAACCATTATAATCCAGAATCAAGGCAGATGATTAAACTGTGCAAATAGCCCCCCAGGGCCCCAAATATTGAAGGGCCCCCGATATTTATACTCATAATATTATATAAAAATATTTACTTATAACTTTTTTTCTGAAAACATATTTGTTTGTAATTTAAATATTTAATTACTTATAAATTTTCTTAGTGAATAATTTTTTATATACAATTTTATTTCTTCTCAATTTTTAAAAAAGAAATTATTAATAATTATTGCAATATATAAAGAAAGTTTTTGAAAATTAAGATTTCTAGTAATAAAATTAAATGTTTTAAATATTTATACACACCATATAGTTATATATATATATAATATTAAAAAAAATATAATTATTGTTTAATTTCTATATATTTTAAATAATAATAAAAAAATATTTAAATTTACACATGACCTCCAAAACTACTGAGTCGGGCCTACCCAAAATAATTAACAATACTCAATAAATAATTGTTGCAATCGGATAGCAACTCAATGCTCTTCATAAAGTCGAACATATCAATTTCCTTCTTCCATTTACTAATTTCCTTTGGGTATAAATTAATGTCAAAGTAAAACTCCTGAAATATTTACTTGCACCTTTACATTAATACTGCTCATCAAACATGCAGATAATAAAACAAAAACGTAACTTTAATATCATTTCACATTTTAGAAGTTTCTTTAGCAAAACAAATGTAGATTTGTCATTTGAAAACAAATATAAGTATTAAAGTATACGATGCGTCTACACAGATGGCTAGCTAGAAGTTTCGAATTTCTTTCTGGGTCAGCCCGCCCATAAATTTCAAGATTCTTGTATGCCTTTGTCAAAATAATTAACTTAAAGTGAAAGTAATATTCATTGAGATAGTCAGATATTTAATCATGTAAAAATTATTGTCAAAAACTTTACCGACCAACAAAGAAACATGAAAATGTTTCAAACACATATATGGAATAAAATATCCAATATATATCGCTTAACAATGAACCGTAATTCGAGTCTAGTTTTTTGAGTTGGGCTTATTAACCCGCTCCACTCGACTCAAATTCGTTATCGAATTCGAACAGGTTTTTGAGCTTGATTAAAAATTAGAGTCGAGTTTTTTCAGGCTCGACTCGAGCTCGGCTTGATAAAACTCGAACTCGATATACAAAATATTATAAATAACTCTATAAATAAAAAAAATGTTCACGAAGTGACATTTCTAATAGAGATTAATGTTTCTGAGATTATCTCGCGTAATTTTTCTGAGATTAAAAAAAAATTCTCATATAAATATATGAGGGTATTATTATAATTATAGAGAATTATATACAATTACAAAAATACAGACACTAAAAAACACTAGCACCTTAAATAATTTTCCTGAGTTAATCTTAATAACTTTATTCTCTTTGTAATATCCCTCAATATATTATGTTAAAATATTAGATTAAAATTATACTATTTTTAGTTTTATGATAAATATGATGTATATATAAATGATTTTTTATAAATTTAAAATTTTTAATTTACAAGTGTATACATTAACATCACATAATATTAATTACATATTGACATACTTATTGTAATGTTTTAAAAAATCTCCAATGCAAGCGATTAATTCTCAGAAGACATTTTAGCGACTAATCATTATAATTTTTTTTAAGAGTGTATTATAAAACAAATACAAGTACGGTTAATATACTTTTATTATTATTACCTGTTATCATATATTTAAGATACACAACTTATAAAAATAGAGTTGACGTTAAATATGAACAAACGAGAATACGAGATCAAAAATTTATTTAGAATATTTTGAAAAGTTAATTATCAATATTAGTGACATTAAGTGACAAGTACAATCAAATTATATTTGAATATATGTCATTTCATATAATGTAAGTGTGTTATTTTTAGAGTTTATTTGTCAGTTTTAATAGAAATAAAAAATAATTTTAAATTAGAGTTGAAAAATATTAATAATTGGATAATTTTTATGAATACCAAGTTAAAGCTCGATAAGAACTCGAAAACTCGATAAACTCGACAACTCGTTAAAAAATTCTTTAACCTCGAAAAATCGTTAAGTTCGAAAACTCGGGAACGACTCCAACTCGACTCGTATATTACACGAGCCGAGCTCGAACATATATTTCGAACTCAATTATTTTTAGCTCGGTTTAACTCGATAAAAAAAGCTCAAGCTCGATTATGAAAATATCGAACTCGACTCAACTCGAATTAAACCCTACTCAACATTGATTCATAGTAATCCGGGACGGAGCTAGGAAATTGGAGATGTCGGGGCGGGTTTTTTTTTAATAATTTATTTCATATATATTAATAATTTATAAATATTTTAATATATATTTATTAATAAAAAAGTATAAATATATTCTAATTTTTATATTTTAATCTATATTTTTTTCTAAAGACCATAAATTCTATTAAAAATTGAAACTCTAGACATATAAATACATTTTTAGGGGACAAAAAATTAAAAATTAATATTTTTTATCTATAAAATACAAGAATTAAAAGAAAATATATAATTAATCAAAAATTTTAAATTGAATCAACAAAATATTAATAAAATAAATTGGGGATTTTCACAACCACGTCCTCGACTTGAGATTAATATGTAAACATAAAACTTCGAGAACTTGTCATCCAGTCTTTTAAGATTATATATGTGACATTGGAGCTGAATTTTGTAGTAAAGAAAAAAGGAGATGTGTACGTTGAAAAGAAAAGATAACGATACGATTTTGATTTGTTAGCAAGCAGTAAACGGTTCTATCCGTCTGAATGTTTGATGTTCATTGCGAAACTTGCAAAGCGAATAGCAGTTTTAAGGGGAAGTGGCGCATAATCGATGTTTAGGATAAATCAACATTAATTTTTAAAAATAAATTTAAAATTTTTTATATGAATTTTTTTTAATATTTTTAAATTCACAAGACAATCCTCAAATACACGCAAAAAATTCTTGAATATACAAGAAAAATAAGAGAAAATTCTTAATTTTTAATCTTAGACTTATGGAACTAAAATGTTACAATATTATATATAATAAATAATATATTTAAAAGAATTAAAGTCTGACCAAGCTAATAATCAATGGTGATTAAGTTCCTGGTTTAAGCTAAGTTCACTTAGGATCGTATATGTATATAACATAGTGATTGTATGTATCTAGTTGTAACCATATCATCCCACCTCAGCACAAGCCTTATCCATTAAACCCATTCTGTACCCCTATATATCCCGCAATTGGATTCATTGCATTTTTATGGAAAAATGATTGTTTAAAGAAGATAAGTGTGTCGAATTGTCGATGGTAGTCGGCAAGTTGGCATGTTGCTCATGCATGTTTTTGTTGCAATGCATGAAAGAAATGCATCTGCACTCACAACTAATTCAATGATTTTAATTAACTCAACGAATCCAGCAACTTGAGTATGGGTTCTGTCATGAAAGATTGGAGCTCAATTATATTCATGTACTAATTTTCAAACATGATATAAGCTTAATTTCGTATTGTGATAAGATCGAATTGAGCTTGATTTTTTAGATATTTTCCTATGTTTTTTTACAATAGTAACACTTTCATTCATAGATTGTATAATGATACAATATCGAGAAAAAAAGGTTTCTTTCATTCTAAAAAAATTGTACAAGATATTCCTGAAAATTTATACAATAAAATATTAAGAAAACACCCACATACAACAATACAAGTTAAATAAATCTCTTAAATTTGTCAAAGCACGTATGCCATCAACATGCACTCCAAGATACGTCGACATCTCCACATAATTGATATTATGCACTTGAAAATCACAAATAAATCATAAATAAGTCAAAAAATTAAAATAAGATCAAAATACTATTACTTATATTTTTACAATAATATCATATGAAATAACAATACACAATCTAATTTAAAAAGAAAAATCTAACCAAAATGAAATCACTTTGGTTAGATACATAATTGAATAAATTTATCTATCCTAAATTAAAAAACTTTCAAATCAAGCTAAAATATATCAATTAGATAAAGGGTAATAACTATCATTTAATGAGTAATAAATATAAATATATGTAACTTATGTTCATTAAAAAATTTTAAAATTATTAATGTATTAATACATAATAAAAACAAAACTAAAATTTAGCTTATAAACTTAAAAATAATGAAAAGGTTGATATTATTAACACTTAATATTTATTAGAAATATAACGAAATTTTTTATATTTAAAGATCACATATAAATAGACAAACTATCAATATGACACTTGATTATCTCTTACATGATCATAATATAAACCATCAAATATGACACTTGATTATCTTTTAAAGATTCAAAATATAAGCCATCAATCATGACCGCCAATAAATGGTACAAAATAAATTAGGAAAATCATTCACCAAGAATTAATTAAATTCATTTAAATTTAAAAACATAAACTAATTGTGTGATCAAATTGACACATACAAGGACTCAAACAATCATGCATAATCAAGCAAAATTTAAGAATAGTGATAAAAACAAGACCTGTAAAAGAATTTAATTGTAACAAAGACAAAAAATAAGACTCAAACAACCACAAGAATTTTATACATATAATCAAATTTCGCAAAACCCAAGACTCAGTTAAGCATAAACTCAATCAAATCGCATGATCTCAATCTAAAATTTCGTTAGAATTCATCAACAAAGGAGAGTTGAATTAACAACAAGAAATTCTGAGAAAAATAAAAATATATACATACTCTTATTTAAAAAAAAAGTTAGTTGAATAAAACTTTCCTATAAATACTCTTAATTATTATTTTATAAAATAATAATTCAAATGAAATTTAAATATAAAAATAGTTTTAAAAAGATATTACCAAATTTATTTTAAAAGTAAATATATATATATATATTTAAGAATAAAATCTATATATATATAATAGGAGAGGTGATGTCGCGGCATGAAAAAATTTTAAGCAATATTTTACTGAATGCTTGGCAGGAGTATGAGTATAGTTAACTAGCACTAGGATCGAATCCTCTAAGACAATTAGTAATTGGTAAAAAAAAATTCGATTGAATAAGATGCTTTTTAAATCAAATAATTGATATTTATAAGAAATATTATAAACATAGTTTTATAAATTTGATATGTGCTCTTTGTATTTAATCAACAATTTAATTTTTTAACTCCATTATATCATACAAACCTTTTTAAGTTGTGCAATATAATTACTAAATGCAAATAACAATTTTTTTTATTAAATTTGTAAGCATTCAAAACAAGATATTATTTAATTTTTTTAGTTTATCGATGACAATTTTAATTCTCATTTATTATATTTGTTTTAAATATATGAATTAATTTTCATCAAATAATATAAAAAATTATTAATTAAATTTGTATTTTATCACTTTATCTATATTGTACTAATTTATGTATAATTATCAATATACAATTAAAATTATTGTTTAGATCGAAAAGTTGTATTCACTTACTATATATATATTTTATAGTTACGATTAACGAATATATCATCATTATAACATAACATAATCCGTATTTGATGCCGCCTGGTCAGTTATTCAGAGCACAGCCCTAGCCCAGGGATTGGTTGATATCAATTTTCAGAAGCCAGTTTTTTTTACAAGGGTTATTTTCTCTTCTTCTTTTTTGTTCAGAGTTATATTCAAAACTAACTTTCACCTTTGAGCGACTCTCATTCCCTCACCCTATTGGGACTACTATTTGAATTCGTTAAAACAAATTATAGTAGTGTTTTTAATATTTGACATTTGAATGTTGTTCAGAATTAAAAAGAAATAT
This sequence comes from Oenanthe sinensis, assembly GCA_028671895.1. Classification (NCBI taxonomy): domain Eukaryota; kingdom Viridiplantae; phylum Streptophyta; class Magnoliopsida; order Apiales; family Apiaceae; genus Oenanthe; species Oenanthe sinensis. The sequence continues at coordinate 46,477,806 of CM053806.1, read as the reverse complement.
CAATCAAACAATTATAAAATTTTAATATTTTAATATTTTTTATTTTATATTATATAATTTTTGTGCTGGAAAGAACTTATACTCAATTTTTTTAATTTTTAAAATCCTATGTCTTATATTAAAGGTGTTTAAGATAAAAATAATAATCTGCTTAACTTTTCTATATATCATTATTATTTTATTGTTTAATTATTTTTTATTTAATTGAATTATATATTTATACTTAATAAAAGAAAGTAATGCCAGAAAAATTATCTTTTTATAAATATAGAATTGTAAAATAAAAACAATTCTTAATAATTTTCTAAAATAGATTCTAATGAAGAAAATCTATATTCTATATATATATATATATATATATATATATATATATATGTATATATATATATATGTATGTATGTATGTATGTATGTATGTATGTAGAATAGCATGGGTGAATGGAGGTGAGGTGGCGGCTTAATATTCGTTTCAAAATCAAGGGGAAATCTAATTTGAGATGGAAGAAGTATTTAGCATATTTAGTAATTTTTATTTCATTTCAAAATATTACATTTATATTATAATTACTATTATCTAATATTATAATTAATAAAACATGTTAATAGGTAATGATTAATGACTATTATTTATAAATGATCTTATTCTAAAAATAGTATATGATATAAAATAACATAAATTTAGATGAGTAATTAAAATAGTATAAAATTAAAAAGCAATAATATAAATAAAAATATATAATAAAGAATGTGATATACATATTAAATAACTTTCATGAAATATTGAATAAAATGACCGTATTTTGATAGGTATAATATTTTGATATTCACAATATTTTTATACATAATTTTAGAGGGCGTCAGCTTTTAAAAACGATATGATTTAAGAGGGGTTTTCAGCTTTTAAGATAGTTAATTCATCATTTAAAAAAAATTCAATAACTACCAAATATAAAATTTTAATAAAAATTTATGAGCCACGTGTAGCAGCATTGTTGCCTAGTTTATTTTGATAATAGACCTCTAAACGGTGACGAAAGAGTAATATTTATATTTATATCGAAGCTGTTATTGATGGTATCATATTGGTGTTATATTTATATTTTTTCGTAAATTATTGATACAACCATTTATCTATTACTTCCTTCGTCTTCATTTACTTGTTCCCATTATTTTTTACGGTCAAACTAACTAATATTTGACTATAATTTCAAAATAATATATAATTAAAAAAATTAAAATTTTATATGTTAGGAATATATTAATGGGATTTTTACAAAACTACCTAGCTTTTTAAGGTTTTTTTTCAAAAATACGGTTTGGGTTGCAGATGAGGTTGCAGCGCTGGCGCCACAGGTGAAAAACGGTTACAGATGAGGTTGCAGCGCTGGCGCCACAGGTGAAAAACGGTTGCAGATGAGGTTGCACCGTATTTTTGAAATTTTTTTTACATGTTTGGGTATTTCTGAAAAAAGCCCTATATTAATTTGATGATGTACAAAATACTAGAACAGGATTTAGCACAGTCTATCTGCAAGAATCAATCAACGGATATATAGTCATCAACGGATATTTATTGATCGAGAAGTCATCAACGGATATTTACCAATCGAGAAGTCTCACAAGTACTCGATTGATTAGCTCACAGCCTGACTTCTCGAAGCTTAAAGGAGATGAGTATTCGGTTGATTCAAACAGCTAGTTTAAAGGAAAGTCTTCGAAGATCAAAACAAATTTATTGCAGATATGCTATGGGAAGGAAAGGGAAAATTAAGGAAGCTGTCGGTCAGAGTTTACTCTATCAGAGAATACTCGATCAGAGTTTACTCTAACAGAGAATGCTCTATCAGAGATTATCAACCGATAGAGTTTATCAGAAAAGGAAACAGACAAATCAGAGTCTGATTTGGATAGTAAGAAGGAATTCAAGTGCAAGTCTAATTACCTTATTAAATCTAATCTTATCATAATCTGTTTTGTAATTGTATTTGTAGCTGTGTCTATATAAACACAGAGATAGGTTATAATTCAATGTCGAATTATATCGAATTAAGAATTCATAAAAGCAATATCTTGTAACCTAGCAGCTCTTAAGAACTTTATATCTTGAGAGAGTTTTGTATTCAAGTTCATTATTAATACAAAACAGTATTCCATTCAACATACTTGTGTTCATAATCGATTTACATGCACTATTACATTCAACCCCCCTTCTGTAATAGATTGATTATTCTGGGAAACAATTGGTATCAGAGCAGGCAGTAAATTTCAACTCAAAAGATCAAATAATCATGTCTGGAAGCAAGTATGAGAGCATCAGAATTCCAATATTGAAGAAGGCTGAATACCCTACATGGAGGGTGAAGATGATGATGTTCTTAGAAGCAACTGATCCTGATTACTTAGATAGAATCCATACAGGTCAGTACCTACCAACCAAACTGGTGCCTTCTACAATTGTGGAAGGAAGACAAATCCCTGAGTATTACACCCTGAAGGACAAGAAAGAATGGACTAATGAAGAAAAACAGGAAGTCTTGAAAGATGCAAAGGTAAGAAATATTCTGCATAACAGTCTTGACTCTGTAATGTCTAACAGGGTAATAGCTTGCAAAACTGCCAAAGAAATCTGGGATGCACTGGAGGTTCAATGTCAAGGAACCAAGGAGATAAAGAAAAATAGAAGATCTGTTCTAATCCAAGAGTATGAATACTTTGAGGCTAAGCAGAATGAGTCCCTCACAGATATCTATGACAGATTTCTAACTCTGTTGAACAACTTGGCTTTGGTGGATAAAGTATATGACAATGAAGATTCAAACACCAAATTTCTGAGGGCTCTTCCAGAAGAATGGGATCTGCAGACATCCTTGATTAGAGACAGGGCTGATTTGGATGAGATGTCCTTAGATGAAGTTTATGGCAAATTGAAAACTCATGATCTGGAGTTACAGCAAAGAAGAAACAGAAAGAGTAACAAGGCAAGACCTATTGCTTTGAATGTTGAAGCAAAAATTGAAGAACCAAAGGAAAAGGTGCTTAAGGCTTCAACAAGGAAAGGGAAAGAAGTAGTACTCCAAGATAGCAGTGAATCAGAGTTTGAGGCAAACTCTGATGTAAACTCTGATAATTCTTCAGACTCTGACATGATGGAGATGTTTGCTATGTTTGTCAAAAGCTTCAAGAAATACAGAAAATTTAGGAAGCAAAGAAACTATCAGAAGAAGCATAGTGAGTCAGACAAGAAAGACAGATTCAGAAGAAGAGAAGATAGAGATGGAAAATCAAAAACTCTTGATAAATCAAAAGTCAAGTGTTACAAGTGCAACAAGATGGTACATTTTGCTACTGAGTGCAGAAGCAAGGAATCTGGGAAAGCTCTCATCACATCAAAGAAAGATTGGATGGACTCCTCAGACTCTGAAGAAGAAACTAATTATGCTCTCATGGCAAACTCTGATTCTCCCATCTTAAACTCTGACAAGGGAAACAGAAAGAACATTCTAGTGATTGATAGTGGATGTTCTGCACATATGACTGGAAATAAATCCCTGCTTTCAGAGTTTGAGGAGAAGGCTGTCCCAGCAGTATCTTATGGAGATGGCAACATAGGACGAACACTGGGATATGGCAACATTGTGATTGGAAATGTCATCATTGAAAAAGTAGCTCTGGTTGAAGGACTCAAACATAATCTGCTCAGTGTGAGTCAAATGACAGACAGAGGTTTCTCTGTGGAATTTCATGGAACTCATTGTGAAGTGAAAAGCAAGAAGAATGGAAAAGTAGTTCTTATTGGCCACAGACATAATAACCTATTTGAAGCTAGCTTGGATGTTAATTCTAATGGTCCCTTAACCTGTCTACTTGGAAAGGCATCACCAATGGAAAGCTGGAATTGGCACAAAAAATTGTCACTTGAACTTTGGAAACATTAATGAGTTAGTGAAGAAGGACCTAGTTAGAGGTCTTCCAAAAGTTCAATTTCATCCTGATGGACTCTGTGATTCATGTCAAAAGGCCAAACAAAGGAAGACATCTTTCAAGAGCAAAACTGAAAACTCTATTGATCAACCTTTTCATCTATTGCATCTTGACTTATTTGGTCCAGTTAACATCATGTCCATTGGAAAGAAGAAATACACTCTGGTAATAGTTGATGATTTCACTAGATTTATGTTGGTGATTACAAAGCTGTATGTATAGTAATCATGATAACTCAACACTAGAACAGGACAGGTAAATAATACTACGCCTACACAGAAATCAGCAAGACATGAAGACATGGCAGATACAGCGGATCAAGACATTAGAAGAAGTTTTGAAGTCTACTACAGGTCACTGAAAGAAGTTCATTTAGATGTTCATGCCTCAGTGAAGAACAATGTTTAAAGACTTTCAGGGTTTCAGATAAGTGTTGAAGATTCAGTATTGCAGTGCCACTAACAGATTTCAGTGTAGTAGCATTGATTGGAAATAGGCAATGTTCGAAGCATAGGAATCCAGAAGGGTGAAGACAAAGGTTAAAGAAGACAGCTGCAGTCTTGAACTGGATTGTAGTAATGAAGACGTTGTCGAAGTACCAGAAAAGATTCCAGTGAAATTACATGTCTATCAACAGTCAGTGTTTTGAAGCAATGCAACAGTCCTAGCTTACTCAGCTGAAACAGAAAAGAAATCAAGGGAACTCAATTCAGTGTTAGTCGTTTGTGAACCAGACCAGTGCACTAAGCGTCAGCACAACAAGAAGAGAATTACCTTGATTAATCATAAGAAAATCAGTTGATCAAGCCAAGCCAAGGAGTGAAATAAAGTGGTAAATACTTCAAGCATTTCAAAGAAATATGCTAAGGCAAGTATTACTACATAAGGTGGATTAATACTCTTGAAGCAATGGAGAGGCGCAACACATATATTTCCAGGTGCAAGAAAATGTCAAGGAAATGTTAAGTGGCGCCTACACAGTGAAGCAAGAGTGCAGGCGCAACTAATATATCCAAAGCTCAGGAAATATGTTGAACTTAGAATCTATATCATGAGTGGCGCCTATACAGGGGAAGCAGTGTATAGGCGCAACATATCTTGTCCAAGGCACAAAAGATTCTAAGGCATGAGTGGCGCCATCACAGTGATAACAGAGTAGAGGCGCAACTCAGCTGCTCTAAAGTTTCTAAGGCAAAGACAGTGTATGAGTGGCGCCTACACAGTGCAACAAGAGTGTAGGCGCAACTCACATACTAGGCGCAACATGCTGTGAAGTTTCTAAGGCATGAGTGGCGCCTATACAGGGTAACCACTGTATAGGCGCAACTCACATTCAAGGCGCAACTCAAAGTCACAGGCGCAACTCAGCTTCCATACACCACTCACACTCTTAAGGCGCAACTCAGGGACTTAAGCAATTGTGAAGCAAATCAATTCTATTGATTTGAAAAGTCTACACTATATTAAATAAAATGAATTATTCATTTTGTTTAATACGGTTGGTGGAGACACAGCCAATCAAGAGAGAGGCAGTGAGATATTTCGAAGCCGGAGAAGAAGAAGTCACCATGCCAAATCTATACCTTCTTCTCCTGGGTTTTACATTTTAGCCGGTTAAATATGTCTCAAATGTTTAGGGCTACTGTAAAACACTCACTGTTAGCTTGATTCCGTTACTATTAAATACTGTCAAACATTGTAATAGGGATCTAGCTTTATCTCTCTAGAAGCAAAGAACTAATCAGTTCTTTGGAAGCCAGTTATATTTTTAACTGGGTGTAGCAAAACCTCAGGGATTAATACGAAAGTAATATTCCCCGAAACCTGTCTCGCATTTAATTACTTGCTAATTTTCTAGTGCATTATTTGTTCATTCCTAAACACAGAAAATTAGTAAGCCAGTCTCCTAAACAGCTAAACACTCCTGAACACGAACCCACTTATCGAACTCTAAATCATATATCCGCAAAAGATTCGAAAGAATTTTTTGATTTAGTGAGTATCGTATTCAACCCCCCTTCTACGATACTTTCGGGACCTAACAATTGGTATCAGAGCAGACTGATTGAAGTTACAAATCAAGATCCGTATCTCAGTGAAGCTCGCCGTGCCGAAGCTGTGTTGACTCGAATGGAGGCCGTGTTAAATAAATTTAATTTTAAAACTTTTTAAATAAAATTTATTTTATAAACTTTTATAAAATTTATTTTGTAAACTTTTATTAGTTTATGTTATAAATTTTAATTAGTTTATTTTATAAATTTTAGATAAAATTTATTTTATAAACTTTTATAAAATTTGTTTAACAAACTTTTGTTAGTTAATATTATAAATTTTAATTAGTTTATTTTATAAGTTTTGGATAAAATTTATTTTATAAACTTTTATAAAATTTGTTTAACAAACTTTTATTAGTTGATTTTATAAATTTTAATTAGTTCACTCTATAAATTTTAAAATAGAATTTATTTGATAAACTTCCATAAAATTTATTTTATAAACTTTTATTAGTTTATGATTTAAATTTTAATTAGTTTATCTCGTAAATTTTAAATAAAATTTGTTCTGTAAACTCTTATAAAATTTATTCTATAAACTCTTATTAGTTTGATTTATAAATTTTAATTAGTTTATCTCATGAATTTTAAAATAAAACTTATTTTATAAACTCTTATGAAATTTATCTTATAAACTTTTATTAGTTTGATTTATAAATTTTAATTAGTTTATTTCATAAATTTTAGATAAAATTTATTTTATGAACTCTTATGAAATTTATTTTATAAACTTTTAATAAGTTTGTGTTATAAATTTTAATTAGTTTATTTTATAAATTTTAAATATTTAAAGTTTATCTTTTAAATTTATTAAACATTATACGGCTCATCTTTCAAAGGAAGCAGCTAGACGCGGTTATTAATTCGAGGGTGCTCAAGAAGAAGTAGATGAAGATTTTTCTGGGTTTTAAAAGACAACAATGATTGACTGAAGATCTGGTTGATTCAAGTTGTATTTTTAGATGGAAAATCTTGGAGGTTAGTAGTGAAGGAGAACAGACTGGACTACCTGGCATCTCTGTACAAGCGTTGAAGTTTTCTTTCTACAAGGAGATTACAGGAAGTTCGTGCTAACACTGCAGATCATCTGGAACACAGGGTTACAGCCATAGTGTTAGGTCCAAATGTGTTGTAGAGGGGGGGTGAATACAACTTTTCAAATTTAAGAAGCAATAAATGCAATGTAATAAATGAACACACTGATTCAAGGAATATATGTTTTATATATAACTTGAAAAGGTTGCTACAACATTCATTACAAAGTACACCAGAAGTAAAGAGGGTAGTAAATGATACTAAGCTCTGTGAATATACTCTCTCTCTTTTACAAGTGTTTATCTCGAAAATATTGCTCTCTCCTTATATAAAACACAAGTACTTCTATTTATACTACTTGTAATCTATGTCCTGTAGTCTTCAAAGACTAAGATGTACGTGGCCCAATGATGTCCACATAAATCTTATCTTATCTTGAAAGCTTGGAAATCTGCCAATTAGATGATGCCATGTGTCATGTTGAAACTGCCCTCCACTTGAGAATTTCTACTTGGCCATCTCGAACATCTAACTCGAATTTCTACATAGGAATGTTCTACTTGGCTATCTCGAATATCTAAGTAGAATTTCTACATAGGAATGTTCTACTTGGCTATCTCGAACATCTAAGTAGAATTTCTACATAGAAATGTTCTACTTGGCTATCTCGAACATCTAAGTAGAATTTCTACATAGAAATGTTCTACTTGGCTATCTAGAACATTTTGTACTTAGAAAAATTCTGGGCTTCAACTTGAAACTTCAATGCAACATCTTGAACTTGTGATTTCTTTATGTCTTCCATATTCTTCAACAAGCTCTTGAACCTGGATCTCTATTATTGACATAAACTTGCTATCAATGTCCTGACACTTGATGCAATGGTCTGATTCATAAGTGACTAGTCTTGATAGTGTTTCTGCTTCTTGAATAGATTACCATATTCAATTAGTAATGTGGCTTTCCAAATATTGCTTTCCTTCTTGTTCACTTGAAATCAATTTGTCTTATTGATACTGATAGATATGATCTTGAATCTTTAAGTTACAAATCACTGAGGCATGAACAACTCTGTCTTGAACTTCTTTCAATGATTTCTTCTTTATTTGATCATAGTTAAACATGTTGAATTGTATCAATTACACTGTCTTCATTTAGCATTGATTTCTTTGTGGCTTCAAGTTCTTGATTGTCTTCTGGTTAAGTATCTTTTCTTTTAGTTGAGTTACTTAAGTTATAGTGTTACAAGTTTGGACACTCTGCCTTTCAATCTCCCCCTATTTGATAGTCTAACAATGACATTCAAATTAACAAGGGATAACTCAACTAAACAGTGAGACGAGAAAAAGATAAATAACATTACTGTCTTGTTTAAATTACAACTGAAATAAACTTGGAAAACAATTCAAAGAACTAGAATAAATAAACTTAAGCTAGACAAAGAATTCGAACTTCGAATTAAAGACCATTTGAGTGATTCCTATCACCTGGATTATTTCATACCTTTCAGTCAAACTTGTATCACCTTATTGGATCCACTCTGATTCACGGTTACAGTATGGTAAGTTAGCCTATCTGCATACCGTGATCAGGTGAATTTTCCTCAAGTGAGTTAAAGCAACCAACAGATATGAAGTTTTTCCAACTTCAAGTTCACACCACTCTGACCTTTAGTTCTAATTCCGTCTCCTTTTCCTAGCTTCTTCAGCTTGGCGCTTCTCTTCTTTCTGCTTTTTGCGCCTTTGCTTCTGCTGTTGATCTCTCTTGTAGACTGGATCATGAAGCTGCTTCCACCTTGCATTCAATAGACTTACTGCTTCCATTTCTAGAGGATTCTTGGGCTCTGGATAAGGATGCCTGAAAAGCCTTCTAAGTTTGTCAACCTCCTGAGTAGTTCTGATCTTTGGAATATCCTCAAAATTCTTCATTATGAGCTGTGATTTCCAATGCGATTTATCAGCCTTGAACTGACAATAGATCATTTTGGGGTAGCCCTTGACACGGTTAGTATTGTGGACACTAGCCGCATCTCTCTCCATTCGCTTCTTTTCCCCCACTACTTCAGCCAAGTACTTCAGAAGTCTCTGCTTCTCATCCACATTCTCATTCTCCACTTCGCCCCATTTGAATATTTCTAAAACTTTCTCCAAAAATGCAGCATCTTGAGTCTGCAGCAGCCATTTTCTACTCATATGCAATAAAGTTTGATTCTGGTCTGCATCTATGAATGCTAAAGCATCAGCTGTGTCATCGTTAAATGAGTGTATCCAGTATACAGTATCTCTCCCTGGAACACCAATTGCCTCCCTTATTTCTCCTTGTTCCAGTGATCCAGAAGGAAGAATCAGAGCTTCATCTACATTTTTAACAGCTTGTAGAATATTCCATCTTCTTTCAATAAGCTCCGGTTCAACCTTAACATTGTCTAGAGGGTTTGGAGCAATAATGTCACACTTCCAAATTTCATTGCTCATTTTGAATATGATCCTCTCAATAAACTCTACTGACTTCTCCTTAATGTCAGAGGTGAATCCCTTACTCATCATTTGCCTACAGACAGCTTTTAGGGATTCTACCGGTAGAGCCATTAGATCATTTTCTTCTAAACTAACCCTCTTCATCTTTCCATCAACTACCATCCGGACAACATCAGGATTTGCTGAGAATTCTGGTCCCTTGTCCTCTGCTAGCTGCATTAACTGATCTCTATACAGAATGCTAAGCTCCTCAGCTTGAGAATATTGAATTTTTGTTGCTAGCAAGAACAACTCTGACGCAGATCTTCTCGAGATGAATTGATCATCCACATACAAGAAAGATGTCGGGACTCCTTCGACTAAAGACAAGATGACCTGCCACTCCTTAACCATCGCATTGTATCCAACTCTGACTTTAGAGATCAACCTTTTCAGAGCATTTATATAGTCAACAATCAGTGGATTTTGCAAGTTCAAGTTGTAGAATAAGTCTTCTGCCTCTTTGTTATGAGTTCCTTTCGTACAAACTCCCAATAGAATCTTCCTTGCGTCATCCCATTTCTGTCCGATCCTTCTCTTGTCCAGATCAACTTGAGGATCAGCTAACCTTGCAAGCTCATGATCATACTGTTTCTCCTTGAGCTCCGCTTGCTTTTCAAGGAAAACAGCCTCATCTTGCATCATCTTCATTTTATGGAATTGAGCTTGTTCCCAGGCCAACTGTTGAGCTTCCAGGGTCTCTTTATCAACAGGTATCTCCTCAGTCTCTCCAGTAGACATCCCAGCACCTCCACCTTGTTCCTTCAAAGATCTTTTAATAGCATGTGCCAGGGGTACGTCTTCCATATCAGAGTCTGAATCAATAACATGTACTCCTTCCTGTCGACTACCAAGGTCAGCGAATGGTTCTTTTTCTTCAACCATCACCGCCTTACCCTTTCGCTTCCTCTGAGCCTCCTCATCAATTACTGGCTCATTTTCTTTGACAAGATCAGTCTGTTCTTCAATTTCTTCAATAATTAGTGACTGCTGTCTCGTCTCTTTTCCACTCTCCCCCTTAGGTGAGTTATCCTGACCATCACCCTTCTCTCCAGATCCACCAGTAGCATAGGAACCACCAAAACCAGAACCCGAGGGTCTAGTTCCACCAGCACCTCCAGCACCACCAGTACCATCAGTATCAGGGGGAGGCTGATTATATTGATCGTCAAAGCACTCTGGGGGAACAAAGCTCCTAACTGCATACATCATTCTGCTTATCTCCGTTGCCATTGTATGCATTATGCTCTCCACTGCCCCCATTCTTTCATAAAGAGTGCTGCCCAAGACACCACCAGCATGGCCCAAGTCATTGATCTTGTGTGTCAATTCATCAAATGCTGTTGCTTGACTTGCCATTCGTGCTGCGTAGTCATCAAGAGCTCGCTTGTTGTCACCAACACTGATCCCTAACTGCCCCATCGACTGCCCGAACTGCTTTATTTCATTTTCCATTGTTGTCATACGAGTGTGAAGATTTTCAAGATTAAGGGACGGTGTTTGGCTTGGGTGTCCTCGCTCTAAAAATCGTTCTGTTACTGTTTGTCGCTCGGTTTCGGGCCTTGAAAATGAAGGTCCCTCACTCCCTAATCGCTCACACACACTCCCTGTCTCACGCTCGTGTATGTCTCCAATAATATTCCTGAAAGTGAAAGCAGTACCTGCAGAAACTTGATAAGTAAAGTGAGTAGCAGTTATGGGATCTGTTCCTGTCATATCCTGAGGTGGAATCGCAGGTTGAGAGGCTGCAGAGTGTTCTAGTACAACATCAGAACCGATCCTCTCTGCAGCATCAGTATGTACCGGTGAAGGTACTTCTGAAGCAATGAAAGCTTCTGGCCTTTCTGAAGCAACAGGCTCTTCAGAAGGCTCCAGATCCTCACCAAGATTCTTAGGTGTAGAATGTGCAAAGGTAGAACCACTCTCGTGAGGTGGAGTGGGTGTGATTGACATTCTAGGTTTGGACTGGGCTGAAGAAGTAGCAGCATGCAAAAATTTGGCTTTCTTCCGTAAAATTGGCTGCTCTTCTGGGTCACTCTCAGAGCCCTCACCTAAATCTACAGATGCCAGCCTTTTAACTCCCGTGAGCAAGGGTGAAATAGAAGAAGCAAGAGTTTCAGACTCAGAATCAGAAATATAGCTCGCACCCTGGGATAGATCCTGCGGGCTAGCAGAATCTTGGGCCATGGAATCAGATTTAGTTGAAGAAGTATCAGTAGTGTGAACAGAGAAATGTTCGTGTTCATAGAAGTTACCTCCTTCATTACCTTGTCCAGTGAAGGGATCAGGATCAGCATGTGGAGTAGGTTGTCTTTCCCGTTGACCGGCAGAGGTGTGACCTTGAGAGTGGCCATCATCATCCTCATCACTTTGAGGCTCTTCAGGAATCCCTTGAAATGCGTCAGCATGTGCAGATGGATTCTGAGCATGTGATGATACGTGCGAGGTTCCCGCCATAGTAGTAATACCTGCATCATACTGAAGCCACACTTGAATATTAGCAGGAATAATCAGCGCTTTAGCGTGATGTTTATCCTGGTTAGCAATTGTTGTTAGTGACTTGGTGCCCATGCCAAGTGATGCAGATGTTTTACTCGTTGCAAATGCCTGTCTTACAGCTAAAGCATTAGTCGGTACTAAATGATTAATAAGCATTTGTAAGAAACGAGGATACCAGCATACAACGTTAGTAGTTGCAAGGTCTCTGTTTGCAGTTGATCCCATTGTAGCCACTATTTCGGAAAGAACTATTCTTCCATAATTAATGTCCAGTTCACGGGCTAGGGAAACGGCAAAGATCTGTATTGGAATTGGAATTTGATGATAATCTTTTTCGCGCGGCCGAAAACATCTCGTGATGGCCTCGAAAAAGTAATTCCATTCCACCTGGAAGTATTGTTTCTGGATGGCACCAGCTAATATCCGGCCAGAAGGAGGATAGCATCCAATCTCCTCAAAGAATTTGAGACGATCTGCCGTTGAAGGTTCAGGGTCATAAACATCTTTAACTGGAAATCCCAGAACCCTGTTGAACACTTCCTCCGTTACTTCATATTCCTGACCCGCCAAGGTAAACCTGAAACCATAGGGGGTATTTTTGCTCCCAAAAGTAACCGCACTAGTCCATAATTGCTGTAAAGCATCATGGACTAATGTTGGTTTAGCAGTAAAAGCAACACTAGCCTTGGAGTACAAATTAAGAAATCGTATCCAAAACTTGAAGCGCGGGAGATGATCACCAATTTCTGTACTAATGTTATAAAAATTATTTTTCGCAAGAATAAATTGGTGAGCCATTTGTAAAATAATTTTCCTGGTGTTAATGTGATATTTTGAAAAGAAACAATTAACGTAAACACTTAAGGAAAAAAATGTAATCTAATTAATTCCTTTTAGAGAATCGAGAAGATGAACAGCCGATTTGAACTAAACTACGGAATTAATTATGATCAAACTCAAAACAACCAAAATCCAGTCCAGTAAAACTGCAACCCCAAATCAGTAATATAAAAAACTAAACTAAGTTTGTGAATAACCGTGATAGTTGTGTGTATACGTGTGTGTATATGACAAACTGATCAGATGAACAGACGGGTCCAAATACACAAAAAACAGGGCAAACAGAGAATAGTAAATATAAAACGGGCAGTAGTTCGAGATATGTAAGAGATTTAACACAACTCGAATGAACAGGGAATGATTGATTGAAATCGCAGGGAGGGAGGGTGGGGGCTGTAAAAACTTAGGGTTAAAACAATTAGGTAAAAGTGAAAATTTAGGCGTGTTAGAGATGTATATATAGGCATATATGAGCAAAGACAATAATACCCCTGTAAAAACAAGAAAAAAATGTTAAGTACGTACTGGGGAACCCAAGTCGAACACTATCTCGAACATTTAAGTCGAAATTCGAGATGAGTTTCGAGATAGAAACTATCTCGAACATCAAGTCGAATATTCGAGATAAAGTTCGAGATTACACTAACTCGAACAAATAATCACTTAATCAATTAATACAGCTTAATTAACCCACCAGGGAATCCCATGTCGAATAACAAGACAAAATTCCAAAAGAAATGAGTAAAAATTGCAAGTACAAACCGGGGAACACTATCTCGAACCTGAAGTCGAATATTCGAGATAATGTTCGAGATGGGACTCAAGTCGAACATCAAGTCGAATGTTCGAGATAATGTTCGAGATGGGACTCAAGTCGAACATCAAGTCGAATGTTCGAGATAATGTTCGAGATGGGACTCAAGTCGAACATCAAGTCGAATGTTCGAGATAATGTTCGAGATGGGACTCAAGTCGAACATCAAGTCGAATGTTCGAGATGGGACTCAAGTCGAACATCAAGTCGAATGTTCGAGATAATGTTCGAGATGGGACTCAAGTCGAACATCAAGTCGAATGTTCGAGATAATGTTCGAGATGGGACTCAAGTCGAACATCAAGTCGAATGTTCGAGATAATGTTCGAGATGGGACTCAAGTCGAACATCAAGTCGAATATTCGAGATAATGTTCGAGATAGAGATTAACTCGAACAATTTCCCAGACTTGGAATTTTGCTCAAATATTCTTCCCAGACTTAGAATTTTCAAAATTTTAATTTTGAAGATAGTCATAATAATTTGGCAATTTTTGCAATAACAACAACAATTAAGATTTTGCCAAATTGTTATAAATATCAATTCAAGGAATTTTAATAAAGCAAACAATTAAAAACATTCCTGGATAATTCTAAGGCCTCTAAATTAATAATAATTACATGAAAAACACAGGTAAATTCATCGAAAAATCATGAAAAATTGAAAGTAATATGAATTTAACTCCCCCTATGTTCATGCAATCTAACCAGCATAAATTCAAAGATTACCCAATAATTACACATAAAGCACAATGAATTTATGTAAAATAACACCATATGCATCCTATTATACTCATTAATTAAACATTTTAAAGTCTAAATCCATAATGATTAATAAGCATGCTGAAGTGATATTTTGAGCAATTGTAGAGATTATTTACATATGTTTCCAACTATGCACAAATAAAATGAGAAATTGACAAGACTAAAAACATATGTATATGTTCAAAACTGGAATTTTACAGATAGGAGAAATCACTAACTTGTGTTAAGCATCCCCAATTCACCAACCAACCTTGTGAATGTTACTTCATCAAGAGGTTTAGTGAATATATCTGCAATTTGTTGCATTGTGGGCACAAAATGTAACTCCACAGTCCCCTCCTCGACATGTTCTCTAATGAAGTGATACCTGATGTCTATATGCTTGGTTCTTGAGTGGTCTACAGGATTGTTGGTCATGGCAATGGCACTAGTGTTGTCACACATGATTGGAATCTTTTTGTGCTCCATGCCATAATCTTTCAATTGGTTCCTCATCCACAGTATTTGAGCTACACAGCTTCCAGCAGCAATGTACTCAGCTTCAGCAGTAGAAGTAGATACTGTGTGTTGCTTTTTGCTTTGCCAGGACACCAATCTTCTGCCAAGAAATTGACATGCACCAGATGTGCTTTTTCTATCAATCCTGCAACCTGCATAGTCTGAATCCGAATAGCCAATTAGATTAAAACCTGTATCTCTTGGGTACCAAATCCCTAGATTTGATGTTCCCTTGAGATACCTAAAGATTCGTTTGACGGCTATGAGATGTGATTCTCTAGGATCCACTTGGAACCTTGCACACAAACAAGTTGCGAACATAATATCAGGTCTACTTGCAGTTAAATAGAGGAGTGAGCCAATCATACCTCGATAGCTTGTGATGTCAACTGGTTTACCTGATTTGTCTTCATCAAGCTTCGTGGCTGTTGCCATGGGAGTCTTAGCTGTTGATGCATCTTCTAGATTATACTTCTTGAGTAAATCTTTGATGTACTTGGACTGACAGATAAGGATTCCATCTTTTCTTTGACTGATCTGTAATCCAAGGAAGAAGGACAGCTCTCCCATCATGCTCATCTCATACTTATCCTGCATTAACTTGGCAAATTTCTCGCACAAGCGCTCATTAGATGACCCAAAAATAATATCGTCTACATAGACTTGAACAAGTATTAAATCACTTTTTACATTTTTATAGAACAATGTTTTATCAATTACTCCCCTAGTAAAACCACTTGCAATTAAGAACAAGGATAGGGTTTCATACCATCGTCTTGGGGATTGTTTGAGGCCATAGACAGCTTTGAAGAGAAGGTACACAAAGTCTACAAGTTCAGGATCAATAAAGCCAGGTGGCTGTTCCAGATATACTTCTTCTTCTAGCTCTCCATTCAGGAAGGCACTTTTCACATCCATCTGAAAAACCTTGAAGTTCTTGTGTGCTGCAAAGGCCAAGAACATCCTGACTGCCTCAAGTCTTGCAACTGGAGCGTAGGTCTCATCATAATCAATACCTTCTTTCTGAGAATAACCCTTCGCTACCAGACGAGCCTTGTGTCGTGTTACAAGTCCGTCTTCATCCAGTTTATTTCTGAATACCCACTTAGTTCCTATTACTGATCTGTTCTTCGGTCGGGGTACCAGCTTCCAAACTTTCTGCCTTTCAAACTGATTGAGTTCCTCTTGCATTGCAATCACCCAATCAGTATCAACAAGAGCTTCTTCTATTTCTTTAGGTTCAAGCTTGGATAAGAACCCAGAATATAAGCAAATATTAGCCATGTCAGCTCTTGCAGTTCTTCTAGTAGTCACACCGGCATCTGGATCACCAATTATTAATTCAAACGGATGGTCTCTACTCCATACTCGTTCTCTTGGAAATTGTCTTGATGATTCAGTTTGACTTTCTGAGTTGTTATGTTGACTACTTGTGGTATTTCCACTAACTCCCCCTGAGATAGTGCCAGCTCCTACAGAACTAGTGTCATCTCGTCTTGAGCCTTGAACGCTTGTCCTTGAGCTGCTGTTTACTCCCCCTGAGTTGTTGCCGGATCGTGCGGAAGAAGCTTCTTCTGATCTTGTAGGATTCGATTGTTTATTAAGCTCAGGTGTTTCTTCACGAACACTTGGAACATTTGAAATGACAACCAACTCAGGTTCATCTTCAAGTTCATCTAAGTCCAGATTCTGAAATTTAAGGGACTCAGGTTCACTAGAATCTTTAGATTTTGATGGGAGTTTGGTATCGTCGAATCTGACGTTGTAGCTCTCAGTCACTTTTCTATCATTCACTAAGAATACCCGATAAGCTGCCACCACATCTGTAGAATAACCAACAAAGATTCCTTCACGAGCTTTTGCTGCAAATTTGCCTAGATTTTCATCATCTATAAGCACATAGCATTTAGCTCCAAAGACATGAAAGTATTTGATTGTAGGTCTTCTGTTATTCATTAGTTCACATGGTGTCTTTTCTTTATCTTTTATGATCAGGGTTCTATTCTGAGTGTAACACACTGTACTCACTGCTTCGGCCCAAAAGTAAAGAGGAAGTTTTGAATCATACAACAATGTTCTTGCTGCTTCAACCAAAGTTCTGTTCTTCCTTTCAACTACTCCATTTTGCTGTGGAGTTCTCGGGGCTGAGTACTGACGACGTATTCCCTTAGATACACAGAAGTCATTCAGCACTGCATTCTTAAATTCAGTACCGTTGTCTGTTCTAATCGTCTTTACAGTAAGTGTTGAAACATTCTCAATTTGAGTGATGTGATCAATGATTAGGAAAGGTACTTCGTCTTTCGTCATTGCAAACAATACCCATGTATACTTGGAGAAGTCATCCACGATTACCAAAGCATATCTTTTCCTAGATAAGGATAGGACATTCACTGGGCCAAACAAATCCATATGAAGAAGTTGTAGAGGCTCAGTGATACTAGAAATTTCTTTACTTTTATGCGATGCTCGCTTTGACTTTCCCATTTCACAAGCTTCACAGAGTCCTTTAGGAGCAAACTCCATCTGTGGTAGATCTCTCACTAATTCTCGCCTCGCGAGAGCATTCATCGTTTTGAAGTTTAAGTGAGATAGCTTCTTGTGCCATAACCAGCTTTCATCATCTGAAGCTTTGCTGTAGAAACAGGTGACTTCATTCTGATTTGCTGAATCCATATCTGCAACAAAAAGATCTGCCTTACGAACTCCTCTTAAAGCCAATGAACCTTCCTTAATGTGAGTGATTGACACGCCTTTCTTATTGAAGACAATTTCGTATCCTTTGTCACAGAACTGACTGATACTCAATAGATTGTGCTTCAATCCCTCAACATAAGAAATATCTTCAATGATGACATTGCCGGTCTTCAGTTTGCCATATCCCTTCGTCACACCTTTGCTGTCATCTCCAAAAGTAACATAAGGGCCAGCTTTCATAACCAA
Organism: Oenanthe sinensis; assembly: GCA_028671895.1. Classification (NCBI taxonomy): domain Eukaryota; kingdom Viridiplantae; phylum Streptophyta; class Magnoliopsida; order Apiales; family Apiaceae; genus Oenanthe; species Oenanthe sinensis. Next base: position 46,459,860 of record CM053806.1, on the reverse strand, counting down.
CTCTGTAAGCAGGGACTTATTTCCTGTCATATGCCTTGATGCTCCACTATCTAGCACCCATAAGACTTTATTTCTTTTCTGCTTAATGCCCTGCAATGACAGATTGGTTAGGCGTTCTTCGGAACCCAACTTTGATTGGGCCCGGCTTTTCTATAAGATCGATAGTTATCAGATATAACAACAGGAGATGCACTCTTTTTAACATTACTAGAGCTTTCGACTTTGTCTTTCCCTTTTTCCGACTTGACAAATTTGTCAGTCTTAGGAGAAGGCTTGTCACTCCTAACTTTAGGAGGACTGGCAGTCTTAGCTCTCACATGCTTCTTCTTGATATTAGAACTAGTAGCAGTATTTAAACATGTTTGACTAGTTGCATTCATCAAATTTACAAAAGTTTGCATGACGTTAAAAGTGCATGGCATACAATTAGGTTGACCACATTGTGCATGATTCTGATGCATGTTGTTCATTGTATGTGGTACAGGCATGGCATGTGCAACAGGAATATTCATGTTAGATTTACATGCATAAGAAAGATGTTCAGTAGATTTACAGTGATAACATGCTTTCTTTAGTCGTTCTGCTTTCACCTCCTTTATGCCCTTTTCCTTCTTACCCTGATTTTTAACAGCCTTAGCTCCTAATCCTGGTCTAGATTCTTCTCTAGGGGATTTGATTTTAACTTGCTTAATAGGAGTTACCGGTTGTTCTCTCTGGCGATCTTCCATCTCTATCTCATATCTAACTAATAATTCAGTCTCTTCTTCTTCTTGAGGAACGAAGTGTTTAAAAATTGGTTTGACAGTAGATTTAAGAATGCTAGGTATTTCATTTTTAATCTTACTGGAACTAGTATCTATAGGTCTTTTTCCATCCTTCTTTGATAAGTTAGAATAGTCAAGTCCTACACCTACTCCAGTTATCTTCTTAAATGTTTCACTATCAACATTCACTTTACTAGCTGCTAGTTTAAAAGCTTCGCATTTAGTTTCTAACTCAGCTAGTTTGTTCCTTAGACATGCTTCTATTTCTTCCTTAAGGTTGAGCTTGTGTTCCAAAGTTTTAATCGAGTCTCTTAGGGAAGTATCTATGGTGCAAGCAGCCTCTAATTCTTCCACTTTTGCCTCGAGCATTCTGCATTTGGCAACGAGTGTTTTTTGTTCTTTTTGTGAAGTGTTTAGGCTTTTGCACAACATATAGATCTCTTCGCTAAGAGCCCCGTTCTGCACCTTATAATCATTAATAGACATTTCTTCTCTAAGGGTTAGAACTGGTACCTCTGGTTCATCTGATGTCTCAGCCATGAGGGCAAAGTTTGCTACATGAGTAACTTCTTCCTCGTCTGAATCATCCCAAGCTCTTCCTTCTGTCACAACTAAAGCTCTTTTGCCATGTCTCTCCTTCACCAGTGATTCATACTTGCTTTTGAGGGCTTCATATGTTTCTTTGGGATAAGTCTGTTTTGGCTTCTTGCAGTCGGTAGCAAAATGTCCAGCTTCACCACAGTTATAGCATTTGAACTTCATTTTGAAATCCAAAGGAGATTTGTAGCTGGTACTTTTGCCTTTTCCTCTGTAACCTTGAGAACTACCACCACCCCTAGTAACCCGATAGTAAGATGAAGATTTACTCTGCGGTCGGTTACTCTTTCTGAATCTTATATTGCTGAACTTCCTTGCCATGTATGCCACGACACTATCGTCCATGTTGTCCAGCTCCTCTTGGGTGAAGTAATCATCATCACTATTTGACGCACAATCATCATCATTTTCAACTTGATGTGATGTAGGTGATGATCTAGGTTTTTCTGCAACCATTGCCTTCTTAGACTCTTCCTCATCAGCAACTAATCCTGATGCAACTTCTTTTCCTCTTGAATCATTGTCCCATGCTTGATCTTGAAGGGTTTCCAGCTCATAGGTCTTCAGAATTCCATAATATTCTTTCAGAGAAGTTGTGTGCAAATCTCTGGTTTCTCTAACAGCGTAGACTCTATGTTCAATGCTTTTTGGCTGGTTCCTTAGATATCTCGTATTGACTTCAACCATGGGGTGAGTTACACCTCTCAGATTCAAATCCAAAACCAACTGACTGAATCTTAGGTAGACATCAGTTATACTTTCTCCTTTTCTTATTCTAAAGGTATCATACTCCATCTTGAGTATTAGTGTCTTGTTGCTTCTGACCTCTGCAGTTCCTTCCATGACGACCTCAAGCTTATCCCAAATCTTCTTCGCTGTAGTTAATCCTTTAACTACATTAAACATCTCATGATTTAGGGATTCCATCAGTGTTTGTCGAACGGATGTATCGAAAGATATCTGCTCCTTATCAGCATCTGAAAAGTCTACTGCCTTCATAGGCTCAGACCGTTGTGGTACTACCACATCTCCTTCCATGTGCTCAGGAACAACAACCATTGGTACAAATTTACCTTTGTCAAGGACTTCCAGATATTCAGGATTGACAGACTCAAGGTAAAGTTTCATTCTCAACACCCACTCTTCATAATGATCTCGGTCGAACATTGGAATCTTGAAATTGTTTTTAGGTGCCATCTAAATGTGGATTTAAAGTAAAGATAATAAACTTTTCTTATTACTTGAGTAGTAATTAAAAGAAAATTAAATTATCTCAAAATAAATCAAACTTCAAATTTTGATCACCAAAAAAAATTCTAAGTACCAGGACAAGGCTAAGTAGAATATCTATGTAGAACTTCTGCCTAAGTCGAAATTCTCCAAGTCGAACTTTTCTAAGTCGAACTTTTCTAAGTCGAACTTTTGTCCAAGTAGAATTTTTTTTCTCAAGTCGAATATTCAAGTAGAATATTCAAGTAGAATATTCTATGTAGAACTTTTGCCTTAGATAAAATTTTGCTGCAGGTCACTTTTCACACTTTTTGACTTTTGTGGCTTTTCTCACCTAACTCACCTAACACACGTGCAAGGTACTGAATATCTTCTGTAATACTTTTTGCTGTGAGATATATGTCAAATCAAAAGCCAATAACACCTTTTTGTCTTTTTGAAAAGGAAATCAAAAAGTTGCTGGGTTTGTCTTCTTTAACAAGAATAATGATGAACACTTAAGAACACCAAATATCAAAGTACCCAGATTAATTCACAAAAATTATCTAAAATCCATCCAAGCTAATTAATCACACCTGGAGTATTTAAATAATTTTTCGGATGAGTTTTCACTAGAAACAAATTAAGGCCCACTTTTCGAGACAAATTGAAAAGTAGTTCTGGAAGATGAAAACTCACAAATCTTCTACCAAACACAAGGATCTATGTTATGTATATTAAACATGTAGCTCTGATACCAATTGTTAGGTCTAAATGTGTTGTAGAGGGGGGGTGAATACAACTTTTCAAATTTAAGAAGCAATAAATGCAATGTAATAAATGAACACACTGATTCAAGGAATATATGTTTTATATATAACTTGAAAAGGTTGCTACAACATTCATTACAAAGTACACCAGAAGTAAAGAGGGTAGTAAATGATACTAAGCTCTGTGAATATACTCTCTCTCTTTTACAAGTGTTTATCTCGAAAATATTGCTCTCTCCTTATATAAAACACAAGTACTTCTATTTATACTACTTGTAATCTATGTCCTGTAGTCTTCAAAGACTAAGATGTACGTGGCCCAATGATGTCCACATAAATCTTATCTTATCTTGAAAGCTTGGAAATCTGCCAATTAGATGATGCCATGTGTCATGTTGAAACTGCCCTCCACTTGAGAATTTCTACTTGGCCATCTCGAACATCTAACTCGAATTTCTACATAGGAATGTTCTACTTGGCTATCTCGAATATCTAAGTAGAATTTCTACATAGGAATGTTCTACTTGGCTATCTCGAACATCTAAGTAGAATTTCTACATAGAAATGTTCTACTTGGCTATCTCGAACATCTAAGTAGAATTTCTACATAGAAATGTTCTACTTGGCTATCTAGAACATTTTGTACTTAGAAAAATTCTGGGCTTCAACTTGAAACTTCAATGCAACATCTTGAACTTGTGATTTCTTTATGTCTTCCATATTCTTCAACAAGCTCTTGAACCTGGATCTCTATTATTGACATAAACTTGCTATCAATGTCCTGACACTTGATGCAATGGTCTGATTCATAAGTGACTAGTCTTGATAGTGTTTCTGCTTCTTGAATAGATTACCATATTCAATTAGTAATGTGGCTTTCCAAATATTGCTTTCCTTCTTGTTCACTTGAAATCAATTTGTCTTATTGATACTGATAGATATGATCTTGAATCTTTAAGTTACAAATCACTGAGGCATGAACAACTCTGTCTTGAACTTCTTTCAATGATTTCTTCTTTATTTGATCATAGTTAAACATGTTGAATTGTATCAATTACACTGTCTTCATTTAGCATTGATTTCTTTGTGGCTTCAAGTTCTTGATTGTCTTCTGGTTAAGTATCTTTTCTTTTAGTTGAGTTACTTAAGTTATAGTGTTACAAGTTTGGACACTCTGCCTTTCACATAGGGAATCTAAGGATACAACCACATTATCTTTAGATGAACTATTTGTGTGCTGAAGGCCTATGAACTAGAACAAGAGCTAGAGCAGATAATATTTGGTAAAGCAGGTTGTTAGCATATCCACTGTAATTGTGACCCAGGAACCAAATTGATTGAAGTCAAGGTTGAGAACCTCTGAACAGAAGTGAATTGATCCTAGAAGCTGAATTGAAGATGTTGTAGCTCAAGGTAGTGGTCAAGGTGTTATATGCAAATTTAGCACTTTGTAATAACCTGAGAACTGGACGACTAGTCGAGACTGCAGATCAACTGGGAGTTTAGTAACATCAGATTCAGACGGAATCCCAATTCTAAATCTAAGGTCCATTACCTATAGATTCCATGAAGGAGATTTTCAAGATCAGTTCAAGAGGTGGTTGCAAGACAGGGATGGTTTTTTGTTGGCAGACAAGTTTGAGGTTTGCTACACAGAATGAAGAAGCCTGTACAAGCAAAAGATGACAAACACTATTTTGGGTTGTAGCAGGAATCTCAAGCATTAGTGAGGATGCAACAAGGGAAAGCATTTGTTGATGAAGTTAAATGCAAGGTTGATTCTATCAGTGACAGTGTTGAACCAAATGGATATCTGGCATCAATGACCAACACTGGAGATGAATCAACAAGCACTTCTCAGGTACACTTTCTAACTAGTATACGTTTATCTAATTCAGAACTGCATGATTATTAAGTTTTGAAATGTATTATATTCATGACAGCATGTTAGCATCTTAGGACTTAAATGCTTAATTGATTGCTAAGAATAAGATTGCATGCTAGGATTCATGAGTTTAATTAGTACATTTCATACTTGATTTTATATGCAGTAAAATGAATATCTGGAGAATTAGATAGGGTGTTCTAGACGGTTAGGTGTATCCCCTAAACATTTGCTGGAACTTGAGTTAAATCTTATGTGATTTAATACCTCTGCTAATGTTGTGAAAATTGCTAATAGACAAACAGGTCATAGATCAGATTTTATTTGTTCTTCATGACAAATGACTTGTTAATTGTTTATGTGCTTATTTTCATATGATTTGCTTTTACTCATATAGTTGCTCTTAAATGCTATATCATATCATGTATTGCTTGTTAGGGTTAATTGGTTAAAAGATGGTAGAATTATCTAAGTAGTCAGTAAGTCATGTAGATTCGAGGCTTAATCTAAAACTGACTTAGGTAATTAGAGATAGTTAAATATGTTAGACAAAGACAGAATGGATTAGAAAGAATTAGTAATTAATTTATTAGTTCTTCTATCCATGTGCTATTAGGAAATTAAGTACTGAATTTTCTAATATGCATGTTGAAGCTGTTGTTACTTTTGATAATATCTCTAACCCATCTGGACTCAATTAAAGTTGAGTACCAAGAAGCTTAATCTTTTGTGATTGCAGAGTATGTTATGAAAGACAAAAGTTATGTGACTTCGTGACATTTATTGTTCGAGGCATATGATTAAGATTAAAGCTCTACTATCATAGTTGATTGAGAAGGCCTCCCCGATGGTAACCTTTGGAGATGACAGCAAAGGATGTACAAGGGATATGGCCATCATGTGTTAAGAACTGTCATCAGTGGAAGCAACTTACTTGTGGAAGGAGTTAAGCACTATTTAAGGGGCACTAGGGAATTCTTCGTCAAGGGTTTTCTGGAAAGGTGTTTGATCTCAAGCAAGAAGGTTGGAAGCTTACTCTAATCTGAGTGAGAAAATTTGTTCGTAGCTGACATGGAATTTGGATGCAAAGGTGAAGTCAACTTTTCAGGAAAGCTTCATCAATGAAGAGTTAGCTATGGCAAAGGAAGCTCTCTTACTTGTTAGTCAGCAAGGCAATGGATTCTTTAATAAAGAAGAAATTGGTGAGAGGACTGCTTCATTTGGAATTCTATTAAGAAGGACATTTTGAAGTGTGTCACATAGGGAAGTCAATGGAAACATCACAATGAAGAAAAGTCATGAAAGTCATATGCTTAGTGGTGATTGAAATTGGTAACCCTACTTACAAATTGGTGATGTTCAAGCATTCAACAGACAAAATGTCACAATGGTGATTGATCTAATAAGGAAGATCAAGTTGGAAACAATTGGTAAGCTGTGAGAACTTTGAAGTCAGATATTGGAACTACATTTCGCGAGTGAAGTTCTAAATGAAGTCTGCACTGAAAAAGGTATTTTGAAGCTGAAGCAATTAACACAGCATGCTGCTTTATTCAACAAGATCGTGAAAAGACATCATTTGAGTTAATGGCCAACCAGAAGCAAACACTGAAGCTCTTTCGTGTGTTTGGAGGGAATTTTTTTTATGAAGATTTATTTGAGTAACTTGACAAGAAGTTAAGGCTCTTGGAATAATTCTCCTCGGCTATTCATAGGTGATTAAAAGTCTGAATATGACGACCAACTACACCAAGCTCCCAAGCAATCAAGTGAACGACTATTCTGAATCTTTGACAAATTCAGATACTGATGTAGAAGCTGAGGTTGCAGAAGGATTTAATGATTAGCAGCAACTCAGGGGAGCAAGATAATAGAAGGATCTACTAGCCGTACTCAACAATGAAGATCAAAGGATTTCATTAAGAACATTTCTGCCAAGACGAAAGGTTTGAAGTCAAATTCTATCCTGGAGTCTCGTTCTTAGTGATCCGGATTCTTGTGTAGAGGCTAGAAGTGCTATTCGAAATGATCATATATCTTTTCGGGACCAAGTTGGGAAAGAGAAATTGTCAACTTACAATTGGTATCAACAATTGGTATCACCCATCAATTGGTATCCCAAAGAATACTAAAGAAGCACAGATTGATCCAGATTGGGTGATTGCAATGCAAAATGATCTCAATCAGATAGAAGGCAGAAAACAATGAAGCTGGAACCCAAACCACAGACCACTAAAGTCGAAGCTGAAACTGGTACAGTAGGGGTTCACAGAAACTGGATGACTATTTGGCATTGTTATGAGGGGCAAAGCCAAACTGGTTGCTACAGGACTTTAAAGCAGAAGGTATCGACGATGACGGAAACAGAATCTTCGGGACTTTCTAGATCAAGCAGTAAGCACCAGTGACGAGACTTGATCCTTTGGGACTCATCAATGGGGACCTAACAATTTTCAGGGACCCAACGATTAGGACAAAACAATTGGTATCCCTAGCACATGTGGAGCATTCAAGCATGAAGATCTAACAGTTGAATGTGAACAAGTGCACTCCTGAATGGTGAGCTAGAAGATGAAGGTGCAGATCCATTCATTCTCTTCGCAAGCTTTTCTATGACGGAGGTAAAGGATTCAAGCAAAACGTCAAGGACATGGTATGACTCTCTAATTTTGAATTACTTAAAAGTGTTTTTTTATTAGAGTTGTTATACATATCTCTCTAGAAATGCTAGGCACACACAATGTTATATATATGTGCAAGTATACCTTAATTCTCGATATGCCTGTGTGCAAGTTTCCAAGAGGATACTAGAGAATCTTATCTTATAGCTAAGTTATGAATTGACAGATATCTTAGGGAAGTACCAATTCTTGGAATCTGGGACCCTTAAGATAATAGGTTTAACCTAATTGGCTATATAGATATAGATAATGCAGGTTGTAAGAAAGACAGGGAAGTTATTCCTAGAAGCTGTCAATTTCCATCAACTCTGTTGAAGCTCTTAACACCACTGAAGGAACAAGCGCATGAACACCAGGTATCATTTCGTTTGAGAGTGTCCATAGTCGAATAACTTGCAGATGTTTGCTAAATGACTTGATGAATTTATTTTATCTAAGTTGGTTAGTAAACTTGGGATATTATTTATATGCATATTTGTTGAAAATCCCATCTGTAAGGAATTCTTAAATGAGTTCACAAGTATTACTTTTTCCCTATCCAAAGGACTTGTGAATTTATTTGAAATCCAGATCCTCATACTTTTTGCTATTAGTTTAATTATCATGCTTATAATGTTTTATGCATGAGTGGTAGTTAAATTACTTAGCATAAGTAAGAAGCATAATTATTTGTATGTTTAAATATTTTATGAGTATTAGTCAATGATATCTTGCTTAATTGCTCTGATATTTTACTCTGATAGTCTTAAATATTTTATTACAAATAATTGTGATACTTTTGATATTAGTGATGGTATTTAGAATTTCTGTTCTAAATAATAATGCATATTTTAAAACTCACTAATATTAAAAGATGAAGTATTTTCTAAGTTATGTGTATGAAATGCTCAATATTTGATATACTTAGAAAATATTTCTAAAAATAAGTTTGTTTGCGAGGAGTTGCTATTAGAATCACAAGTATTATTTGTTCCCTATTCAAAGGACTTGTGAATTTCTTTTCAACTAATACCTCGGGCTTACGTATGTCAATTAATAATTGTTATGAGCATGCTTACAATGTGCAAAGTGACAATTATTAGATATGGCGTAGGAAGTTAAATGCTAATATTCAATCCAATGAATATTTTAGTGTTTAGCGAATTTATTTTATCTTATCAAAATTATGGATTGAAGCAATTCAATGTTTATTAGTTTCATAATTTTGATTTGATAAAATAACAGAAGCATAGTTTCTTGCATTCGTGCACTTAACTGTGATATTTTTAATATTAGTGATAATACAACTTAATGTTTATTTAAAATCACTAATAATAAAAATATATTACAATGCTTATTGTTCTGCTGAATGATTGCCATGTTTAGTTGATATATATGCATGTGATTGGCAATTGCTTAGTACAGCATAAGTATTTAATTTATTTTGATTTATTTAAATCATGATGATATAAAACAATTCAGTGGAATATCTGTTCCATGATTTAAATAAATTAAAATAAATAAGAAGCATAATTATTCGTAGTATAAATATTCTCTTTTATTACTTTGTGATAATTGAATAATATTTTATTACAAAATAATTGTGATATATAGTTTTCTTTCTTTGACTGGTTTACGATCCTGAATGTATTTAAAAAGAAATTTTTGTCTATTTCTTTTTCAAAATGTTTTATTTAAAGATACATTCATTTGTCTATCAGTTTTAGTTAAGAAAACTTAAGAATTCTTTTTCAAAACTTCTCTTTTGAAAAACTATTCTTTAGGATAATCTTTCGTTTTCTCTCGAGATTTTATCCTATCTCAAAAGCTTGTTTTAAATGTTTTATCTAACAAAGCTTTTTCTCTTTTTCGAAAATGTGTTTTAACTTCGAGGTATCAATCACTTGTAAAATGATTTGTTTTTAAATACTTGTTTCAATGTATGTTTCACATTGATTCATAGTACCAAAACAGTGGTTGTTGCTTTGAAGGCCTAGTGCTGTGTTGTTACGCATCCATCCAACCCCAATTGTCATGTTTTTATTTAAAGTCGGGGATATTATCAGGCAGACGAAAATGATGTAAATCATAATTGCATTATGAGTCGGAAAATCATTGTCTTCTATCTGATAAGGATGTTTTGCAAAACTGTTTACAAAACATACAGTGCTTAGGTTTAATGGAAAAGAGTCATTTTATTGAGATATAATTTGGTAGAAGAGTAGAATTTCTTCTTTGGTATAAATTCCCGCGTTTTATTATGGGAAGTTTGCCTTATAAGAAATTCATAAGCAATAGAAACTTTTTCTCTGATACTCCCGCGTTTTATTATGGGATAAGTATCTTAAGGAAAATTTTCTTTGGTGTCAGGCTCTTAAATGTCATATCTTTAGAACCGACAAAACTCTTTTATTAAAAGTGCTTTAATGAAATCCATTACCATTCCTTCATATATTTTTCTTTCTCCTTGAGATGAAAAATATGTTTTGGAATGTTAAAGTGATTATCTTATTATCTTTTAAAAAATGATTTTATCCGTTTAGCCCCCAGTGGCTACAGAAGCTGGCCAGGAGGTTGAAAACCCATCAATCTCTGACCCAGGCCTTGATACCAAACACTCTTTCATACACTTCCATATATTAACCCTTGGAGTTATAAGGAACACTTGTTATTTAGAGGTTGATAAGGGAGAAACTGCACTTGATGCAGCAAATAAGGATGAAGTCGGCAGTGCACCTACAGCTCTACCTCCAGCGAAGTAAAGAAGTATATAAACTGAGGTAACTGTAAGCTCATCTGTATCTTCTCAAAAGGATGCAGAGCTGAAAAGGCAATAAAACTGTCTCTGGAATCATTCTCTCAACAGGATGAGTCCATTGAAATTCGCTCGTCAGCCAGAGCATCTTGTAATGAGTCAAGCACACCACCGGCACTCACGCTGATGGTAAGCCTAAACAGATATATACTAGGAACCTTATATAATTTTTAGGACCTAACAATCCTAACAGTTATACTAGGGGCCTAACAATTGGACACATTGCAAGGCGTGCACAGTGTGAGGTATAGGCATGTTAACAAACACCCGTCATTGGGTTACGAGGGAAACGTAGACTCTAATTTGCCATTCATTACATTGTCTACTATGTCGCCCCTCCTGGAAGGAACATTTCCAGATCCTGAAAAGGAATGTCCACCTCCCGTTTACGGAGAAGGTGTGAGGCAACTCCTTGATAGAACAAGGCAGGATTCCCAAAAAGATTTTAAAATCTTGGGATAACCCATCTCAAAGAGGTGAGGCTCCACTAGACAGTGATTTAGCAATTGCTATTGAGTCTGGTGTGGGACAGTGCTTATGCATGATAGATCAAGAACACCTCTACGAGGCAATTCCCCACTTGATAGTGATTCAATTCATTCTGATGAATCAGGTGTTGGGAATGTATGCATTGACGGATTTCACTTGCAGGTACAGAAGGCTAAATTTGGAATGCAGAGTGAAAGTGAGAGAGAGAAACACTTGAGTGAAAGTGAGGGAGAGATACTCTTGAGTGAGAGATAGGGAGAGAAAGAGTGAAACACTTCAAAGTGCTCGACACTTAAGTGTAAACACCAACAGAACGTAGTAGAAGTGAGGAAACCACAAGCCAAACACTTACCCTTGCTACTTGCTGCTTCTGGAAGAAAAGTTACTATATTTTTCCCGTTCAACGACAGACGAGAACCTTCCTTGGAAGACAAACCATTTAAAAGAGGACCTATCAATTGGTATTAACATTTGGTATCTTCAAAAGTGGGCCATTGGAGGATTCCTCAACTAAGGGGGAGAATTTATAGTGTTATAGTTATAACAAGAAAAAGAAATTGAAGGATTCCTCTTCTTATGAGGGAGAAGTTATAGTGTTATAATTATAACAAGAAAAAGGTGAAGTTAATAAGTCTTATCTTCGTATCCTTCGGAAGAGTTAAAAGTTTATATCCTAAAAGGGTTCGTATCCTAGACTCTTAAGGTAAGTTCCTGGATCCTTGTTAGTTCGTATCCTGGAAGATCCTTGAAAAAAAGGGGTTCGTATCCTTGGGAGAAATTAATAGCCTTAGGGGGAGATTTTAGACAAGAAGAAGAAAATCTTATCTTCCGATCCTGAGGGGAAATAACAGATAAATGGGAAAATCAAGAAGCTGTAATTCTATACTTGGAAGAACAGAAATGACTATTCCATTTATTTTCTAAAGGGAGATGAAGAAGAAGAAGGAGAATCACATTCGTAGGGGGAGAACATTTTTTGAGCTATGTTCAGTATTGATTGAAGACGTACCCAGGAATAATGATTCTTATGAAGCTTTGTTAATGATAAGTTCTTTAAGTTTAAACTATGAAGGATTTTGAAACAGAGAGTGCTCAAACAGACAGAAATGAAGATGGCACAAGTTGAATATCAGTTCAGTACCAGAGGAACAAGCATCATTCATTTCAGTCACTCAAGAATTCTGGAAATGCATTATCTGATCCAGAAAAACCAGTAGCATTATTTACAAGTCCAGGACGATTACTTTTTCTAGTTGTTAGTTGAGTTATCCTCCCTAGGTGATTTGTTTGCTAAAGTTTAACAATCAAATAGGGGGAGATTGTTGGTGATTACAAAGCTGTATGTATAGTAATCATGATAACTCAACACTAGAACAGGACAGGTAAATAATACTACGCCTACACAGAAATCAGCAAGACATGAAGACATGGCAGATACAGCGGATCAAGACATTAGAAGAAGTTTTGAAGTCTACTACAGGTCACTGAAAGAAGTTCATTTAGATGTTCATGCCTCAGTGAAGAACAATGTTTAAAGACTTTCAGGGTTTCAGATAAGTGTTGAAGATTCAGTATTGCAGTGCCACTAACAGATTTCAGTGTAGTAGCATTGATTGGAAATAGGCAATGTTCGAAGCATAGGAATCCAGAAGGGTGAAGACAAAGGTTAAAGAAGACAGCTGCAGTCTTGAACTGGATTGTAGTAATGAAGACGTTGTCGAAGTACCAGAAAAGATTCCAGTGAAATTACATGTCTATCAACAGTCAGTGTTTTGAAGCAATGCAACAGTCCTAGCTTACTCAGCTGAAACAGAAAAGAAATCAAGGGAACTCAATTCAGTGTTAGTCGTTTGTGAACCAGACCAGTGCACTAAGCGTCAGCACAACAAGAAGAGAATTACCTTGATTAATCATAAGAAAATCAGTTGATCAAGCCAAGCCAAGGAGTGAAATAAAGTGGTAAATACTTCAAGCATTTCAAAGAAATATGCTAAGGCAAGTATTACTACATAAGGTGGATTAATACTCTTGAAGCAATGGAGAGGCGCAACACATATATTTCCAGGTGCAAGAAAATGTCAAGGAAATGTTAAGTGGCGCCTACACAGTGAAGCAAGAGTGCAGGCGCAACTAATATATCCAAAGCTCAGGAAATATGTTGAACTTAGAATCTATATCATGAGTGGCGCCTATACAGGGGAAGCAGTGTATAGGCGCAACATATCTTGTCCAAGGCACAAAAGATTCTAAGGCATGAGTGGCGCCATCACAGTGATAACAGAGTAGAGGCGCAACTCAGCTGCTCTAAAGTTTCTAAGGCAAAGACAGTGTATGAGTGGCGCCTACACAGTGCAACAAGAGTGTAGGCGCAACTCACATACTAGGCGCAACATGCTGTGAAGTTTCTAAGGCATGAGTGGCGCCTATACAGGGTAACCACTGTATAGGCGCAACTCACATTCAAGGCGCAACTCAAAGTCACAGGCGCAACTCAGCTTCCATACACCACTCACACTCTTAAGGCGCAACTCAGGGACTTAAGCAATTGTGAAGCAAATCAATTCTATTGATTTGAAAAGTCTACACTATATTAAATAAAATGAATTATTCATTTTGTTTAATACGGTTGGTGGAGACACAGCCAATCAAGAGAGAGGCAGTGAGATATTTCGAAGCCGGAGAAGAAGAAGTCACCATGCCAAATCTATACCTTCTTCTCCTGGGTTTTACATTTTAGCCGGTTAAATATGTCTCAAATGTTTAGGGCTACTGTAAAACACTCACTGTTAGCTTGATTCCGTTACTATTAAATACTGTCAAACATTGTAATAGGGATCTAGCTTTATCTCTCTAGAAGCAAAGAACTAATCAGTTCTTTGGAAGCCAGTTATATTTTTAACTGGGTGTAGCAAAACCTCAGGGATTAATACGAAAGTAATATTCCCCGAAACCTGTCTCGCATTTAATTACTTGCTAATTTTCTAGTGCATTATTTGTTCATTCCTAAACACAGAAAATTAGTAAGCCAGTCTCCTAAACAGCTAAACACTCCTGAACACGAACCCACTTATCGAACTCTAAATCATATATCCGCAAAAGATTCGAAAGAATTTTTTGATTTAGTGAGTATCGTATTCAACCCCCCTTCTACGATACTTTCGGGACCTAACAATTTACTTGGGTGTACTTTTTGCACAAGAAGGATGAAACTGCAGAAACAATCATTGATCATATTGCAATGATTGAAAATGGATCAACTCACAAAGTAAAGAATTTAAGGAGTGACAATGGAACAGAGTTTAAGAACTCAACAATGGAGGAATTCTGCTCAACAAAAGGTATTACTCAACAATTCTCAGCACCTGGCACACCTCCACAAAATGGTGTAGTTGAAAGAAAGAACAGAACTTTAATAGAAGCTGCCAGAACAATGCTAGAAGGAGCAAAACTACCTACTTATTTTTGGGCAGAAGCTGTGAACACTGCATGCATCACTCAGAATTGTTCTTTAATAAACAAACATGGAATGACTCCATATGAATCTTTGAAAGGAAGAAAGCCAAATGTCAAGTACTTTCACATCTTTGGATGCAAGTGTTTTATTCTCAAAACACATCCTGAACAATTGAAGAAGTTTGAACTTAAAGCAGATGAAGGAATTTTTATTGGATATGCAACAACTTCTAAAACCTCTTCAAGGGCATTCAAAGTATTCAACTTAAGGACAAGGACAGTCATGGAATCAATTAATGTCTCCTTTGATGAAGGGAAGATAGATGGGTTACATGATAAAGATGCACAGGAAACTCTGAGATTTGAGAATGAACTGCAGAAAATAAACTCTAACGAGATAAACACTGATCAACCAAATCCTGGAGAAGCAAACTCTGATTCAGAAATGATTGAAATAGAAATTGAAGAAACTGCACATGTTGAGGGGGAGCAACATCAATCAAATACTGACATTGGAGATTCAACTATTGAAATATCAGAGTCTGACCAAACTCTGAACAACACAAACTCTGAAACCCTAAACTCTGATCATTCAAACTTTGAGACCACAAACACTGATACCTCAATCTCTGATAATTCAAACTCTGAGTACATAAACTCTGAGACATCAAATACTGATGGAAACACATCTTCAGGGGGAGGATCATCATTTACAGAAGGATCATTCTATGAAGGCACAGATCATGGGGGAGCATCTAGTTCAAGGAACTTTCCACATCCAAGGAAATGGACCAAAGATCACACACCTGATTTAATTATAGGTGATCTGGAAAGTGGAATAAAAACAAGAAAAGCTACTCAAAATGAATGGCTATTTCATAGTTTTCTTTCACAAACAGAACCAAAGAAGGTTGAAGATGCTTTGAAAGATGCAGATTGGATTACTGCAATGCAGGAAGAATTGAATGAGTTTGAAAGGAATGAAGTTTGGACCCTAGTCCCAAGGCCAAAGAACAGATCTATTGTTGGCACAAAATGGGTATTCAGGAACAAGACAGACTCTGATGGAATAATTACAAGAAACAAGGCAAGACTGGTAGCCAAAGGTTATTCTCAACAGGAGGGATTGATTATGATGAAACCTATGCACCTGTAGCTAGACTTGAGGCAATCAGAATTTTTCTTGCTTATGCTGCTCATAAGAAATTCAAGGTCTACCAGATGGATGTTAAAAGTGCATTTTTAAATGGTGAACTTGAAGAAGAAGTCTATGTTGAACAACCACTTGGCTTTGTCAATACAAAATATCCAAGTCATGTCTACAGACTGGATAAAGCTCTATATGGACTAAATCAAGCACCAAGGGCCTGGTATGAAACTCTGACTCTATTCTTACTTGAAAATGGTTTCACTAGAGGAACAATTGATAAAACCTTGTTTTACAAAACTCAAGGTAAGGATTTATTATTGGTTCAAATATATGTTGATGATATTATATTTGGTTCCACTAATGAGAAACTCTGTGAAAGATTTTCAAAGTTAATGCAGTCCAGGTATCAAATGAGCATGATGGGAGAATTGAGTTATTTTCTAGGTTTACAAGTGAAACAGACTGAGGAAGGCATTTTCATTAATCAGTCCAAATATACAAAGAATCTACTCACTAAATTTCAAATGCAAGATTCTGCATCTGCTACAACTCCCATGGCTACTACAACAAAACTTGATCAAGACACTGGAGAACCTGTTAATATTACTGCATACAGAGGAATGATTGGTTCTCTACTTTATTTGACTGCAAGTAGACCAGACATCATGTTTGCCACATGTCTATGTGCTAGATTTCAAGCAAATCCAAGAGCACCTCATTTGATTGCTGTGAAAAGTATTTTCAGATATCTCAAGAGCACTGCTAATCTTGGCTTATGGTATCCTAGAGAATCTGATTTCAAATTAATAGGCTATTCAGATGCTGACTTTGCAGGATGCAAGATTGACAGGAAAAGCACAAGTGGCAGTTGTCAATTTTTTGGTGGAAGACTTGTGTCATGGCAAAGCAAGAAACAGAAATCGATTTCAACATCAACAGCAGAGGCTGAATATATTGCTGCTGGAAGCTGCTGTGCACAGATCTTATGGATGAGAAATCAATTGCTAGACTATGGTTTGAAATTTTCAAATATTCCTATTTATTGTGATAACCAAAGTGCTATTGCAATGACAGGAAATCCAGTTCAACATTCTCTAACAAAGCACATCAGTATCAGATATCACTTCATAAGGGAACATGTGGAGGAAGGCACAATTGAATTACATTTTGTTCCTACAGATCAACAATTAGCAGATATATTCACCAAGCCTTTGCCTGAAGCAACATTTAACAGACTGGTTTCTGAATTAGGGATGGTGACAAGTGGCTCAACTTAGCAAGTTTCAGACACTCAGAGTATATGTCAGAGTATGGGGAATACAAACAGCAAAGAAGGATATTCTTTGACATTAAGAGAATTGATGACAAGAAGAAGAGTCTACCTGCCATGACATATCAACAGGTAATTCAGGAAACAGATGCTCCCAAAGCTCCTGCAGAGCCAGACTCTGAAATCAAGAAAACACCTGAACCAGAGTCTAATGTTGAGTCAGAGTCTAGACTGCCTTTAGACTCTGATCAAGACACATTTCGGGAAGGAATGCCATTGGATGCAGCCTCAAGTCTAATTGATGAGATCATTATTCCAAGTGATGAGGTACTGCTATTCCTATATCCTTTGGTGGAATCAGTTGAAGATCCAGGGCAATATCAGACTAAATCTCAAGTCTTGGATTTTCTTACAACCTATGAAGCCCTAAGGAAGAGAATGGAACAGGAGCTACAAATGTCTGCACAGGATGTGGTCAAAAATCTATACAGCTACCTATTCAACTCTTCATTACAAGTACAAGCAGCTGGGCTCATAGAAGGCAAGACAAATGAAGTTCTCAAAGCACTAGGTGTGCCAGACTCTGAACAGCAAATTTCAAAGAAGCCTAAAAGGCTTAAGGTCCACATAAGGAGGGAATCAGAGTATGTTGCCGAGTTGGAAACTGAGATTGAGCAACCAGTTTTTGACTATGAAGCAATTTGGGATAATGAAATTACCTACAGGACAGCCATTTAATGGATTTCTCATGTTCAACCTCTGTCAAGACAGGTGGTTGACTTTCTAGTCCACATTGTAGGAAAGGTGGCCAACGAATACATCTATACAACCTATGAAGGTAGATTGGATCAACTCAAGGGCTCATATTATTAGAAGATTGCAAGGGAACTGCAGGACTCCTTTAACATGACTCTTTCCCAGGCCATTAATGTCATCCATGCAAGGACTTTTCTAAATAAACACTTGGATGCATTGACTATGGAAGAACCACAGGAGGTAGCAGGTAGTGCAAGGTAGTTGGAGGATGAGACTAGTGCACCAGTGGTGACTAGTGATAAAGATGCTCAGTCTGCCTCACCCACACAAGAACCACCTAGTCAGAGGTTGGGTGATAGTGGGGCAGGGGAGTATGATGTTAGGCCCTCCTTGACAACTCACCAAAAAGCTGATGAGAACCCCAATGATATGGGAGGACAAACTCTGATTGATGCTCATGAAGAAATTTCCAAATCTATTCTATCAGAGTCTATCCACCTTGAGGGAGAGTCTCGTACACCAACAGTCAAAGATGGTGACACTCAGACTCTGGTTTCTAATGAAGTCATACTGAAGCAGTCAAAGTCTAGAGTATACCCTGAGACTGGAATACTGGAGCCAACAGACTCTGAAAAGAAAGAAGATGATTGTAAGGGTTCAGACTCTGTTGCTGCTCACCCCTTGGTGGAAACCCCTAGCCTTCAGACATTTGAAGGGGTTCCCCTCCATCAAGGAGGTTCAGGTATTATAGCACATAATTCTTCTCTCAACCCCTCTTCTGTAGGATTTTTGAGTGCACCTTCCAAATTGAGTGAAAAAAATAATAATAATAATAATTGAGAGGCTGGCACTGGTCCAGGCAAAAGGAGAGGTAGATACGGCTGTAGAGAAGCCTGAGTGAGAATGAGAGAGTGGGTGCCCAACCCCACTGTGAGGATGAGAGATTAGGGTATCCTAAACCTAGCTTTACTTATTGGGATCAAGATTTTCCACAGAGTTGGTCCAATGAGTTGAAGCAGGGGATGGATGAAAATTCATTTTTGTTGTTTGACAGAATTCACTCCCTTCACTTATTCACAAAAGTAGCTTTCAAGGATGCTATTGCTGATATTACTACCACTCAAGCTTCTCTCCAAACAACAGTCTCTGACATAACCACAAAGGTTGATTCAGTAGTTGCAGCACAGTTCACTTTCTCCACAGTCTTAGCACAGATTCTTTTGGTTGTCACATGTGGTGATGATGTCAAAAAGGGGGAGAAGAAAAGTGATTCAAGAAAGGTGATTCCTCCAGGAGAAACAAATAAGAAATGATTATTTTATATACTGTTCTAGATTAATTATTTCATTTTTTAGTTTTGACATCATCAAATCTTGATTTATGCTTCATTGTTTATAAAGCATAAATATGGGGAGATTGTTAGGAATATATTAATTTGATGATGTACAAAATACTAGAACAGGATTTAGCACAGTCTATCTGCAAGAATCAATCAACGGATATATAGTCATCAACGGATATTTATTGATCGAGAAGTCATCAACGGATATTTACCAATCGAGAAGTCTCACAAGTACTCGATTGATTAGCTCACAGCCTGACTTCTCGAAGCTTAAAGGAGATGAGTATTCGGTTGATTCAAACAGCTAGTTTAAAGGAAAGTCTTCGAAGATCAAAACAAATTTATTGCAGATATGCTATGGGAAGGAAAGGGAAAATTAAGGAAGCTGTCGGTCAGAGTTTACTCTATCAGAGAATACTCGATCAGAGTTTACTCTAACAGAGAATGCTCTATCAGAGATTATCAACCGACAGAGTTTATCAGAAAAGGAAACAGACAAATCAGAGTCTGATTTGGATAGTAAGAAGGAATTCAAGTGCAAGTCTAATTACCTTATTAAATCTATTCTTATCATAATCTGTTTTGTAATTGTATTTGTAGTTGTGTCTATATAAACACAGAGATAGGTTATAATTCAATGTCGAATTATATCGAATTAAGAATTCATAAAAGCAATATCTTGTAACCTAGCAGCTCTTAAGAACTTTATATCTTGAGAGAGTTTTGTATTCAAGTTCATTATTAATACAAAACAGTATTCCATTCAACATACTTGTGTTCATAATCGATTTACAGGCACTATTACATTCAACCCCCCTTCTGTAATAGATTGATTATTCTGGGAAACATTATATTATTAGAATCTATATATAATCTACTTTAAAATATATTTTTAATTTTTTAAAATTATAAAAGAATAATTTCTAATTTGTAGTCAAAAACTAATCAATTTGACCGTAAAAAATCAAAAAAGTACATGTAAAAAGGAACAAAGGGAGTATAACATTTTATAAAAAGATTTAATATAAAAAAAAATTATGAACACATGAATCACGTCATCCACCCTCGTTAATAATTTTAGGATGTTTTCATTGGTAAAAAATTATAATAAATAAATAAATAACAGTAATTATTTGTCAGGATCAGCTGACATATTTATATGGGAGCTGTCAATGATGGTGTCTAAAACAGATGATATACAATAAAAAACAGGGCAAGGAGAAACACTCCCACATGAAGTCACGTATTAGTGTATTACCGGTAGAAGAGCATCAAATTTGCTGAGAAAAAGCAGCTGACAGAATCATGAAAATGATCAACTCTCAAGAATTTTTTGAACCGTCCAATGCATTCTTATATTTTAATATGCCTTTTCATTCTCCCTAGTTTAAAACGTCCACGGACCTCCTTTGCTTGCTGTGTGTTACCGACTTCCAAAAAAAAATTCTTCTCCTTTCTTTATAAAACAATTATATTACTCGAAAATAAGTTTAAAAAATAAAATTTTCTCTTTTTGAAAAAATAATCTCTTAAACATAGTATCTCTCCGGTATATCTGAAAAATTAAAATTTTTGGGTCGGTCGGTACTATGGCCCTGTTTGGCAACCCATTTTTTCCGGAAATAAACACTTATTTTCGGGAAAAAATAGGTATGTATGTACTTTTTCTGAAAATAAGTAACTTATTTTTTATTTTGAAGATAATATTTGATTTTAAAATTCTAAAATAAATATTTATCTTTAAAAAAATATGAAAATATGTAAAAAAGATAAAAATAAAATAAGTTACTTATTTTAAGTTTAAGAAACCCCAAACAGCCACTATCAGGGCATAATATGTATTTATCATACGCATAATATGTATTTATATGTCATATTGTTCCAAAAAATCATGAATCATTTTATTCAAGTAATATTACTATAATACCCTCAATTATATAAATAATAAAAATCATATTATTTATTAATTGTGTTCATTGAATATTTAACTTTTTAATCTTAATAATTTTATTATAAAACTAATATAAGTGTAAAAACTTTATATTACAAGTCATATAATTCTATTTTACAATTTTATTTATAATAAATAAATTTATATGATAGAGTTATTATATACAATAAACATACAAATTCAAATTCAAAAAAATAATTCATATTTTATATAATCAATATTCAAATTCATAAAATAATCATTCATATTTTGTATATTAAATTCATAATAAAAATAAGTAAAATTTAAACTATAAATCATATAAATGATTATTATATATGTAAAAATGCAAATTTAAAATATAAATTTTATGTTAAATAAAAAATATTTGAATTTGTGTAATAAATGAATTTTTTTAAGCAAAATACTATAAATTTAATTTAAATATAGAGACTATAGTTGAGCTAAAAATAAATTAAATTTCAAATTTAACATCATGTATAATATATAATTACGTCATATAAATACTATTAAGAAAAATACATTTTAAGTATTAATATATATTTATATAAAAATTTAGAATTAGTGATTGTAACATGTATCTCAGCCTCAGTCCTACTACGTCGAAATATGTGTAGATTTTATTTCAATATATAAGATAACGTACTACCATCAAGCATACCAAAAAAACACGATCTTCTGGGTTCTATGATTGGCTTATGGATTACTTAAATTGTTGTATTTGGGTCATGTACTCTGACCTTATGTGCGATACAGATTCAGAATTCAACCTAATTTCAAAATGGACTTGAGTTATCATATATGGTATCAGAACCGACTTTCGAAATCTTGATGCGTTAAGTTATCAGAAGTGGGGACACAAAGATAGGTGGTATTATCACACAATAGTCAAATGTTCGGATGTAAAGATACGAAAAAAGCCCGTATTATCTCATATTGACTAGAAATGTACGATCTATGTCTATGGCCTGTGAATTATACGTTTGGCGGGCCTATATGATATCTGCTTGACGTGAACGACTGAAATTTAAGTTGGGGTGTTTATAACACTCTAGACCCACATCAAAATATGTGGAGCCTTTAAATAGTGTATAAGTTAGAGTATTATTATCAAGTGTACGAATGAATCATGATTTTTTGGAAGTCAATGGTGAGCTTGTGCATTACTCAAATTGTTATATTTGGGTCAGTGCACTATGAAGTCATGTACTTATGCGTGATAAAATTACTTGACCAGCTTTCGAAAAAGGCTCAAGATTTGATTCGGTTGTCATATATGGTATCAAAGTCAATTCTCGAAATCAGATCAAGTGCCAAATTCATATCACAAATAAGTTTAGGGTACGTTAACCCAAATACAAAAATTTAGATAATCCACAAGTTCATCTCCGACGCAAAAAATTTTAGGGTACTAATAATACACATGATATTAGTACTCTATTATATATATAAACTAAAGTCTACACATGTTTCGATGTGGCACTCAGATATTATAATCATATTTCATTAACTAATCAATTGAACTCTAAATCAAATTAAATATAGCTGAATAAAAAAGTATTTTTTTAAAAAAATAATCAAATTTAAAAAAAAATAGAGTAAAGTGCACTTCGTGTACCTGTACTTTTTGTGTAACCACTTTAGATACTGACCTTCTAAAACTACCACTTTATGTACTAACATTTAAATTTTGTTATAAAATGTGTATCCCCGTCAATTCTGTGTTAAATTTGAAAGCACATAAATGTGCCTGAAAGTGACGGAGATACACATTTTATAACAAAATTTAAATATTAGTACATAAAGTGGTAGTTTTAGAAGGTCAGTATCTAAGATGATCTGACACAAAAAGTACAGGTACACGAAGTGCACTTTACTCAAAAAATTATAATCAAAATATAAAATATGACAACAACGAAAATCAAGCTAGCGGCCCATGTCAAGGCACAGGCTTTTAAGCCAGTTAATATGTTAATATATTAACCCTTTAACTCAATTTTTCATAGCTCAAAATATAAAAGAATTCTACATATCTACCAAATGAATTCTAATATCATTTTTAATTTACACTTATTTATGAAAGGGATTTGAAATGAACCCTTTTCCAAATTAAATAACGAATAGTTTATGAATGTCTATACTTATTGACATCCATACTTAAAAAGGTAATATAAAAATTAACATAATAATTAGGTAAAAAATTAAAAAAAATTACTTTTTCCTTTGGATTTTTTTACAGTCCAAATACTGTTGGGTTAAACCCAATATGATAGTATGGGTTTTGGTGATTCAAGACAAATAATAGTAGTATAATAATTCTATTCGGATAATTATTATGGATGATAATAATTATAATTGGACAATTATTATAGATGATATGTCTTGGTCACAAATGTAAGTAATTAGATATCAAGTATGATTACACTTGGGTAGAAATTAGATACCAAGTATGATTAAACTTGTATGACAAGTATGGTAAGATTTTGTGTTTAAGTTTGTGGTGACTATATATACATAATCATAATGGGTCTGATAATGGGTCTGATGAGTATCCTTAAACATGGATGTTTAAGTATCGTTTGGTATGTGGTTGTTCCATGTATAATGGAAACACCGTGAGGTGTGGGAAACAATTCTTGGGTATTGTTAGACTCAAGTATTCGTGATTGAATAGTTGTATTAATGATAACTGTGTTGATTAGTAATACAAGTTGGGACGTGGTTTTCCGCATCATATAATTTTGTTGTGTGTGTTTTGCATTATTTGGTTATCTCGAATTTTGCTCCCTAACAAATACTTCATCCGTCCCCAATTAATTGTCCACTTTATTTTTTGTACAGTCGAACTAACTAATCTTTTACTGTAATTTAAAAGTAATATATAATTTAAAAAATTAAAATTTTATATTATTAAAAAAATATATATAATCTACTTTAAAATGTATATTTTAGTTTTTTAAAATTATAAAAGAACAATTTTTAAATTTTAATTAAAAACTAGTCAATTCAACTATAAAAAATCAAAAAAGTACATGTAAAGAGGGAGTTAGGGACCAGCGGAGTAATTTATTTCTTGGGAGGAATATTGAGCTTTGTAACGTCACAGACTCACAGTATAAAAAAAGTCTCGGTCACTGTAATATAAATAAACGAGATATGTGATGTTTTAATTTTTTAATTTCCTACAGTAACATTTTTCTTCTAGATAGATGTTTGAAACGACCGGGACTCCGGGAGTTGAAATACTGTAGTGGTTTTTAACCTTAATGCTGCCAGCTACTACCTGTTTTCCCATGTCCTGTGGCCCACACTTAGAGATGAGTCATATGGGTAAGTGATTGTGCGTAGGATTAGTGTCAAACATATAAAAACGCGTAGGCACATAAATACAAAACCTAACTCCAAGAAAACTAGCAGCTGCACCCCTATATAAACAAACCAAACTCCACCATATCTATTACACCAAATCCACATTTTACAAATATTCAACTTTCGAGACACAAAAATCAAGAAAAATGAATTCCCCTGTTATGTCTTTCCAAGAATCATCTCCAATCCACTCGTACAATCTTTCACCATCTTTCAACCCATCACCAAAAAGATCAAATCTCGAGCCTTCTGGTTTCATTTCTTTGGATACCCATCTCAAAACTCCAGCCTTTTCTGTCAAGAAATCATCTGGTTCAAGAAAATCAAGAACCATGGCCACTATGAGCACCAACATGTATGCTCCACCTCAAGAAACTGAGAGCTTTTATGAGCTTTTGGGGATTTCAGAGAGTGGAACACTCTCTGAAATCAAGAAAGCTTACAAGCAACTGGCTAGAAAATATCACCCTGATGTGTCTCCAGCAGACAGGGTAGATGAGTACACTCAAAGATTCATTCTCGTACAAGAAGCTTATGAGACATTATCTGATCCCCAAACAAGAGCCTTGTATGATAGAGACTTGTCCAAAGGCTTCCACTTCAATTTCTCTGCTAGAGGAAGAAGTGCTGCTTATGAACAGGTACACATTCTTATTTTTTATATTTCTTGCGGCGTAATTTGTTGTCCGTTTCGTTTATCCAAAAAAAATATCTATCAACAATTATTAATTTTCATTTTTTGTACGTGGAACAGGGATCAGATATGAGAGGAGAGTGGAAGGACATATGGGAGTCTCAGCTGACAAAGCTGAAAAATAAGAGCACTTACAATAATACTAGTAGTGATAACTCGAGACAATCGTGGGGAGCAAGAATGCGTAGTCAAAAAAGAGAATCATATTAAAACAGAGTTCTCTGTCTGTTTTCGTGTCTCTGGTAGTATCTAGGAGTAATTAGATTAGATAAAACCGGGGATCTACCCTTTATTAAATCTGCACTTCACTTTGACAATGAAGAACAAGGATATTATATTAATTACAGTATTATCCAATCATGATTCATGCCCATGCTATACATCTCTCGGCCAACGTAATTAAGAGAAACAAGTATCTCATATCGATTGCCGTTTTAGAAATAGGCTTCCTCCAAGAATTATGTCATTGAAATGAGATGTGCCGATGTTTTATCCAATATGAATATTCCACTTTTTGTTCAAATAAGCAAATATAATTTTATCTAGGGACGGACACAATCTATATATTCATGTAGGAAAATTTGTTTATAAAATAACATTTTATAACTGATATCTATAGAGTACACTATATTAGTTATCCAAGTAAGTAAATCATATAAAAAAATCTTAACTGCGTAATTTTTAATAAAATTTAATGGTTTATCTGTCATCTATTCAAATTTTAAATATATTTTTTAAATTAAATTGGTCATAATATTTGTTACCTACTCAAAATTTAAATATAATTTTTAATTAAAATATACTCATATACAAACTCTTATAACTTTTATAATTTTTAATTAAAATATACTCGTATACAAACTCTTATAACTCTTATGATTTTTGATTAAATTTTAATTAAAATATACTCATATACAAACTCTTATAACTCTAACTTAATTTTAACTAAAATACATCCATATATATAAATATATATATATATTATTACAATTAAACTTTTTCATCTTGGTTATCACTCATTTTTGGTTCAAAATTATATACCGTCTCATACTCAAGTTCAAACACAACTTCTAATTAAATTTTAATTACAATACATTCTTATACAAATTCTTTTATTTAAGCTAAATAAAATAAATTTTTATACAAAATCATTTTTATTAGAATACACACTTATAAAAACTCTTTTAATTAATTAAAATTAAGTATACAAAATAAAATATAGTATATTAATATAATATTTAAAACAGATATATCATATATACAATTTTATCACCGGTAATCCTCCCTTTATACAATTGTTCACGAATAATATTATACTATATCTAAATTATATATATTCTATATTTTCTATTTTAAAAATCTTATTTACCCTATAAATTTTATTTAATAAAGTTGTATTTACATTCAATTCAATTTAATGACCATCAAACTTTTTTATTTATTTAAAATTATGAATATTAATATATAAATAACATTATATAGAAAAATATATAAAAAAATTAATAATAAATCATTTGTTTCAGATTCAATTTCGGTTTTACCTAATTTGAATCGGTTTTGCTTCACATAAAATTTGGACTAAATATGGTTTGGATTTTTTTAGAAGTTTCTTTTATTTTGGAATGAATTTTTTTACCGCAAAATTTTGGTTTCAATGACCAATTCATCGAAGTGAAATAAAGATTTTTAAGTAATTTTTTTAATATAGTTGAAATTCGATAAAATAATATTCGATAAATTACTAATTTTGATTAAATAATATATTTATCCCGTTCTGACTTAGACTAATATTATAAAATAATATTTTCACTAAATGCATATATAATATTGTTAGATATGTTTAATCAAAAGATGATGGAGTGATATTTACAAGATTAAATATATATTATAAGATATAAATTTAATCAAATTTGATTGTTTGATTTTCAATATAAATAAAATGATCGGATGAATTCACAATTTAGAAAGGACTAATGTTATGAATATATGAATTTATTTTTAAAAATATTTTAGAATTGTTTTATATTTATATATTATCTGAATGTGTATATATAATGCAAATATAAATTTAATTTTTATAAGTAAAGCTAAATAATATCTTATGGGATATAATTTATTTTATCAAAAACATTTTAAATATTAAAAAAATGTGTTTTGTTAGAATAAATGATATTCTTTCTCGAATTTGGAAACATTTTATTATTTATTTTCTAGATTACAAAATAGGAGATTTTTTTTTTAACCTTATCTAGTTCTATAATATTATTTTAATGGATAACTTTCAGTTTCAGATTAATATCATATCAGTATTTTTAAGTTATATTCGATTTAAATAAATTTGTATTCATATTTGATCGATTTTGGGTTATTATCAAATCTAGTATTTCGAATTATTTTTGAATTTTCGATTCTGAGCCATTTTTCAGATTAGATCGAATCGGTTTGAGATCATTATGGAATTTAATTATATTGAATTGATATAGGTTCATATTGAATTATTTCGAATTTTTTTATATTTTTAAATTATTAAATTTAAATGCAAAATTGAATTTTGAGACTTAAATCCATACATTTCGATTCAAATTTTCAAACATATCGTAAATTATTCTATCCACTTATATATAATATTCTGAGCCAATTCTCGATAAATGCATGATGTTATAAAATACGGTAGATATAAGGCTTGATGTGCCTGAGGATCTCAGTAGCACATGAGATTAGAACATTTTATAATACAAACATAAGAGTATTTATGTTTATGCATAAGAAAAATTTAATATTTTTAAAATGTCACTCAAAATTTATATTAAGAACTGATTTAACCTCATGTTACATCGAGGTTTAAAAATCAACTAATAGAGGTTTAAAAGAGGTTTAAAAATTTATACTAACAACTGATTTCTCATATAAAAATCAGTGATATTATTCCACAATAATAGAGGTTTAAAGGTATATACATAAAATCAACTAATGTTATTCAACAATGGCTACAATCTATATCTATGAACTATTTATTCAAGGTTGACAATATCAAGAATTTAAGTTGAAACTTTTTAAACACTTCGTCCCACAATAAAACATATGAAATAAATAGTTTAAATGATATAAAATTTTATAAACACAATTACGCTAATAAATTATAATTTTTTAGGATTAGAATAAACTTTAAAATTATACATAAAATTATACATTAGGCCTAACATATATTGAAATGTCGGGTTGGGACGTTAAAAATTAACCTAGTCCCATATCAATTTCAATGATTTTTTCTCTCTAGTTTTTAATAATTTATAGGATTTAATCATGTAAATGAAGTATATTGTAAAAATTGTGTCGGTAGAAAAGAGAAATATCCGACAAATACATCAACATTAGTGGATAAATGACTAATACATGTGTCCAAACTCCAACCCAAAATTTTGTCGGGACCTCTACCACTTTGCTCAGTTTCCTATTTAGATTTAATCGTAAAGCATACATAGCCCACTTATATTGTCACTATTTTAACTATTTATAAGCTTAAATATATTATTAACTTCAGCTTAATCTCCAATTATGGTAATTAACTTCAATGTCGACATCTGATTAAGTTAATAATTAGAGACTGTACATTGTTGTTATCTAGTGAAATAGTGGCTACTGGCTGTTCTATTACAGATCACCTCGTCACGATATTACGAATTACGAGTTATCGTAACACAAATTATTTCGTAATATAATACTGTAAAAATATTTTGTAAAGTACTTGGTGAATTTATCATACGTACCAAAAATGTGGCTAGCCAGACATTGTGTGTATCATTTAAAAATGTGATAACTGCCATCTTTATAAACGACGAAAGGAGTATTTAAAATTTAAAATTACGAACTTAATAATTAACCGCCAAAATGTTACACTAAGAATGTACTGCAGTCATTCGGACACTCGGTCATTGCCTATTGAGTATTGCCTCATTGATTTATAAGGATAAATTTGATAGTTGTGTCGTACACAAATTTCAACATGTGTTATTTGTGATGAATTAGTATTTATTGGGTTAAATTTATAATTGTTCGGGTGAATTATTGTTGTTATTGAATGCTCTCTGCTTCCTGGTTTAATTTGAAGACTCTCTGCTAGTCATTGTCTCTTCCCTAGTTATTGTCTCTCCGCCATCTATGCCTGTCAATGCATGTTGAAGACCATAGCTCCGTATTCCACGGGTTGCCCTCGTTGGAGAGTTATGAGATATTCATGACCTTATCTTGGAAGATCTTTTCCTTGTACTCAGGCGGGTTGCCCTCGTCTGAGAGCTTAGGACACGTCCTACATTCGAGGAGGGTCTAGTGCTAGCCTCAAGTCAAGGTATCCAGGAAATAGCTGTAGTGGACCTACTAGAGCCTACTGTTTCCGGGTCAATGTCGGA
This sequence comes from Oenanthe sinensis, assembly GCA_028671895.1. NCBI lineage: Eukaryota > Viridiplantae > Streptophyta > Magnoliopsida > Apiales > Apiaceae > Oenanthe > Oenanthe sinensis. The sequence continues at coordinate 46,430,280 of CM053806.1, read as the reverse complement.
TTCATGAAATTATTGGGCCTTATACTGGGTTTTGACCTACCCAAACAAGCCTTAATCTGGAAACCTCTTTCAAGTAGGTTTCTCCTGTCTTTTCCTATCGGGCCTCTACTTCAGCAAGAACTACGTGGGCTTGATTCCTTATTATAAATAAATAGGGGTACGTAGGTACATTATTAGGGGTTGGACGTTGAGAGCCGCCATAAACTAAAAAACCCAGGCAATTTCAGCCCCAATATTCATCAACCACCACACTCCGACGACTTTTCAGGTACAAAACACAATCTTAGATCCGATGGACCTCATATTTTATTGTTACCAAATTCCTCCATCAACGGGTTGTATAATATGTGTAATTAAAATGAATTTTGTTGAAATAATTATATTTTATTGTGTCATCACTTGTGTTTATCGTTTTCTATAAATTAAAAAGAAGAGAATAATGTTTTCAGGGCGACCTCGGAAAGTTACCTAAAGGCCAAAGTTAAACCAGTTTCTAGTATACATTAGGAGTGACAGTTTTGTGAATATAAAGTTTATATCTGCATTTGACAACCATAACCTTGTGTAGGGGCGGATGCAAATTTTTTTTTTAAAGGGCACCGGATTATTTTTAAAAATACCTCTTTATAAAATTTAATTTCAATGGGAGCACCTCGATAATTTTATAAAATTTTAATGATAAAATTTTGTAAAAGAATATATTTTAGGGGGGACACGTATCCCCGTGACCCTTAATAGATCCGCCCCTGCTCTTGTGTATTGTATTAGAATTTTTTTATAATCTCAAGCAATTATCTTAAGATCATCGGAAGGAATATCGAACTCTTAAAAAAATATGTTCTGACCTATAAAATAAAAATTTAAGATATACAGAATTTAAAATAAAAATTATTTATGAATTACTATACATAAAATATTATTATAAAAGTAAATCCTAAATAAAAATTAACATATATAAATAATAATAATAAAAAAATTAAAATTATTACATTAAAGTTTTAAATTTAAAATAATTATTTATATATAATTATTATAATAATATTTATTAGAGTAATATATAAATTATAAATTACCTGTGTGCGTAGCACAGACAAATAATCTAGTTTATAAAATAAGATAAATAAAGGAAAAAATCAATTAAGACATCCTTAAATTATATGACTTTTTGAATTTAAGTCCTTGTACTATTTGTTTTCGTAATTGAGTCCTTAAATTATATAACTTTTGGATTTAAATCCTTAAACTATTTTTTTTCGTAATTGAGTCCTTAAACTATATGATTTTTTTTTTTGATTTAAGTCCTTAAATGATTTATTTTCCTAATTGTATCCTTAAACTATATATATATTTTTAGGTTTCGGTCCTTACAAAAAATAATTTCTTAATTCCGTTATTAAATTAATTTTTTTAATAAATGTCAATATAATTATTAATGTGACACTTGTTAATTTACTCATGTGACCTAATTAAATTAAAATAACATTATTCGGTAAATAATTATTTTTAAACGTCAGTAATATTAATAAAAGGGTAATTACGTTATTCAACCTCATTCTATCTTAATTACGTCATTACTGCCCATTATTTGGGACCTTTCAAATATAAAGTTGTATATATGTCAATTAATATATATAACTTAATTATATTTTAATATTATACATGTGTTCAATATAGTTTAAAATTTAATTTTAAATTTTAAATATATATGTTAAAATAAGTAAATGTCCCATTAATAATTAAATTAATGTTTGTTAAAAAGTTTAGACAAAAGAATCTAATTTCAAAACAAAAATTAATTTAATAATTCAATTAAGAAATTATTTTATTTAAAGACTTACATCCAAAAATTATATAGTTTAAAGACTCAATTACGAAAAAAAATAGTTTAAGAACTTAAACTCAAAAATTCATATAGTCTAGGATGTGCTAATTGATTTTCCCGATAAAACAAATTCATAGTTTCGTACAGTTTCAGATGCCAAAACAACTGAATCTGTTTTCTTTTCTCCTCTAGTTTGCAGCCCAATATGTTTAACTCTATGTAGGCTAGGATGGGCCGTGGGCGGAGAGCAGAAAGTTATATATTAGATTGTCAACGTGAAATATATTTATTGTCTAATTTTGATCGCTAGCGTATAAGGTCTAAGCCCACTGGGCCCAATATATACCCAATCCTTTTGTTTAATACGCATTATAACGTTACATATTAGAAGTTTCATGTTTCCATAATCGTAATAGAAATTTGTTGTATGTAAAATACTAATCATATAACATCAAGTTTATCAATTAATAAAAATATTTTCATAAAATCTAGGAATTTTTTTAATTCAAAGGCCCAGCATGGTCGGCATAAATACTAGTGCTGCTAATATTAGCTATTACTATAATATGAAATCAAAAATTATATTTTAATATTAAAATATATTTCATACTTCAATGCATGGTTTTAAATTAGAACCAAATAGATGTGAAATAACTAAATATAAAATTAAGTATAGCATTTTTCTAATATGAAATTTGTTTTTATATGCTATATTTGGTTCTAAATATAGAACCAAGTATACAATTTTCTATTTTAACATGTTCTTTAGAGTAAGTCCAATAGTAATGTTAAAATATATGTAATTATTGCTATAAGAGTCCTGTTCTCTGACAATTGATTGTCTGAACCATCTATTCGCTATAAATTTTCGCGGATAACATTAACACATGAAATTTTTGTGAATTCAGGGGGCCACGTCATCTATCCGCGTTTCTGAAAGGCTAGCGAGAGTTTTTCCTATCCGCGGGAAAAAAACGCAGATAGATGGTTGGTCAACCATCGCATGTTTTGGACCAAAACCCTTGATATAATATGAAATCAAAAAGTACATTTTGGTACTAAAATAGATTTCATGTTCAAATTCATAGTTTCAAAATAGAACAAATAAATGTAAAATTAAGTAACTTTTCAACTAAAAATGTAAAGTATATTATTGAATTTGCTAAAATAGATATTTTTATATTCATTTCCCTCCAATTTCCCACTTGCATGTATATGTTGCAATTATAACTACATGTATACTTGGTTCTAAATATAGAACCAAATATAATATTTTTCTATTTTAGCACCTTCTATATATAACATTGCATTGACATCCTATATTCTATATTTAATATAGAAATTAATAACACTTCTAATAATATTATATTGGACTTGCTCTTAACATTGCATTGGAGTTTTATGTTCTATAATTAATACTATATCATAGAAATAACAACTTTTTTAGCACTAGACTTGCTCTCAAGGCAGCTTCTCTGACTAGTTAATGATATACATAAAGATGAGTTGACGCCTATAGAGCTTTTTATTTGTATAAAGATGAGACCATTAGTTATATTCGATAATAGTCTTAGCTATTAGCTATGCATCAAATATCAGTTCATCAACCACATTTTAAGAAATATTTTCTCTAAGCATTAATTAGGTAGCATATTTTCTCTAAGTATCTCATTGGTATGATGCTTATTTTGAGTATTGTTTTGATAGTTAATTGTCTGTTCATCTTAGGTATCTAACAATCTGACATTTTATGACGAGTGATGGTATCATAATATTATGGCTTGATAGCTGATTGTTTTGCCGTTTAACTTCTAATTTGACATCTAAGAAAAGGCTCGCATGTTTGAGAGTTTTTTACAAGCTGAGTAGTTGCGTGCGTGGGTCATTTGTCACAGTCTGCACAAGTTTGAGGCATATATATTTATACTGTCTGCCATCTTATGCCATTGCAGTCCGGTCAAATTGAATCACTATACTTCAACAAAAGTAAATGTATAGGGAAAGGGTTAAATGTATGTAGACCATACCTCGATCTAGTCCTAAGTTGTTTGCGGGGGATAAGGCTGTCAGCTGTGTATGCTAATATATACGACCATACCTCGATCTAGTCCTACGTTGTTTGCGGGATAAGGCTATCAGCTGTGTATGCTAATATATACTCACCTTAAATTCTTCTAAATAGACTTTGACGAGAACTAGTTGGTTCATTGTTAAGTGCAGTTTTTATAGTCATATACGGTCAGTTGCCGCACGACGGATCAGTGACGGAACCAAGATTCAAAATGTTGGGATTTTAATCTAAACTATTTCATTTATTTGGGTTTTATTTTAGTTTATTTAATTATTTGAATAAGACTGTTATTAATTTTAGACTAGGTCGTGTACTTAACTTAGCTATTTTAGGAGAGTCATGAGGTGATGATGCGAGTGTTTGAGTTTGATCAGGAGAGAAGTGAAAAAGTAGTTCCTAGCTTTTAGTTACCACTTTTGTGGTTCAGTCTATTTATATTGTAGGTGTACGTTCAGTTTTAAATAACTTTAGATAGCACAATGTAGTCCTTACGTATTTTCACGTTGTGCTGCAAGTTACAGTATTCTAATAATACCAGAAAGTCTCAAAATCTCTGCTGTGTTATTCCTTACCTTCAATGGTGAATAACTTATATGCATAATATATATATAAACCTGGGAGTTCGTTTCTACATTTGGTATCAGAGCTACCGATCTTTGGAGGCATAACAGATGGTTTCCAAGAATGTGGTGGTTCATTTTTGAGGGGTTGCTTGTTGTTGAACGGGGCAGCAGCATCAACTGGTTTGGTCGGAGATTTCTGCTTGCTGATGTATAGTGGTGATGGTGCAAGTTGTCAATACATGTTACATGTGTTACATGTATATGTATGGCCTGGACAAATTGTAGTAGAAGAGAGACTTAAAGTGAAAGTGGAAGTCATGACAGGTTTTTAGGAGTAATTACAGCTGACAACGTGAGCTTGGGGGGAGTATCAAGGCTTAAAGCCTTCCCTACCATTCCTTGTAGGTATAAGATTTCATTTCCGAAGAAGCTCCATGCTGGGATGAAGCCGAAGGCTGGGAAGAAGACCCAAGGATCGGAGGCTGGGAAGAAGTCCTAAGAGAAGCCTCAACAGAGGAGCAAACAAGAAGAATGGTTTGTTTGCTGAGATGAGGCAGAAATAGAAGATGATAAGTGTTTTGCAAACTGAAAGAGAGAGGAAGAGCAGCTAAGGTTTCTTCCGGAGAGCTCGAGGTTGTTGTTGTGGCTATTGCAAGGCCTGACCCTTGTGCTCAAAGGGGTGCAAAGGGTGTGAATGTGCAGCATGTATGTGTATTTGCAGATGATGGATCCATATATATCTTCAGAGGTTGAAGAGATTGTGAAGAAAAGTCATATGGGCTATGTTGAAATCCAAACGGGCTCAGTTGAAAGCCATACGGGCTGATGAAGAAGATGCCAGATGGGCAAATGATTTTGCCAGATGGGCACCGAAGATAAGTGTTATTTCTCTTAAATACAAAGTTTGTAGAAGGGGGTTGAATACAAACTTTAAGAAATATGTAAATTTCTTGCGGATTTAAAGTTTGTAGACAATGATTGAAGTGTTTTAAGGTGCAAAGTAAAGAAACTATTTAAGATATAATTAAAAACTAATATATTAAAAACAAAACAAGGCAATTTAAAAATTACTAGTAGATTGGTTTTCCACTAGTGAATGTTTTGCTTTCAATTAACCTTGGTCAGAATAACCAAGTTGCTTACAACTATGAAAATGTGAATAAGGAAAAGCAATACAATTGTTTCTAATTTTTCTAAGCTTTTCTTGTTCTTGTTCTATCTCAAATTTTTGTACAATGAACTACTAAACTATATACAACAGTTCACTACCTACATCTATTTTTCTATCGACATATAAAATTGAAATTACATTTTACAATATTTTTCACTAAAATAGATTGTAGCTTCTTTTCACAGTCTCCTTTGCATTTGTCTTGTTAAACAATATGAGAGTTGCAGAAAAGGGAGGGGGTTGAATGCAACTTATAAAGTAATTACTTTTCTTGCTAACAACAAACAAGACAGTAACACTAGTAAGTTATGAAATGCAAACAAACTTATGCAAGCATATGATGATAGGTGTTTAACTTCAAAAAATAATTTTATTATTTTTTGTTTGCTACAACTGACTGGAAAATAATTCCAGCTACAAAGAAACAAGAACAATGAAGTTGCTAATGTTTCTTGCTTGAGAGAAAACCTAACTCAGTTGCATAAGGAAAATTGCTTGTGAGATATGTGTATTTATACTGAAACACATATCCCACTTACATGTGCACTTTTCCTTTATTCTAGATTAAAGCTCAAAATAGAAACTATATTTTTATGGTTCAACCTTGGCTTCATTCCATTTGTAGATAAAGTTGTGCTGAGATGACAGAAATCTTTGACTCCTGGTGTACACCTTATCTTTCTGTTTGTCTTCTCCCAAGTTGCAGTAGTAGGCTTGATAGACTAGATGTTAGGAATTATAAGTTTTGATGATAACAAATTTCTTAGAATTATAATAGGGACTTAAAATTACTTTGTAACTAGTCGATGGATATGACTTATAAATATCCATTGACTAGAAAACCAGTTATCAGTTGAAGCTTGTTTATCAACTGATAAACTGGATTGTAACATTTGATTCAAGTTTCATTATCAATTGATTGTATTGCCTCGATGGATGCTATGAAGTAGTCGACTGATATTATTGACTTCAATCTTTAGCTTCTCAACAGATGTGAAGAATGGCTGATCAACTGTTAATATCCCAAGTCAGAATTCTCACAAGTGAAGTGATCAACTGATATTGAAGTCGATGGATGAAGACACTACTCAACGGATGAAAGCTATCAACGGATACTAATCATCAATTGATAAAGAACCATCAATGGATAAGGAGTCGATGGATAACTCAATTATCCATCGACACATCAATTGATCAACAGATATCCTATCCATCGATGGATAAGCAAAGGAGGATCAACTGATAAGCTTAACAACATTTATCAGTTGATTAAAGTTTCCCTATTTAGCTAAAGCCAAGAATTACGGGAACTGTGCAGAAACTGAATCATTGGAAGACAGTCCTGTCAGGATTGTGAAGACTTTCAAGGCAACACAGCATCCAAAGAATATATCAAGACAAAGATATCTCCAGGACTAGTTAGTTCAAAAAGGAAGGCTGTGAAAAGTAGCTAGTTTCTATTTTCATGTAAACAATATAAATTGTAATATTATATTGTTATCTGTCGATAGAAAACTAGAGATGTAGTTTTTCTATATAGAAGTTAGAAAAACACAGTAGCAAAGTGAAGGCAATAGTTTTCAAGAACTCAAGAAAAGCAAAGTAGAAATATAGGCAGAACTTGTAATGCTTTTCTGAGTTCCAAATTCAACTTTGTAAGCAGCTTGGTATTCTTACTAAGATCTATTGAAAGCAAAAACACACTAGTGGAAAATCAATCCACTAGTAATTTTTAACCTTGCTGAGTTTTGTCTTCAATACTTTAATTATCTAGTTCTTAGTTACATCAGTCTTAAATAAACACTCTCTTTGAACAAACTTAAATCCGCAAGAATTTTCACTTAATTCTTAAGTTTGTATTCAACCCCCCTTCTCCAAACTTAGTGTACTTAAGGGCGATTAACACTAGATAGTAATGTCTAAATCATTTCTTGTGCTTTCACTATCTAATCTGCTACCTGGAACAGACTATCAGCTTCACTCAAAGTATATTGTTAACTTCTAGCTCCACTATGGTAACAATATCTTTGGCTCCGCACACTTTGCTGTCAAGCCTCGATAGATCCTTGAACTTTACTGTCTGCAAAGCTGCTGTCAACTATCCCCGCTAAATGTGCTGTCAGTAAAACTTGATGTTTGTAAATCTTCATTCTTCGCCAAGTTTACTGTCATTGGAATAGTTGTTGTCGTCTATTAACTTGAATATATCGTAAGCTTCAGTTGTAGAATGTTACTGTCAAAGATTTGACCCATACCGTGCCTGAACATTTTGTGAACTTCTACTTCATGGATCATATTATTGTATTTGTACAAGACAGTAACTATTGAGACTTACTGTCACCTACTTAGTTTTTAAACATACTGTTACAAGTGTAACAAAATATACTGTCAATATACATATGACAATACATTTTACTTAGTTAATTTCTAATTAATCTAAGTAACTTCTAGTTGATTACAATGTTAACACCACAATCCCTAACAATCTCCCCAATTTGTTTTTATGTGAAATAAAGACAAATTCAAAGTGAATTGCAGATGCTAACTCAACTCACATAACTAAAGTGTTTGTACATAAAACAATATTCAGGAAAAATTACAAGTACAAATTTTCTCAAGCTAAAAACTCCTCTAGACTGAGGAAATCTTCAACATCAGTTTTTCTCATTTTTCTTTGGAATTATCCCGTGATGTAGATCTTCAAGGGCTTTTAAGGCAATATTCTCAACATTAGTTTTGGTATAACCTTAGACACAATCAAGAACTAACTTCACCATTTTGTAGGGTATATCTCTCAAATCTCTATGAGTGTAGTAGTTCTCCATAGGTCCTCTAGAGATGCATATATATTTCATTCCAAACATATCAGTGACAAATCTATCCTTTGAGGAAGAGAAGATTTGATTCACCCTCATTTTATCTAGCTCATCATCCTCCTGAGATTTTGAATCAATGATTTCTCCAACTAAGGTACACATGTTTCCCTCAACTTCCAGAGAAGATCCTGCAGTGAGTCTGTAGATTCTCCTTAGTTTTTCAGTATTAAGTACCTTGAAATCCACAGCCTTTACTTCAATGCTATCAATAATAATCCTTAGAGGATTAGTGAAGATAGGGGATACATAATTTGGCCTCTTTGAGAATTGCTCATTCAGCTTTGCACATTTAGCATCAGTCTCTGTTTGATCTTTTCAATCTCTCTTTTTGTGGCTTCAACATCACTATCAAATTTCTTTCTCTTTTCCCTTTCTTCCTTTCTTTTAGAATCACAGATGTCCAATGCTCTATTCTTTAAATCAAATATCTCAAAGTTTGTGATTTTGAGCAGTTGCTTCTTTATGAGCTCAATGATGTGAAGATTATGCTCAACCAATCTCTTCAAATTATCAAAGGTTATCTCTTCAGATGAACCACTTGAGTTGTAGAAGATCATTCTGTCAGGGTTCCTGAGAAGACATTTCTGAGTTCTTTCATGATTCATCTTCTTAGCAAAGTCAGTCTTCTTGCCATTTGCACATTCACAGGACCAAACAAGTCCATGTGAATAAGTTGAAATACTTCATTAATTGAACCACTTGGAGTACTTTTGTGAGTGGCTCTCTTTAGCTTCCTTTTTTAGCAATACTTACACAATCCTTCTTGACATAATTCAAGTTGATGAAGCCTTTTCACCAACTCTCTCTTCATTAGATAATTTATTGCTTTAAAGTTCAAACGGAAAAGCTTCTTATGTCACAACCAACTTTCAGATGGAGAAGCCTTACTGTAAAAACAGTAGACTTTGTCTTTTCTTACTGAATCCAAGTTAGCTAAAAAGATGATTCCTTTCCTTACACCTTGCAGTTCTTTTTCTCCTGTCTTCTTGTTGACAATGGAACACATGTCTTGATCAATTCCAACTTTAAATCCTTTCACAAAATTGAGTGGCACTCAATAAATTATGCTTCAAACCATTTACTAGAGAAAATTTCTCTAACTTCAAATTTCCAACTTCCAGAATGCATATCCCATTGTGAAACCAATGTTGTTGTCACCAAAGGTCACATAAGGGCCAACCATTTTCTTGAATTATGATAACAAGGCTTTATCACCTGTCATGTGTCCTAAGCATCCACTGTCAATGATCCACATGATTCTTTTATTTTTCATGTTGCCTTGCAAAGCAAATATTTCAAGTTGCTTTTGTTACCCAACTTTCCTTGGGTCCATTTTGCTTAGCTAATTCACAATTTGAATCTTGATTAGTTGTTTTTCTTTCTTTTGCTTTAGGCATTACTCATGTAACTACCCATTCAATTTTGATAACTGGTGTAATAGCCTTGTTCTTGGGTGGCTTGTTCATCCTAACTTTAGGATGACTTGGAGTCTTTGCCTTTTAAATTTCAACATTCTTATGCATGCATACTTGATTATCATGAAAAGACATGTTAAAGCAAGTACTCATCAAATTCATTCTACACGAAATGCAATCAAAATCACCACAGTAAGATACTTGTTTATTCTTTAAAGGCATGCTGTGTAAATTTCCATTAACAGGTGTAGTATTATTTACTTCAAATTTACTCTTGGTACATGTATGAGTTAAATGACTAGAAGACTTATAATTGTTACACAACTTTCTAGGAGCATTAAGGATATAGCCATAATTATTTTTTTTGTTTATCCCTAACTTCCCATTTCTGTTCTTCTTGGTCTTCATGACAGTAGATTTAGAAGTTACTGTCTTACTAGTGTTGACAATAAGTTTAGATGGAAATGTCTTGACAATATGATTTGATCTTACCATCTTGACAACAACTTCTGTACTTACTGTTTTGCTAGTATTGACAACATCTTCTAGACCCTGAGTACTGTCAAGGGCAAAGCTAACTGTCTTGAAGATTTTGACAGTATCTTTCGACTTAAGGGTCCTATTGACAGTATCATTGTCCTCATCAGCTAATTCTTATTTAAGAATTAGTGATTCCTCATCAAATTCAAACTCAGCCTTTTTGAATAGGGAATTTTTAACTCTTTTCAGTATAGAGGGTCTGACAATAGGTTTTTCAGAACTAGTGTCATCCTCTACAACATGTTGCTTATCATTTTTCTTTTCATAGTTAAACCTTATACCTACTTTTTGATTTTCAGTATTATCATCATGGTATGATTTTAACAATGAAGAAGAATTCTTGTAATCCTTGATTTTAAGTTCATTTTCAGAGATCTGTTTTCTGAGAACTTCCTCAATCTGGGAAGCACATACTACCTTGTTCTTGAGAATTTCATTTTAATGTTGTAAGGACTCAAAAGCATTCTGTTTAAGTTCTAGTTTTTGATTCTTGTTCTTTAATAACTCATTATCACTAGACAACAATCTCTTCATTTATAGCTAACATGCTTGTATGAATGTTAAAGATTTCAAAACTTAAACTTTCAACAGTTTTCTTATACTGAGATGCAGTCATATCAACAGTTTTCTAGAGCATTTGATGTGTTGGCTATCTTTCCTCTTTGGCCAGTTTGAATAGCTCTTTTCTGTAACAGCTCTAGCTCATAAGTTTTGAGAATTCCATACAAAGTTTCAAGAGACACTTTAGACATATATCTTCCTTCTCTTATGGCAATGACCTTGTGCTCCAAGTGGTCAAGAAGTGTTAACATAAATTTCATGTAACTTTCTTCTTGTCATAGAATTTGCCATGCAGCTGTAGGTCATTGATTAACATGTTAAATCTCTCAAAAATATCTGTCAACCCTTCACTTGGTTTGGCCATAAAGGCCTCATACTGAGAAACCAGTATCTATCTTTGATTATCTTTCACCTCCTTTGTTCTTTCACACAGAATCTCAAATGTACTCTTACGCTTGCAAAGTAATATATATATATATATATATATATATATATATATATATATATATATATATATATATATATATATAATATATATAAACTAATATATATTAGTTTATATATATATATATTATATATATTAGTTTATATATATATATATATATTATATATATATATATATAAACTTGGGAGTTAATTTCTACACAAAATAGTCGGAGCACAAAATTTTAATAACATACAAAAATTCTCTTATTCAAAAAATTTGAAAACTCATTATGATCTCGAAAATAAAATCCCTATCGTAGTACAGCCGATTCACAATTAAATTTGTATTCAAGCGTTTGCAAACTTAACCTCTATCTCGTCAACTTGTTATCTCATACTACCGTTGTGCATGAAAAATATGTGACATGCTTTGTCTTTGATTTTTAAATACTTGAAATTGTCTTGTACATAGTTTGTGAAATTTGTCAAAGGAACACTTATAATGCATTTTTCTAATTTTTATTATTATAAAAATATTTTTACACACATAATGTGTCATCTTCAACTTAAGGACATAATACTTTAAACAATATGGCTCCCTGATAATAGTGTGCCGTAACCAATCATGTAAACCAATTTTTATGATAACTTATCTTAGTTTTTTTGTATTATTTCTTTGGAAAATCGTAATTAAACAGTTAAAAAACAAAGGTAAAATTAAGAAGTCAGGGTAAATGTATAAAACATTTTTATGAGAATTGTAATTTAACCATCCAAAAAGTGATGATATGATAGTATGAGAAGTACCGACAACTAATTAGAAGTACTAGAACTATAAATAGATGCATAGAATTGTAAAAAATAAAAGTTATCGTTTAATAGGGACTTTAAAAATGATTGGGAAAAAAAATGTTGATTATTTTGACTCTAGCTGGGGTTACAGCCCCCTTTGTTCCGCCCATGTCACGGACCCCTGAGGTCAGTCAGTTAAATTGTCATAAGAGCAACTAGAGATGCACAAAAAATTCGAATTCGAAAAACCCGTCCGATCTGATCCGAAAAAATCCAGAAAAAATCCGATCCGAAAGAGTCCGGTCCAGGCCCGATCCGGCCCGCGGGCCAGAACGGATCACATATTTTTCAGAAAATTCAGGCCGATCCGATCCGGAAAAACTCTGAATTTAGGCCAGGCCCGAAAAAAATTGGATTTAGACTCGATCCGAATAAAAATCCGCCATAGCCCGGATTAAGCCCGGTCTGGCCTGATTTTAGAGCGGTCTGGCCCGATCTTAGCTCGGTTTTTTTGAATTTTATTATGATATTTCAAAAAATACGGATAAAATTTTGAAAATATTTAAATTTTATCTATTTTATAAAAATATTGAATTAAATATCGAATAAAAGTATACAAATTTCAAGAAATAATAAAAACACTTTCTAAAAATAATTATTTTATTTATAAAATTAAAAAAATATTAAAAAAATTATTTGGTCTGGCCGGGTCCGATTTGCGGGCCTAAAACAGGCCAACAATTTTCCTTCAAAATCCGGCTCGACCCGACCGGATTTTGATAAAAGTCCGGCCCGATCTGGTTCAAAAAATTCAGATTTTTTGTAATCTGATCTGAATTCAGCACAATCCGGTTTTGTGCATCTCTAAGAGCAACCACAATACTAGTAATCTAAACAATCTTCGCAATATTCAAAAAATTAATATTCAATTCTCTCTAATTTATTTTTATATTCATTTTTCTCTAATTTTCCACTTACATATACATATGTCAATTATAGTTACATACATACTTAATTTTAAATATAAAATCAAATATAACATTTTATTATTTTAACATATTCTTTAACATTGCATCTGACATATGCTATATTGAAAGGCATATGACTATGCTTATTTGTAATAATTAGATGACAACTCAACTAGTAAATAATAAATGTAATAACAAGAATCAAGACGACGACAGTCAACTAGTCATAAAGAATCGAAATATAAGAAATATTCTTATGAAATTGCTACCTTACACTGGAAGAAGTTCATTAAAATGTCCAAGCGTCTGTGTAAAATAAAAAGGTAGTAATTTAGAAGAGTTCAGAAGACAAAGAATATTCTAAGTGGTTACTACAGAAAGATTCCAAAAGAAGAAAATTAGAGATAAAGTCAGAAGCGAGAACAAGACAGAATATCACAATTTAATGTTAAAAAGGTGAAGAACATTTATTTTAGTTAGACACAAATGAACCAGACAATACATTGTGTGTCAACTATATAGATGAAAGTTCAACATCAAGTTCAAGTAATTTTCAGAAAGAAGACAATGAAGACGGAAATACTCAAGTCAAATCTACAAAGGTTGGGTAGTGAAGCCACTAATTAATTCTACTACCCAAAGTTAATTAATTATTTAATTTATCTACTTAAATTAATTCATCATGAATTGATTTAATTTATAAATTAATTAATTAAAATTGGTGGAATTAATTAAGTTAAAAGAACATTTTATTTATTATTTAAAGAAAGTCTTGCTGCACCTTTTAGGAAATTCTTACCGAATTAAATCAGTAAGACTTTTGAGCTCCTAAAGAAAAGTCTTACCGAGCTCATGCTTTAAAAAGTCTTACCGAGCTCCTAAAGAAAAGTCTTACCTTGCTCATGCTTTAAAAAGTCTTACCGAACCTTTTAAAAGTTCTACCGAATTTCTGAAAGTCTTGCTCAACTTATTTTAAAAGTCTTGAAGACTATTTTATAAAGTCTTTAAGATTTTTTAATAAGTTTTATTCAAAAGTCTTGCTAGCTTTCACCTCTATAAATATGAGGTCATTGGCTTCATTATTTTCGTTGTTAAAAACATTCAAATTCAGTAATTTGTCTACATTGTAATATTCACAGACTTTCTGTACTGGTTTGAAATATAATTGTATCATTTTATCAATTATATAAACTTTTCATCATATTAATTTTGTAATATTTTTCAAGTTTAAAATTATATCTTCTACTTGAACAGTATTTATTAAAATTAATATTTCGTGATTAATTAAAATAATATTTTAAATTTGAAATTTCGTGATTAAATTTAGATATTATATTCAACCCCCTCTACAATATGAAAGACGAGCATATATTATAAAAATAATAACTCTACCAACATGTATTATAAAAATAACAACTCTTTTTAATATCGTATCGAAGTTGCACTTAGTTCTTTTGTTAGTAGACATAATATACTGCATACATGCATGCAAGTATGTTTGTAATTGTATCCGTTAAAGCTTTTTTCAAATGTAGTGGATTAGAATATGAACCCGTTTGATTACTTTAATAAATAATTTATAAATGTGGATATAATAGAGATTGTATATGACATGTGTTTAAAATTCTATTATTGTGTTTGGTGATTTTTGTTCATATCATATCACAGAAAGTCTAGAGATCCATAGAGTACACTAGCTATCACACCATAATCTTTTACCAAATGAAGCAGGGACCAAACTACAAATGCTCATATAGGGTTAAATTTTTTCTCCGTCAACAATTTTATATATTTAATATAATAAATACACAAAAATATTAGTGTAAAATTTATAATAAAATTTTACGTTCTTTCAAATCACGAAACCCGTCTATAACTAAATCAGTACTAAAACTTTTCACTATTTCTCTTTATGATTTTAATTGAAATTTGATCTAATAAATTAATGAGAGAAATTTAATGAACTAATTTTTTTATTTTATAGGGGCCATATTTTTTTTATAGGATCAAAATGGGGGGTCAAGTATTATATTTGTTTAAATATATAATTTAAAATACAATTTTTTTTAAAATTATAACATACATTTACCAATATTACGACCCTAAGCCTCCTCCCGGAAGGAAGAGTACTGAACAAAGCTAACGCCTACCACTTGTGTGTTAAAACTTAAAACAAACCAAGAAACGGGTCAAACTCAAACGTTTGTTTTAACTCTATATGCAATTATGCATCACTAGTGGTGTAAAAGAATCTTCAGAAATTGGTATAATTGGTCTATGTGCTGCACTTCATTTAAGATGTTCTTACTTCTCAGCATTCTCTGATCCGAATTCTTAGAAATCTAAATTGTATAAAAATAAATCTAAAATGTTTAGAAACTTACATCTTCAACAAAAAAAAATATTTTGCTTAATTTTTTAACAACAAAATGAATCTTATTATCAATTTTTTTTTTCTAAAAACACACTTTTTGAAGTTTTTTTTGCAGATAGAATATTCTTTTTCCGATTCTAAAAAGGACATCCCATTTTTTTCCTACCAATTTTAATTTTTTGAGTATATATTATTTGAAAAAAACCAAAGAATCTATCAAGAAAAGATGATAGATATTAGGGCATGGGTTCGTATTGGGGTTGGTGAATACCACCAATAAAATCAAGCTTTGGTGGGTGGTTCCTCCTCCTCTAACCCCAATTGACTAGGTGGGGTCTCATTATCATCCTCCTCCTCCTTGATTCTGTTGTCATTTTTATCACACACCTTCTTTTTTAATATACATACATTTATTTATATCTATATATATACCCATAAGCACCTGCTCAGATCTTGCAGCAGCAGCCCTTTCCAAATCACTCCACACATTTTAAGATAAAAGCCCCCCATCCCCCCATTTTTATTTCAATCTCAACCCCATAATACAACTTTTCATTATCTTGTTTTATTTTTGTATACTTAATTTAAAGTTTGGATCTTTCATTATTTTTTGTGCCAAAAGATTATCTTTTTGGTTTCTATTGAGATAATTGAGTGAAAGACCTTGTCTTTTTGTATTATATTCTTTGTGGTACTCAGGTTAGATAGGTTTCTTTTATACAGCAGGTGCCAAGATTGTATCTTTAGATAATTGTTTAGAGGCGTGGGACTTGCTTGCTCATTTGGGTCTGAGATGGGTGCTTTAGTTGATGGGCATTTTGATGAGGAGCTAGAGAATGGATTGATTCTTGGGGTTTGTAGTGAGCCAGGAATTGGAAAGGGAGCAGAGACCAAGATTATTGAGGATGCTGTCAAAGTGTTGTTGATTGGTCTAGCTGAGGATATTAATCGAGAAGGTCTGCGAAAGACCCCCTTTCGGGTTGCCAAGGCTCTCCGAGAAGGAACAAGAGGTGCTCAAATCTCTAGCTTCTTTTTTTGTTTTTATGCTACTGCTTATGTCTAGCTTATATCATGTTTTATTCCTTATGTGATCTTTAGCTTGATTAAATTGTGGAAACTATTGGCCTTTTCGGGTAGTTTCTTCTCTTTTTGTGTTTGGTGAAATTGCATTTTGCCACTTATTCATGAATTGTGGGAGACTTGAATTCTTTGTCACCATTCCATGAATTGTGATTAGACTTTCGTCACTTACTGAAATCTGCCATGTGGCCTAAAATAGAACTTAAATACCTATGGAGAACATAATTTCTTGTAAAGGGGCTAAATTTTTATATATGCCTGATGTAAAATAGCTACTATAATTACATACATGCAAGTGCTGGAAATTTGTTACTTCCGTTCTCTGCTCTTTCCTTCATTGTAGTCTATCAAGTGTCTGTGTATGTGAATATAAGTACAGGGGAAGAAGATCTTACACCAGAACCAAGCTATCGTTAGGGCTGTGTAAACGCATTACACCAAATTTTTTTGTTGCATTTGGACCCCGAAATGCACTCAAAAATTGTAGTCTCTCTCTCTCTCTCTCAATCAAGCACTTACTTTTAGCTCCCCCCTTTTTACAGGCAGAGTTGTTATATTATTAGGTTTCTTATCTAATACATGTATATTTGATTTGGAGGTAGAAATCTCCGTAGAAAAGGTCTTATCACGTGTAATTGTTCACATAACCACTATCTAGCGTATTTCTATATCTCAGCTGAGCCTGAAGAAATTTAGATATGCAAGTCAAAGCTCATTTTTTTAGATGTTTATCATGTGTGTTAGAATAATTTATTGTGCTCTGAATTGGACTTGTTACCTAGTTGGTTATGGCATATATTGAACAGTTAAAATTGTGCAGATAAAGAAACTACACAGATTTAAGTATAGGTTTAATGCACATCAACATTAAATCATTGCTCCAAGTGTTTTTAATTTTCATGAACATTTTCATTCTTCCAGAAAGACATGTACTTAGTTTATGTCCATGATTAGAAAGATTTCCCTATTTTATTTAAGTGAGAGATGCAAAGTGTGTTTGGTTTCACCATCTAATTCGGGTTTAATTTAACCAATTCTTGACTGTATTCTGCTACTAGTACCATCCAGTTCTAATTTCAAGAGTGATCGAGTTGCTAAATCATATCAGTCATAGTCACTACTGAAGTCTAGGGAACTCTTTTAATAAAACATAAAAGACCCACTAGAACTGTAGCTTGAGTTATGTTTTTATATTTTGAGGGCATATGAAGGGGTAAGTTGTAGATGGATTCAGTTAGTGACATAGCATGCATAAGAATCTGATTATCTTGGGACATTTCATACCATCAACTTTTTTTCATTTTCTCCACTTGATCTCCACATGGTGTTAGAAGAATCCAGATCTATTCTGTTCATCTTAATGTATGCATCTCAGAAGGAGCATGATTGCATGTCCAATCTGCACCGTATATGATACATGTTTGGGCTGTTACTGATTTTTTTACCTTTCTGAACTTTGCCACAGGTTATAAGCTAAAGGTGAAGGATATAGTGCAAAGCGCTTTATTTCCTGAAGCAGGCTTGGATAGCGGAGTTGGTCACGCTGGTGGAGTGGGCGGGCTTGTTATAGTTCGAGATCTTGACCTCTTCTCATACTGCGAGTCGTGCTTGCTTCCTTTTCAGGTTAAGTGCCACGTTGGTTATGTCCCATCTGGACAACGAGTTGTAGGCCTAAGCAAGCTCTCTAGAGTTGCTGATGTTTTTGCTAAAAGGCTCCAAGATCCACAACGATTAGCAGATGAAATATGTGTAGCTCTGCAGCATGGAATTATGCCAACAGGTGTTGCGGTCGTTCTCCAGTGTTCACATATTCACTTCCCGAATTTTGCATCAGCATTTCTCAACTCAAATCACCAGGGATGGTTCAAGACAGTGGTTACTTCTGGTTCAGGGGTTTTCGACAATGAAAAGGAAGATGTTTGGGGGGAGTTTCTGAGTCTCTTAAAATTCAGAGGAATAGATATAGAAGCTATCTGTTCAAGAATATCCGGTGATGGTTGTTGGTGCCCATCTCTGAATATGTCAACAATGGAACCAGTAAATTCGGAAATGGTTACTGCAGTAACTTCAATCATTCAGTCTCTGGGGGAAGACCCTTTAAGAAAAGAACTTCTGGGAACTCCTACCCGTTTTGTGAGATGGCTGATGAACTTTAGAAACACTGATTTCAAGATGAAGCTAAATGGGATTGATTGCTATAGAATTAATCCTTTTGAATCCAATGGTGACAATGGTCATATAGAAGAATCTATACAATCTGAGTTAAACTTGTCAATTTGGTCCCAATGTGAACACCATTTACTTCCATTTCATGGTGTTGTGCACATTGGTTATTTTGGTGCTGGTATTGATGCCATTGGAATATCCCTTCTACAGTCAATAGTACATTTCCATGGTTTTAAGCTTCAAGTACAGGAAAGGCTCACTAGGCAAATTGCTGAAACTGTTTCATTGTTGGTGGGAAAAGATGTAATGGTAGTGGTAGAGTGTAACCACACTTGTATGATATCTCGAGGGATTGAGAAGTTTGGTAGTAGTACAGCTACAATGGCCGTTTTGGGTCGCTTTGCAACAGAACCTGCTGCAAGAGCAAAATTTCTGCAGAGCATTCCTTCAACCACCGGAGAATGATATGCACATTTATACACTGATGCTACATTGTACATGTTTCAAAAGATTTTGAACTACACGATTTGACTTGCTGCCACCAGTTACCTGCATTTATAAGCAGAGCATTCAAAGAAACAAGGTAGTGCCAGCAATATTCATTCAAGTTTGTACTGCCCAGTGGAACTGGATAATTACTTTTTCTTGTGCACTCTGCTTATAGTTTGTAGCACAAGGACATGATTTGCCACAGAGAATATATATCTGAGGTTATAGTCATTAAAGATTACTTCCTTTCTATCGATTTCATATTATCTGTAGCTCAAGGTCAAGGCACACAAGCGTCGCAAACTGCTGACAGCAATTTTAGACAGTTTTCATTTTTGTAACGTTCTTGATGGATGATTTGATCTTTGGTGTTTTCTGTGTACTGTGTGTTCCTGCAATATCTAATGATACTATAACTTCTTTACACGTCTGGTTGTCCACACAGATGAGAGTGCAGACCCAGGCGCTTTTCCTTTCTGGCAGAATGGGAGATCTGGTTTCAAAGATATTTGACACAATTTGTTGCTTTACCAACATATAAAATAAATTAAACGTATCTCAATATAATCACCAGTCACAATGAAAACGTGTCAATAACCACATATGTGCTCGGCGGTCATGCAGTTAGTTGATAATAGACGGACTTGCTGATTCCTCACATAATTTAGTCCCATTGAATCAGTTTTACGCGTGAACGTGCAGAGAACACTTTTGGTTCGTAGTTTTGCACAGAAATGATTAAAAGATATTTTTTCAGATAGAAGCGTAACAATTTCTATAAAACCCAGCTTATAGCTTATTCCAACTTTAAGCCGAAACTGTGAGTGTGTAATAAGCAAGAAACTGACTTGAAACCAAAAGTAAGTATTAGATATTTTTTTCAGTAATTTATTTTATTTTATTTTTCTATTTTGATAAAAGTTATTCATATATCATAAATTACTCATAAATCACTTTTATTTTTATTATTATATTTTTAGAAACTCACAAATCACTCATAATACAAAATTACCCAAACATATATTTTAATCTACCAGCTTACCACTTTAAACCACTTTAATTCATAAGTCACAATTTTAAGTTTAGCCAAACAGACTCTTAGTCAATACTTAATTCGGTTAAACATCGATTTTATGACTAAATGAATCCTAACCATTGATACGATTTAAGTCTGTGATAAATGAAGTGGATTTGAAAAAAGTAAGGATCGTTATTACTGACAGCTTGAAGTTTTGGTGGCATAACTATTGTACTGGAGTTTTAATAATCTGCCCCAAGAATATTAATATATACAATGGTATATTTTCTTCATCTATAAACAATATCACAATTCACAGACATTTCTTTATATAAAATATATTAGTAGTGTAGTACCAACAAATGTTCTAGATATATAACCATCCTTCGTTTTGAAAAACAGTAGTAAGCACTATGAACACTTAAGAAGCATAACAGAGAAGATTGCTATGGTGTAATCGAAAAAATAAATCAACAACACTAAACATGAGCACTAACTTTAAGTGCAGCCGTGTAAGGAACCATGAGCACCAAAAACAGATGCAGCAGGATCAGTATTGGCAGATCCTCTGACCTTGGATTTCAACCTTTCATATATTCAGAGACCGAAATTGCAAGACTGGACGAACTCATTATCATAATCAACATATTTCGTCCAAATTGGGCGAAACTGATTCATGGCTATATCAAGCCATGGTTTCATGTTCCCGTTGAAGTGAACCACTGCAGCATTTCGAATTTCATCCCTGTTTATGCTTGGATTATACCCAAGCCCCAAAACATGCCAAGATTTGTCTAATGGCTTCGTTGTGGAATAGAATGTGATCAGACCTGGGGGCAATGTCCCTAGTTTCCACAGGGTCCGGTTCTCATTCTGCATAGAAACATGAACACAAATCAGTCATTCGCAAAACTGGTGGTTGATGTGATAAATTATCACACAACCTAGTATAATAGTTGTACACTAGCAATGCAATAATCGAATGATCACAAGGAATTTATTACTTCAAAGAACAGAATGTATATTACCAGATTCTGCCAGTAGTGGTACTGCTCAGTGCACTTCTCTCTCCTCCAAGCATCCAAATCAAAGAAGTTCATCCCATAAGCCCATGCACATGCCTTAGGACTGAAATTTTCTTTGATCAGTGGATGAGAGAAATTCATGTATTGTGCGTACCGATGAAATGACCCAAAGCACGTTTCGACAGCTCCATTCACTTTCCCGTCCATATCTATCTTCCAAAGTCCGGTCAAATCCTTCTGGACAATAATATCATCATCCAAAAACAAAATCCTACGCAACTTTGGGTACAATTCAGGCAAATAAAACCTGATATGGTTCAATATAGACAAATACTTTGGGTTCCTGAACTTCATATTAGTGGTGTCTTTGGTGGCGTTCTCGAGTTTGTTCTCAAAATAAAACTTCTGCAGATTTGCTGATTCTAGCTGGCGAAGAACTGGAACATAAGAAGAGTTTAAGAATTTGTAATCTTCCACTGCCTTGACCTCAACATGGGCGCCATTATAATCCCTCATCTTGAACATAACTTGCATCGCCCCAAGATTCATTTTATCAGTGACAACATGAAAAACATGCTGACTAGGATCTTTGGAATTCTTCACCGCCGAATTCACCACCACCGAGGCTGCAATTACATTATCCGAGAAAATAGCATAGTGGTATAGGTTCGGATCTTCAAATACAGGCAGACTTTCCTTACCTTCATCAGAATACTTATCCGGATTCGCAATTCTCTCTTCCATTAGCCTCATCGTGACACAATGCAAGCTTTTCGGTATCGACTTTGCCGCAATCAAACTCGAAAAAGCCCCTTGCTTCTTCGCCTTTGTCAACTGCTCATTCTGCGCAAAAATCGCATCTTTCAACTTCTGAATCTTAAGCTGATTATCAAAAGACTCTTTCGCCTCCGTAATCACTTGCCTCGTAACCTTAATCCGTTCCTTCACCTCCTTCTCAAACTGCCTCAACAATGACTCATCAATCGAACTCGAATCCGAGCTATGCAGTGCTAAATAAGCAGGCTTCGTAACCAGATCCGTATAATTCCGAGAAAGATCAGCAAAAATTCTAACTAATTTAGAATTCTCAAGCTTAAGTTTACGAGCATACGAAGCGTAAGCTAGAACAAGAGATCTGTGATCATCGGCTTGCTTACGGATCTGATCAAGTCTAGGCCTTAAAGGATCCGACTTTAACGCTAATACAGATCTATGAATTGATTTAACTCCTCCTCCATATGTCTCATAACCAATGCCCTAATCATAACATATAAATACTTGCATTCAGTATATTTCTTAATAAATCATCAAGTTAATAATGCAATTAATTAACAAACTTAATTAACAGAAAAAGATTCTATAATTAATGATGAATATATGTATATATTATAAATGAACTAAAAAGTAACAATGCAGTGTGCGAGAGAGAGGGAGAGAGAGAGGGAGAGATGGAGAGAGAGAGGGACGGAGAGAAGGAGAGAGAGGGAGAGAGAGACTTACGAGGGGGAGATCGGAAGAAGGGGACGAGGAGAGAGTGATGAAGAGTAAAGCGGCGACGGAGAAGGCGGAGATAAGGAGTTTGACGGTGGAGTATTTAGGCGGAGTGCGAGTGGATCGAAACGGCGTCGTGTTCGCCATGTTGTTGAATTAAACTTGTGTAGAGTGATTGTTTGTGCTACTTCTCATTTGTAAAGGGAAATAACAAACTGGAAAATTAGTTATGTCCTGCTTCCTTGGTATTAATAAATAATAAACTGAGCCCGATTGGATACATCAATTGTTTCGGGTCTCGGGTTAGACTCTGTTTCATTGCAAGATTTGTTAGAATAGATAATCATTCATTCATAAAGTTGTAAGCCAATTTAGTCAAAAAAATAAATAATAAACTGGAGTTGTAATTGTAATATATTAAAATTTTTCTTTTTTTGGAATATTATTATTAATATTTATTATTTATGAAATATTATGCGCCATTAACGGTGGTGTGAGTGGGCCCTCAGTGTTTATTTAACAAACTTGTGATAATGTTATTAAATTTTTCACGCGGGGTTGTTGTAGTAGTAGACTTTCAACTCCCCTACTCTGCCAGATCTTTTATATATTCACACACAGTCGAAGCTTTTTGACTTGGATACAAACCAGTTCGAACACTGGTTACAACTTACCATCAGTGTTTTCAAATGGTACTTACGGTAAAGGTGATTAATCGGGTAATTGGTGATTAATTAGATTGATTAATTGGAGTATAAATTGAAAATAATTTAATAAATAATAATATATAATTATATTGAAACATTTTTAAATTATTATAAAATTATAGTGAAAAAATATCATATATCATTAATCCATATATATTTAGATCTTAACATTTACGAAAAAATCACTTATCATTAATATTTTAAGTGGTTTTTATTTAATAATCATTATTTAATAATTAATCTTAATAGTTATTACATAATATATCATATAATTATTACCAATTTGAGAGAGTATTTAAAATTTATGAAGTATTTAGGGTCATACAACTCATATTTATTGTAAATTTGTAATAAAAATATATTAGTTACTAATTTTTTAAAAATTTTAACTTTTTTTAAAAATAAAATAATTTTTACTGATTTCGACTGTTTCAACCGATTTTTGACCGTCTCGGCCGATTTTTTCCATCTCGGCCGATTTTTGACCCATTTAAGAAAAACGTCTTTTGACCCAATTTCGATTAATCGAGAAGGGACCGACAGTCTTACCGATTAATCAGAAAGATTGCCGTCTTTTAGAACACTGCTTACAATGTATACGTTTCAGATACAGATTCGACAATTTCGTATACGAAAAAAATAAGATCTAACAAATATAATTGAAATACAGAAACAAATATTACGAAAAACTTGTAATATTTAACACATATTTTGAAATAAGATTTATGAACTTCCTCATTTTTCATACAAATTAATACCGGCTACTTATTCATATGCACACTTTGAAGCAAAAATAAACTATATACTAGCTACCACTTGTAATATTTGATTAACATCTAGACACTTGAGAAATAACATATTATGATATTTTTACTATGCAAATTGTAGACGACAGTAGCAAAAGGCAATAAATTCAAGGTTTCTCCTTTTTGTCATGCCTCTTAACATGGTGCAACCAACCAATGCCTTTAAGGGCCTTGGTAATTTTAACAATGTTGGTTCTTCCCATTCCCATGTTCATCTTCCTTGCAGATAACTTGAAAGCTTGTAGACAACAAAGATGCCTATTTGTCATCTCTACTTCATCATCATCTTCATCTTCATTACCATAGTAATCAAGATCAATGCTTTTCTTTTTTATTATATTCTTCTTTTTGGCATCTTTTCGGGTAGACTTGGTCGAATCCGATTCATATGTCTCCCAAAGCGAGTCCATCCCTTCATCACCTTCCACCACATTATAATGTCGCTCCTCGAATAATTTACACGCTAACGTTCTCTTCCACTCTTTTTCCTTTTTCATGGACCCGTAACTCCCAAGATTTGAACCCTCATTGTCAAAGTTCCAATCATGCCCCCCTCCATTTATAACGTTACCTTTGACAATTTTGTCGTGCGAGTCGACACCCAATGCTACATTTTTAGTGAATTCTTTCCCATTGTCACAACAATCAATATTGATATTCACAGCCTCGGATCCAATTCTCAACTCCGACACTTCTTCCTCCACTTCAAGAACTTTATTGAAATTCGTTCCCCCGCAATCAACTTCTTTTTCCAAAGTGGAATGCTGCAACGTTTCTTTCTTTTCCTCCATCAATGGGAATTCAGTACTCTCAGCTAGTTTATACATACTTGACCTAGTCTCAAAGCCTGAGCTGAGAGCAAGAACTTGATCAACATCTTCCAAGCAATATTTTTCTTCACACTCTGGCTCGGAGACTTCAACTTCTGAGATTTCAACCACATCAAGGCTACATGTCTGATCCAACAAAAACACAATTTTATACACTTCAAACTCTTCGAAATCCTCGAACTCGTCAGCAAACTTGGAGCTCCACCTGTCGAAAACTGCATATAATATTTCCAAGAGGAAACTGCAGTCAGGCTCGGATAATTTAGGCGTAAAATTGTCATAAATAAGAGCCAAGAGAAGAAGAGATACAGTAATAAAGAGAGGAGAAAGAAAAGACATGAGTTTGATAAGATACGGTGAGAAGAAAACGAAGTACGACAAGTAAAGAGGCTGTGAGAAAATGAAAGAAAAAGCCATAATGCATTCAGTGCAAACGAGACTATAAATTCGAGACATGCAGCTTCTTGAGAAGCACAAGTCATCCATTTTCATTTCTTACTAATAAGAAACTAGATGATTTTTGTTTTGGCTTAAGAGAGAAAATTTGTAATGATCTGTGGGCGTGAAAGTGGCGTAAATAAAGGACTGTGAAAGAGAAGACTGATCAACTACTTAACTAACGGGTGACAACAAAAAGGAACAAGTTAATTGCCTTGAAGAGACTTTTCTCCTTGTGTAACTACCTTGTGTTTTGCCATTTAGCTCAACTTTATCCCCTGTACCCCTCTAATCACAACGACATGCCATGTTAATAAAGCACCCTTCAACTAATTGTTTGAGTGAATGTAATGATTATATGTTAAAACAGACTATACATCAGCATAAAACTAGCTCGCATTCTAAACAGTTAAGAAGGTTGGTAAATAACGATGAAGGGTACCAGTTTCGTAATTAGTAAATTTTAATGCTCGTATTCATCGTGTTGTGAATGGTAAATCTTATTCATGTTAAATTTAAATCACAAATTATAGTCATTGTTCCTACGTGTTTTTCATTGAACGTGACCATACTATATACAAGAATTGTAGATTTAACGGGTAAAAGAAGGGGCATAAGATGACTGAGAGAGATTAAAAATGAAGGGGGTACAACTACAATGGTAGATGAAATAAGGTGCCGTGCGTACACCCTCACATGGGGAACCACTCGAGTACTGGATATCACCAATGCACCCCTACCCCTTGTCTCCTCTCTCAGCTTTTAACTTAGAACTTGGACCCCATGTCTATCTTTTTTACTCTTTCAACTTTTTACTTTCAGGCTTCAATTATTACTGGGGTGCACTGTGCTTTGTACTAAAAATAAAAAACAATGATCAAGTAGTAGTGTGAATTATAAGGGCAACTGATTTTAATCTTAGCCAAAGTTTAAACCTTCAAATTCAGTAGTCAATCTGTCTAATCTTCCATGGAAGAATCCTAAGAATCATGCTTACAACTCACGAAACAGGTTAATACTACCTTAACTTTAGTTTTATTAAAAGCTTTATATCACATTGTTCGAATTGTCGGTCTGATGGGGATGGGATCCCTACCTCAATAATTTAGAACAGATAAGTCGACCTCCGTTTCCCCCCGTAAGCAATCTCTCCTTTGTGAACTTTTAAGAAGATGGTGGAAATTAAACCCTCCATTTTATTTTAATTATCACTCTGAGAGACCATGTAGGACTGGAGAACATTCATACTAATTACTGACTGGTACAGATCATGCATGGTTCACAATTTATAAAGAAAATCGGGCGTTAATCAAACTGACTACAAAACATATTGTTTGTAAAAGGCAGGTGATCATTAAGTATTCATGTTAGAAAACAGAGCTCAACTATAAGAACACTCTTGCAGACAAGGACTTTGAGCTGGTATGATAATTGATGAATAAATTCAATTAAAAACTCGATCGCCAATTAATGCTCGATGTCTTCTAAGAGTCGAAATTTATGTCGGTGCCTGTTCTGCCATTACAGGCTTATTCTCATTTGCCTCGAACCTTTTTTATATTTTTGGGATTTTTATTCTCATATTAGTTCTATTTTGTATTTAATTGGATATTTATTTAATAGATTTTAATGTTTTATTGCAAGAAGCAAGAAATTCTAAATTGAAAAGGATTTGAGAGTAATTAGGAGGAAATTCATAGTTATCGGGCTGCACGCGCAAGATATATTGTTTGGGTCATAACTCAAGTTCTATAAGTCAGAATTGGATGATTATGCGAAGATAACGAGATTTTCTATCATTCTAGAGTAGTCTAGAACTCAAAGTCTAACAGGAACAGCCCAGAAACAGAGCAGAAAAGTCAACTACGAATTTTAACTTTGGAAACCTATTCAGTTTTGGAAACTCACTTTTGTACTCCTAGAGCATTAACATACTTTTATTATTAGGTTTTTAGAGATTAAATATCATATTCATATATCCATAGCCACCAAGGGAGAGAAGAAGGAGAGAAGAAGAGGAAGTTCTTGTGTGAAGATTTTAACGTTGGTAACATATGAATTGTTCTTCTATTGTTCTTATCATGATTATGATTGGTTAAACCTCTATTGTTCGACGACTGATTTGTAACCCTAAATCTTATGACAGTTATGCGATTTTAATATTCTAAGATATGTTTTGATTATGCTTATATGTGCATCAATGTTTATAGATATTCTTGAATTAACTATGGTATGTGGTCATCTAAATATGTTATGTGATTGATATATCTATAAAGTCAATTAATCTTTCTATGTGGTCATGTGATTAATTGTATTAGTGTGTAATTCATATAATCTTTCTATATGGTCATGTGATTGTATGGATAACAGAACTTGTTTCTATGTGGTCATGACAAGATCTCTATAAGTATCTTTCGAAGCATATCAAAGGAGTTTAGAATTGTGTCATAGGTTTAGTGGTGGATTTTCATGCTTTCTAACATGTTTCTTTAATTGCTTACATCCAATTTTACTTGTTTAATAGTTATTTTAATTAAAAACAAAATTACAAAATGACTCATCTTTTGATCTTAACAAAATAGAAGAAAAGTGAACCCTTAATCATTGGCGTACACCTTGGTATAGAACGATACCCTATTTACTCTACATTACAAATGACACAAAAAAGGTTCAAATTGGCTCACGCGACATTTGCTCTTCAGTAACCTAAAATTGCCATGTAAAATCATACATTCAAAGAAAGGTAGAACAAAAATGATAGACGATAACTAATCACTGTGTTTCCTTAATTCCTTCTTATATAATATTGTCCACCTTAAAATGCTTTAGAAATTTCCGCAACAATAAAATTATCACACTATGTATGTATTTACGAGAAGCAAATAGAGCGGTTTTATCATTACTGGCCAAACTTTACCTCATAAAAACCTTGTTCCTTTTGCTAAGGATGCTAGTACACACGATGTTGTTACACTTGGTGAATTGGCTCGTCTTTACTTAGCATTAGCTTTTAATGATCACACTGATGTGCATGGTTACTTGAAGCTCTGGGCACATTCTGTCACAACAAGAACTTATGCGATCCTATCCCATACATTGATGCAAGAACAATTTAAAGTTTCCTCACGTTTCTGTGAAGGATTTGACAAGGATATTGAAGTGCCTTTTAAGCACCGGATTGCAACGGATTTGACAAGGATATTGAAGTGTCTTTTAAGCACCGGATTGCAACAAGCTAATACAGGAAACAAGCTGTACTCTTCAAGATGATATGCACAGTTTGTGCGCTGTCTAACTCGAGGAATATGGACAAAATTCCTGTCCTTCAGAATGGTGGAAATACTATTGTGAAACTAAATGTCCAATTTCTGGACATTTTTCATCATGAGAGCTGTCGCGGGAACAAAACAATGTCATATAATATTTTTGTGCAGTTGGTGTTCAAACATGTGCAAGGGGCTGTTGCAGCAGAGGCAGTGCACGGTTCAAGTAAGGCAAGATTAGGCAGTGCACAAACACTTCACAGAAGAAGAGGACTGTGCATGCTACACAAACGAAGATAATGCTTTTCTATATTATTATTATTTTTGCCAAGATTTTTCTATATTATTTTCATTTCACTGTAAACTTATTCCGAAAAGAAATGCTAGGTACCTAAAAATAATCGGGATCTCATATTATTATTAGGATTTGGGTAAATAACATTTCTTTATTTGGAATGTACCTAATTTAATACTATAAAGATGTTTAATTGTATTTTGTCATATTTTAAAATTGTTGTTCAAATTAACCAAATTTTATTATAACGAGGGGGACAATATTGGGCTGGACCGGGTCTATATATAGGCTCCCTTTCAGTACATGTAGCATAGCAGCCCACAATTTGGTGGACTTAACAACCTCCCTTACCAAACCCTAATTTAATTTAACATCCTCATCTTATATTACCCGATACTCCCCTGATATATTTTCCGGCGCCGGTGAGTCACCGTCTCTTCTTAACTGTAGAATATATATATATATATATATAGCAATCATTTCAATGAAATACAGTATTGTTTTAATTGATTTTCACTTTGTATTTAACTAATTTATGCTTATATACATGCCTGTCACTCTGTATATATTGTTCTTCGCATTGTATATTCAATTTGATTGAATCTATTTTGTGCAGCTACATGAAATTAAGTTGTTAGCTTGGCTTTGAATTGGGGTTTTGATTCTCACTTTTGTGTGACTATATGAAATTCTCTGTCCACATTTCAATTTATTTACGATATGTATGACTTTGGTGTTTCGTATTCGTATCGTGTTGTAATAAGCATTAATAGGTTGTTTTAGATTATTGTATGGTTTAATGGAGTGAATGAACTTGTCGATTTATATAATTATGGAAGCATGTTATGTGATGTTTGGGAATTTGCGCAAGGGCTTTGAGTTACCCTTACCATTTCGTAAAGGGGCAATGAGAATATCTATATCGAACTCCCTTCTGATGACTTGAAATTACTTCACTAATTTTAATGCAAATATGTTGTTAAATGTTTGTTCGGTATCTAGAAAGAAACATACTTGATGACCTGGCTATAGTATGCCTCGGAAATTGCATTTCCTTTTATTGTTAGTAATTCTTAGTTCTTAACGGATTCTTAATTAAGTTTTATATACATTAATGGCTTTCTTTAAATAAAACTATTATATAACATATTGTTTGTATGTCCTTTAATACTATATTTTTCATGAGAAAAGAAGGAAAAGTTGATCGCTATATGATGTTTGGGACATTGCGCAAGGGCTTTGAGTCTTCCTTTCCATTGTAAAAAGGGGCAATGAGAATATCTTTATTAAAATCCCATCTGATGGCATGACAGTACTTAGTTAAATTCAATGCAAGTATGTTGTTTTTGTGTATGAGAGCATATAAACCGCAAAACAATATTTTTAATGATTTGACTTGTGCCCCGAGGTATGCTCTATATTTTTAGTGTTTATTGTTATGGTGCTTCAATATTTGTTTTAGTTTTATCCAAAGTTAATGGTTTTCTGAAATCTACTTGTTGACGTGCAATGTGTTCCATTCATATACTTCTTTTAATTTATTTTTTAAAATGAAATCACAAAAAGTTAACCGTCATATGATGCTTGGGACATTGCGCAAGGGCTTTGAGTCTCTTTAAGCAGGGATGATGAGAATATTAATATTAAAATCCCTTCTGATGACATAATTTGTTATCTTTACTAGTTTGATTGTTTTACATTGACTGTTTTTTTTTTTACATAAAAAAAGAACTTAAATCTAGATTCTTAATCAACTGACCAACATGGGTAATGAGTTAACATTTGAACATGTTGTGTTTACTGAATACATGAAACAAGGGAATTCCACACCTTTTCCCAACCCTCTATGTTATGATACAAAAAATACTTTCCACTGGCATTTGGATGGTATATTTAAGAATGCAACATTTTGGTGGATCAAGCAAATTTTTTAAAATTAATTAGATAGATTAATTACTCATGACAGTGTGCAGTTATTGTAGTAAAGCATCCGAATTCGGACTATAATGCTAAATCTAAGTATTTAAATTTGATATTTTAGTGTTGTACTGGGCATGTAACTACCCATCCCACTAAAATTTTATATATATGCTCTATCGAGTATAAAATTTTTATTGTTCATGTAATATCTTACAAATAATGATGCTCGTTTTTGTTAATTCTCTCTTAGATATGTGCAAATTTATGACGGCATTATCATTTGTCTGCTCTTCTCATTGAGTATAGTAGTACAGTCAGAGTGGTTATGCCTTCCTCAAAATTTAGTTTATTAAAAAACATTCAAGTTACAAGCAAGTTCTTTCCCATGGCAGATACAATGAAGCATATTGTGAAAATTATGTCATTGTTGGTGGTGTTGTCAGCCGTCTGGGTAGGATTATTGCAGGCATCAATTGTTCCACAGAGTTATACTTGGTTGGTGAGCTAACTGCTTCATGTACTACTACGGCCATGTATAAGTTTGGATCCTTTGTGTCTCTTTGCTTGTTTTTGTCTTATAATTCTCTTCCAATATGGCTTACTAACTTACAATGGCTTGTGTAATTTCCCCCAGCTCCCATTATACTCTATAGTGTCACTAGGCTGCTATGGGCTATTGATGGTTGGAATCGGTCTAATGCAATTTCCAACTTGTCCACAAGAGTCCCTCTTGTTACAGAAGGTATCTTGCCTTACATTTAATCAGAAAATGACCTATATGATATTTACACAGATGAACTCGTGATACTAAATTATACCTCGTATTGTATACGAGGCAAACTTGATTTGTAGACTGAATTAAAAAATAAATTTAAGTTGTTTTTTTCCTCTCGCCTTTGCATAGAAATTTAATAATATTCACATGGATGTAAAACTTAAAATTTATAAGTGTGGAGTCCTAATTTCAAATTTTGTGCATACCAAAGCAGAGCCCTTGCGGTGTTGATTGCTATATATTATATGCTTATAATATTTATATTTGTTCTTACCTGAGGAGTTGCCTAATGAATGGTTGTTTAGGACATAGTTGAGGCTAAGGAATTCTTGAAGCAACGAGGAGTAGACGTGGGTTCTGACTAACGAGGATTACTATCATTCTTTCCGGAAGCAACAAAGTTCACAACTCAATTACAAATTATAGTGATTTTAACTTGTGATTGCCTTGTTTTCTCCCACAGCCAGAATTCACATATTAATTAAAGAAAATGATTGACATGTATCAAACTGAATTGCATTGTTTGTACTTTCTTACCATGTTTGTGAAAGTATGCTATAGAAAGAGTTTTTAATGTATATGGAATTGTTTGATAGTATTCTGATAGTTTATTATGTTGTAGATATATCACTCATTTTTTAAAACTTGTTACTCAAATATGAGTAGCATTTTTTAACATGAGAAGACCAAGATATCACCTCGTTTTTTTTGAAAACCCTAGATATCACTTGTATCCCCTGAAATTCTAATAATTTCACAGGGATTATTTATTCTACAAACACAATTATACTGAGCAAGCAATGCCCCAGAACTGAATTATACTGTATGATACGAATTATATGTATCGCTAGGCGGGCGCAAATTCACGTGATCATACGCGGAGATGATATAGATATATTCTGCGATCTTAGTTGTGATGAAAGACTTTCACGCATTGTATAAGCAACAATAATTGGAGTACCACGCAACTGGGGCCTCTTTATTTAATGAATTGCATGTTATTCCACTTCTATATGTAATTTTAAGGAGCTTTGGACAAACATCCACATTTTGTGAAACAAGTAGAATACTGATAATCAAAGAATGGGGGCAAAGATGCACATTTTGCTTAAACAAGTCCGGATTAGCAAGTTTGTGTTCCATTCAATTGGAGGAATGCAATGATAAAAATTTGAGAAGATGAATGAAAAATTAAAACATATAATAAGGGATGAATTAAATTTCTTGATTCTCTTCAAGTTTCATCCTTGGTACTTAGCAGTCATTACAGTGAAGGAGCATTAGTTTCTTTGCAATATAAGCCACAATAATATTTGAAATTTTCTTTGCAATATAAGCCACAATAATATTTGATATTTACTAAACTAATCATCCCTCTAGATTTGGTAGTAACAAACATCTGAAATTTAAGTGCAAGTCAAACTTGGTTTAAGTGCCAGAAACTCAGAAGGTGACTTTGACTCTCTCACAAACAAAAATAAATAAAAGTTTGATTTTACTTGTTCTATTTTTAACTTTTAAACTAATGTGACTTGCATAAAATTTAAACAGACAGGCCCTGCAAATTTCCCTGTATTTTAGATTTAAAGTTCTCTGCACTTTCCTTCACTTGAAACAAATTATCTCTCTCTCCCCCCCCACAGATACATTGATACATACATACACACACTGTGGAACATCACAGTCACGGAGTACACATACCAAAAAAGCAGCTAAATCAAGAAACATTCAAGAACAAGCAAAGAACAAACAAAATGAATTGATTATTATAACCCCATTTCTCTACTGGATCTATCTGTAACCCTGATACCCAATTCAAAAAATAATGAAATGGGGGTCTTTGGAGAAACATGGTGTTTTTGTAATGGTGGAGGCAAGTCTGAAAGAATGAAAGCTTCCATTTTTTCCAGCAAAGCTCCGGCCTTGGCTAGAATTGCTCTTGGTGGCTCATTGTTTGGCACTGGTTTCTTGATTCACCGCAATTTACTTCTCACTACACATGCCAATCTTCCTTCTGTTTCCGCAGTCGAGTCGTCGGAGATCCGGCTGCAAAATGGTGTCGGTGCTTGCCTTTTCCCTCATAGGTTTGCCCCTTTTTCTTGATCATCTTGCTAGTTGAATTTAATTAGCAACATTTATTAAAGTTTTAATTTTTATGGATTGAGATTGATGATTAGGCCTTTGTTTTTATTCTTGATTAATGTAATTTAAGTAGTTTGGTTTAAATTAGCAAAAGTTGGTAAAGTTTTAATCTTTTATGGAATGCACTTGTTGGTGAGGCCTTTTGTTTTCTCTTGATTAATTTAATTTGCCAATTTAGTATAGTTACTTTGGTTTTTATTTGCAAAAGTTGCTGGAGTTTTGATTTTTACTAGTGAAGGGGATTAATGCACATGTTGTATTTTATGGTTAAGATCTGACATAGTTTGCATGAGTTATTACATTTTACTACATTTGTGAAAAATAAGAGTTGGAATGTCATTTTCTTGACGTAGTTGTCCTTTTCCTTTTGTCTAGTTGATAAACATGTGCATCTTTTTCTCTAGCAACTTTAATGATCAAAGCTTACACTATTTAGCAAAAAGGGTGTTTGTTTCTTGTGTGTGGGGGAGGAAGGGGGTTCTAAATATATAAAGCTAGATTCAGCGGTCATAATTTGCTCATTTGCTTTAAAAGTGAAGAAGATGAGCTATTATCTAGAAGAACAAAAAAGGACCGGGGAAATGCAAATATGACATGACAAGGATAATGCAGTTCGGTACTCAGACCTAAGACTTTTAGATTTCTGAGAGAAATACTCACAACATCATCAAGATTTCGAGGGAATGTTTTTAACTTTTATGCAAAATAATGCTTCCTAGCTATGATATCAGAACTTTGATGGACGACTGGATCATATGTATAAACCAGTATCTCTCTACCTTCCCTGTAATGATAAATGTTGAATATTTAGTGGACCTGGAATCGTCATCAGTTTATATATGCAGTGAGCCAGTGACTGGTGTTTGTATTTCAACAACTCCGTCGTTGACCTTGACCTCAGCTGGTAACTCAAACTAAACTCCATTCATATGCATTAACATTTCACACTGCTGCATAAATAATTATGTATGAAAATATTTTTCTTTGAGTTTGTTTGAATCAAATTCTAATTCATTTTGATCAAACCTATGATCTATGTATTGGAACTGAGCATAGCATATTGATAAGTACAATAACTATCAAGTCCTTAAAAGCGCAGGGAGTCAGTATGATAGTACTACTGCTTGACCTGTCTCTGGATTTCTACATCAAATGAATAGACGTGGTAAGAAGCTAGAACAATCGGATGCACCATCTAATATGAAATTGAAGGGCATATGGTAAAGGTGAATTATAAATATTGAAGTTATGCTTGTTGGACCAAGGTTAAATATTCTGGTGTCTGAATGACTCTCAAAGACAATATGTGTGTGTACAAGATTCTTGTTTGAGGGTTTGGTTTCATTCTGCTAGACTAGAGAATAGGGTTTCTACTATCCTTGCCATGGCATTTTTTCAAGTACAAATCCAAGAGCTTTATGCCTTTATGTCATAACTTGCCTCTTGCGTTTTGGCATAGAATAGCCGAGAACTCCAGAAGTAGAAATAGGAGAAACTCTAATGGGGTGATAAGTTGATAGAATCTCAAGATGAAATATAAAACTAGTACTCATTGTACTGTGCAATTAAGTACTTCATGCACCCCTGCATTTCATAAAGCACATGCTTGTTGCCCTTTAATTTGTATCGCTACTCATAACACAGTCATTGTTGTGTCTACTCTCATGTAAATTATATATCTTAGTTCTTCCACTTATATTTACTAATGCTTCTTGATAAAGCTTGTGAAGTTATGTAACGCCTGTTGTAGCACGTATGGATATTTCTTCATAAGGATTTCGCTTTAGGAAGTATCCAAGTCTGCGTATTACTTTCATAATAGTTTTATTAATTAATTTGATAATATGCAGATTCTTCATCACAAGCTCAGTTCTTGATCTAACAATAGTTGGTCTGGATGTGATGGATGGGGGCTCAAGTGTGCATGTTCCACATCCTCAGTACTTGAAGACCTGCTCTAAACTCAATTTGGATCTTGGTAGTGTTGTTTACCTACTAGGTTATGCCGAGAAAAAGGAGTTGACAGTCGGGGAAGGAAAAGTGGTCATAACCACAGACAATCTTATAAAGCTGTCCACTGATGGAGTAACGTGGAGCCCTGGATCAGCTGGGTATGATGTGCATGGAAATCTTGCTTTTATGGTCTGTGATCCCATGAAACTTTCCACATCTCCCAACACGAAGTCCACTTCAACATCATCCTCATCTTCATCTTGGAAAAGGGATTTTCTTATGCAATTTGGTATACCGATTCCCATTATCTGTGATTGGTTGAACCAACATTGGGAGGGAAATCTTGATGAACTTACTAGACCAAAATTACCAGTGATTCGCCTGATGTCAGCTGGCCCGAAAAGTGAACAATCGTGTGCGTCTTTCACAAAGCGACAGGTTTTCAAGTCAACAGAAGCTGAAGATGATGGTACTTCATCGTTACCAAACCTCAAAATTAAAGATATTCCTGGACCAAGCTCAATCCCTGTGGCAAATGCAAGTGAAGAGGACACACCAATCACCGAATCACAGACTGTTCCTCATTTAAAAGGAATTGCAACTCCAGAAATTTACGAATCACCCAAGTTAACTTCAGCTCCTTTTAGGAAGAATGATAGCGCCCTAATCCAGCTCTTAGATATAAATTTTCCACCAAGAATCATCAAACCTGCAGTCTTGCATCAGCCTGCTCGAAAGTTGCATTCATTATTAGACGAGAATATTGTCAAGGCAATTCCCTTGCGGCATGCAGTTGGAGAAGAGCATTCAGGAGATCAAATACATGATACTGTGGCAGATGCCGAGATTGCGTCAACTGGTTCTGTAAATGTCACTGGGAGTGAGGTCGAATCTAATTCCTCTCCTGTTAAGTTTTCAGATGTGCCTGACGGGTATAGTAGTGAAGGAGAGATTACTATGTATTCTGCAGAAACTGCTGAAAGTCATAACTATCCAAGCCCTAAAGGGGTAAAATTTCAGCAAGTAGGAAGAAGCCAAAGCTGTGTCAATTACAGTAGATGGGGTTCTGTCCAGAGGAATCCGATGGCCCCAAGGACAACACTAGAAAAACAAAGAAGTTTTCTACAGGGTAGAAAAGTGTACTCACAAGGGGCTACTTCTCAGAAGAGTAATGACTACTTTAGCCCAACTGTTTCCTCCATAATGAAGAAACGAAACAATTTGGAGCAGCAGCCAATCAGGCCCCAGCAAAGTGCAGTTCATTCATCTGCTAAATGGACATTCTGATCAGATCCAAATTGGAAAGGTTCATCCTACATTTTCTAGTCTCATTTTTTTGCAGGATGCATATTTTTTTTAGTATTAATGTACTTATACTGTAATACCAATCTGTTGTGACGATATACTCTACCTTTAGAGGTAGAGTGGGAGGCTTGTATTTCTAACTTCTACTCTGTTTTATGTTAAATAGAAAAGAAGTGTTTATCTTGGAGGTAATGTGTTGCATTTTCCAGAAATATTTATCTTTATGAATTGTTCTTTTATTAGTAAGGAAGGGGGGGGGGGGGGGGGGGCGATGTACAAGATGAAGTCTTGCTCTTTTTTCTTTCTAGATGAAGTTTTGCTCTTTTTCTTTCTATCTTTCTTACAATGTTAACTCTAGCGATTACAACAATTTTAATATATATGAATTTATTGATTAAATAACCTTTTTTTTAGATTCCTATTATTAAAAAAACAAATTATTTATAAAAGTATGTGACATATGCTGCATTTTTTTTGCTATATAACTATTCGGCACTGAGCAACATATCCGAGTCCTTAGGAAAATTCTAATTCGGGCTTATGATTTCTCTGTAATTTGGAAGTATGGCTGAACAATTCAATTTTAATTGTCTTCAAGTTTATAACACAATGGATATCAATTATCATAACTTATTTCAATTAACACTATCATCTTCAGTTCAAATATCTTGTTTTAAGTAAGCAAACTTCTAGTGAGCAAGACAACTCACAAACTAAAATCATTTGATACTGTATAATTGAAACATGTAGCCATATTTCTAGTATAGATGCATATAGCAGGCTATACATTATTTTTTAATTTAGCTATACCAGCAGACGGATCAATGTAGTGGTCCTTCTACTGCTTCTACATTAAACTCGGGAATATTTGCAAGGCCAAAGGCATATTTTTTTCCCAAGAGTCCAACAATACTCTTGAGCTTATCAACCTCCACCAGAGGACCTCTTCCCAAAAATGGTGGAAATAGTTTCAACCATCCATGTGCAAGCCACCATACTTTAAGCCACCACAAAGGGGGGGGGATAACAAACCCTTACTTCCATACATAATTTCGTCCTCCTTCTTTGGAACGTGTCGCGTGCCTTCAGTGATACCAAGGTTCGCCACCAGAAATATGACCATCACAAACAAAGACTTGGTAAGTTTCTCCATTGTAGTATAATATGCCTGATCTTAATAAGTTTCTTACCTCTCTCTCTCTCTATATATATATATGATTTGTATTGATTAGCTTTGCATGATACTTGTGTCTGAGACTCCCCCATTTTATAGTGCAACTTGAGTGTCTACTTTGAACATGTTTTAGTCAATTTAGCTAGTCATCATTAATGGAAATTGGTAATTGATGCAAGAGGTAGTTCCAACTTCCAGTTGAGTTTATAGTGTGCATTAATTCCCAAATATTCCACAAGTGCAGTTTCTGAACATGTGTTTGTTATATAGGTGGTTGATAGGTTTTTTTATGACTCCTCACGATATTAAATATGTAGATGTGTTATAGACTTATAGTTATAGTTAGTTTAGTTGCGTAGACTTAAGTAATGGCTGTCGGTGTGCCTCATATTAATGAAAAGTTAATTTTGGAATGCATTGAATAGATAATTGCTATTTATCTGTTGGGCTTACTTGAAAAATTAGACTTGGTAGTAGCTATTAAAGAGTTCAGTTTGAACTTTCTATATCAACAGACAACAGTAGAGTTATCCTTGCTTTAGTTTATAATGTTCCCGTGTGAGCTTGCAATTGACTTTCCTATATAGTATGCAATTATGACACAAGTATGGTACAGGTTTTACTATAACTGTAGACAGAGAGAATACATATAAACATGTCCTTTGCTGATATCCAGTTTCATAACATGTTTATAATTTCAAATGAATGCCATGCAGCAGCAGTCTAATAATTGTTAGCAGAACTTTTCGGTATTAAGAATATTCTAGTGATGCTTTAGATATCGGGGAGTCTTGTGATACTTTCAATTTATAATATAAGGATTAGCGATTGATAATTTAGGTTAGATTAAATGAATTTAAGTAGGGATAATTGTTAAGGCAGGGAGCTAGGGGTGTTGAAAACTCGAGATAGTAGAACATGCCTAACAGTTTGGTGGAGAGTGATCAAATCGAGATACAAGTCCTCTAAAACACTGACAGGCTGTCAGCTTATATGCCAAAGCATTGTAGTTGTGTGTTATAATTATATCAAAAATGCAAGATTAAACTGTGATAGAAACATTTAGGTGTGGACAACCTTGCAAACTACAAAAGTAGAGCCAGACAGCCAGTAAAAAAAATTCCAAGGCAAACCTAATATAGCACACTTGAACAAGCGCTCTTTATATGGAGTATCCATCCACACATCTACTGTATGATTACCTAATTAAGTGGATTTGTCATTTTTCGTGTCAAGAAGAGATAAATGATGTTCTGAAGCTCTTTCTAACCAACCAAACTTTTTCATGAGGTTTTTGATGAAGTCTCCTACCGTGTAGAAAACACTTGACGCCATAACTTCAGTACGGACTTAGTACATTATGGTCGTAATATGTGTGTAAACTCTTTCTGGATCATGATGTATTTGTTAAGTCCTAACTGCATAGCCAAGAGGCTAGGCTGTGCAACTGCTACAAGGGTGAGGTTTGTATTGTGTATCTTATCAAGTGCAAAGCCGTAAGTTGCAGGAGGTACTGGGCCAGATAATAGGAACAATAACACCGAGAGTACTGCATGTAGTAGGAATTTTTCCTTCCTCCCCAATTGTTCTTGGTATCTGTTGGAAGTCCCTTTACCTTGATCATATTTTAAGTCTCCAAGCTGTGAAAACACCAAAAATTCAGTTATGCGGCGGAGTGGAAACAGATGATGAACTGCAGTCATTGTTTCATAGAAACAACATAGAATGTACTTTCATGGAGAAGTAGTTTTTACTTGCATTATGGCCGATGATGCCAAGTCTAGTAATTAAATATTCTAGTCCGATAGTTATAATATTGACAACTACACCTTGCAGGAACAAACTTATACTTGTATTCTAGCCGACTCGTCTTTTCGTCTTTTTTATAAGCAAATAGGCCAAGTACCAAAAGATTTGCATAGCTGCATGTAGTAGCTTCATATGCAGCTGCAGAAGAAACAATAATTAGGCTTGAATATGAAGTCCTGTATGCCTTGCACAATACAATTTAGAATCTAGAATCCTTATATTGTTGGGTTTATTTTGTAGGTCATCTGAAGGTCCAGCTGGTTTACCTGAACCAGTACATTTCCTGCATAATGATGCCACTGTTGGTAGGCTTACACTTAAGACACCCTGGACTCTCTTGTACTCCATTCTTATGTCACCTGAGTTTAGGCATGTATATCAGTGCATACCTTCAAGCTTTTCAACATCAATTCTCCAGTCTTCTGGTAATTTAAGTGCCCGAGGTTTATAAGGTTTATACTTGTATTCTAGCCGACTCGTCTTTTTTATAAGCAAATGGGCCAAGTACCAAAAGATTTGCATAGCTGCATGTAGTAGCTTCATATGCAGCTGCAGAAGACACAATAATTAGGCTTGAATATGAAGTCTAGTACGCCTTGCACAATACAATTCAGAATCTAGAATCCTTATATTGTTGGGTTTATTTTGTAGGTCATCTGAAGGTACTGCTGGTTTACCTGAACCAGTATATTTCCGGCATAATGATGCCAGTGTTGGTAAGCTTCCACTTAAGACACCCTGTACCCTCTTGTACGCCATTCTTATGTCACCTGAGTTTAGGCATGTATATCAGTGCATACTTTCAAGCTTTTCAACATAAATTCTCCAGTCTTCTGGTAATTTAAGTGCCCAAGCTTTGTAAGGTCTAATATTTTCCACCTTGGTGTTGTAAACAGGCCATGACACCACTGTCTTCTTTTAAGTGAGCACCATTATTCTGATCCAACTTCAACTTTAATGGTGTACTTAGGTCCATGCAGTGCTGCAGCAAGTTTACTTCTTATTACACTGCATATATTGTGAATCAGATAACTTAAGCCTAGGAAAATAAGAGTACTTTCAGTGGTCGCACCATGCTTATAAACTATTTTAACAAACCTTGATAAACTGAAGGTAAACTCGACTCCATATTTCAAAAACTGGCATTCAAGTGTAGGGTGAAGTCTGTTATCAAGTTAACCGATATGTGGTAGTCTTTTGCAAGCCAAATGCAAAGATCAATGAACAAGATTTTCATTCACCTTGCTCAATCGGAGTTGCCTCATTGCCTAATGCATAATCAGAGGATTTATAGTTTAGATTTCTTTATATGCATTTTATCTGTTTTATTCCCAATCTCCTGCTTAACCGTAAATATTCACATTCTTCATTTTCTTGCTACATATTTTGAGCCTTTATAGCAGGAAATTAAACAAGACCAATGAGCTTGAGACATTCACCGTGTTTCTGTATTACTAAATACTTAAAACTAATATTCGATACTTTTGTTTGTTGGGAAATTCCTTCACTGTCATTCTTTCCTCCATGTCCGTAAATCCAGATTCAACTTAAACAATTAACAGAAGTTACCAAACCACCACAATATCAGGCTGTCAGCTTCTCTCTTTCATTTTTTCCTGATTCTGTGTCACCGGAAATCCGTGGCAGAGCTACATAGGATCCATAGCTCCCACTACAACAGAAAAGATTACATATAAATTTTTGTTAGTGAAATTTTTAATTCCGTCAAGACAAAAATATTATAGAAGTATATTAATTCATAAATATTGTTTTATCTCGACTCCACATTTAAATTTTTTTAATTCCGCCACGGTAAGAAGTGTGCTTGCAGCACAACATATAGGTAAAATCTTCAGTATTCTACTACTAATATTATACAGCAGATAATGGGTCTGTTTGGCAACCGGTTACTTATGGAAATAAGCTCTTGTTTCCGGAAAAAAGTATGGATGTATGTACTTTCCGGAAATAAGCTCTTATTTCCGGAAATAATTAAGTTCATATTTGATTTTAAAATTCTAAAACAAATATTTATCTTTAAAAAAAATATGAAAATATGTAAAAAATAAAAATAAAATAAGCTACTTATTTTATGTTTAAGGAACCCCAAACGGCCACAATATTGTTTGAACATAACAAGCAAAGATTAAAATGCTTGGTATCTATCCCATATAGAATTTCTTATCATTTTTAACCTTTGACAACACAAATTTTATATTAGATCGTGTGAGATGA
Organism: Oenanthe sinensis; assembly: GCA_028671895.1. NCBI lineage: Eukaryota > Viridiplantae > Streptophyta > Magnoliopsida > Apiales > Apiaceae > Oenanthe > Oenanthe sinensis. Next base: position 46,387,780 of record CM053806.1, on the reverse strand, counting down.
TAGGTAAGTTGATAATCTAATTAAATCGTAGTAAAGTCAATTTCATATCTTATACCCACAACTAGGAATCCAAGAAATCTTAGTTAATTCAAGTTTCCATATCTTGCTGGCACCAGCCATGATATCCAAACGTGCGGATTAGTATAATGTTCATCATTAGTAATTGTTTTATGTTTCATTATTAATATGTTTAAGAATGTCAAATCTAAGACCCTTTCGCCTCCGGGGAAAAATTTCATATGATTTATTAAAGCTATTTATTAACTTATAAACGAGTGAGACTACTAAACAGAATCGGTTAATGACTACTCATCAAACAATAGCATGTAGAAGACCGTTTAGCAGTTAGGCAGAGACAACATGATCATTAAAACAAGTAGTCTAAAAGTACTGGTGAAATGTTTTCATCTCATACATTTAACTTAACTCAACAGACAGAAACAAACTTTAAAGGAACTCATAATCTACCAGAACATCTTCAATAGGATGTCCAGGAAATTGGATTTCTCGAGTTCATGCCAGGAAGAGACAGAGGGAATGCTGGAGTTTTCTCGAACCAACCGTAATTCTCCATGAGTTTGTTGATTAGATCTCCTACCTCGTAAGCAACTCCTGATACCATAAGTGTGATACAAACGTAGTACATTACTGTTTTAATGTACATGCTGAACTTATCTGACTTCATAATATATGCCTTGCAAGACGCTAAGATAATGATGCATAATAAAGAGACTATTGCAATTGCTCCCAGCGTGAGATTCTTATCGTTCATCTTGTCAAACGCATAGCCATATGTTGCAGGAGGTATTAGGCCAAATACTAGGAACGATAACACTGCAAATGTTGCATGTAGTAGGAAATTTTCTTTCTTGCCCAATTGTTCTTGATATTTGTTGGATGCCCCTTCACATTGATCATTTTTCAAGTCCCAAAGCTGTGCAAACAATATTGCGTGAAAAGAGTTGCAACCGAAATGCAGTAAATATTGAATAGTTCAAATGAAGTGTTGTCTAGCCCAAGTCAGTTTTACTTACATTATGACCAATAATGATAAGTCCACCGATCAAATTTGCGAGTCCGATAGTTGTAAGATTCACTAAAATTGAAGGTAAACTGTGTAAGCAGAAATCAAGGTAACCCTGCTGTTCTAGACAAAGATTACTTTTTCACAGCACTAGCTAATAGATGAACCCAAGTACCAAACGACTTACATGTTGTAGCTCCAGATGCAGCTGCAGAAAAAACAATACTTAGGCTTGTAATGAATTCCATTAAACCTCCATAAACTATACTTTTCACTATCTCCAGTGACTCGGAATCTCCAGTTCCTGTCAATCTAGTTGGTATTTCTCCATAAGGTTCGTTCCTTATGCCCTGTATGGCTCCTGGTTCTTCACCCACACTAGTGCCATTTCCTGCATCATAATGCCAATAGTAACAGCCTAGACATATTAAAACATATGCATCTTGCAGTATTCTGCATCAACTAAGTTTTAAGCATGTCTTCGGTACATACCTTCAGGAACATTAGATATGTGCTCTTCTAGATCAATGCTCCAGTCTACTGGCGACGTGGATAGTGGAGGTTTAGGAAATCCAGTATATGTTCCATTTTGATGGTTCAAACTGGACACGCCAACTCCATTTTGGTTAATTGAGGCACTACCATTTTGATAAATCGAGGCATCACTATTTTGAACTGGTAAAACTACATTTTGGTCTAATTGCACATTTGGTGTTCCGTCAAGTTTACAATCTGTATCCTGTGCATGGTCATCATCTGTACCCAAATACGGAGTAAAAATTTATATGGTCGCTTTCATTTCAAATACAAAGTGTTGGATAAACAACACATTCTACATTACCTTGATTAATTATAGTATCCCCGACAGCATGCGCAGAATCATAAGAGGATTGTTGCAGAGGTTTCTGTGTACTCTTTTTCTCTTGTTTATTTCCAAATATCCGAAACAAACTAAAACAATCTCCTGCATAATCAAACAAGCTAATCATATTTGACGTCTAATTAACTATTTATAGCCCTCCATGCTGCAAGGAAACAAACAAAACAATGAACTTTGGACAAAGTTTTCACCTTCTCTGTCAATCAACATATTTCCATTATTTCCAGTTAAACCAGATGCTGAAACATTTGTTTGTTGAAGAATTTCTTCATTATCCTCTCCTCCATTGCCCAGAAGCCGGATCCAACTGAAACAATTTCCTGGTTGATAGATATAATAGCGAGATCAGGTCCATTATATGATGCTACTACTATTATAACAGTTGATATAATTTTGTAGCTGAATTTTTACCTGAAGGAACGAATACACTGCAGCATGATAAGCATCCGAGAAGGCCAACAGGCTCCGGTTGTGGAGTATCTTGAGCTGCAGATAGTCCCTTTTTCGTTCTTTTTTTACGAAGAACAACTTTGGTTATCAGAGCATTACATTGGGGACAGTGCATAGTATGTGTATCCGGCTTCTTAATCTCCCTCTCAAATTCTAATTCTATAACATCTTCATCATCGTCACTTTCTTCTATCAGGTTCTCAAGTTTTACATGCTTTGATTTTACTTTGGCGGAAGGGATTTCAGGTTTAATTTCTTGTTCCTGAGATATCTCAGGTGAAATTTCATTGTCCTTTGAAACATCTTGATTAGCATCTGAAATCTTTTGCTTCACATCTGATTCTGCAGCTCCATTGTTTGTCTTAGAAAGAGACCATTCATCGGTTGAATCTGTATATACAAAATTTGCCTTGAAAATAAACATAAATGGCTTCCTTGTTCTTGAATCTCCGGATAGCAAAAGCATATATTTATATTCAAATATGTAGAATTAGTAGAAGCTATTAATATATATGTGACATATTTTAAGCTAGCAAAGTGACAGTGCACCAAATCTAGAATCATAACCTCTTCTTGAGTCTTGACAAGAAAAAGGGGTATCTATTAGGCTACAACGTTAAGAAAGACGACACATTGGATAGCTATGATTATATGTTGCCTACTGCATAAATATTAGTTGGAAAGCAGACAAGTAGACTCTGACCTCTAAAATTAGTGAAGGAATACTGATGAATATGATTAAACCTAGGATGATTTCCCATTCCGTAAGTCCAAACGCAGTGTCGACATTTCCAAACTCCTTCATATTCACACACAAAATTGGTTGAACTCATTGCTTAATTATTTCATCACCTTTTACATGCAACTAAACACAACTCTACTTGTTGCTAAACCAAAGATGACAAGTTATCATCTATGTAAAAAACATGTGTAAAAGATGAGATTCAGAAAACAGAAGTACCTGTATCCTCGTCAAAGTATACACTCTTTCCGAAATTTTCTTTCTCAGCTTCCGAAACATCTTGATGTCCATTGCCATTGGTAGTGTTCTTAATGTTGTTCATACCAACACCAACACCAACATCAGATTCATCACTCTGGTGATCAAGACCCTGAAGGCCCGGGTCTCTAGGCACCACCACCTCCCGCCGCTGAGGGTGAATAAGAATCTCCCCGACTACCACCGTGTCCCCATTGGTGGACTCCATGACTTGATCCATTACTTGCAACTAGTATATATTAACTTCTTGTAAGAATCTAACGTCACCACCACCTACTCAATTTGGTTATTTACTACTACAAGAGTGGGCTGCAGCAAGGCCTGCAGCAGAATGCTATATATAGTACTATAGTCTACATTCATTGCTAGTTGCTACTCAATCTTAGGTAATCTTCTACCACTACTAAATAATTTAATGCAGTTACAACAACCATAAAATTAATTTGAAATAAAATTTATACAACCGATTCTTAAATGCAGTGTCATGGAGTAATATTCAATTTCTGCTGCCCTTATCCCCCATAATGAAGCAATAATTTTTGCGCAAGAGCGGAGAAGGTGGCCTTTGAAATCACACATTCACACATCGCAAAAAGTCAAGTCTAGCACAAATTAAGTACTCTACAATAAAAAAATGTGCACAATGTGTTGTTGTCTTGAATTCTCAACTTCCAGAAACTCGATAGCTACTGTATTTATCTTGTCTAAAATAATCAATGTTTATTTCTAGTACTCCAGCGCACAATACCAAGAATTTCTTATCATAGAGTAATGGACTATCTTTTACTCCCTGTCCGTTTGCTTTTATTTAACGTTTGATTTTTCGGAATAATAATTTTAACTATGTATTCAAAACTCTTAAAAGAGCGTGTCAAAGATCAAATATTATCAAACAGGTGGAGTATTTTGTTATTTTTAATGTAGATTTTATTTCAATTTTATCCTCCTAAATAATACAGTAATAATTTTTTTTTCCTTAACTTCTAAAAACTCGATAACTATTTTATCTAGATTTTGAGTTACTAAATTTGGATGAAATTACAAAAGCCATGAGATAGGCCAAGCAATTTTCAAATTAGAAATTTTGAGTTTTTTTCTGACAGGATCTTACAAATTTGGGTCCTCGGAGTTTTTTACATTTGGGGAATCATGGATGCATGTATGCCTACAGCCTATTGTTCAGATTTAGAAACCCGGCCCAACTGGTTGGCCTAGTGAAAAGCTGCAAACTTCAAAACCAAACAAGGCTGATTGTTATGGTAACGCTCGTGTGGGTCTAGATCCGCTATATGGGCCGGGTTTTGGTATATCAATTTGTTGTACTGTACATATAAATACTGTAAGTGATGCATGTTTAATTTCCCTCCCACTTATATATATTATTATGCATGAATTAATTTAATTCATTTTATAATTAATATCAATCATCGTAAAAATATTATTGGAATATAAATTAAATTATATAAAAATAGCGATATAATAACCTATTAATAGTTGGGTTTTAAAAACATTAAGTTTAATTATCGAGCACATGAATAACAGATTACGTTCCTACAATAACGGCATGACTCATTAAAGATTTAAATTTATAATTATTCTTTCTATTCTTTTTCATTAGTTTATTTTAAAAAAATTATACATATTTAAAAAGTTAAATTTTATACATTTTTTTTAATTTAGCCTTACTCATCATATTATTTAATATGTATATAAACTAATTAACACTACAAGTAATAAATTAAAACAATCATATTAAAAAATTACAAAAAAGATAGACAAATAATTGGTCTGCCTTAAAATAAGTCATTTTGGACTTATTTTCGGGTAAAAATTTCATATTTTGATAAATATTTTTTATACAAGTATTTAATGTATATTTGAAATTCTATAAGTTGTAAAAAAAAGTTAACTTTTTCCAGAAAAAAGTTAGGAATCTCTAACTTTGTCTTAAAATAAATTGATTTATTCTGAAAAAAAGTTCCCCAAACACTCCCAATATTGATTTTCCCCAAAAATAAACTAGTGGTACTAAAATAAGAACGAGGAGTAGGAAGAAAATAAAAAAAAGAGAGATTCATTCAATTACATAAAATAGAGAGGCATGTGTTTTTAGAATATTCATAAAATTAGAGAGGGGGGGGGGCAAAATGGTAAATAAAGGAAGAGAGTGACAAGTAAGGTTGGTCAAAAGTAGTAGGCCACCCGAGTCTAGAAGCAGCTATATACTCTAACTCCTCACCTCGATTCTATCGACGCCATCATCTGTATTGTATTCTGGGACATACATACATACATAATTACACACACAAACTAAAGCCCATCTGTGTGTCTAAAGTGTGTTGCAAGTACTTTTGATCCAGAACCATCACCCAAACAACAAGATCCACCACATTTTTATTCTATTCTACTACAACAATACTTACATCTCATAACACACACACACACACACTTTTCATTATGTTGCTTAAGAGTGTTGTGACCACAACTTATAATGTGGATTCTCATTTGAGACCCCCAAATCAATGTCGCTTGTTGGTCCCAGATTCGATCTCGATTCGCCGGCCAACACCTTTCTCACGGGGGCGGTCCCTGACTGTTTTGGCCAATTATAATGGGGTGAATGTTCAGGTGGTGGGGGTTTCAGACAAGAAAGACAAGGAGATAGAAGAGGAAAGCAAGAATGGAGGAAGAGGGAGTAGCAGCTTGGCGGAGAAATTGAGGTTGGGGAGCTTAACTCAAGATGGGTTGTCTTATAAGGAGAAATTTATTGTTAGGTGTTATGAGGTTGGGATTAATAAAACTGCTACTGTTGAAACCATTGCTAATCTCCTTCAGGTACTCTCTCTCCCTCTCCCTCCCTCCCTTCTCTCTCAATCTCTCTCATTTCTCTCTCTCTCTCTCATGTACTTTCCCATCTCTCTATCTCTCCCCTTTAGGTACTTTTCCATCTCTCCCTCTCCCTCTCCCTCCCTCCCTTCTCTCTCTCTCTCTCTTATGTACTTTCCCATCTCTCTCTCTCTCTCTCCCTTCCTTTCTCTCCATCTCTCTCCTTTAGGTACTTTTCCATCTCTCTCTCTCTCTGTCTCTGTGTGTGTGTTTCTTGATTTTTTTTGTGTATATGGGTGTGGGTGGGGGGGGGGACGATTGCATGTGTGTATCTTTGTATATAAATTATGTGTGGGTTTAATGTTTTGAGTTTGTATATGTAATTATTTTTGATAAAGTTTGTATCTTTATGGATACCATTGTCTCTAGGTTGTGTTCACTCGGTGAGAATGGAATGAGGAAGGAATAAAATGAAAAATTATAAGCAAATTTTATGAAGAAAGAAGAATGTACTAGTGAAATTGTGAATAAACATGAGGGAGTTTAAATTTTCTATGACGAGGATTGTATGGAAAATGATGAAGAAATAGAATGGAGCATTCCTTCCAAAACATGTGGGTTAAAATTCTAGTTCAAATAATTTGGAATGGAATGAAAGAAGGAATGGAAATTATAAACATTTTTCCTAATCTCACCCAAATAAGATTTAAATTTCATTCCATTCTCCCTTCATTCCATTCCATCAAAGTGATCAAAGTGAACACAGCCTAAATGTATTTAATTCTATCTGCACCACTGCCTGTGGGGGGGGGGGGGATGTGTGATTATGTGCTTGCTTCTTTTGTTAATTATATTCTTGATCTCAAATTTTTTGATGCTATACACTGTGTATATAGTATTGTTCCATTGCCCATTTTCCCTTCTTTATCTTCCTAATGCCGATTCTCCTTTTATTCGATTGCACAATCCACACAAATATTTTTCTTACATATAATTCTCAGGGTTAAAACCCTGCCTTTAATATTGTTGTGATATCAGTTTTCCTTGTTATTGTAGTAAATTTGTAGGCACTCCTATCATTCTAGCACTTAATTTTGATTGCTTATGTTCTTGCATCGTTGACATCTTTTATTTACCCATGTATTGGGGATTGTAGACTTATGGAAGTGCATCTAAAAGTGACATTTCAGTGTTCATTGGTCTGTTGATTCTTTGTAGTGTCCTTTTGGTATTGTTTGGTGCTGTATACAACCTACTTATACAAAATTCCAAAGAACTTCTTATATATTTACTAACACAATGCAGGAGGTTGGAGGCAATCATGCACAGAGTGTTGGATTTTCAACTGATGGATTTGCAACTACACCCACCATGAGAAAATTACACCTAATATGGGTGACTGCACGAATGCACATTGAAATCTACAGATATCCTGCTTGGTAACAAATGCCATCCATCTAGAAAAATATAAATCTGGTTATATTAATGACACTTGCTAAATTTGCATACATATGACATGTCGAAAACATGTGCAGGAGTGACGTGGTTGAGATAGAGACTTGGTGCCAAAGTGAAGGTAGAATCGGGACTAGACGTGATTGGATCATTAAGGATTTTGCAACTGATGAAGTTATTGGGAGGGCTACTAGGTGTGTGTGTGTGTGTGTATCTTTCCTTTTGTTTATTGTATTTAAATTAGCAAAACAAAAAATTAAAAAAAATGTTGGAGTACTTGAGAAAAGTAAAGTACTGTACCCACCTTCATATACTTCTACACAACAGAGATGTAATTCACTTGAGATTTCAGACCGACTTTTAAAAGAAACTGAAAATTTCATTGTTGAAATTGGTCATGTATAATGAAATCTTCTAGAACTGATAATTAGTAAGATTACTAGTACCTACATTGCGTTAAAGCAGTTAGTACTTCACAAAAAATTCACTTCTTTACCCCCCCCTCCTACTTGGTGTCTCAGATGAATCCAAAATGTGTTATATAACTACGCAGTACTGCAATTTAAATAAGGACTATTATAGATAATGGCCTCTAGTTTTCTATGTCAGCCTCCTGCGATCAACTTTAATATGAAGTTTTTCTGAGGCATTATTACATCCGGTGAAGAGTTTTTCTTGTTAATCACAGTTAGCTACAATCATAAATTTTATATAATCTATTTGTTCCTATATTTGAATAGTTGGTAATTCTACTTGCAGCAAGTGGGTGATGATGAACCAAGATACTAGACGGCTTCAGAAAGTCAGTGATGATGTTCGAGATGAATATCTAGTTTTCTGCCCCAAAACACCAAGGTTTGCTATCTATTGTGTTCTAACATACACACATCAATTATCTTGACATTTGTATTAAACTATTAACATGGAATTTTTTTCACGATAAAAAAAATGATAAAGAAGAGTGTTTCTTGACGAAGAAGGAGAATGAAAATAAAAGTACACCTTCTGCAGTTGGAAATCCTTGAGGTAGTGGATTTTCTGCGGTTAATCCACTCAAGTTCTACTGTTTTTTATTCGTAAACCTTTGTTCTTATATTATGTCCTGCATCATTTCTTTACCAGTTTTATAAGCCCTCCCACTATGTTAGCCTTATGCTAATAAAACCATAATAGATGAGAGTAATACTACACTCCATTTTAATTTAGTAAAAATCGTAGAAACACAACACTCCAACAGACAACAGTTACGATCATATGAGCAACAAAATATAGGTCTAGGTTGGCTGACCATATATCATGACTTGTAATATATAAAACATTGAATATGCAGCATTAGTTCAATAAATGTCATGAACTAGCATTGAGTCGAAGTACAGAGCAATATAAGATTTTCTCATCATCAAATGTGAATGGAATTTGGACACCATTTCGTAAGTCTCTTCTTATATGTTTTGGGTGATAAATATATAATAGTTTAATTCAGGTATAGTCTTTGTAAAGGGCAGTTTGCCCAAGTGATAAATCAATAATATTTGCAAAATTTGATCAGGTTTTGTGGAGTTAGAGAAAGCCACAAATGTAAGAAACTAGAGTCAACTGAAGGGGTAATTCAATTAATGGTAGTACCAAATCTGACTATGCAGTGAGCTTACGTTCTGAGCTTTCTGTCTGTCTGTTTCTCTCTAAATTTGTTTTGTTAATCAGAGAGATTATTTCTCATTTGCTCTGTCAAACATGAAAGCCTCCTTTCCGTGGATTGATAATACTAGGACCCTCACACCCCTCGTTGACAACTAAGATGTTTAAATCATCTTTAGCTGACGTCATGAACTTGTTCTCTATTCTGGGTTTGTTTGTTTTTTTGGGTCATGTTTAATTATAGAAAATTAAATACTCACACAGTCACCCTAACCTCTTATTGACAAGAGACTAGAGAGTGGTATTTGCTAGCATAGGTACATTAAAATCGCCTCAAAATATTCATGAATGCCGCCACTCAACATTCAGCAAGTTATCTCATCTTTCAGTTTCTATACTAATATCACCTTAGTTTTTGCATTATTGTTGCTTCTGAGGAAAATATTATTACGTGGCATAAGTATTCCCCTCTTGGCTTTGTCTGCTGCTCCAATTTCTTTTTCTTTTGATGAATTATTATGTCCAATCACTTCTGCTGTGTACAGATTATCATTTCCTGAAGAGAATAATAAAAGCTTAAAGAAAATTTCAAAACTGGAAGATCCTGCTCAACATTCTAGGCTAGGACTGTCGGTATGTTTACAATATTTTTGCTTTTCCCAAGGATTCTGTCCAGGTACTTTTGTCAAGTTTCTTTTATTTGTGTGCAGCCAAGAAGAGCTGATCTGGACATGAACCAGCATGTAAACAATGTTGCTTACATTGGTTGGGTTCTTGAGGTTAGTTCCTAACCATTTTTCACCATCATCATGGTGCTTCTTTTTCTTTTTGTTGCAGTTCCCACTATTTTCAGTTAAGAACATATGAAAGTGTCTTTTACCTTCTGAAGGCTACACATAATCAATTACTACGTACTAACTGAGATCATGCATCTCTTTCAACAGAGCATACCCAAGGAAGTCCTTTATACGCATGAACTGGAAACCATAACTTTGGATTATAGACGCGAATGCCAGCACGATGATGTTGTTGATTCTCTTACGAGTCCCGAGGCAGACGAGGATACTGCTGTGACAAATGTTATTGGAACTAATGGACATGCTGCAGCAGCAACAGAAGCCAGGGATGACTCCCTCAAGTTCTTGCATTTTTTGAGAGTGTCAGGTCAAGGGCTCGAAATAAATAGGGGTCGCACAGAGTGGAGAAAGAAACCAGAAAAAAGATGAGCTTATTGAGTTTCTTTGTTCCCCATTCTTGGGGTCGTTCTCTTCTCTATGTATCTCTTTTAAACATCTTGGTTGTCTAGAGGAATTTTGATGTAGATGTGTTCCCTTGTTAGGAACTATTTTGTTCTTTTGTTATGCTGTGTTGTGGGTATTTGTTTCACCAAATAAGTAAAGTGAGTATAACATAAAATTAACATTGTAAGTTAAAAGTGTGTGCCTGTTTGGGCTACCCCATCTGCAACTTGATAGTATGTTATATAAGCCCATAACAGCTTAATTGGATCTGTTTGGGTTGCAACTTATTTGACTTGACTTGTATTCCGGCAAGTAGAACTTATTTTTTAAGTATAACTTGTTGCGGCTGAATTTAATTAAAAAAAAACAAGGTATTTGCCAACTTCATAATAAGCGAGCTGAACCTGAGTTCGTTTGTGAACAAATCAATTCGAGTCGAACTTGAGCTAGATTGTTCATCCAAATCGAGTCAGATTAACTCGAACCAAGTTCAAATCAATCTCAAAAAGTCATGATCTGAATCTGAATCTCGAAGGAAGAGGCAAAAATCTTGCCTTGGCTCATTTATCAAATCAGCTAACAAATGTTTAGCAAATAAACGACAAACAAACCGAATATTACGTTCAATTTAGCTTAGCTTATGTTCAGTTAATAAACCAATGACCGAACATATTTCTATATCATATTATGTTCAATCTAGCTTATATTCAAATTAATAAACCAATCGAATTCAACTCTCTTCAACAAACTGAGTTGAATTCACTTAAACGAACCAAATTCAAATTTTGTTCAACTCTGTCCAGTGTTACTAAACGCAATATGCACACTGAAGTAGAAATGCCTCATGTAGTATAAACGCAACGCGTTGATTCATCCAAGACGAGTAAAATGTAAATTAGTAAATATATACATAATATATAATGTAAAACAACATATATGTAAAAATAATAAGACATTTATAAGCAAAACTAAATTGTTATATATAATAAAGCAACCAAATTCATCACATAAATTCAAACTCCAGAATAATTTAAAGTCAAAAGACAGAACATAACTAAGAAATGCAAAGTTAATCCCCTATTCTTCTTCATCATCAATATTCACAAATCTTCTTTGCTCTATAATTCGAATCCTCAGCAAAATCAATTATACATCAGTCACCATTAATATAATCAGTGTGTATATATATTATATATAAACTTATGCAAGTATATAATCAACATATATATAAGTCTATAATCAGTATATATATAAGTATATGTACAAGAATCTCTCTCTCTCTCTCTCTGTGTGTGTGTGTGTGTAGGATTTTATGTAATCCGTTTCTTATTAAAACGACTTGGTCAAATGGATAAGCAAAGCTAATTAATAAGGGCACTTCTGCCCGCACTGGCCTTATGCGCAAAAAGTACCTAGAAGCACTCCAGTGCACTCCTTTCCATCGCATCACTTTACAGTGATACGCCAAAACTATGCATTTTGTGCTTCTCGCATACAAGCGCTGGCTCTGTCTTTATACAGCCTTAAAAAAGAGTAAAGCTTCATGTTCAATTAATTGTATTGGTATCGAAAACAAATCATATTAATTTTATCAAACTTTGGCCACGAAATCTGAGACATAAAATTTAGCAAACATATATAACACTTCAAAACATTAAATATAATTATATAACCATAATGCAGGATTTATATCACTAATTTCTAATTAAGAGAGAGCCACAAAGTCTCGGACAACTATTGTCAACATGTAATCATTTGGTAAAGGATTACTTAATGGGACCTAGGAAGGTAAATTCTGTGGGTGTCTTTCATGCTAATCTTCTTCCTGCAAGTAGGACATTTGTTCTGAACGCGTAATGCAGCCTTGATACAATTCTTACAGAATATATGACCGCACTTCGTTGTCATTTCCTCAACTATTGGGCTCATGCATATTGGACAAGTAAATACTGGTTCCTTAGGCGGCAGGGGAGGCGGAGGCACAAAGGGATGCACACTCGTCTGATTCTCTCTCTGCAATTCCATAAAGATGATAGCATTCAGAAGATTGTTAATAAAGTTAGCAAATAAATTCAACTCAAACCTCCAATTATCACTATCAATAACACCGACTCGGCACATAGAAATACTACTCTACATGTATTTAGCAAATAATATGCAAGTTAACAATGCATCACTAAAAACCATAAAATAAATTGGTCGCGTGGCCTATGTATTTTTTAATTACAAAAAAACCACAAGAAACAATTTAAAAAAGAAGTAGAGCTATAAAGATGCAACGTATTTGAAAGCGCGTGATATAAATAAAGAATTATATTCAGAGGACCGCATGCACATATAGGTCAAAACATTTACATGTGAAGGAAAACAATGAAGGTTCTGAAAACAAGTTTATAATACGACAACAAAGCCTCAAAAAACATAGGATGGGATTTCCCCCTTAATTGCAATGATCTAGGTCAGACCAGAGGCAAATACAACCTTAAAAGGCGTGTGTAGTCATGTGTTAATGAGATCAAGGATATAGAACATCTCCATTCATTAAAGAATTATAAAAGAAGTACAGTTGTATTACCACTGAATTGCCGTTTCCTTCCAGGTTTATGTAAAGATCTCCATCAATAATTGTTTGGTTGGTAAAACCTCTTCCACGTTTGTTGCGAGCAGCCCTAGATGATGGCCCGTCTGTTTCGATTTGAATGCACAATCAGAATTAGTGTTTCAACGTATAGCAAGGAAACCAAATTAGTAGATATGGCAACAGAAAGAATGACATTATATGATATGTGAGAAATATCTCTTCAGCAAAATTGCATAAGATTTCTATATTAAACACTTGTGCACTCAAGTGAGTGATGTAAACAAAAATAAGCACTAGTTGTGAGAGCCAGGTAGATTTATATGGCATCTGAATCAAGAAAGAAATTACAAATTGACTAGATTCACTAGTAGTAAGAGGAAAGGAGAGGGAATCAGCCATCATTATTCACAAATATTTAGCAACAAAGACTAACAGAAGAAAAACCTGAAATACTCAAATCCACGTCAACTCGAATCGCTCTTCCACGAGGCCTTCCAGCTTTACTTTTTGCCTGGAAAAGTTAATACATATAAATTAGTAATAGCATTAAACAGTCACTATAACATACTAATATGGATTTGCAATAACGATAATACTAAGAAACCATACTTCCGCAAATGCTCTAGGAGACGATATAATAACATCGTCATCTAATGCTTCAAGGTCAATTGGTGGAGGTGTGATTGAGCTAATTTGTTGTACACTTGGACCAACATGAGACTCTACATCAGCTGCTATCCCTCCCTGCTCCCGGCTGTCCGTAGGTGGCGGAACATTGAGATCTACCAAAGGCCTCTTCCTACGCCTAAAGCTCCTTGCATATGTTACAGGACTCTTCGACTCCGGCGTACTCATGTTAAAGAACTTCCTACTCAATTATGCAGACAAAGAACAAGACTAAAACACCTACAAATTCATATAACAATCACATAAATTGAGTTGAAAACTGGAGATTATCGACTAATCATCCCCTTTTTAACTTCCTCATCATCAAAGCACAAACAAATTTAAGATAAAAAAATGCAAAATCAACCATTCTCTGGCCAAAATATACTTAACAATATAACTCTAATATATTTACCAAATTAAACAACTACATCTCAATTCAAAAAAACAAAATTGAACTACTAAATCAAGAATCCCAGAAAAAGTTGATACACCAACAGTAATCAGAACAAAAAACCAACATCAAAAACTCAATCAACCACAAAGATTGAAACTTTTCGACCCGACCCGACCCAACAAACAAAAAGATTTGAACTTTATATCAAATCAAACCCTAAGAACCAAAATTGAACTCACAAATCAACAAAAAAAAACAAACCCACATCAATTAAACTTAATCAAACAGAATCAACCAATCTGAACCCAAAAAATCAGAATCACAGGAGTTAAAATCAATACAATTGAAGAAACTTTTACCTGAATTACAAAAGCAAGTCTTGAAAATGCAGAGCATCAACAACAGTTTGGGGTATTGGGTGTATGTATAGATTTATATATATATAATGAGGGGGGAGGGGGGCTCTACAAGACGACGACGAACGACCTCTTGAGTTATAAGGGGATAATTTTATTTGACTTTTACATACTATAGAAAATATTTGAAATTAATCCAAAAGTGTTTTTTATGTAATACTAATAAAAAAATATTTTATGTATTGTAATATTAGTAGATTTTTTTTATATTGACATCTATTTAAAGCAATTTCTTCGAGATACTATAAAAATTCTTCTTTTTGTGAAGTAGATACTATAGAATATTTTGTAAAATAATAAAACATGAAATTTTGGAAACGCGGATTTGGCTTGTAACTCTGAAATGTATGGAATATTTTCAATATTTTATTTATTATTCATAAATTTTTATGTATAATTTTATATTTTTCTCTAATTATTTCATTTACGTACAATATTGAATTATTATGTCAAAAAATTCGGAAAAAGTAACATAAAAGACTAATTATATCATATAAAAAACATATTATTAACTTTGTAATATGAAAATTGAAATAAATACTCACTCACTAAGTTGTGTTTTAATATTAATCATTCTCTTGTTTCAAAATTATATTAATAACATATTTCCTAACTTACCCTAATTTTGTAAGCACAAAAATTTTGAAAACCTCAATGCTTAGAGCATCTCCATCTGCTATTAACTAAAACAATTAGCTATAATGAATTTGTAAGGATTTAATTGAATCTGTAAAAATTTATGCTCCAATGGTGTTAGTCATACTCATTAGCTATATTCAAAAATATTATTTTATTATTATTTTGAAATATATATATATATATATATATATAAATTTGATAAATTAAAATAAATATAACTAATTTTTATCCAATGCAAATAAAAATAATATATATTTAATAAAAAGATTATAATATTTCTATATGTATATAAATATTTTATAGTACTATGTTAAAATAAAAATAAATAATTATTACAATTTAAAATATAATAAAATATTTAAAAATGACAAAAATAATAATAAACTTTTATATATTATAAAACATAATTTATTATATTAGAATATAAAATCAAAAATATTAAAATATAAAATAAGAATTATAATACATATATATATGTGTGTGTGTGTGCGTAATATATATATATATATATATATATATATATATATATATATATATATATATTATAATTAAAAAGATGAAACAAATATATATATAAAAAATAGGGCTAGATAAAGTAAATAGTGAGAGGGATAACAGTGTTAGATATGAAGAACTGAAGATGCCCGAATTTATCAGACATAGTTTTTCTTACGTCATCAGAGTTACTCAATCATAGTTTGCTAACCGACATAGTTTATGCTGATCAGAATTTGACTATTGAAAATCGATAAATTAGGAGATGATTGAAGACATAAAAGGAAGTGATTGTGTGGAATACAGTTACCTCATTTGAAGATATCTTTTAGGAAGATAATGATGAAAATTGTATATCTGTTTTTATTAATCATTATTTTTGCTGTAATTAGATAGGTAGATGTGTACTATATAAACACAGGATTAGGTTTACATTGATGTATCATTCATGTTTACATTATTTTCATAACCTAGCAGCTCTTAAGAACATCTGGTTTCTTGAGAGAGTTTTGTATTAAGTTTGTTAAAATTAATAAAAACAGTTCATCTTTTAAATACTTGTTTTCTAAAGTCGATTGTTTGGTACTATTATATTCAACCCCCCCCCTTTATAATAGTTTATTTACGGGGTAACAAACAGATGATATTGGATGGAGATGGCGTGTATTATTTAGATGATGTGATTTCAATCTACAAATCTAGCGTCCCCAAAATCAGGCATCTAAAATTAAAGCTAACAAGTACTTCCTTGGAGTGCTCTATTTCTTACAAAATATCTATATTTTTAAAAATTTTACTCCGAGCTATATTTTATACCTAACAGATGATTCTCGTTGGAGATGCTCTTACAATCACCTTTAATAAGTTCACCTACCAAAAATTCTTCTTAACTTTAAAAACATAAAATTCACATGAGTATCTTTCATCTAATTTTTTCAAATAATGAGTTTCAATGAGAAATCTTAAATAGAAGAAAATGATAAAAAAAATTCATAGCATCATAGTTTAGAAATAATTTGATATGAAGAAAGAAGAAGAAGAATCCAAGATAAATCTAATTGCAAAAGGTCTTGAAGTAATATGTATGTCAGAAATATATTTTTTCTTGATAATATGTATGTCAGAAATATATTTTTCCTAGGTAACAATGTTAGGGAGAGATTCCATCATTGAAATTATCTAATAAATTAGTATAACACTCAGTCATTATGTGTACATATTCTAGATCGGCCATTAGAAATTTAGTAAAATATGGTATTCCTAAAAAAAGTACAGTTTGAGTTCTAAAAAGTCTAGAGACTGTAAATCTCTGATTCATGGTCAAATATTGTGTTAACAAAAAAACAATATACATTTTATTATTCTAAATATTATTATATTGTGTACCCATGGACTACATTTCAAACCTTTAGCACGAACTAGTTCATTTCGTCCCAAAACTGAGGAAAAATTCTTCCTTTTTGATGAAAATCTTGCAAGTGAAATACTCATAAAAGGATATTTTTTTTAATATAGTCTTCTGTAGGACTTCAAAGTATTTTTTTTCGAAGTAAATTATCATCAATTTCGATGCATCTAGAATTAAAAAAACTACAAATTGTTTAAAAGTTCAAATGATTCAAGAATGAACCTACAAGTTGTGAACAATTTCATGTTCACGAGCCAAGAATGATCCTACAAGAGTTTACAAGTTGTTTTCATGTTCAAAAGAGTCAAGAATGAAGCTACAAGTTGTTTCCAAGTTCGAACGAGTCAAGAATGAAGTCTGAAATTGTTATGAATTATTTTCATGTTCAAACGAGTCAAGAATGAAGCTACAAGTTGTTTCCAAGTTCGAACGGCTCAAGAATGAAGTCTGAAGTTGATACAGATTATTTTCTTATTCAAATGATCTTAGAATGATCCTGTAAGTGTTAACAAGTTCTTTCCATGTTCAAAAGAGTCGAGAATGAAGCTACAAGTTGTTTCCAATTTTGAACAAGTCAAGAATGAACTCTTAAATTGTTATGAATTGTTTTCATGTTTAAATGAGCCAAGAATGATCCTACAAGAGTTTACAAGTTGTTTTCATGTTCAAACGAGTCAAGAATGAAGCTGCAAGTTTTTTCCAAGTTCGAACGAGTCAAAAATGAAGTCTCAACTTGTTATGAATTATTTTCATGTTCAAATGAGCCAAGAATGATCCTATAAGAGTTTACAAGTTGTTTCCATGTTCAAGCGAGTCAATAAAGAAGCTACAAGTTGTTTCCATGTTCGAACGAGTCAAGAATGAAGTTTCAAGTTGTTACGTATTGTTTTCATGTTCAAATGAACCAAGAATGATCCTACAAGATTTTATAAATTGTTTCCATATTCAAAAGAGTCAAGAATGAATCTACAAATTGTTTTCAAGTTCGAACGTGTCAAGAATGAAGTCTCAAATTTTTTCCAAGTTCGAACGTGTCAATAATGAAGTCTCAAGTTGTTACAGATTGTTTTCATGTTCAAATGATCCAAGAATGATCCTACAAGAATTTACAAGTTGTTTCCATATTCAAAAGAGTCAAGAATGAAGCTACGAATTGTTTCCATGTTCGAACAAGTCAAGAATGAAGTCTGAAATTATTATAAATTGTTTCCATGTTCAAATGAGACAAGAATGATCCTATATGAGTTCACAAGTTGTTTTCATGTTTAAACGATTCAAGAATGAAGTTATAAGTTCACCAATTAGTGGGACAAATTAAATAAAAAAGGAAGGAATTAGGTGAGATTGTGTGTGTGAGAGTGTATTTGATTAATGTGAGTGTGTGTTGAGCTTGATCCTTATTTGGCCTACTTTAGCTATTCAAATTTATTTTATACTAGAGTAGTACTCTATATATATATTGGACAACCTTGACCAAGGAAGCTTATTTGACTTTGTCATCCTTGTCCAACAAAAATGTGTTAAATAGTATGAGTGTTGTAGAAGGGGGGGTTGAATGCAACTTACAAAATTATCACTATTCTTGCTAACAATAAACAAGTCAGTAATAAAAGTAAGTTATGATATGCAAAAAACTAAGCAAACAATTGATGATAGGTATTTAACTTAAAAAAATAATTTTATTTTTTTTATTTTGCTACAACTGACTGAAATGAGTATTCAAGCTACAAAAAAACAATGAGCAATGGATTTGCTAATATTTTTTACTTGAGAGAAAACCTAACTCAGTTGCATAAGGAAAAATGCTTGTGAGATATGTGTATTTATACTAGAATACATATCCTACTTACATGTGCACTTTTCCTTTATCCTAGAATAAAGCTCAAAATAGAAATTGTGCTTTTATGGTTCAACCTTGGCTTCATTCCATTTGTAGATAAAGTTGTGCTGAGATGATAGATGTAACACCCCCAAAATTACTACACCAATTACTGATTAATTAACAATATTAAACAGATAATAGCAGTGATTATATATATATAACCCTGCCACCCAAACGCAATCCTAGATCGCCATCAGGTTCAAGTATGAAAACAACATACTAATTAAATATTACAAGTCCAAATCAAAAACTCTAAGTTCTAAACTTATTACAACTTACTGATCCAACTGGATCTCCACACACCTGCATACGGTCTCTATATGCTCTACCTGTACCTCCTGTAACCTTACGGGTGGTTCTGTAAGTACGTACCATCTTCTACAGCTGCTGAAAGGGTTAGGAAGCAAGGAGTGAGCTAAATTGCTCAGCAAGTGTAAACAATAATCGTAATATGCTATCTGAGAAGGTTCAAAATGATAATAAGGAAAATAGTATTGTTTTTGGTTCATAAAAGCTAAAGGTATTTTAAAACAGTTTCCTTTTTAAAGTAAATTCAGGGAACGTACATTTTGAAACTGTAAGTGCATTTCCAAAAGGTTACTAAAAATAGAAGGTACTATTGTAATACCGGTAAATCTTATTTTTCCACCTGCTTTTGAAATCAATAACTTTTAGAACTGTTTCGGAACAATAGTATTTGTATAATTGGGATTTAATTTGACGCTACGAGTTAAGCTAGGTGATCAGCCAACGCATTAACTCCGGGCCACCACGCAGAGTGACTCCACCTTTCAAACAATTGCGGATATCCTTGGCACGCTTTGGCCGTTAGTATTGAGCTATATTACTTCACAGACCGGCGTCTCGGTCTAAAACATTTTTAATAATCCCATAACTTTCAAATCGTAATATAATATTCAGTTTCAGCAAAATCTCAATCTTTACGATATAATTGATACAGTAAATGAACTTGAACTGAATAAGGATATGAAGAGATCTTTCAAAATACTTGTAAAACAACTTCATCATAATTATTGTTCGTAAAATCATGGTATAAAACTGTATTAAAAAATCAAGGTTCAGCATAGGTATTATATAGAATTGGATATAATATGGAACTGGAATGATAACAGGATATCAAGAGGGAAAAGGAACACTTGCCTTAATCTGAAGGGCTGTCTGACTAACTCTCGAAATAATCTTTGTGCGTCCTAACAACCGGGTCCTGGTCCACTCTTTTTACTCGTTCCTAATCATAAATTATACGTATAAGTCACTCTCTTATTCGACGAATAATTTAATAATAATATACTCATAGTCACATAAGCACGTAATCACTTAGCACTCAATGTACGTAATTTTATTATCAAATCATACTAATAAATTAATATAAAGCTCGGATTAGAAATCTAATTATACCAGTAATTTCGGAAAATTATTTATAATAACTTTCGTTTTAAACACGTAAGCAAATTCTATACTTAAACCTCTCAAATAATTATAACACAATATTTAATAATAAAGACCAATCACCATAAGCCACATCATCAAATACTACTTAATCACACAATACTATACTATTCTCAACCAATAGCTATCTATACAAGGATGATGTGCCATTAACCTTTTAAAGATCGTTAGTTTTGGAAAAATTTTGGCAGCATCTCCTTTGTATATCGAGCTATCTGTCGGAATACAACCGACACAAACAAACACTAGACCATACATATACAGTCAATCACAACTTATGCCAAAACTATATCATAGCAACTAATGTCTACAAGGATCATAAAATTACACTTCTAATGTCATCGCCGGCGACGGCAGTTGATTAAAAGAAATGGCCCAACTCGGGCAATTCATACTCAAACTGCAAAATCATTCCATTTCCAGCTATGTACAAGCATTACAAACTAACCCATCATCAAAACAAGACTTGCATGCAACTTACATCACATATACATACATACCCGAATACATATATATACATGCAATGCTACAAACGAGATTTACAATAAAATCTAACTAGATTACTAGCATAAGATCAACGAAACACAAGCAAATCACTTAGAAATCACATGGAAACAAAGGAATCGCACGAGGCAAGAAAGAAACGGACCTGAGAGAAAATATGCAGAGCAAGGAGAAAAAGAAATGGGCGGTGCTGATATATAGAAGGCAGGGGTAAAAAGGTAATTTCACAATTGCTGATTTCTGAATTAAAACAATTAATAATTCGAATTTTGATGGAAATGGGTACAAAAATAAGTTTTATATATTTAAAATAAAGATCTTGAATTTAGAAGCTCACCCATATTTTTAAAATATTTTTCTGATGATCAGACAATTAATTAAAAATCATGGAAGTTTAAGCACTTTAAATGGAATTAAGAGTAGAAAATTCTTCAAAACTATTTTGGGGTTCGAATAAAATAAAATTTTATTTTCAAGAGTCTCTGAATATATAAAGAACAGTTTGGAAAATATTTCATGATTTTTGGATATTCCAATAATTAAATATGGAATTTGGAAGAGAAATATTTTCAGGATAAAATAGGATTGAGAAAATCATATAAAAATATTGAGACTGAATTAAATAACACCACTATTTTTAGAAAGTCTTTAAAATCACATAGAAGCTACATATAACATTTCATAATTATTGGACGCGCCAATAATTTTATAAAAATCATACAGTTACTCAATTAAGCATTTAATCTATGCACGCAATTTCACAGATACACATGTAAACATACAATTGACTTTCTAACAGTTAAACACAGTTGACTTGGTCAACTAGAACACATAATTAATATAATCACATTTTATAATATATTCGTCGCACTCGTTAAACGTAACTAATCGGGACTAAAATATTATTAAAACTATCGGTTTATTACAATAGAAATCTTTGACTCCTGGTACACACCTTATCTTTTTGCTTGTCTTCTCCCAAGTTGCAGTAGTAGGCTTGACAGACTAGATAGTAATGTCTAAATCATTCATTGTGCTTTCACTATCTAATCTACTATCTGGAACAGACTGTCAGCTTCACTAAAAGTTTACTGTCAACTTTTAGCTCATCTCTGTGAAGTATCTTTGGCTCCGCATATGTTGCTTTCAAGCCTTGATAGATCCTTCAAACTTACTGTCTCCAAAACTGCTGTCAACTATACCTGCTAAACGTGCTATCAGTAAAACTTGCTGTTTGTGAATCTTCATTCTCTGCCAAGTTATTTTCATTGGAATAGTTTTTGTCGTCTGTTCCTTTATGATGTCACTTGAATATGCTGTCATAGGCTTCAGTTGTAGAATGTTACTGGCAAAGTCTTGACCCATGTTGTGCCTAAACGCTTTATGAACTTCTACTTCATGGATCATGTTATTGTATTTGTACAAGACAGTAACTATTGGGACTTATTGTCACCTACTTGGCTTTTAAACATACTGTTACAAGTGACAACTAAACATACTGTCAATATACATATGACCGTACATTTTACTTAGTTAATTTATAATTAATATAAATAAC
The DNA here is from genome assembly GCA_028671895.1 of Oenanthe sinensis. Classification (NCBI taxonomy): domain Eukaryota; kingdom Viridiplantae; phylum Streptophyta; class Magnoliopsida; order Apiales; family Apiaceae; genus Oenanthe; species Oenanthe sinensis. The sequence continues at coordinate 46,365,250 of CM053806.1, read as the reverse complement.
TTCTAGTTGATTACAATGTTAACACCACAACCCCTAACAATCTCCCCCAATTTGTTTTTATGAAAAATAAAGACAAATTCAAAGTAAATTGCATATGTTAACTCAACTAACATAATTGAAGTGTTTGTACAAAAAAAATATTCAGGAAAAATTACAAGTACAAATTTCTCAAGCTAAATACTTATCTAGACTGAGTAAATCTTCATTCCTGACTTGAGCTTCACTTACTTGGGAATTTCTTGTTCTTCAATTCTTCATACAAAAGCTTTAAATCTCTAACCCCTGCCTTTTCTTCATCTGATTTGGCATAATCAGCTATACATTCCAGTACCTGTTTGACCTTCAGAACTGTGAAATCTCTCAAGTCCTTCAAGTTATAGTAGGTCTCTAATGGTCCTCTGATTATGTGTAGGAATTTGGCTCCAAACAAGTCTTTTTGAAACCTTGGCAATGGACAAGAGTACACCTTGTTGAGTCTTGGTCTGACTTCCCAAGTTTCTTCATTATCCCTAGAATCAATGATCTTTTCTACAGCCTTACTCAAATTAAATTCAGACACAATTGCTAAGTTTAATGTCACTCTTTTGATTCTCCTCAGGATTTTTGTATTATGAATTTGGAAGTCCTCAACTCTGACCTCAACATTATCAATCAGAATTCTTAAAGGATTTGTAAAGACTGGTGATTGATATGAAGAGCTTCTTGAGTTTGTTTCATTGAATTGAGCAGCTTCATAATCTTTTGTGGCTTCAATAATTTTCTTTTTGATATTATCCACATCTCTCTGTGCTTTAGCAATCTTTTCATTTTTCTCCTTTTCCTCATTTGTTTCTCAGCCTCATCATTATCATCATCAAAGACGCTCAAAGCTTTTCTTTTCAAATCTAAAACTTCAAAGTTTGTCACTCTAATAGTTGAGCTTCAACCAGTTCTGCAATCTTTGGTTCTTTCTTGACTAACACCTTGAGCTCTTTAAAAGTGATAGTATCAGCATCTCCACTAGTATTGTAGAAGAGGATTCTGTCTGGATTTCTGAGTTCTTTCATAGTCAACTGTCTTTGCAAACTCTAGCTTCTTCTTCTTAATGATCAAGATTTGAATGACTGATATAAGTTTATGTTCTTCAGGATAGGGATATTTGGATAACTATTCTTCTAACTTAGATAGTACGTCAGTGTTTTTGTCCTGCAAAGAATCCATGCTCCAGAATTCTTTGATCCCATCATCATTTTCAAAGAACACTCTATCATGATAAACTACAGGCTCATATTCATCTCTTCTAGGAAGTCCAAAGGATTAGATTTGAAAGAATCCATGAGATCCAAGAATTTCATAATCAGCAATCCCTTAAAGACTTGAGTTTTTATATCTGAATCTCTGATGACTATCAGCATCCTTCTTATCATGAAGTAATCAGCTTCTTTCATATCATATCACATCACTGTAGATTCACCAGTAGAGTAGATCACATGGATCTTTCTCAGAGTATTAAACTCAGACTGTTCAACAATGACCCTTGAGATGGATTATGCCTTTGATTCAGCCAGGTTATTGATGGTTGCCCTTCTCACATCTAAGCATTCTGCTTTAACAAAAGTAGGGTCCATAATTCATTTGTTAACCTTCGACATTTTCTTTCCACAAGATCTGATCACCATCTTTTTCTTAGAGAGTTTGGGCTCAAACTAACCTTTTGCACCAAGAAAGCTTTGGCAGTCACCCTGATTTTTTTTTCTTATCAGCTCCTTCCACCTTATTATTCCTGACAGTATCTTCTGAGGTTTCTATCAATTTGGGTGTGATTGTAGCTTCTGAATCCTTATTGACAGTAGGTTCAGGTTCTCTAACAGTAGGTTCATTGACAGTAGGTTTTGGCACTGTGACAACATCTTCCATTTTATCACTGCTGACAGTGGCTTCTTTGACAACATCATTTTTATCAGCTTCAAAACCAAGAACCACCTGCTTCAACACTTTTCCTTCAATTTCATCCTTATACACCTTATCATTCTCATCATCTTCCTTATTCACCTTATTTCCAGTTCTAGAAGATCCTTCACCATTATTGTTATGTTGGCTAGAGCTATCAGCATCTTCATCAGGCTTTCCATCATTATCATCACCATCAAATCTTCTTCCTTGTCTCTCAGCCTTCTTCATTTCAAATTGTTCTTGAAAGGCATAGGTGTACTAACTTGTAACACTTAATTTCTATGTAACTCAACTAGGTAAAAGATAAAACAACAGCAAAAGCAAGAGAAACTGAAGAAGCACATGGAATCAATCAACTGAAGAAATGGTAATGATACTTGGTAACTACAAGTAACTAATTTGGTTAATCAAGGATGCATAAGTGAGAAGAAGTTCAATCTCAGTATTGCTAATGCCCTAACTTATCTAATGGAGAATTAAATTAATGTCAAAGAAGTATCAAGAAGACCAAAGTGATTTCATGTAATGTATATCAACATCTGGATAATGTAAAGGTTAATCAACAAATGAGAACTGACATTCAGAAGCAAGAACCCCTACAAGACTAGTCACTTATGAACCAGACCATTGCATCAAGTGTCAGGACATTGGAGGCAAGTTCATGTCAGTAATAGAAGATCTCATTTGAATTGAGTGAGGAAAAGAAATTGAAGAAGCTAGGGAAATTTGCTCATAAAGGTTAATCCTCAATTGGTCACTAAAGAAAGTCAACATTCGATGAGTGCATATTTGCCAAGGCAAATGTCGATCCACGGCAGATCGTGATCGAGATCGAGATCTTCATAGATCGAGATCGAGATTCTCCCAGATCGAGATCGAGATTTTCACAGATCGAGATCGAGATGGTTCTAGGCTAAGATCGAGATGCGGGTAGATATGTAACATTTAATGTTCAAGGGACAAGTGGCTTATTGTGAACGGTTGATCCAGAGTTGTTGGAAAAGTACTTTTTGTTGTCGAAGTCCTGATTGGGCCACGTACACAAAAAGGACAAGATCAAGACTACATGACATTATAAAAGCAGCACTTTGTTTTTATTAGTAGACAGACTTTTATCTCTGTAATTCAACGATATTTTTAAAGAGAGAGCATTTACTGTAAAACAAAAAGTGAGAGAGAGGATCAGTTGAATCTAGCTTTAATTGCTGTATTTATTGTTCAACTGATCATGATGCCTTTATGAATGTTGTAGCAAATCCTTCAATGAATATAATGATATATTCTTGAAATTCTGTGTCATAATTTATTACCTGCACATTTATACATTCTCTCATTATTCTAAAAAGTTGTATTCACCCCCCCCTTTACAACACTTTGGACCTAACAATTGGTATCAAAGCACCTGTTAAACACATCTAACAGAGATCCTATTGTGTTGTTTGAGTTGGTTCTTGAAAATCCCAGATCTAATTTTTTCTTGAAGTTTGTGCCGAAAGTTTTTATTTGTTTCTTCCTGGAAAAGTCATAGATCTAAAAGGTTCTAAGTAATGGTGTAAGGAATATTCGTACAACATTCCAAAACATTGTACTTTAGAGCTTTGTGGGTTTTCTTGTGGTCAAAAATCTGGTTATAAAAGAATATTTGATTGGTTGACTAGGAAACTTGAATCAACTGTTTGGTTGAACAAAAAGAACAAATTCGAACTACTGTCAACTAGATAGTGGACAGCTTTTTGTTTGGACTTGGAAGACTGGTGGACCCTGCTACTGTTCTTGTGATTAAAACTAACTTGCTTGAATCTTAAGTGCAAAATCCGTTGGATATTAAGTGTTGAATATTTAAAGTGAGATAATTAATTTTTCAAGTAAATACAATTTATTGTAATTTGAAAAGTGTATTATCTTAAATTTAAACTTTATTAAAATGGCCGCCGCACACAGATTTAAGATACCTCCGTTTGATGCACAACATTATGACGAATGGACCGGAAGGATGAGAGCTTACCTTGAATCAATAAACAAGGTATACTTGAGAATATTGGAAAACGGTCCATACATACCCATGAAAATCGAGCCAGAGCGAATGGAAGGAGGGATACTAATACCATCCCGGTCTGTTCCTAAAGAGGAAATGGAGTTTTCAGACGCAGATAAAGAATTGGTTGGTATGGATGCGTCGTTACGCAACGTCATAATTGAATCCGTAAACTCAGAGTACTATGTTCAGATAAAGGGATTAAAAACAGCTAAAGCCATGTGGGATAAACTGGCTGTGGTGATGGAGGGGACCGAGGAAGTTAGAGATAATCACAAACGCATTCTGATATCTGAATATGAATCGTTCAGATGCGAACGAGGAGAAAGCGTAGCGGATGTTTACAAACGTTACAGTAAATTGCTTATCGAGCTGAGTATAAGAGATAAAGTCTATCCACTAGCAGATTCAAATATCAAGTTTCTCTTGAATTTGCCTAAACATCTGGAACACAGGATCACTGCCATTCGAGAGTCAAGAGACTTGAAAAATACTTCTCTCGAAAAGCTGTATGGTGTTTTGAAGACCTACGAGCTGGAGCAGGAACAAAATGACAGAAGAAGATCCTACAATAGTGGAGAACACAAAGCGGTAAGTGAGTCTGGACTTGTAGCTGAAGAGTCTGCTGTAAAGGCACTTGCAGCTGTCTCATTGAAAACTGCTAATCCTGAAAGGGTGGTATTAGACATTGAAGATCCATCCGAAGAAAGTGAGGATGAATACTATACCCTTGAAGAGCTGGACAAATTAGAAGACAAGTCATATGCTTGTATTGCTCGAGAATTTGCTCATATCAGCTTCAGGAAGCAAAGAAGAGGTAAAGGACGATTTGGTAGTTCTTTCAGCTGAAGAGGCAGCAGTAGCAGTAGAGGCAATAATGTAAGTGGTCGGGGAAGTTACAGCGGTCGAGGTAGCACATCTGGTAGTGGCTACAGACCTAACCTGGTAGACAAGAACAAGTTCAGATGCTACAACTGCAATGAATTGGGGCACTTCGCAACAGAGTGCAAGAAGCCCAAGTACGTTCATCCCAAGGAATCCTATGTTGATCTGAAAAAGAAACATGATGCCTTGGTTAGCAAGCAACAGAAGGGAAGCCGGGCGTATGTTGTGTCTGAAGGGAAGGATTGGGACGAGTCTGATGAAGATGAAGATCAGGAGCTATGCAATTTCGCTTTAATGGCAAAATCTTCAGAACAATCAGAGGTACCAATTCTAACCGTAAATGAAATGTCTATTTCTGAGTACCAAAATGAATTAGCTGCCATGACTAAAGACATGTACAATCTCCAACTAAATCTAATTGCTGTGAATGAGGAAAATGTTAAACTCTCACTTAAGAATAGACTTCTCGAGGCCAGGGTAGAGGAATTAGAATCAGGAGAAAGTAAAGAAAGGCAGTTAATGAATCAGGTAGACGTTTTAGAACACAAGCTTAAGATTAGGGAAGACCTTAACGAAGAACTTAAAAATGAATTAGCTGAGCTTAAAATAACATGTCAATCTTTTAAAGAAGCCGCTAATAAAGTGTTCGTAGAAAGGGACATGTACATGAAACTGGCAGGCAAGAGTAAAAATGAAAAAGTAAACATAGGACTTGACTACACACAGAAAAAGAAAAATAGGGCTGCTGAGTTGTTAGAGCCAGTGTTAGTCAAAGAAGATGTGCCTGAGGTTTTAGTGGATGTTAGAAAACCTATCTTTAAGCATTTTGAGCCTAGGACCATAGATCCTGTTGCTACTAAAATTGAACAAGAGATTAAAATTGAAAGAGATTCAGAAGAAAAAGTAGTAGAACCTACAACTTCTAAGAGAGCGAGTAAGATTGCTTATGCTAAGAGAGGTGTAGGAACCAAGGAGGCTAAGACGGTGTCATATAAACAATGGGTAGCAGGGTCAGACCAAATAAAAGCACCTGTAAAGGCAGTTAAAACTGAACCTGCATCTGTATCTACATCTACACGAGCTAGAAAGGCATGCTATATCTGTAATCAAATTGATCATTTGTCTTACTATTGCCCGTTCTATGTAGAGGAAGAAAAATCTGTTGGTTGTAATACCATGCCTGCAACTACTGCTTTGCCTAACATGTATGCAAATCATGCCAAGTGCAATAATCCTAATTGTATGCCATGTGTTGTAAACATCATGCATGCTTATTTTAATTTGATGAATACTGCTAATGCATCTGTTGAACATACATCTAGTAGTGGTAAGAAAAAGCATGCGGGGTCAAAGACTAAGACTTCAAGTCCTCCTAAAGTTAGGAGTGACCAGTCTACTCCCAAACCTGACAAACCAGTCAAGGTTGACAAGGGAAAAGATAAAGTCAAGATGAATGCCCCTGATGGCAACAAGGCAAAGCCTTCTGTATCTGAAAAGAAAAAGGAAATTATTGATGCCGGGCCCAAACATCATTGGGTTCCGAAGAACACCTAACCTTTCTGGATTTGCAGGGCAGTGAACAGGAAAAGAGTAAAGTCATATGGGTGCTGGACAGTGGAGCATCGAGGCATATGACCGGCAATAAGTCCCTGCTAACAGATTTGGTGTTGAGAGCCGGCTCCGTGGTTACTTTTGGAGATAACAGCAAAGGTTACACCAGGGGATATGGCAAGATCGTTTGTGGAAATGTTATCATTGAGGACGTGTCTTTTGTGGAAGGATTGCGACATAATCTCCTCAGCGTTAGTCAGTTCACCGACAGGGGTTTTGACGTCAACTTTGGGAAGCATGATTGTTCGATTCGAAGCAAAAAGGATGGAAGCCTTGCTCTCAAAGGAGTAAGGAAGTCAAATTTGTTCATAGCTGACATGAATTCTGCTGATCAGTTTGAAGTCACGTGTTTCTACAGCAAGGCTTCTGCTGATGAAAGTTGGCTATGGCATAAAAGATTATCTCACCTGAACTTTAAAGCAATGAATAATCTCGTAAGGAGAGAATTGGTGAGAGGGCTGCCGCAGATGGAGTTCACCCCAGATGGACTCTGCGAAGCATGTGAGATGGGAAAATCGAAAAGAGCCTCGCATAAAGATAAGCAAGTAAATAGCATTACCGAGCCCCTACAACTACTTCACATGGATTTGTTTGGACCCGTTAATGTTATGTCAATGTCAAGGAAAAGATATGCGCTGGTAATTGTCGATGACTTTTCCAAATACACATGGGTGAAGTTTGTGACATCGAAAGATGAAGTGCCACATGAGATCATTAGACATGTACTGGTAATTGAAAATGTAGCAAGTCTGACTGTGAAGACTATCCGATCTGACAACGGGACAGAATTCAAGAACTCAGTGTTAATGGATTTCTGCATATCTAAAGGGATCAGACGACAGTATTCAGCACCTAGAACACCACAGCAGAATGGGGTGGTAGAAAGGAAGAACAGGACACTGGTTGAAGCAGCTAGGACAATGCTGTATGAGTCAAAACTTCCTTTATATTTTTGGGCTGAAGCAGTTAGTACAGCGTGTTATACACAGAATAGAACCCTGATTACAAAAGACTATAATTAGACGCCATATTATCTGATGAATAAAAGAAAACCTTCTATCAACTACTTCCACGTGTTTGGTGCAAAATGCTTTGTGTTAAGAGACAATGCACAACTTGGAAAGTTTGATGCCAAAGCAGATGAAGGGGTTTTCATTGGATATTCTCTTGAAGCAATAGCAGCGTACAGGGTGTTTGTACTTAATGATCGCAAGGTGGTTGAAAGCCTTAATGTCACATTCGACGACTCAAAGCTCCCGTCTATACTAAAAGAAGACAGTGAGCCCACTTCCCTAAGATTTGAAAATATGGATATTGATGAAGTGGATACAGTTTCTGAGTCTGTAGTGCAGGGTAGTGATCCAACGATAAATAATGAAATCAATCAAGAGTCTAGTGTTTCGCAAATTCAAAACACTAGGGCTGAGGGATCACCTTCCGTCAGACCTGGTACTAACTCAGGGGGAGTCAGTATGCACTCAGGGGGAGCAGCTCACTCAGGGGGAGCCAGTACTAGCTCAAGGGAAGCTAGTGAAAGTGCTTCTAGACTAAGTCACCTTCACTTACAAGATCAAGCTGAATCATCAAGAACATTTGCTAGGGATCGCACTTGGAACAAGGACCATCCGTTCGAGCTAATTATTGGTGATCCAGAAGCCGGAGTGACTACTAGAGGAAAAGCTAGAGCTGAAATTGCCACTGAGAATGAATGTCTATACTCAGTGTTCCTTTCCCAGATGGAACCTAAAGTGGTGGAAGAAGCTCTAGATGACGCTGATTGGGTGATTGCTATGCAAGAGGAACTCAATCAGTTTGAAAGACAGAAGGTGTGGAAGCTAGTACCCAGACCAAAGAATAGATCTGTTGTTGGGACAAAATGGGTATTCAGAAACAAGTTGGATGAAGACGGACTTGTAACACGAAATAAAGCTCGCCTGGTTGCTAAGGGTTATACTCAAAGAGAAGGAATTGATTATGATGAAACCTATGCACCAGTAGCAAGGCTAGAAGCAGTAAGGATGTTCTTGGCATTCGCAGCATATCATGGTTTTAAAGTCTATCAAATGGATGTCAAGAGTGCATTCTTAAACGGTGAACTGGATGAAGAGGTGTATGTCGAGCAACCTCCCGGGTTTATTGACAACAAATATTGTGATTATGTTTATCGACTCTTCAAATCAGTATATGGCCTTAAGCAGTCTCCGCGAAAGTGGTATGAAACTCTGTCAGACTTCTTATTAGAAAGTGGTTTCACCAGAGGAGTAATCGACAAGACACTTTTCTACAAGAAATACAAAGATGATCTAATAATGGTGCAAGTATATGTGGATGACATTATCTTTGGGTCTGCAAATGAGAAGCTGTGTGCTAAATTCGCAAAGTTAATGCAATCCAGGTATGAGATGAGCATGATGGGAGAGCTGACGTTCTTTCTGGGCATTCAAGTTAGTCAGAAGAAGGACGGGATATTTATCTGCCAGACCAAGTACATTCATGATCTATTAAAGAAGTATGGTCTCCAAGATGTATCACAAGCTAAGACTCCTATGGCAACAGCCACGAAACTTGACGAGGACAAAGCGGATAAACCTGTAGACATCTCAAGCAATCGAGGTATGATCGGCTCACTTTTGTATTTAACTGCTAGCAGACCTGATATTATGTTCTCTACGTGCTTATGTGCAAGGTTTCAAGCGGATCCTAGAGAGTCACATCTCATAGCCGTAAAGCGTATTTTTAGGTATCTCAAGGGAACATCAAATCTCGGGATTTGGTACCCAAGAGATACAGGGTTTAATCTTGTTGGCTATTTGGATTCAGATTACGCAGGTTGTAGAATAGATAGGAAGAGCACTTCAGGAAGCTGTCAGTTCCTTGGAAGAAGGTTGGTGTCTTGGCAAAGCAAGAAACAACAAACAGTATCTACCTCAACAGCTGAAGCAGAATATATTGCTGCTGGAAGCTGTGTGGCCCAGATACTGTGGATGAAGAACCAACTCAAGGACTACGGTGTGGAAGTATCTAAGATTCCTATCATGTGTGATAACACAAGTGCTATTGCAATGACCAACAATCCTGTGGATCATTCCAGGACCAAGCACATTGACATCAGGTATCATTTTATTAGAGAGCATGTAGAAAATGGAACTGTAGAGTTGCATTTTGTGTCTACTGAACGTCAAATAGCAGATATATTCACTAAACCTCTAGACGAATCAACATTTTCTAGACTGGTTGGTGAATTAGGGATGCTTAACACCAGTTAGTCTTGCTACCTATCTGTTAGAATTCAGTTTGTGTACATATTATTGTTGTTCATGAATATTCTTAATTAATAATGTGTACTTAATTTCAAAAATGTATGTGTTGCATGTTAAAAGGGGTTAGAAAGTTTCATGATGTTAATCTTGTGCTGATCTGTATATCTTTATGATTAGTGTCTAAATGGAGTAATGGAAAATTTTCTAAGGCAAATCTCGATCTGGTTCTGGATCGAGATCGACTTGCGAAAATTGCTTAAAACTGTCAAGGTACATCTCGATCTATCCACATCGAGATCGACATCGAGATCGACATCGAGATGTAGATCGTGATGCGGATCGAGATCGACATCGAGATGTAGATCGAGATGCGGATCGAGATCGACATCAAGATCGACATCTAGATGAGGATCGAGATGCGGATCTCGAGATCGAGATGTGACTTGTCTTTTCAGTTTCTTTTCAAGCGTGCCTATATATATATATATATATATATTATAGCATTAAAAAGACTGTTCATTATTTCCATTACCTTTCTCTCTTTTTCAAAAAGCTTAAGATCTTCATATACACACGCGTATACATACATTCACAGAGTTCCCTTCCCTGCCATTACATCAAGTTTTCTTGTGATTTTCTTAAACAAAAATCACTAACTGTTACGTGAAAGCATTAATCACTAAAACGAAACTCTGCTAAAATTTTGTCTAAAACTGTTGAACTTCTTGTGTTGCTTTTAACATCATTTGTGTTCTTGCAAACTAGTTCTTTAGTTTCTTTTCATTCGAGTGAGTTTATCTTTTTAGTCTCGTGCTTTCTTGTTCTTCAGTTCTTTTGTGTTCTTGAGCGAAATAGTTGTGGGTACTATTGTTTAATCCTTAAAGTGCAACTGAACCGCCACGTTTTATGTTTTTTCGAAAAATAAGTTTTTTTTAACATAAACGGCTGTTCACTTTAACTTTCGAAAACTCAACTGTCAATCATTAGTGGGGAATTAAGTGGTCATTAGTGGGGAAGTTAATTTGTTTTAATTTGTGTCACTAATTACGTGGGGTAATTAGTGGGGTTCGTGTACGTTTTTTTTTGTTTAAATTTAGAACTTGTTCTCTAAAATTTCCATTGTAAAACCATTTCAGAACATTTCTTTTCTCAAACACAAATTTAAAATGGCAAACCCAAATTTCACAATTCCCAAGACCAACTTTGTTAATCTCTCTGCTGATCGAGCAACTGGTAGATTTATTCACTATCAGTTCTGGATTGAATCCCTCAACAACACTTCAATCATAAGTCATGCGTTAACCGCCTATCCCATCCTGAATGTCGAAGCCCTTCAAGCTGCTTACTCAACACTAGAGATTCAGGGTGGAAAAGCAAATCCAACAGGCCTATCCTTTACTATTGGTGGTGCCAAATATGAAGTCAGTCTGCGGAAGTTCAATGAGTTACTCGGGCTTCCTACAGAAGATTATGCTCTGGAACCCACTATGGAGGATATGTTGCAATTATTCACGGAGATAGGTTGTCGTCCTCCCACAGGTCCTATCAAGGTAACAAAGGTTAACACCGGTATGCTACCAGCTGAGTGGGATTATGTAGTTCAAGCAATTCAACGCTGCATGTTCCCAAAGGACAAAGACTACAGGCCAATGAACAACAGCTGCCGAGTAATACTATATGGAGTGGCAAACAACAGGAAGGTGAATGTGGGCAAACATCTGTTGATTCAGTTGCTTGAGAGGTGGGCATTGGAGAAGAATGCATCTAGGAATCCGGAAGATGGTCCAGTCAAATGCTGGATGCCAAGATTTCTTCAGATGGTTCTGGATGACGTCCTTTCAGAGGAACACAGAAGAGTATTTCAAGGCTCTGAAAGGATGGCATGTTTTGATATGACTCTAAAGAGTATCTCCACCATGGAAACCCAGCAAAAGTCAAGACTTTTTGAGTTGCGCCTGACTCCGTACTTCCAGGATCTGCAAGATGAGTATGCTAGGAGGCATGCTTCTTAATTTACTGCAGTAGAAGCTGAGAGTAGCGGTAACGAAGCTGAAGGTGGAGATTAAGTGCCTAGAAATTTGGAAGAAGCAGGTATGGATGTTGACATGGCCGAGGCAAATGTTGCAGAAGCTGGAGCTGACAAGGATGACGATCTTCTGAGTCAGGTACCTATTCTTGCTGATCTTGATCAATCATCAATTCAACCTGTTTTTTATAGCCGTGGGCCTGAAAACCCCCAGGCTCTATCCCAGGCTGCAAGCCCTTCTGTTCATAAACGTTCAGCCAGCCCTAAAACTGGTGCTAAAAGGAAGGCAAGCTTATCTGAGTCGAGTGATTCGAGTGGAGGGAGTGTAGGAGTTGAGAGAGTAGTCACTTCAGCAGCTCTGCCACCTCCAAAGAAGCAAAAGGTGGATTCAAACCCAGTGGCAACTGCACAACCTGTTAAGGCTAGTTCACCTCTCACAGCCACCACACCTCACGCTGGTGGCTCTCCTCTCCAAAACATTCCAACACATTCGCACTCGCCTAGGCATGTTGGTGAGAGTCAAGGAGGGGGTCCAGCTCAACAGCCAATATGAGCTGGCCCTACCTCCCCTGAGTTGTCCGCTCAGGGCTCTTTGAGCAATTTCTCGGAAGGGGAATGGCAAACTGAGACTAGCACTTCTGATGCTAGGATCTCAGGAAGTTTTAATGCGGAAGAGTCTGTCGAATCCAGTACGGATGACGCTTCCTCATCTAAATCAGAAAACAAGTTGCTCGCAGAGCAACGACATCTGGTGACTGGTGGGTCTACGCCTCCAGAACAGCCCAGCGAACCAGAAAAGGTTCTAAGTGAACAAGGGGATGACATGGTCATAACGCCATCTCCTATCGTAGACACAGCGCTTAAAGGCTCAGTCTCACTGACCGATATCGCCGACCAACTCACCGCTAGTCCCCAGCGATTAGTGGATGAGGCTCTAGTACTGTTAGGCTCTAAACACGAGGGAGAGACAGGGAGAGTAGATCCCTTCTTTTTAGGGATCTTGAGTGAAACAGAACCCGGCGAGAGTAAACAGTTTAACCCAAGCCAAACACCGTCCCCCAAATTGCAGGATCTAGTGAAGAAAGTGGAGGCTTTGGAGGCTGGAGTTGCTGGTGTTACTGCTGCTGTCTCTTCTCACTCTGGAAGATTGGAGGTTGGAGCTCAGTTCATGGAGAACCTGATTGCCGTCCAAAATCAAATGATTGACAAGATAAACAATCTTGGATTGGCACAGGTGGAGGTTGGGAGGTCAGTAGATGATGTCACTCATGGTATGTCTCAGGTTTGGACGAAGCTGAATGAACTACTTGATGCTGTCTTTGGACGTAACAGGGCTGGACCTGGTCCTTCAACCGGTGGTGGTGGTGACGATAATAATGATGATGATGCTCCTGATGAGGATAACACACCTAAGGGGGAGAAGGAGGATTAGGGTCTGAAAAAGCTGACTAGTAAGGGTCCGGTGATCGAGTCCTCAAACAAATCTGGTGAAAAGGTGGAGGAGGCTCAACCGGCTCTTAAGGACAAAGGAAAGCAGAAGATGGTAGTTGAAGAAGAAACTGAGAAAGAAACACCTCTCGTCGATGCATTTATGGGAGACTTTATTGAAGATTCTGATGATGACGAGATGGATGTAGAAGCCTTAGTGGCAAGGAGGTCGAGACTCGAGCAACGGGCAAAAGAGTGGGAACAAGAAAGAGGTCTAAATCCTGGTGGATCCGGCGCAGGAGTTGCAGGTGATGCAGGAGACCACTCGGTTGCTGACGAGCATGTGCCAGAAGAAGAAGTTGATGAAGCGGAGATGCAAGGAGAGATTTTCAGGGAAGCCAGAGAAAGAGTAAATGAAGAAGTGCTACAAGGGATAGTTGAAAAAGAACTAATGGCAAAGGAGAAGAGAGCGGCTCAGAAAACTCAGCATGAGTATGAAATGAAAAAGATCAAAGATCCTAAGGTCCAGGCTGACATAAGGAGGGAAGGTCCCGAGTGGGACAAGGCTAGAGAAGCCTTAGCTGGACCAAGAGCCTATGCTCATGACTCAGAAAGATTGAGCTTTCTTCTTCATAAGCTAGAAAATCTAAACCCTGGGCTGCTGAATTATCTAAATCGTATAAGACAGGGATGCACCTCCGTACAAGTCATATTCAAGGAGAAGGCATGGAATCTGATGATCACTTGGACACCCATAACAAAAATCGGGCCGTGTATGGTCGATGAAGCTTTCTTCCATGCAAGGGTTGCAAGTGAACTGGTAGAATTCGCTCACAAGGTAGACACCTCTGTCAAGACTGGAGTGCTGTTTAAGGAGAAATTGTTGAAGATGGCTGAAGACAGAGGGGTTGACATTATTCTAAATCCCTACCATATCAGATATGTCCATGACAAGGTCTTGAGGATCGTAAATCTGCATGACTCGAAACTAACTCCGAGCGGAAATGTGCTGAAGGCAGTTGCAAAGCTAGTCCTCTCTAAGGGTTTTCTAACAAAGGAAAAGAAGCTGGTGGCTAAGGACTTGGAGAAGCTGATAAGAAGGCAAGACGCTAGATACAAGTTGCCTGAAGCTACACTACCAGTGGTTAAGAAGGAACCTGAAGACTATGCATTCGAGCAGCAAGACGAGGCAATAAGAGAGCATGTGCAAAGATACGGAGATCCAAGAATAGACATTCCAGAAGAAGGGGAAATAAGGGAGGAAGCTAGTGCAGTGGTTAGTGCAAATGTCAAGTTTGTCAAGAGCAAAGCTGAGAATGAGAATGATCTGCTGATTTATACAGACAAGCATCAGGTGGAAACCATCATTGAAATCAAGTATGACATCTTTGCAGAACACAGTCATGAAACACTGTGTATCATAAGGGAATTGATTGATGAGATGGATGATGTTGACGAGTTTGATCAGGATTATCTAAGGGTCACATTTGATAATTTATGTAAGAGAAGAAAACAGCTTGACATTCAGAGGCTACAGCAATGCACCACCGCTATTGTCATTGGATACCCTAAGCAGATGGTTATAAGGAAGAAAGGGGAAAAGGGGTATCCTGACAAAGTCACGAAGCTGAGGTTTGAAGACATTCCCACGAAGCTTACACTCGCAGCATGGTTGAAAGGTGGTTGAGGTTGTTTCGAGATTACAAGATCAGAAATCATGTGGAAGCAGAAGGACTTAATCTTCTCAAGAAAAGAATGGATGAAGTCTGCAACCCTGAGTTCATGAAGAAAGAAAAAGCAGCCAAGAAGAAAGCTCGTGAGGAAGAGGAGCGCAAGAAATCAAAGTTTTAATGTATTATGCTTGTAATGTTTCTTTGCGTTGTAATTTGTTTTCTTGTTTTCCTGCATTGTAAAAATATATTATCTGTTTTCTTGTGTAGTGTAAGGTAGAAGTTAGTTAACTAAGTGTCTTGAAACTGGTTTATATTAGGCGTCAATTATTTTGCGAAGTTCGGCGGTGGTAATACTGCTAAAAGGACTTCAGAAGGATAATTGAAGATTGAGTGGACCGTGCTCTTAAGTACTTAGAGAAAATCTCTAGAAGAGCATGAAGCCATTTGATCGAGCCAACATGTGTCCAGTTTTGGCACTTGAAGTATCAGTGATAGACATGAAGTTAATTAATCAAGCCAAGCATTATGCAAGTTGACATGATCGTTTATGAATGTTAGTTTATCTTTTTCAGTCCCTGGTTAGTTGAGTTATCCTCATTGTGAATTTGGTTGTCATTGTTAGACAATCAAATAGGGGGAGATTGAAAGGCATAGGTGTACTAACTTGTAACACTTAATTTCTATGTAACTCAACTAGGTAAAAGATAAAACAACAGTAAAAGCAAGAGAAATTGAAGAACCACATGGAATCAATCAACTGAAGAAATGGTAATGATACTTGGTAACTACAAGTAACTAATTTGGTTAATCAAGGATGCATAAGTGAGAAGAAGTTCAATCTCAGTATTGCTCATGCCCTAACTTATCTAATGGAGAATTAAATTAATGTCAAAGAAGTATCAAGAAGACCAAAGTGATTTCATGTAATGTATATCAACATCTGGATAATGTAAAGGTTAATCAACAAATGAGAACTGACATTCAGAAGCAAGAACCCCTACAAGACTAGTCACTTATGAACCAGACCATTGCATCAAGTGTCAGGACATTGGAGGCAAGTTCATGTCAGTAATAGAAGATCTCATTTGAATTGAGTGAGGAAAAGAAATTGAAGAAGCTAGGGAAACTTTCTCATAAAGGTTAATCCTCAATTGGTCACTAAAGAAAGTCAACATTCGATGAGTGCATATTTGCCAAGGCAAATGTCGATCCACGGCAGATCGAGATCGAGATCGAGATCTTCATAGATCGAGATCGAGATTCTCCCAGATCGAGATCGAGATCTTCATAGATCGAGATCGAGATTCTCCCAGATCGAGATCGAGATTTTCACAGATCGAGATCGAGATGGGTCCAGGCTAAGATCGAGATGCGGGTAGATATGTAACATTTAATGTTCAAGGGACAAGTGGCTTATTGTGAACGGTTGATCCAGAGTTGTTGGAAAAGTACTTTTTGTTGTCGAAGTCCTGATTGGGCCACGTACACAAAAAGGACAAGATCAAGACTACATGACATTATAAAAGCAGCACTTTGTTTTTATTAGTAGACAGACTTTTATCTCTGTAATTCAACGACATTTTTAAAGAGAGAGCATTTACTGTAAAACAAAAAGTGAGAGAGAGGATCAGTTGAATCTAGCATTAATTGCTGCATTTATTGTTCAACTGATCATGATGCCTTTATGAATGTTGTAGCAAATCCTTCAATGAATATAATGATATATTCTAGAAATTCTGTGTCATAATTTATTACCTGCACATTTATACATTCTCTCATTATTCTAAAAAATTGTATTCACCCCCTGTTAGTGGACTCTTTTGTCCACTATATACGTTCCAAATTGGCTTAAATTGATCGCTAGTACCCAAGTATTTAGTGTCTTTTGATGTGTTTTATGTTTTTGGTGTGCAGATTCCCAGGCGGAGCAGAATTGATAATTAATTGCATAAATTGGTGGTGCATGAGCTAGGAATTCAAGGGAGAAGGGTCAAGGCTTGAGTTGAAGCAAAGAGAAAGCAAGGCGACGCGCTAAAGAAGCAAGGAGCAAAGAAAAGCAATTCCGGGCAGAATAGTCAGGCGCGCCCACCCCGTTAAAGGCGCCCCCGCGCTCCAATAATGAGGCGCGCCCGCGCTCCTTGAGGCGCGCCCGCCCTTCCAGCCGATTCCAGTTGCTGATTTTTCTGCAGTTGGTCCGTTTCGAAGCCCAGAAAGCAGCAAGCCCATGAATCATTGTTTTTATGTAACCTAGTATAAAAACATAAGGATTATTATTATTGTCATTATCTAGGAAATTAAGTAAGCAAGTAGGGTTTTTATTATCGTACAAGAGGACAGAGTACTTTGTGAGCCGTCAAGCTATTTTTCTTGTGTAATTTTCATCACGTGGATTATCGGTTGTTTCCTTTACTATTGCAATTTAATATCAGTCTTTTATGTTTAATTGTTCATCTACTATGTTTTCTGTTAGGAATATATCCATTTGATGATGTACAAAATGCTAGAACAGGGTCTAGATTAGTTTATCTGTAATAAGTCTTTCTAGTCTCTAAAATATATAATCAGAGTCTAGATAGTCAACATTCATGTTATTTGTACTTAGAGGAATTTCTGTAGAAAGTGAAACCAGAGTCTACATGAAGATCAGAGTCTGGAAGGTGGTCAGAGTCTATAGATCATCAGAGTCTGTGAACTATCAGAGTCTACATCTAATCAGAGTCTGGAGATCATCAGAGTCTGAAGATTTCAGAGTCTATACAGAAGATCAGAGGAATGGAAAGTCTTCGAAGATCAAGATAATTTAAATTACAGATATGCTACGGGAAAGAAAGAGAATTCTACAAGGAAACTGTCAACTAATAATTAGGAATTATATTCCTATTGTAATTTATCTTTCTGTTATTAGTTGATAGGAAGCTCTCTATATAAACTCTATGTAACCTAATTGTAAAAGTGTGGGAAAATAATTGTCTTAGTAATATTTTTGTGAGAGCATAGAGATAGAGAGAGTTGCTGTGATAAACATAGAGAAGCTGCTAGGGTTTGTGTACATCCTAGGAGAGTTTTGTATTCACAAATCAATAATACAAAACAGTTCTTATTCATATCTTCGTGGTTGAGTTTGTTATTAATTTGATTTTAAATCGGGCAGAAAAGACACACAAGTATTCAACCCCCCCTTCTACTTGTGCAACTGGGAAAACAATTGGTATCAGAGCCTAACGTATAAAATCGATCAAAGATGTCTGGAAACAAAGATGGCAATTCTAAGATTCCTATGCTTAAAAGAAACGAGTTCACCCACTGGAAGGTTAAGATGCTGCACCATCTGGAAGCAACAGACCCTGACTACCTTGAAAGAATTCATGAAGGACCCTATGTGCCCTTAAAGCTTGTGCCTCAAATCAATGAAGAAGGTAAAGTAACTGAAGAACACTTCATTGGAAAACCCAAGGCTGAATGGACAAGAGAGGACAAGGAGAATGTCCTTAAGGAGGCAAAAGTCAAAAACATTCTCTTCAACAGTTTGGATTCTGTTCTTACAAACTGTGTTATATCATGCACCACTGCTAAGGAGATGTGGGCAAAACTTGAAGTGCACTGTCAAGGGACTAAAGACGTCAAGAAGAATGTAAGGTCTTTGCTAATTCAGGAGTATGAATATTTTGAAGCTAAATCTGGAGAATCTATCACTGAGATGTATAATAGGTTTACAAAACTTCTGAATGAGATGGCTATGCTTGGTAAGGTTTATGATTCTGAAGATACAAACACCAAGTTTCTAAGAGCACTTCCTGAAGAGTGGGACAATAAAACAACAGCCATAAGGGAAGCTAGAGATTTGGATGAACTAACTCTAGAAGAATTGTATGGCAGACTCAAGACATATGATTTGGAGATGCAACAGAGGAAGAATAAGAAGTCTGTGAAGACAAAATCTGTGGCACTCTTACTGGAGTCTGAGAAAGAACAACAGGAACAACCCACAGAAGCTAGAATCAAGGATTCAAGGAAGAAGGGAAAAGCTGTTGTGGAGTCAGAGTCTACTGACACAGACTCTGATTCTGATGAAGAGATTGACCTAAGTCAAATGATGGCTATGTTTACAAAAAATTTCAAAAGAATGAAATTTAACAAAAGAACTGGAAAATTTAGCAAGAGGCCATCATTCAAGAAGGAAGATGAGAAGGTTGAGAAGAGCAAGAGTACAATAATCAAACTTGACAAAGCAAAGGTCAAATGTTTCAACTGTGGAATATTGGGCCACTTTGCTAGTGAATGCAGAAAGTCAAAAAGTCAAGGAAAAGGAAAAGCACTTCTATCAACTGGAAAGGATTGGGCAGATTCAAGCTCAGAGGATGAAATTGATTATGAAAATCTAGCACTGATGGCATCCTCCTCAAGAAAATCACAATCTCCCAAAGAACCCTCATCTCCTAAAACTCAGGTATCAATCTTTACTCCTGAATCCTTAATTAATTTAGACTCTGATGGTATAGAAACTGTGCAAAGTGAGGTCAATAAAATAATGACAACATGTAGGTCTCTCACTAGTGAAAGTGAAAGGTTGAGAGAGGAAAATTTGACCTTGACTAAAAGGAATGATCATTTAGAGTCTGAGTTAATATTAATGGAACAATACAAAAAGGATTCTGAGAAACATAGTCATAACTACACTGAAATCTTGAAGGCCTATGACTATGTTAAGAAAGAACTAGAAGAAGAGAGACTCAAGTTTAGAGTCTGGACAGACTCTGGTAGAAAAGTTCAAGAAATTCTCAATAATCAAAATGTGTGTCAAATTGCTGGTCTAGGCTATGACAAGAGTCAAGACAAAAGACCTATTGTTGAGAATGATAACAGTGAAGAAGCTAGCCAAGTTAATAAGACTAAAGACAAAAGTACATTTGTTCCTGTTAAGTTTGTGACACCTAAAGAAAAATCTGAAACCACAAACTCATCTGTCATTAGTCCCCCTGTTGTTAACAAAAAGACAGATGAAACAGGAGCAAATAACTCTAAGAAAAATATTAATATAGGGTACTTGTCTAAGTCAAAATTAAAAGAAAGGCTAGAGAACTTATCAGAGTCTACCAAAACTAGGAGAAATAGGAATGGTAAGGAAGGAATTAATAAGGCAAACAATTACCAAAAGGATCCTAATGCTCCTAGAAAGAAGTGTTATAGATGTGGCAACCACAACCATTTGGCTATAGATTGTAAAGCAAAGATTGAGAAGAAATCAGAGTCTAATCCTTCACAGACTCTGAAAAGTCACTACATACCACAGAAACCATGTTATCACTGTGGTAGCATATTTCATTCTATCTATATGTGTAAGGACTATCATGACTTGTATTACAATTTTTATGAGCTAAAATCTTCTATTGATAAAAGTTGGTATGACACTGTCAAGACTCCACCAGAGTCTAAGGCAACAAAAGAGACAGGTAAATCAAAGGTGAAAATTGTAAAGCCTGCTTCTCCTAAAGTTAGTAGAAAAGGATCCAAAACTGTTTGGGTCCTCAAAACATCTAACTAGTTGCTTTATGTATGCAGGGAACCAGGGTAAAGAATGTAACCCTAATCCTGGACAGTGGATGCTCAGGACACATGACTGGAAAGAAATCCCTGCTTACAGACTTTGTGGAAATGGCTGGCCCAGAAGTATCATTTGGAGATGGCAACAAAGGACAAACACTGGGATATGGCAAGATTGTACTTGGGAATGTCATCATTGAAAAAGTAGCTCTAGTTGATGGCTTAAGGCATAATTTAATAAGCATAAGTCAACTTGGAGATAAAGGTTACCATACTGGCTTTGACAACAAAGAGTGTCTTGTGACTCACAAAGAAACAGGCATTGTGGTTTTCAAAGGACTTAGGCATGGTAACATTTATAAAGCCAGCTTGGAGGATTGCATACACAGTGAAATCACATGTCTATATAGCAAGGCCTCAACAGAAGAAAGCTGGAAATGGCACAAGAAACTGTCACACATCAACTTCAAAACACTCAATAAGTTGGTTAAACAGAATCTTGTAAGAGGATTACCACAGGTTGATTTTGTGCAAGATGGACTTTGTGAAGCATGTCAACTTGGGAAGCAAAGAAAATCATCCTTCAAGAGCAAGACAATTAACACCATTTCTGAACCCTTTTATTTATTGCATCTTGATTTATTTGGTCCAGTAAATGTTATGTCAATTAACAAAAGGAAATACACTCTTGTTATTGTAGATGATTTTACAAGATTCACATGGGTTTTCTTTCTACATTCAAAGGAAGAATCTCCACAACACATAAAAGACCATATCACCTTTCTGGAAAGGAAATCAACAAAAACAGTTAAAATTCTAAGGAGTGACAATGGTACTGAATTTAAGAATTCAATCATGGAGGACTACTGTGCATCAAAGGGAATTACTCAACAATTTTCTGCACCAGGAACTCCTCAACAAAATGGAGTTGTGGAGAGAAAGAATAGAACACTCATAGAAGCTGCCAGAACAATGCTGGCAGAATCTAAGCTACCAGTCTATTTTTGGGCAGAGGCAGTCAATACAGCATGTTTCACTCAAAACTGCACCTTAATAAACATGCATGGAAAGACTCCCTATGAAATGATAAAGAACAAGAAGCCAAGTGTGAAACACTTTCACATATTTGGATGCAAGTGTTATGTACTGAAAGTACATCCTGAAAATCTAAGCAAATTTGAAGCCAAGGCAGATGAGTCAATTTTTCTTGGATATGCATCAAACACAAAAGCATTCAGAGTGTTTAATCTCAGAACCAAAATTGTTATGGAATCTATTCATGTTGCATTTGATGATAAAAAGTTTACAGGATTGCAGGATGAGTCAAAGTCTACTACACTGGAATTTGAAAATCTAAAAAGTTCTGAGATAAATGAAGAAGAAGAGGATGAAGACCCTCAAACAACTCCTGAACTAACACAGGAATCTGCACACTCTGAGGGGGAGTCAGAAAATTCAACTCCAAATAATTCAGAGTCTAACAGGTCAGGGTCTACCCAGACAGAGTCTACCCAGACAGAGTCTAGACAGACAGAGTCTAGACAGACAGAGTCTAACTCATCAGGGTCTGGATCAAGCAACTCTGAAACCTTGTCAGAGTCAAGCAATTTAGGGGGAGCCTCTTCATTTGAATTTCACTCAAATACAAACGATGCAAATGACTTAGGGGGAGCTTCAAGTTCAAGAACCAATCTTCCACCAGCTAGAAAATGGACAAGGGATCACACTCCTGACTTAATAATTGGTGACCCTGAGAGTGGTGTACAAACAAGAACAACCACTCAAAATGAATGTCTTTATAGCTGTTTTCTCTCAAAGAATGAACCCAAGAAAATTGAGGAAGCCTTGCAAGACCCTGATTGGATTATTGCAATGCAAGAAGAATTGAATGAATTTGAGAGAAATAAAGTGTGGAAACTAGTACCAAGACCTAGAAATAAATCTGTTGTTGGTGCAAAATGGGTTTACAGAAACAAACTTGATGAGAATGGAACTGTAGTAAGAAACAAAGCAAGGCTAGTTGCAAAAGGATACTCACAGGAGGAAGGAATTGACTATGATGAAACTTTTGCACCAGTAGCAAGATTGGAAGCTATCAGAATGTTTCTTGCCTTTGCAGCTCATTCAAAATTCAAGGTGTATCAGATGGATGTGAAAAGTGCCTTCTTAAATGGAGAATTGGAAGAAGAAGTCTATGTGGAGCAACCACCAGGATTTGTTGATCCAAAGTTTCCTGATCATGTTTACATGTTAGACAAGGCACTATATGGATTGAAGCAAGCACCTAGAGCATGGTATGAAACTCTTTCAAAATTTCTTCTGGAAAATGATTTCACAAGAGGTACCATTGACAAAACTCTCTTTATTAGAAAATGTAAAGGTGATATTTTGCTTGTCCAAATTTATGTTGATGATATTATATTTGGATCTACTAATGATAAACTCTGTGAAAAGTTTAGTCAACTAATGCAGTCAAAATATGAAATGAGCATGATGGGAGAATTAAACTTCTTTTTGGGGCTTCAAGTCAAACAGAATGATGATGGAATTTTCATCAATCAAACAAAGTATGTAAGAGAACTGTTGAAGAAGTTTGATATGCAAGACTCTGCAACTGCTAAAACTCCCATGTCAACTGCCACAAAGCTAGACTCTGACCCAAAGGGTAAGAAAGTTAACAACACTAGCTACAGAGGTATGATTGGCTCATTGTTATATTTAACTGCTAGTAGACCAGACATAATGTTTGCAACTTGTCTATGTGCTAGATTTCAAGCTGACCCTAGAGAATCACATTTAATAGCTGTGAAAAGAATTTTTAGATATCTCAAGGGGGCACAAACTCTTGGACTTTGGTATCCTAGAGAGTCAGATTTTTCACTAATTGGTTATTCAGATTCTGACTATGCAGGATGCAAAGTAGACAGGAAAAGCACAACAGGACAATGCCAGTTTCTTGGCAACAGATTAATTTCTTGGTTTAGCAAGAAACAACAAACAGTATCCACCTCAACAGCTGAGGCTGAATACATTGCAGCTGGAAGTTGCTGTGCTCAAATTCTGTGGATGAGAAATCAATTACTTGATTATGGACTAACATTATCAAATATTCCTATGTATTGTGATAATACTAGTGCTATTAAAATTGCAGAGAATCCAGTCCAACACTCCAGAACAAAGCACATTGATGTCAGGTATCACTTCATTAGAGAACATGTTGAAAATGGCACTGTGACACTTCACTATGTTCCAACTGACAGACAGATTGCAGACATTTTGACAAAACCACTTGATGAATCTACCTTTCTCAGACTGGTAGGTGAATTAGGTATGTTAAATATGTAAGTGATCAAAATTACAAGAAGCAAGGTATGTACATTAATTATAGTCTCTGGCTTAACACACTATGATTAATTAAAAGTGCAAAATTTTGTTTGGTACTTTACCTTGACAGAGTCCAGTTCTTAGACTCTGACGAGTCTGTAGACTCTGAGAGCCTGTCGACTCGGAGAGTCTGTAGACTCTGAAAAAAATATCGCCTAGACTCTGAATCGGTCAATATTCGCGCCTGCAGACTCTGATTGCTTTTAAACGGTTCAATTGACTTGAAATAGGCGGTAACAGTTATCTTTTGACTGGAAATAGACTGTAGACTCGTGTGTATTGTATGCAATTCAAACAAAATAGAAAAATTTTCATACAATTTACTCACTTGTTTATTGCAATTATTTTTTAAGGCAAAAATATTCACAGAGCTTTTTGCGAACCCTAGTTAATTTCTTCAAGTTTTTCCATCACTTTCAACATCAACAACTTCAATGGCTGCCATTTCTACTGTTCTGAGGGGACCCAAGGCGATTGCTTTTACTTTTGGGGACTTTGATTTCATGACTACAAATCATATTGCTGCTCTTGGAGATAAGAAAGGAGTAGATGCTGACTACTTCCCAATGATGGATTTCATGGAGCACTCTGAGCTCAGTTACATTCTCAAGGCATCACCAGTGATTCACATGGATGCTGTGTCAAAGGCTTGGAGTTCTGCACAGGTTGTTGATCCTTCTCAGGATCAACCAGGTAAAATCATGTTTACCTTTGGCTCCACTACATTTGATGTAACTGCCGATGTACTTAATGCTGTGTTTAAATTGCCTGTAAGAACACCTTTTGATGAAACTGTTTCTGATGATGACATTAAAAGCATGTTTAAGGCAATAGGTTATTCTGCTAGCTTAGATAACATGAGTAAAATAACTAGGCCTTACTTAAGGAAAGAATGGTCCTTTTTCTTTGATCAAATTGCTAAGTGCTTCACTGGTAAATGTAGTGGTTTTGATGCTATTACTGCTATAACTTATCAAATTGGTCACAGTCTCCTGTTTGACAAAGTGATCAACATTGGTGATATGTTGCTCACTCAAATGGGAGCAAAATTAAATAATGTGCAAGAGGGGAGGAAGAAAGTCTACTATCATAGATTTCTTATGATTCTCCTCAACCATTTCATTCCTGATATGTCAACCAAGTTGGCAGATGATTGCTGTGTGCAGGCATACAAACAGCAAAGGAGGATATTCTCTGACATCAAGAGAATTAATGACAAGAAGAAAAGTCTACCTGTCATGCACTATCCACAGGTAATGCAGGTAAAACTCTCAACCTACAAACCTTCTATCTACAATGCCTCATTTTTTGGTGGTGAAATGGTGCAGGAACAAGTAATGGAGAGTCCCCCTGCACCTACCCAAGTCACCCAATCCCCTTCAATTCCCCAATCTTCCAAACCAAAATCCAAAAAGAAACCAACCTCTGGTGTCTCTCAACAGGCACCAGTTGTAAAGAGGAGAAAATTGATTCAAACTAGGCTGATAGATGAGCACAGTGATGAAGAGCTCAACCCTCTAGAGAAACAAGTTGTTGAAGGTCTTTCTTTGTTAAAAGAAGGTCATGATTCACTTGATTCTAACCTTCAAGCCAAGTCTGTAGTCTCTGAAAAGGCTACAGACTCTGAAAAGCCTAGGAATGCACCTCAGGATTCTCTAATTGAGTCTCCTGACAAATCCTTTGATCAGAAGTACAGAAGATTGAGGAAGGCTTATTCTGCACACACACACACAAGTCTCTTATTATTACTAACCCTGTTTTGCAGGAAACAGATGCTCCCAAGGCTCCTGCAGAGCCAGACTCTGAAAGCAAGAAAACTCCTGAACCAGAATCTAATGTTGAGTCAGAGTCTAGGCTGCCTTTAGACTCTGATCATGAAACATTTTGGGAAGGAATGCCATTGGATGCAGCCTCAAGTCTATTTGATGAGATCATTATTCCAAGTGATGAGGTACTGCTATTCCTATATCCTTTGGTGGAATCAGTTGAAGATCCAGGGCAATATCAGACTAAATCTCAAGTCTTGGATTTTCTTACAACCTATGAAGCCCTAAGGAAGAGAATGGAACAGGAGCTACAAATGTCTGCACAGGATGTGGTCAAAAATCTATACAGCTACCTATTCAACTCTTCATTACAAGTACAAGCAGCTGGGCTCATAGAAGGCAAGACAAATGAAGTTCTCAAAGCACTAGGTGTGCCAGACTCTGAACAGCAAATTACAAAGAAGCCTAAAAAGCTTAAGGTCCACAAAAGGAGAGCATCAGAGTTTGTTGCTGAGTTGGAAACTGAGATTGAGCAACCAGTTTTTAATTATGAAGCAATTTGGGATAATGGAGTTACCTACAGGACAACCATTCAATGGATCTCTCAAATTCAACCTCTGTCAAGACAGGTGGCTGACTATCTTGTCCATAATATAGGTACAATTGCCAACAAATACATCTATCCAACCTACCAAAGTAGACTAGATCAATTCAAGGGCACTTATTTTCAAAAAGTAAGAAGGGAACTGCAGGACCTCTTCAATCTCACAGATGCCCAGGCAATCAATGCAATCCATCTCAGGGCCTTTCATCACAAGTTGGATGCATTTATTATTGAAGAACAACAGGAGGTAGCAGGTAGTGCAAGGCAGTTGGAGGATGGGACTAGTGCACCAGTGGTGACTAGTGATAAAGATGCTCAGTCTGCCTCACCCACACAAGAACCACCTAGTCAGAGGTTGGGTGATAGTGGGGCAGGGGAGTATGCTGTTAGGCCCTCCTTGACAACTCACCAAACAGCTGATGAGAACCCCAGTGATATGGGAGGACAGACTCTGATGGATGCTCATGAAGAAATTTCCCAATCTATTCTGTCAGAGTCTATCCACCTTGAGGGGGAGTCTCATGCACAAACAGTCCAAGATGGCAACACTCAGACTCTGGCTTCTAATGAAGTCATACTGAAGCTGTCAGAGTCTAGAGTAGACCCTGAGACTGGAATACTGGAGCCAACAGACTCTGAAAAGAGAGAAGATGCTTGTAAGGGTTCAGGATCTGTTGATGCTCACCCCTTGGTGGAAACCCCTAGCCTTCAGACATTTGAAGGGGTTCCCCTCCATCAAGGTGGTTCAGGTATTGAAGCACAACTCTTATCTCTCAACCCCTCTTCTGTAGGATTATTGAGTGCACCCTCCACATTGAGTGAAAAAATATCTGAGAGGCTGGCACTGGACCAGGCAAAAGGAGAGGTAGAAAAGGCTGTAGAGAGCCTGAGTGAGTTTGAGAAAGTGGGTGCCCAACCCCACTGTGAGCATGAGAGATTAGGGTATCCTGAACCTAGCTTTACTTATTGGGATCAAGATTTTCCACAAAGTTGGTCCAATGAGTTGGAGCAGGGGATGGATGAAAATTCACACTGTTTGATTGTGCAGATTGGAAAGAAGGAGGAGACTCTTGCTGCTCAGAAATCATTTACTCAGAGACCACAACTACATTTGGTGGATTCTCTAGCAAGGAGAGCAGATAGAGTCATGGAGGCTATGGTGGAAAACCCTGTCATTTCACATGAGGCTGCGAATTTGAAGTCAGAAGAACCTCTGTTAATCATGCCTATAAGGGCTAGACTTCCAGAGTCTACAGTCTCTGATAACTCTCAGGAGGAGTCAGGGTCTATAGTCCCGTTTGCAGTTTCGGAGTCTACACCACCAGAGTCTACCCCTCCAATTACAAAGATTGAGCCTGTTGCTGAGGAGTGCTCTTCTGAAGATGATGATCCAGTTCCACCCTCCTTTGTATATTTTGATCAGGTGTTTCCCCAATCTTGGGAGTCTGCACAGCAAAGGGGAATAACAGATAAAGATTCTTTTGCTTGCATTTTGGCAATTCATCAATCTGAGAGGCTTCCAGCTTTTCAGAAAAAATCTTTTCAACAGGAACATGGTTACTATCCTGGTGAAGAAGATCAAGTCTTAGATGGAGCTGTTAAAGCTAAGCTGCCTGATGTTGCTGCTCAATTATCCAGTGTGGTCCAGGATATTTCTCATATTAAAACGAAGCTCACTGGTGTTGATAATACCACTTCTCTTCTCAATACAAGATTTGACAGAATTCACTCCCTTCAATTATCCAAAGAGGTCGCTTTTAAAGATGCTCTGGCTGCTATCACTACCACTCAAGCCTCTCTTCAAACTACAGTTTCTGCTTTGACCACTAAGGTTGATTCAGTTATTGCAGCCCAGGCAAATATCTCCACAGTTCTTGAGCAGATCCTTTTGGCTGTCACCAGTAATGATGATGTCAAAAAGGGGGAGAAGGAGACGCAAGGTGAATCCTCCAAGAGACATAAGGATGAGGGATGCAAGGATCAATCAAGGGGAGTTAAAAGGAAGAGAGATGATGATGATGGAGATAGTTCTCATGGTCCTAAGGGTCCTGATGGTGTGCAACAAAAACAATCTGGAGTAGCAAGAACTCAAACACACCAGTCAGGGACTGGACATGGGAAATCAGGGTCTAAATCAGACTCTGATAGGCAAAGGAAGAAATCAGACTCTGATGACACTCAAGAACCTTCTTACTGGAAATGCAGTCAATCAAATCTGCAACTTAGAGCTAAAAACAAGACAGGACTTGGAGGATTTGAAGAATCAGATATTGACAGAACATCTACCTTAACCAGGGATCCTCAATCCTTGACAGATAGGCAGTTTGAGAAGATCACCCAGAAGCATTTAAACAAAGTGGTGTCTGCTCAAATTGTTTATAATATTTTTGAAAGAAAGGTACAAGGAGGTCAGGGAGAAACAGAAAAGGTGAAAAATGAGATGCTAGTTTACTTCCTAGAAGGTGGAAGAGTAAGGTGGAATAGTCAGTCAAATTTTATCTTTTTCAAACAAGCTGAGGAGCTATAGTATATTAGATTCCTACTGCAAATTGCTTATGAAGTGAACAAAAGCAAATAGGCTATCACTCACAAATGGTTTCAAGAAATTGACAGGAAGCTGACTCTGCACAGACAGGCAAATCGACAAATGAGCAAATTCTCTTTGAAATATGTTGATGCTGAGGGAAATGATCAAGTCATGCCATTAGAAGAAAAACAAATCAAGTTCCAAGAAGGTGTTGGTCATTACTTTGGGTTTCAGCCTATGAATGGGAAAGTCAGTGTTCTAATGTTGAAGGACTTAAAAACTCAAGAAAGCAATGCAAATGACCTAAGAGCAGCTTACTGTCAAATAAAATGTTCAAATGAAGAAATGAAGAAACTGAAGAAATTTGTTGGTGAAGCTTTGGCAATTGTGGAGGAAAATATGTTAAAGTCTTTTTTGAAGAATAATCCAGCTTTTGAGAAGATTAAATAAGAAGTAATTCTTTTTCTCTTATAATTCTTTTATACTGTTCTAGATTAATAGTTTTATTCTTTAGTTTTGACATCATCAAACCTTGATTTATGCTTACATTTTATAAAGCATAAATAGGGGGAGATTGTTAGGAATATATCCATTTGATGATGTACAAAATGCTAGAACAGGGTCTAGATTAGTTTACCTGTAATAAGTCTTTCTAGTCTCTAAAATATATAATCAGAGTCTAGATAGTCAACATTCATGTTATTTGTACTTAGAGGAATTTCTGTAGAAAGTGAAACCAGAGTCTACATGAAGATCAGAGTCTGGAAGGTGGTCAGAGTCTATAGATCATCAGAGTCTGTGAACTATCAGAGTCTACATCTAATCAGAGTCTGGAGATCATCAGAGTCTGAAGATTTCAGAGTCTATACAGAAGATCAGAGGAATGGAAAGTCTTCGAAGATCAAGATAACTTAAATTACAGATATGCTACGGGAAAGAAAGAGAATTCTACAAGGAAACTGTCAACTAATAATTAGGAATTATATTCCTATTGTAATTTATCTTTCTGTTATTAGTTGATAGGAAGCTCTCTATATAAACTCTATGTAACCTAATTGTAAAAGTGTGGGAAAATATTGTCTTAGTAATATTTTTGTGAGAGCATAGAGATAGAGAGAGTTGCTGTGATAAACACAGAGAAGCTGCTAGGGTTTATGTACATCCTAGGAGAGTTTTGTATTCACAAATCAATAATACAAAACAGTTCTTATTCATATCTTCGTGGTTGAGTTTGTTATTAATTTGATTTTAAATCGGGCAGAAAAGACACACAAGTATTCAACCCCCCCCCCCTTCTACTTGTGCAACTAGGAAAACATTTTCATATGAACCCATGATGTCGGCTAGTCCAATTATGGGCTAATCGTTGTCATGGGATTTTAATGGAGTTTTCTATCAAGTCTAGATATTGATTGTTTTTTATGCCTAAGTGTGTGATTGTTATGGATATCCTAGTATGGTTAAGCTTATTCGTTGTAAATGTGTCGCGAACATTTATGATTGTTTGTTGAACCCTTGTGAATGCGAAAGTGGATCTAGGGTTTAGAACATGCCATGCTAGCGTAGGTTTTTGCATGTTAAGAGCATGTATTAATTTATGGTGTAATTCTAACCGTCTTGCACTGACTATGTGATTTTATGGATTCTTGTGCTTAAGCCATTATGTTTTCAATCTCTATAGACATATAGGGACTAATCGTAGTGGTTGACTATTTGACTTCTATCAATTGTGGATGTTCATTAGGATGGTATGCGTACAACGAAAGTTGGCGTTTATCAGTTTAGAGGGTCTGATCAGTTATCATTACTTTCACACGATAGGTTGGAAAGGCATAAGATTCTAGATGAGATAGTTAATGAAGTTAAAATTCCATGTTTATTTTATATAAGTAATTCGTTAAGTTTTAATTAGTAGTGTAATCAAAATTCCAATTGTTATTTTCTTAGCAGTGAAACTTAATCATACTCTGGTGTATAAGTGAACTAAACGTAAGCAAGTCGAGTCTCTGTGGGAACGAATCCTACTTATTACTGTAATACTTGTGACCACGTTCTCTTGCGTGAATAAAGTGCGAACAAGTTTTTGGCGCCGCTGCCGGGGACTCGGTTCATTGTTTTATTTAGTTAATGTGCTTATCATCAGTGGTCGTTAGATATCACTGACTGAGATTTGTTACTAATCGTCTTGTTTGTTACGTGAATTCAGGTAATTGATCGTGTATGCGTACTCGTTCTCAATCGAGTAAGGAAAAACTGGAAGAACACTTAGACGAAGAAGAAGGAATTGTAGTTCCAGAAATTGAACCAGAAATAGTAATGGGGGATCCAGTGAAAGCTCTTAAGGATTACTCTCAACCGAAGATCAATGACATTCAGTCAAGCATTGTTAGGCCGGCTATTCCAGCTAATAATTTCGAAATCAAGTCGGGCACAATTCAAATGGTTCAGAATTCTGTGCAGTTTGGGGGTTCACCTGCTGAGGACCCTAATATGCATATCAGAGACTTCATCGAGATCTGTGATACCTTTAAAACCAACGGGGTTTCTGAAGATGCTATAAAACTGAGTCTGTTTCCATTCTCTCTACGAGACAAGGCAAAGAGCTGGTTGCATTCGCTGCCAGCAGGTTCTATAACTACTTGGGAGGATCTCGCACAAAAGTTTCTGACTAAATTCTTCCCTATGGCTAAGACGGCATCCATGAGGAATGCTCTTACACAGTTCAATCAACATTCTGGAGAAACGTTGTGTGAAGCTTGGGAAAGGTATAAAGAGATGCTTCGAAAGTGTCCCCATCATGGGATGCCCGATTGGATGGTCATTAACGGTTTCTATAATGGGTTGAATCATTCACGACCTATGCTTGATGCAGCATCTGGAGGAGCTCTTTGGGCCAAGAGCTATGAAGAAGCTTATGACTTGATTGAAATGATGGCTGCCAACGAGTATCAGAATCCTACTCAGCGATTGCCGCAGAGTAAAACTGCAGGTGTTTTTGAAGTGGACGCTGCCACGGCTATAACAGCTCAACTACAGGCATTATCTATAAAGGTGGACGCATTATCCAAGGCAGGAATTCAGCAAGTCGCTATGGTTTGTGATTTGTGTGCAGGTGCTCATGATACAACTCAGTGTGTTATTTCTAGCGATTCAGCGTATTTTGTCAGCAACTTCCAGAAGCCTACACGACCGGCACCTAATACGTATCACCCCAACAACAGGAATCATCCTAACTTCAGTTGGAGCAACAATCAGAATGCCATGCCACAACCATCGCAGGGTCAACAATTTACAAGGCCTTTCAACAATTCTGTTCCTCAACAACCTTATGCACCAAGACAATCATACAACCCTCCTGGTTTCCATCAACAACCTCAGGGAGGACAAGGGCACTCAAATGAAAAGTCAGAGATGGAGGAACTGAGAATGATGTATAAAAGTCAAGCTGTGACACTGAAAACATTGGAAAATCAAATTGGTCAACTAGCAAGTGCTCTTCTAAACAGACCTCAAGGACAATTACCAAGTGACACAGAGGCTAACCCAGGCAAGAAAGAAAGCAAGGAACAAATACACGCTATTACGTTGCGTTCTGGAAGGATTACGAATAATCAGGAGGTCGAAATTCCACAAAACGAAGAACGTTGGCATTCTGGGCAGGAGGTGCAGGGCGGGCGCGCTTCCTTAGGCGCGGGCGCGCCTCACCTTACTGCTGGAGGGGGATTTTCTGCAGAAAAAGATACGCAGGAGGAACCGATTAAGAAAAAAATGAATGATTCAGAGGAGAAAAGTAGTTCAGAGAAAGACAGTGATCACAAGGAAGTATTTCCTCCTCCACCATTCCCTAAAAGGCTTCAGAAGCAGAAATCGGATAAACAGTTTACTAAATTCTTGGAAGTTTTTAAGAAACTACACATCAACTTACCTTTTGCTGAAGCGCTGGAGCAAATGCCAAGCTACGCCAAATTCATGAAAGGCATTCTATCTAGGAAACTGAAGCTAGAGGAGTTAAACACTGTGGCCTTGACGGAAGAGTGTAGTGCAGTATTGCAGCAGAAGTTACCACCAAAGTTGAAGGATCCTGGTAGTTTCACTATACCATGCATAATTGGGAATTTGTCGTTCGACAAATGTTTGTGCGATTTGGGAGCGAGCATCAACCTCATGCCATACTCTATATTCTTACAACTTGGTCTTCCTGAGCCAAAGCCGACTAACATGTCACTGCAGTTGGCAGATCGTTCAATCACTTATCCGCGAGGAATTGTCGAAGATGTTTTGGTGAAAGTCGACAAACTAATCTTTCCAGCAGATTTTGTCGTCCTTGATTTTGAAGAAGACAAGAAAATCCCTATCATTCTTGGTAGACCATTCTTGGCAACGGGAAAGACATTGATTGACGTACAGAAGGGAGAACTCACCATGAGAGTGCACGATCAGAATGTCACATTCAATGTGTTCAAAGCAATGCAATTTCCAACAGAAGAAGATCAATGCTTTAAACTAGATGTAGTGGAATCTGCTGTGCAAGTAAAGATTGAACACATGCTTATGAATGATACACCGGAAAAGGCTTTAAGTGGGGACTTTACAATTGAAGAGGATGAGGTTGAAGAACAGGTACAGTCTCTGAATGCTTCTCCTTGGCAACAAAAGTTTGAGAAACCAGAATCTTTGGGTTTATCTGAATTGAGAGAATCACATCAGCAGTTGAAACCATCTATCGAGGAAGCACCAAAGCTAGAGCTCAAACCATTACCTGATCACTTAAGGTATGCTTCTCTTGGGGAATCATCTACTTTACCTGTGATTATCGCTGCTAACCTTACAGGTCTTGAAGAAGAAAAGCTGTTAAGGGTTCTCAGGAAATTCAAATCAGCCATTGGTTGGACTATTGTAGACATTAAAGGAATCAGCCCTGCCTATTGCCAGCATAAGATTCCGCTGGAAGAAGGAAGTAAGCCAACAGTGGAACATCAGAGAAGGCTTAATCCACTCATGAAGGAAGTAGTGAAAAAGGAAATTATCAAATGGTTGGATGCAGGGATTATCTATCCTATTTCTGACAGTGCATGGGTGAGTCCAGTTCAATGTGTGCCAAAGAAAGGAGGCATGACGGTGGTAGCTAACGAAAAGAACGAGCTCATTCCTACGCGGACAGTCACTGGCTGGAGAATCTGCATGGACTACAGGAAGCTGAACAAAGCTACTAGGAAGGATCACTTTCCTCTTCCTTTCATCGATCAAATGCTAGACCGACTGGCCGGCCATGAGTACTATTGCCTGCTGGATGGATATTCGGGTTACAATCAGATCTGCATTGCTCCAGAGGATCAGGAGAAGACAACATTTACATGTTCGTTCGGTACCTTCGCTTTTCGAAGGGTTTCTTTTGGGTTATGTGGTGCACCTGGCACTTTTCAGAGGTGCATGATGGCAATTTTTTCAGACATGATTGGTAAGACAGTGGAAGTATTCATGGATGATTTTTCAGTATTTGGGTTTTTTTTTGACGAATGTCTACACAATCTTAGCATGGTTCTGAAAAGATGCGTGGAGACTAATCTGGTTCTCAACTGGGAGAAATGTCATTTCATGGTACAAGAGGGAACTATTCTTGGACACAAGGTGTCACGTCGTGGCCTGGAAGTGGATAAAGCAAAAATAGAGACAATTGACAATCTTCCACCGCCCAATTCAGTGAGAGGAATTCGTAGTTTCCTCGGTCATGCAGGTTTCTACAGAAGATTCATCAAGGATTTCTCCAAAATTTC
Source organism: Oenanthe sinensis (assembly GCA_028671895.1). Taxonomy (NCBI): domain Eukaryota; kingdom Viridiplantae; phylum Streptophyta; class Magnoliopsida; order Apiales; family Apiaceae; genus Oenanthe; species Oenanthe sinensis. The sequence continues at coordinate 46,330,804 of CM053806.1, read as the reverse complement.
TAAACCTTTGTGTAAGCTATTGGAGAAGGATATTCCCTTCATATTCGATGATGATTGTATGACAGCTTTTGAGACATTGAAGAGGAAGTTGATTTCAGCACCTGTGATCATCGCCCCAGATTGGAATGAACCTTTTGCTATGATGTGTGATGCTAGCGATTTTGCAGTAGGGGCTGTTCTTGGTCAAAAGAAAGACAAGATTTTTCATGTTATCTACTATGCAAGCAAGACACTCAATGATGCGCAAGTGAATTACACAACCACAGAGAAGGAGCTGTTAGCCATTGTATATGGCTTTGATAAATTCAGATCATACTTTCTTGGTACGAAAGTGACGGTGTATACTGACCACGCAGCTATTAGGTATCTGCTCTCCAAGAAGGATTCTAAACCCCGCCTGATTCGATGGATTCTCCTACTTCAAGAATTCGACGTGGAGATCAAAGATAGACAAGGGACCGAAAATCAGGTAGCTGATCACCTCTCACGATTGGAAGATCCTAGTAAATCACGAGACAGTACTCTCATCAATGACTCATTTCCGGATGAACAACTGTTTGGAGTACAAGAAGAAGAACCATGGTATGCGGATATTGTGAATTATCTTGTGAGTCATATTGTTCCACCCGAATTGTCGTCAGCCCAAAGGAAGAAATTCATGCATTATGTAAAGTGGTTTCGTTGGGATGAGCCATATCTGTTTAAACAAGGGGCTGATCAGATTATCAGAAGGTGTGTACCATATAGTGAGACTGAAGCTATTCTGAGGGATTATCATGCCACAGCTTATGGAGGCCATTATGGAGGTGAAAAGACAGCTACTCGTATTCTGCAGGCAGGATTTTATTGGCCATCATTATTCAAGGATGCTCATCAGTTTGTAACCAGATGTGATCGTTGTCAGCGAGTAGGCAACATTTCGAGAAGGGATGAGATGCCCCTTAATGTAATGCTAGAGGTAGAAATTTTTGATGTGTGGGGGATCGACTTCATGGGCCCATTCATTTCATCTTGCAATAACCAATACATCTTGCTAGCTGTGGATTACGTCTCCAAATGGGTTGAGGTCAAGGCACTTCCAACTAATGATGCCAATGTAATGCTCAACTTCCTTCACAAGAACATTTTCACCAGATTTGGGACTCCAAGGGTCATTATCAGCGATGAGGGTTCTCACTTTTGCAATCGAAAGTTCACTAATCTGATGGCAAGATTCAACATCAACCATCGGGTGGCGACAGCATACCACCCTCAAACCAATGGCCAAGCTGAAGTATCAAACCGTGAGATCAAACGCATTCTGGAAAAAGTGGTAAGTCCTTCGCGTAAGGATTGGTCTTTAAAACTGGATGAAGCTGTGTGGGCCTACCGAACTGCGTTCAAAACACCTTTGGGGATGTCACTATATCAACTAGTCTATGGAAAAGCTTGTCATCTACCAGCAGAACTGGAACACAAGGCTTATTGGGCATTGCAGAAACTGAATTTTGATTATCAAGCCGCAGGGGAAAAGCGGATGGTGCAAATCAATGAAATGGATGAATTTCGTCTACAAGCTTATGAGAATAACAAGCTCTACAAGGAAAAAGTGAAAAGATGGCATGATCGGCGGTTGACAACAAAGGTATTGGTTCCTGGTCAATTAGTTTTATTATTTAACTCTCGTCTGCGATTGTTTCCAGGAAAACTCAAGTCAAGGTGGTCAGGACCCTTTGTTGTGAAGACTGTGTATCCACACGGAGCTGTGGAGATTTATGAAAAGACCCCAGATCAAGCGTTTAAAGTCAATGGTCAGAGATTGAAGTCGTATTTGGGAGAACAAGTAAATCGCGAAGCTGAAGTCGCGATTCTGTCAACCTCGGATTGAGGACCTGAAGTAACGTCCGGCTAAATGACGTTAACGACAGCGCTCGTGGGAGGCAACCTACGGCTTGAATGGTAATTTTTATTCTCGTAAAAAGAAAAAAAAAACAAAAAACAAAAAAAAATGAAAAATCAAAAAATGGACAGAAGCACCCGGGGCGGGCGCGCTCCTAGAGGCGCGGGCGCGCTCCTAGAGGCGCGGGCGCGCTCCTAGAGGCGCGGGCGCGCCTGGACGCGGTTCCAGAAAAAAAAATTTAGTTTAAAAATTCCAAAAATCGAAAATTAAAAATCTTTTTTACCTTTTTATTAGTTTTTGGCCCTACCCAGCCCAATCTCACTTGTTTATAAAGGATTTGCATACCCTAACCCTAACAACTTACTTACTTCACTTCTTACATTCTCACAAATACACACAACTATACACGCACCTCATCTCCTCTCTTCACAAATCTACACTCAATCAATGGCACCCAAGAGATCTAGGCGCTCAGGGACATCAAGTTCTTCTTCGAGTGGGGGAGTTGTGCCCCAATTCAATTCACCGGAGGCCCAAATTGAGTTTGCACGCTTGATGACCAAATCTGTGGTCAAGGAAAGGGGATTCATTCCAGGTGTTCTTGATGGGTCTCTAATCGCGATGGTTAGTGAGCGCGGTTGGGAGACCGTGTGTGAGGCTGCGGAGGCGATACCATTGAGTATCGTTAGGGAGTTCTATGCCAATGCCAAGCAAGAGAAGAATGGGTATTCTGCAGTTCGAGGGTATGTTGTGGATTATACTCCTGCCGCTATCACTAGGGTTTTGAATTTGCCTGCACCGCAGGAGGGGGTGGAAGACTTTGGGTTGAAGACCCGTGGGGAGGTTGATCTTGAGGCCATTCTGCGGGATATGACAGTTCCAGGCACTACTTGGAAGCGCAGGGCAGGCTCTACTGAGCCGGTCACCTTCTCCGCCATGGCTTTGAACCCATATGCTAAGGCCTGGAACCTGTTTCTGTGTGCTAACATTGTGCCATCGTCGCACACTCATGAGGTGACAGTGGATCGGGCTATTTTGTTGTGGGGTATTCTCAGCGGGCGCTACATCGACCTTGGCTCCCTTATCCACAGGCACATGATCCGATTTTTGCAGGGCAGTACCACTGGAGCGATTCCGTATGGCTCCGTGGTTGTTCATTTGTGTGTTGATGTGGGTATTCACTGGCCGGGGGAGGAACAGTTGCAACTTCCTGCGAGTGCCATTGACACGACGGCGATAGCTCAACTACCTGAATGGGACGGTGGTGTACCGCATCCCAGAGGCTTAGGGTATATTGTGGGTGGTGACGTGCCACCTAGACAGCAGAGGGAGGCTAGGGCTGGATCTTCTAGGGCACCGCCAGCTGTGGCTAGTGCTGGTATGGGTGAGGCTCATTTTCGGAGGTTGGCTCGGAGGATGGACGCAGTTGATGATAGACAGAGCCGGTTTGCTGCTGACCTGACTCAGGCTCTCGGTGCAGCCTTTCTGGCTACGGGTGTACAGGTCGATTGGCCTGTTTATGGAGCTGGCACCGTGTATCCACCACCGGATTCACCCGAGGAGGGTGACTCTGCTGACGATTGAGGTATATCTGCACACTTTCTTTGTTTCTCGCCTTCAATGGGGACATTGAATATTTCTAGTTTGGGGGTGGGAAATGGAGATTGTAGTTAGATGCATATAGGGCATGTAGTGGTAGTATTTTTTTTTGCATTTGGTTTTAATTGTCCATATAGAGCATTATGTTTGCAATTTTTATGTTTTGTTCTGTTTACCATGTGAGTCCATGTTAGTTGCATTTCATAGCATTCATAATTCATGATCCCTTAGGACGAGCTAATTCTGATTGATAAGTCAATGTCAATTTGAGTGTGGTATTGATGAGCAGAGGGATGATTTACAGTCCTTATGAAATTGATTTGCATGTTTCAGAAGCACATTATTTACACAGTCTCATCGGTTGCTTTTGAGCTAGGTTGAGTCATGCCTGTTTAGTTGTTTTAGATTTAATCGCATGTTTATATCTAGAATGTTTGTTATTCCCTTGATAATGTAAGAATACCAAAGTATAAGTTTGGGGGAAAACAAAGGTTCATGCTAATTGTTAATAATTGTCAAGTATGGCTAGGCGTCAAATGGCTAGTAGCCGGCTCATATTTTTAGGAGTAGTCTAGGGTTGGAATTGAGAATTCTCATTCCAGATTCTGTTTAAAAAGAAAAAAAAAAGAAAAAAAAGAAAAAGAAAAAAAAAAGAGTCATGTGAATAATTCGAAGCAAACTTAACCAGGATGAGCTCTTTAATACTCGGGCAATTAAGTTCGAGGGGACTTTGTGCCTAGTGACCTAAGGCTTTTTATAGTCTGGGATCCACTAACCTAACGCTCGCAACATGGGTATTATTGTATAAGCCTTTAGGGGTCTCATCCATTGCACGGTTAAATAAGCCTATGTATTGTGTTAGGTGTCGTAGTGGTGGTTTAGCAATAAAGTGTGATTCCCTGTCTAACTCAAATGAATGACGGCGGTGTTTGTATGTTATGGAGTGTTTACCACTCATTCTGTTTATAAGCAGGTGATTGTCTTGGCGAAAAATAGGTATGATTTTGATCTAGTGTCAGAGTATATTTGATGAGCATCGCACACACACACGTTTCTGTTCATGTAGTATCGGTATAAGGGGACTTGGTCGAGCTCTGTTCGGATGTATCACATCTCTTTGAGACTTTGGGTTGTCAAATGGTTTTGGTGAGTTCGAGGGGGTCCTTGCATTTCATAATAGTTGCATTCATGCATTGCATTGCACTAGATTGTTTAGAGTCTGTTTATGCTTGGGGACAAGCATCGGTTTAAGTTTGGGGGTGTGTTAGTGGACTCTTTTGTCCACTATATACGTTCCAAATTGGCTTAAATTGATCGCTAGTACCCAAGTATTTAGTGTCTTTTGATGTGTTTTATGTTTTTGGTGTGCAGATTCCCAGGCGGAGCAGAATTGATAATTAATTGCATAAATTGGTGGTGCATGAGCTAGGAATTCAAGGGAGAAGGGTCAAGGCTTGAGTTGAAGCAAAGAGAAAGCAAGGCGACGCGCTAAAGAAGCAAGGAGCAAAGAAAAGCAATTCCGGGCAGAATAGTCAGGCGCGCCCACCCCGTTAAAGGCGCCCCCGCGCTCCAATAATGAGGCGCGCCCGCGCTCCTTGAGGCGCGCCCGCCCTTCCAGCCGATTCCAGTTGCTGATTTTTCTGCAGTTGGTCCGTTTCGAAGCCCAGAAAGCAGCAAGCCCATGAATCATTGTTTTTATGTAACCTAGTATAAAAACATAAGGATTATTATTATTGTCATTATCTAGGAAATTAAGTAAGCAAGTAGGGTTTTTATTATCGTACAAGAGGACAGAGTACTTTGTGAGCCGTCAAGCTATTTTTCTTGTGTAATTTTCATCACGTGGATTATCGGTTGTTTCCTTTACTATTGCAATTTAATATCAGTCTTTTATGTTTAATTGTTCATCTACTATGTTTTCATATGAACCCATGATGTCGGCTAGTCCAATTATGGGCTAATCGTTGTCATGGGATTTTAATGGAGTTTTCTATCAAGTCTAGATATTGATTGTTTTTTATGCCTAAGTTTGTGATTGTTATGGATATCCTAGTATGGTTAAGCTTATTCGTTGTAAATGCGTCGCGAACATTTATGATTGTTTGTTGAACCCTTGTGAATGCGAAAGTGGATCTAGGGTTTAGAACATGTCATGCTAGCGTAGGTTTTTGCATGTTAAGAGCATGTATTAATTTGTGGTGTAATTCTAACCGTCTTGCACTGACTATGTGATTTTATGGATTCTTGTGCTTAAGCCATTATGTTTTCAATCTCTATAGACATATAGGGACTAATCGTAGTGGTTGACTATTTGACTTCTATCAATTGTGGATGTTCATTAGGATGGTATGCGTACAACGAAAGTTGGCGTTTATCAGTTTAGAGGGTCTGATCAGTTATCATTACTTTCACACGCTAGGTTGGAAAGGCATAAGATTCTAGATGAGATAGTTAATGAAGTTAAAATTCCATGTTTATTTTATATAAGTAATTCGTTAAGTTTTAATTAGTAGTGTAATCAAAATTCCAATTGTTATTTTCTTAGCAGTGAAACTTAATCATACTCTGGTGTATAAGTGAACTAAACGTAAGCAAGTCGAGTCTCTGTGGGAACGAATCCTACTTATTACTGTAATACTTGTGACCACGTTCTCTTGCGTGAATAAAGTGCGAACACCCCCCCCCCCCCTTACAACACTTTGGACCTAACAGTTCTGCTTCTTCTCTCAGAATTCTCACCGCTTCTCCTATCTCTCCAGTTTGAGCCAAATCTTCTCACCAATTCTCATCAGAATTCTTGAAAATATTGCGTGGTAAAAAACATATATATTTAAATGGTATTAATTTATTAATGGTTGAGAATGTAAATACATATTAAATATGAAATAAAACATGATAAAAAAAATTAGATGTGAAATTATTATAAAAATAATAATCTCATAAATTATATTAGATTTATGATTATAAAAATATTAATTATAATATAATAAAAATATTCAAGAATATGATATATCAAATGTAACTTAATTATGATTTATTTAATCGACAGTTTTCTTATATATTATAATTATAAAAATAATTTAATAAAAAATAGTTAACCAAATATATAATAAAGCTAAATTATTTTTTTAATATCAAAATTAAAAGATATTTTTATTTTATTCTTACACGTGTAAGCGGTATTTTTTAGGAGGTCGATATATTAAAATCAAGAAAAATTAGCATGAAAAATTCACAAAATACATCGTAACAATACTGTAGTCTTTTAGTTATGGCAGCTCAAACACCAACTACTTCTTGCCCGAATGATGAGTAAACTATGTCTAAATATATGCAAAGTAAAAAAAGTTTGTTTAAGCGGGGGTTCGAAAGCAAGACCTATTATGGGCCATTGAAATAAGACATGGGTTTATGAGAAAATTAGAAAAATATTTATAAATAAGTAGGAGCTAACACGTCATCTCTCCTCTCAACCTGCTAATATATATAGATACATAGATAGATAGATTATTGGCTGAATGATAATCTGATTTCGACATCTTTGAAACATCTATCAATTTTATCCGCTTCAAGTCTTTTAAAAGTACATAAACCCTCAATTTGACAAAGCTTACAATAATAACAAACTATTGGCTGCTGACTAATATTTATATAAATTTATTTTTTATGTTATATTTTTATTAATATTTAATATAATTTTTTATAATGTTGAAAATTTATGTTACAATGATAGTTAGTATTCTAAAAGACGTGAATCGGAGCTAGACGGTGAAGATACCGTCCAGTGATTAATCGGGTAATCGGTGATTAATTGGATTCATTAATCGGAGCATTAATCAGAAATAATTTAATTTAATAAATAATAATATATAATTATATTTAAACATTTTAAAAGTATTATACAATTATAATGAAAAAAATATCATATATCATTAATTTATATAGTGGTTTATACTTAATAATCATTATTTAATAATTAATTGTAATAGTTATTACATAATATATCATATAATTAGCAATTTGAGAGAGTATTTAAAATTTATGAAGTATTATCATACAACCCATATTTATTGTAAATTTGTAATAAAAATATATTAGTTACTAATTTTTTTTAAATTTTAACTTTTTTAAAAAATAAAATAATTTTAACCGATTTTTGACCATCTCGGCCGATTTTTGACCGAATTTAAAAAAAACGTTTTTTGACCCGATTTTGATTAATCGAGACGGGACCCGACAGTCTTACCGATTAATCGGTAAAACGATCGTCTTTTAGAATACTGATGATAGTTATAAAGCTTGGGACTGCAGAATTAAAGAGTGTTAATGTGGACTTGAGCAGTATATTAGCACATTGCTTAAAGATCCTGGATGTATGTTTAACCCCCCAAACATAACAAGATCAAATTCATAGAGGACATGTAAGCACTTCAGTGAAAATTATTCAAACCTCATGCGATAATCGATATTTATCCTACTTTGCACATTAGGATATCTATCCTACTTTCTTTGGCAGTACAGAGAACAAAAAGTTGACAATTTTACATGTAATTTGTAGGGGGAGAGCCATCTCAAACCAGAAGGAAGAAGATATCTATCCGACATAAGGGACATTACTTGAACTTTCATAAAGTTAAAAATGAAGGAAAACATACAAATGTGAAATGTCAATTATACGAAATACACAACAAACCTTTAAAGATAAAGTGAAACAGTTAATCTAAATACGCTTATCTGACTCTCTTCACCACAACTTCTCTGTTAACCTAATCATGAATGAATTTACAGAAACTGCATCCAAAACTAGCCATGAGGATTCAAAAAACTCGTGAAAGAACTCGGATCCAGTCTCCTCAGCAGCATTTCTGAAAGCGATCCCAAATGCATTTCCTTGAATTGCCCCAAGTCGAGGCTTCCCACAAACTCCAACCATCAGTACTTTTGTTCTCTCATGAGTATAGCAAACACATATCAGAGGTTTCATTTTTGCTCCCTTCTCCCGTAAAGCATCCATCAGAAAGTATCCGAATTTCGTCAAAGCCTGAGGATATCCCAAAAGCTTTGCATCAGATGAATCTTCAAGCTTTACCCATCTGAATTTACTACCACTTCTGATTGAACCCTTCCTAGTAATTGCTGTACTTCCTTGTCTAAGAATTGCCCTTTGTATCTTGATAGCATGTTGCATTCCGCTTGCCAGCTTGTCAAGCTTGTTTAAGGACAAGGAATCATACGCCACCCCAAACTGTTTGGAAGCACAAGAACCGTCTGATTCTACTGATGACTCTAAGAGAGCAGTAACTCCATACACAACATCAGCTGCAGATATCTTTGAACTATACCCATGTAATAGCAAGAAGCCTCTATAGTAAAAATCTGTAAGGCCATACTCTGGTAAGAAATTCTCAAACATACCCTTCATTTTACGCTTGATCTCAATACTCATATACTGGAACTTCTGTTTGCACTCTTCAAGAGAAAATCCCATTTGAGCAAGAAGCAACATAAGCTTTTTCATCCCATTGTCATTCCAAGTCTTCAATTTGGTTGCCATGTATGACGAGCACAACATCGAATCAAACAAATTCCATTCTTGTAACAACATTAGCCTTGGCTCATCTTCATATGCAATTCTTGAAGCATCTGGTGCAGATACTTTAGTTCCGTCCTTAAGTGTTACTGTATGAACACCATCCAAATTCCCAGAACTATTAATATGCTGTTCAAGCTCCATTACCCCAGCTTGATATCTTTCATTCGTCAACCTCTCGTGAACAAATTGATCAGTCAAAGCAACACAAGCCAACCACAGCAACTCATTAGTATTCTTCCTTGAAAGATGAGACAATTCATACATTAAACACCCAGATGGTTTCCCGTGAAAAGTACCCATATAATAATACTCTTTCTTCAACTTCCTATAAAGCTTAACCGGATCTTTCTCCCCTTCATCAGAAACCCTCCTCTTCTTCCTATTCCCACCCCCACCTTCCTCCTCCCCATCACTCTCGTTCTCCTCATCATCATCACTATCCTCATCCTCCTCGTCAATCTCATCATCACTAGCCAAATCACTAGCATTAGCCAACGCAGACACATCAAAATCATAAGCCAAATCCGCCTGATGCTCATCATCCCTCGTATAAAGCACAACAACCCGATCATTCAAATCACTCAAATTATGCAAATGAATAGGCCTATGACTATCCACAACAAAAACCCGCGCCATCGGACCCACATCAAGAATCTTCCTTAAATCCCTATGACACCCCCAATTAATCAACAAAATCGTAACAAACTCATCCTCCTCAACACTACTCAAACTAGACCCCGCGTACTTATGAATCTCCTTAAACGTAGAAACAGGATAACACGCATACCTAACCGAATCAGATTCAAGAACATGGCCAATTATCTTCAAAGCACAAAGCGAATCGACATCAGAAGTCGAAGGAAATATAAGTAAAGGAGTGGAAGAAGCTGAAGATAACGCAGATTGACGCAATCTACTATAAAAAGTTTCGATATTTTGCTCTCTCACCATAATTAATCAAAATGGGCTACTCTAGTTTTCAATCAACAATCAAAATCTAACAAAATAACACTCCACAGCTCATGTAAAACTAATCACAACCCATCAAACACTACCAACCCCTAAACACATACATATATATAAGCCTATAAACAAGAGTATGTATGTATATATGTATGTAATTGGGACAGTTTTACAAGAGGAATTGAATTGGGTTCAAAAGTTACCTGGGGTTCGTCTAATCTGAGAATCGGCCGTCTTTTGTGTGTGTGTGTGTATGTGTGTGTGTGTGTGTGTGAGAGAGAGAGAGAGAGAGAGAGATGTAAAAATATATATGTGAATTTGGGGTTTGAAATGATGATATTTTGAATGAAAATTTAAAATTTTGGGGTGCCCGCGAGATTTTGGCGGTGAGGTTTTGGTTGATTTCCAGATCTGTTTTTCAACGTTGATAGCATCAGCCAAACACTACTTTACACTTTTTTGAGTTTTTTTTTCTTTTTTTCTTTCTATTTTATTATAACTCCTATAATTTATTTATTTACACTTTTATAACATGAACTAATAAGGCTTGCTTTTTTCACTCCTCTTCCGCTTATATTTATTCTTTTGTTACCAGATATTTTAAATGTTTGCAAATTTCAAACCCGACTTGATGTAAAATCGAATCGAATCGAATGTATTTGGTACATTCCGTCTATATGTTTGTAAAAAAATCGTCATTCGGAAATTTGCTAGTATTTAACTTAATGAATATATAAAATTTGAATGAAAAAATGTATAAATAAGTTACTTGGTTGATTTTAGATTTTCAAATCGAATTGTGGTCATGTAGAGATTGAAGTCGTTAATACAAATTTTCTAGTTGAATTTAAATATGGGCCACAAGACACTAGGAATATACAACTATACTAGTCATTGTCTAGTGTCTACTGTATGAATGTATCTATTGGACTTTCAACATTACAGATATATTTTTTATTATTTTAATTAAAACCTCTGTTTTTTATATGACATGGTATTTTTCTTTTCTTTTCTTTTCTTTTTTAAAAAAATAGGATTACATTAAAGTATCTGTCCCAAGAAGGGGAAAAAATTAAGTAAAGGGCAAGATTATACAATAAAGATAATGAATATAAAAGAATATTTCTCCAATTCTCTTTCAGCCACTTGCAATTGTGGAAACAGGAATTTATATATTACACACTGGTACTACTAGAAAAGGACAAATGGTTGAAATCCAAAATAAAACCATACAAAATGTAAAGTGGGAAGAAGGTTCAAACATTAAAATTTTGGGGCTTGTTTATTGTATGGTGATGAAGAGGGGGGGGGGAAAGTGCACAATCATATACCAAAGAATGCAGCAGCATGTTGCTCGAAGGAAGCAGTGTTTGCAGACGGAGGAGACTTTTAAGAGCTATTTACAGGTTCCAAACAACTTTTTAAGTGGAACATACTTGGAGTTTAAGCCCTTACTTGAAGCATGGAAAACAGCTGCTCTTGGCCTGCAGTGAAAATTTTGCAAGAAGAAAAAATTGATCAGATAGATTCAAAACAATTAAAACTTCAGAAAGAGATATGTTGTATGACGGACCTTGTCACGGTCATTCTGTTTTCGTCTGTTGGCATAAGATGGGTCTGCAGCTATGTTATTTGGTGTGCCTGTTATCTTTTCCTCACGCACTTTGTTGAAAATGTGGGTGTAGTTGTCAGCAGAAGCAGGATCATTTTCATCCCACTCACCAAATCGAGGAACTGCAGCGCCTTTATCAGGCTAGCATTACAGAAGAAAGAAATTGTTATTAATCACTAATTGTATGTCACAGAACACAGGTATTACTACAGCTACTACAAGTGTAAGAAGGTGAAGAACTCTGTGATCTCTGTTCGGTGTCCAAGCATATCAAATAGACAGCTTAGTATGAAAATATCGAAGACAACCATATGAAAGTCAGACATACAGTACAGAACTTTGAATGCACCTTGTATATTTATGAGTACAGGCGCAACCATGAAGCCATTGGATACATAGAGGAAACTCAGAAAAGGAAACTAAAGCTGTGGGGAATCATATACATGTTATATTTAAGATTAAAATTGAAAGAAAGTGAAGGTATAATGGTATATGTATGACTGACTTGGTGTAGGGAAAGACTTTTTAAACGCACTAGTGTATACTGCACATATGTGACACATCGAAGAGCCCCTACAAAATATATTTAGAAAAGACTTATAATGATATTTCCAATGAGAAACTACATCTTCACATTGGAATGGGAGGGAGAGTCGGGGGAGAAGAGGAAGGAGAAAACATCAAGAAAAATTTAATGGTCAAAAATCTCCTCTTCATTTAACATCTTAGAAATAGACAAGCTGCACTCGTGAATTGGATCATAGGGTTTTTGTAAAAATATTAATAAATCGAAGACATATAGACAATTCATGATAAACTCACAGATTCATCTCCTCGAGAAACTGGCTTCATTCTTGATCGTCCAGGTGTACCATGGCTACTGTCATAAGAATGTTTGCCTTCCCAAGCAGGAGATGAGCTGCCTTTTCCAGCAAGTTTTGCCTGGTATTGGGGATGAAGTGGTGATCGATCAATGCTCTGCTCAGATCCAGTACTTGCCCTTGAAGGTCGACCAGAACCTGATCCATGGCCTCCTCGGTTTTGATAAGCAGAGCCAGTAGTACCTCGACGACCCACATTGTCATTACGTGGTGGAGCATCATAGGACTGCCTCGGATCAGCACCATCCCTGCTTGATTGCCTATCATGTGTTGCAGGTTTAGTTGCCTTTCCTCCTACTAGTTCCTCTGGTGCACTTCTGGCTCTAGCTGGTGGCTCTTGAGCTGAATCAGGAAACATGTCCGGATTCTCCTGAGGATCATTTGGGTTTATCATCTTCCCTCCAGTTTTACCCTTGCGCGCCTTCTCAAAGTATACTGTGTAAGGAACATTATCTTCACTTTCCCAGTTTCCAAACTTTGGTACGACAGGACGTTGCTGCACCCATAACAAGAAATCAATGCATTATACTTTCAACATTTTCAATCCAAAAGGGTGAAAAACATGCCACATTGAATTCTCACATATCCAGTTTATAATTAAAAGCTACATACGATTACACATGATATAATTTTAGACCATGGACATCACAGTGTTACTTTTTGCTACTAATCAAGTTATCATAACAGAATAGCCACACTAAACAAGTCATAAATGTGAAACAGGCCTGTCAAAAAGATTATTATATCTTCTGCTTTCTCATTCAATAAGAATTTGCGATTTAATCTGGGACATACAAGTGTGTTATCAGTTGTGTTTTGCAGGTAGTCGGCAGTTGATAGTAGCAAATACATTACAACTATGACTGGAAAAATGACCTTAGGTTCTCTCAGCTTAATTATATACTTCACAAAAAAAGTTGCAAGTACAGATATGGAAGCGTATACGGTTCATGTTTGCATAAATACAATATATGTCGGACTTCAAGTTAAAATTCAGAAAATAAAATAATGATTCAAGTGACAACTAATATAAAGTATAACCACAGTCAGTCGTGACACTATGTTCAGCTTCAGACACAAAAAGAAATGTAATCAAATATGTACTGAGTAATGCGGACCATGTTAATGGAGTTCTGCTATCATTTGAACTCCAACATAGAAGCACAGATAAATTTTTTTCATACATCCATCATTTTCATAAAATTGTGCATGCTCGTTTTTGCTAGCAAATTTGACTTAACCTTTAGAAATCACCCTGTCAGTATGCAAATACCCAACCAGAAACCAAAAATCCATTTACATCATACATTCATGGCTCTTGTACAAACAAAACATCATCTTAAAGATCCAAAGTAACCAAACACTTAAACATAATCAGAATCAGAGTCTCAACAAATCAAGCCATTTACTGTTGATTGCTTCAATGACCAATCATTAGTTAAAACACAAAATCATTTAATACCAAACCAACATATAAAAGCTTATATTAAATCCAACAAACAAACCCAATATCAAACAAAGCACAGCACGCAAGATTCTAAACAAAACAGAAATGAAATCATGAGCTTACATAGTATAAAAAATAGTCAAAGGGAAGAGAAAAATAAAAACTTACAGCCATGTTAGGTGAATAAAGAAGTGATGAAACCCCAGAATAAGCAAGCAAATATAAGTTGAAGAAAATAAAAAAGAAAGAAAGTTGATGAAACAAGAATAGACAGAGAATGAACCACAGAAATGTTAGAGAGGGTTGGGTTTGGGAGGTTTATTAATGTCTGACCGGCGCCACCGGTTATATCATATGAGTTTGACTATTCGCCTACTCTCTCTCTCTCTCCCCCCTACTCTCTCTCTCGCGCGCGCGCGCGTGTACTAGTCCTCTCTCTCTCTCTCTCAATCTCTCTCTCTCCCGTGTACTAGTCGTCGCCTTCTGTCTTTGAGGTTTTATTTGTACTTTTCTTTAATTTCTTATCAACTATTTCCACCCTCCCAAGTTGTAATAAGATGCTTAGTTGTAATATTCTATTTTATTATTTAATGGAGTAGTATATATTATTGTGATGGAAATAATAAAACTATCATCTTTTAAATAAAAAAAATATATATATGCATTTTTCATTTATATATCCTATAAAAATATTTTTTTAGGAAAATTTGATGTTTTTTCAAAAAATTTGAGTGATACACATCTTAAAAATATAGAAATTTTAGTTTAGATAATTTGGAACGATCAAATTTTGAAATTTTGATTCAGTGCTATGTGTAATATATATGATTGACTTTGTCATGTTAATCTTGAATTAAAAATAATTTGTATTCAACTCTCATGTTAAGATTAATTATAAAAATGTAAATATCTGTTCACACTATAATAATTCTTGACTTATTATCATTCATCAAGATTCAAGACCCAAAAATATCACTAGACTAACTTATTGCATGTTAAATTTGAACTTTATTTTAAATGAAATGTAAGTATTTGTGATCAGATGCATCGCTCTATATATTTTACATCAGTTGTGATATACTCTATCTCAATATAAATTTACGAGGACATTCAAAACATTAAAACTCTAAAATTAACGAACAAAGCAATGTAAATATGTAATCCTCCTTATCCAACTTTAGAATTCGACTTCTGTCAATATAATAATATTGACAGAAGTCGAATTCTCAGACTCATAAAATACAAGAAAAGGAGATATTTCTAGGAAACTCAGATGATTAACTATTTTGTATAGGTAAAATATGTCTGCACTAGGGACCTTTATTTATACAATTTTCATGGGTCCAAACCCAAGTAACAACTCTTACTATTCATAGTCATTCATATAGTTAGCAACCCTGTAAAAAGATTGAGGCCTTGATTCTTGACTTTTCATGGGACTTTGACATTGTTGACTCAAATTTATGAACCAAAAAGTCTAAACAAACTTTGGTTCAAACTTCATGTGTTCTCATATATATAGAAAGAGAAAAAATCTTTGTAGTGTCATTTTTAAAACGTTTATTTTACAATTCTACTGTTTTCTGCTGGTTATATTTGTTTAACACCAATTGTACTGATTGTTATTTGTTTACACCAATTTGTATTGATTGTTATATGAACGAGTCCTGACTCAAAAAGCTCGTTTCAACTAGCACCAGCAGTGTTTCAAAACAAAATATATAGTCAGATAATGGTATAATACCATGCATCAATTATGTGCATAGGTGATCACAAGTCAGTTTTGCCGTTCTATGTAATTCATCTCGGCCCCGGTTGAGGTTGTGGTACACAACATGGTTTCGAAAAATTTCAAATCTTGAGTTTGAGATGTGAAAAAAAATAGGAATCGCTTAAAATCGCGACTGACTTTCAAAAATTAACGAAACAAATTTTTAATCAAAACTACTTTCTCGAAATCCAGGTTCGAGACCACTGTATCGATTAAAGATTAAAAACTCTTTACCAACTCTTTGTTGTTTATGATTTAATAGTTGGCTCTCTGAGGGAGACCAGGTCGCGTTATCCGAAACCTAAACACGTCGAGTTCAGATTAATCAGGATTTAATTTTCGAACGTAGTTTGAATTGACAACTAAGTTGCATTCATTTGTGTAAACCATCACCAACCCAAAAGCTTACTTTGGCCCGCCTATTTAAAGCCATTGATACAGGTAATTGACATTTATATAA
The DNA here is from genome assembly GCA_028671895.1 of Oenanthe sinensis. Lineage (NCBI taxonomy): Eukaryota > Viridiplantae > Streptophyta > Magnoliopsida > Apiales > Apiaceae > Oenanthe > Oenanthe sinensis. The sequence continues at coordinate 46,314,599 of CM053806.1, read as the reverse complement.
CAGGTCTTTATTGCAAGGATCCCCACAAATTACGTCTCCAGAGTCCAAGTATCAACTGTATAATGATTATACAGTCCAATTATTGGTATTATTATTACTTGTGAACTTCAATCTAGTTGCCCAAAAAAGCAAACGATTTAACTGATCTTTTTATATAAGAGTCAAGACTAGGAGTACGAAACAATTGTTAGATAAGAAATGAGCGTAGAGAAATGAATATAACCCTCTACCAGCTGGGATCTAAGACGGCTTCTTTTTTGTTTTTTCTTATGTAAGTAAGAAACATAATACCATCAAAAATCGAATTCTCGATATAAATATTAAAACTTAGCACTGATTAATTAGTACTTTCGAAATTTGGAATACCACTGCCCCCAGAGCAGTCCCTGGTCAAATGAACACTATTTATGCTCAAAATACAGCTGAAAAGGTCACTGACCAATGTTACATGAATTCAGGCTTGAGTCTCTTAGTTCAGAACAGAGATTTACTGATATTAGGAAACTGTCACCAAAGCCTTTGAGGATTTACACAAGCAAATGAAAGAAGCCCCACTGATTAATATCAGACTTTAGAATCCAATGCCAGAAGTATCTTCTTTCTTGGGCCCTGAAATAAAGAAAAATGAACTAAAACAAGCTGCAACTGAAGCAAAGTGGAATTAACAATACATTGAATCAAAATATGAAAACAACCATGTCATGAACATTACGAATATTAGCAATCTCGAAAAGATTCAGTGGGTAGATTGAGCTATAAATAAAAGTCATACATTACGAATAAAAAGTGGAAATCAGTCCAAGCAGAAATATAATTATAACACTTCAAGAATCCCCAATAATAATGTTTGTAGCCAAATGGTCTAAACAAGTAATAAAAAACTCCTTCAGACTTTCACCTAATTGTCAAAACCTATAATCTAGATTCCACAATTTAATATTTTAATCCAATAGTTCTTCATTTGTATATGAGGCATAGTCTGTGCTTATTGTAGTGCATTTTACCCGTTTATGAACATTCATTATCTTAACTATATACCACGGATTATAGTAAGATTGTGCCTATAATTAACTCAATAATTTACATTCATCAGTCCTCAATTAGGAAAAAACCAAGCTGCACACTGCACATTGCAGTTAACTTACCATCGGTATACTCATAGCCTTAAGGTCCTCATCATTCATGTGTAAAAGGGCGGTCATATCAACCTGCAAACAAGTGATAACTGTTAGAAAAAAGGGTAGTGATAAAAACACAAATTAAGAACAAAAAAATATACAACAGTTCACATACTTCCTCTGCATTGAATTTTTTTGAATATTTTTCTAGACCCATGGAGAACAGGAAGCTGTCCACTGATTCAAACTGCAGCATAATAGAACTTGTTAAGAAACTGGAAAAAAGCACAGCACTTCAATAAAATGATTTCACGAGTGCATGACCTAAAAGCAATATGGCATATAGCCTGCATGCTGTAGCTGATATGCACCAAGCATGAGCAAGAACAGAGTTTGTCTAGATTTCTAATCTGAAGCATTTGAAGTTCGAAATAGCTAAAATAGTGCAAGTAGCAAAACTGGCAATTGGCAAACTCCTAAACAGAACTTTAGGCACATAAATCTAAGAAGACACTCAAGGCAGAATAAACAATCTCTAGAGTAACAAGAGTGCTTCGATAAGTTGGCCGCAACAAGAAGAGATATATTATTAAGATGTTGAGTGCAAGTGCAACACTCAAGTAATTTGCAAATTTATTAAGTCCGTGTTTAATAACATATATCTCAAATATAACTACCTCTTAATAAGATTGCTAGTGCTTAGGAAAGGAAAAAATATTTACTATAAGATAGGGTTAAACTATTATAGACTCACCTTCTGCTCAGCCTTTTTCTTTGATACTGTGTTAACATTTTTTGTCTCTGGCACAGAGGCTTCAATTACAGCACTTTTCCTAACTGGTTTAGTGACCTCAGTGACTGCTCTTGGCTTTGCTCGAGCAGGTTCTACTGGTTGCGAATATACTGTACCTGAGAGCTTTTCACGCAGATCCCTTATACCTCCTTGGACAGGCCCATTTCCAGTCTGAGTTGCATTTTGAACACCTCTCCTCTGAAGCTTCAAACGAAGATCAGTCGCACCAACTCTGCTATCTGTCGAGAACAAGACAGACATTAGATATTTTACAAGCTTTTATGAAGTCCAAAAAATAAAGGTACATTTTTTATTTTATTTTTTTTTGGGGGGGGTGGTTGTACTGCAGTTACACTTGAAAGAGCTTACTTGAAACTTGAGGATCATCACGATCGTAGAGATCATGTTCCCATTTGTCGTTGTCCTCTCTCTGCCTGCAGCAAAACAACATAGGTTCAAATTTAACAGCAATTTTTAATTGTACTTCTGTCAATTTATAAACTCGTGATAAAAAAACTTTCAAAACTTTCTATTCTATCCTAAATTATAATCTCAGTATTATTTTATTCATCCAAACTCGTGAACAAAATACAAACACGAAATAGCTGATTCAGCTTTCAGCACTAATACTAAGCAGCAGCCATCAGTAAAGACTAAAGATAAGTTCATAAATTACATAAAAAATAGTACTATAACATTGAAATAAAATTACAAGTAAATCATTACTGTGAAAGAATCAACCTTTATGACCTATATGACAACATGAAACCAACCTTTATACAACCATTAATTTAATTTGAATGCTACTCTTGAAATATGTATAATATATATTTAAAATTTGCCGAATCCCGCCGCACCCGTATCCCCATATTTTTTTATTTGCCAAATTCTCGTATCCCCGTATCACGCACCCCCGCACCCGCACTCATGCTTCTTAGCACGAAACCAACCTCCAGCCCTTATCAGCTACATTTGATGAACGTGTGTTTACATTTGCATTATAATTATATGCAATGACTAATTAATAATCAATCCGTAGAAATCTTTTAAGTTAACATTTTTAATATTAGGAAAAAACTATTTCACTGTCTTTAAAAAGGGGGCAAAGAAGTGAAAAAAAGATTAATGACAAAGAAAATTGAACAAATATCATAAACTACATTGAACAAATATCATAAACTATCAGTTCATGTATCTAAACATGACATATAATCATCATGGTTGCAACTTGCAAACTTTGGAGATAAAAACCTGGTTCTACAAAATCATATCTTTACACTCCTGCTACCTTTTAAATATAGTCTCCGCAGACAAATTAAGCAATATAGGTCAAGTCCACTGAAAAAATCTCATGTCGAGTCGTACATATTTTTTATCGATAATTATAACAATATAGGCAATAATAACTATTTGAAACTCAAACAACTCATCAAGTATGCACCTTTACTCTCATTCACAGACCTCAACAAATAGTATTACACAATTAAGCATATAAAAAAGCATATAATCACAAATACGCAGCTTAATATTAAATAATGTGAGCAAAGAAACCCTAGAAACCAGTAATTACAACAGAAATCATAAATAATATTGCAGATTAATATATTATATATTATATAAATATATGTCCGGAGATTAAACAAACCTCTTGCCGGAGATTCGACGACGGCGACCGGAATCGTCTATGTTGAGACGGTCTTTAATTGAAACCCTGGCGGCACCGGCTTCTCGATCGGCGTACATTTTCAATTGGGTATAGTTTGAATGAAAGAACCCTAATTGGATCTGTAAAAATGATATTTGTTGTTGGTTGTGAGAGAATTAAGATGCTTTGCGGGGCGGGTTATTATGCAAGCGGAAACCCCCAATTTCTTAATGCGCCCTTTCGGGTTTACTCACTGTGCGAATCGGGTCAAATTATTATGCTCGGAACATGTAATATGAAAAAATGTGAATACGACTTAGTCGGTAAAGGCACGAGATATTAATTAATCGGATAAATTTGGAATTAATTGAAATGATTAATTAAATAATTAAGAATTTAATCAGTTTGACGAGTTACTCAGATGTCCTACACTTGCGCCCATACAAAGCCTCAAAAAAAGCCATACCAATACTTGTCTGCCAACTGTTTTTGTAAGCAAATTCAACCCTACACTTGCGCCCATACAAAGCCTCAAAAAAAGCCATACCAATACTTGTTTGCCAACTGTTTTTGTAAGCAAATTCAACCAGCGGTAGATACTCGTCCCAACTCCCTGACCAATCTAATGCACATGCTCGCAACATATCCTCTAAAGTCTGAATTGTCCGCTCTGACTGTCCATCTGTTTGCGGATGAAATGTTGTACTATAATTCAATTTTGTACCCCACGCCTGTTGAAATCCCTGCCAAAATTTTGAAGTGAATCTCAGATCTCTATCGGACACAAACGAAACTGGAATACCATGAAGTCTAACAATCTCATCACTGTATGCTAGTGTTAAGCTCTCCAAAGACATGTTCCCACGAATCGCCAGAAAGTGAGCCGACTTAGTAAGTCTATCCACAATCACCCATATCGCATCATTCTTCTTCAAAGTTTTAGGCAGTCCAATCACAAAGTCCATGCATATGTTCTCCCACTTCCAAGTAGGCATTTCCAAAGGCTGTAACAATCCACATGGTCGTTGATGCTCAATTTTCACCTGTTGACAAGTCAAACACTTTGAAACAAACTCAGCTATGTCACGTTTCATATCACTCCACCAAAAATGTTCCTTCACATCATGATACATCTTCGTTCCACCGGGATGAATAGAGAACGGTGATCGGTGAGCTTCTTCCATTACCTCATCTCTAAGTTCCTTATTATTAGGCACACGCAATCGATTACCCATCCCAACAATATCATGTTCATCAATGCGAAACTCCGATAGCTTCCCTTCTTTGATATTCTGTACTAAGGACCACACTTCTCCATCAGCATTTTGAGCCTCTTTAATCCTAGAGATAAGACTAGGCTCCACATGCATACTTGCTATCATACCAACTGTATCTTGACAGTAGAATTTTAAGCCAAACTTTTCAATCTCATGCTGAAGAGGTCATTGTTGTGTCATCAATGCTGCTATATTCCCAAAATTCTTCCTACTCAAGGCGTCTGCAACTTTATTAGCTTTGCCCGGATGATACTGAATACTCACATCGTAATCCTTCAATAGTTCAATCCATCGTCTCTGCCTCATATTAAGCTTCTTATGTGTAAAGATATATTTCAAACTTTTATGGTCGGTGAATATCTCACATTTATCTCCATACAAGTAATGTCGCCAAATTTTCAGTGCAAAAATCACAGTTGCAAGCTCTAAATCATGTGTCGGATAATTTATCTCATAAGGTTTTAACTGCCTCGAAGCATAAGCAATTACATTTCCATGCTGCATTAGTACACAACCAAGTCCCTTCTTTGAACCATCACTGTAAATCACAGAACCACCCATACCAGACGGTAGTGTCAAAACTGGAGATGTCACAAGTCTGTTTTTCAACTCTTGAAAACTAGCCTCACATTCATCGGTCCAAGTAAACTTATTACTTTTTCGAGTCAACTGAGTCAATGACATAGAAATAGTCAAGAAACTCTCAACAAATCGACGATAATAGCTAGCAAGTCCCGAGAAAATTCTCACCTCTGTCACAGTGTTAGGCCTTGGCCAATTGGTAATAGCCTCAACCTTAGTTGGATCAACTTTGATTCCATCCGCTGATACAATATGTCCCAAAAAGGTAACTTGATCAAGCCAAAATTCACACTTCTTATACTTTGCATACAATTTATTAGCACGCAATATCTCCAATACAACTCGAAGATGCTCCTCATGCTCCTCCTTTGTCTTAGAATACACCAAGATGTCATCAATAAACACAATCACAAATTTGTCAAGAAAATCTTTGAATACCCTGTTCATCAAGTCCATGAACACTGCTGGTGCATTTGTCAATCCGAAAGACATAACTAAAAACTCGTAGTGCCCATAACGAGTCCTAAAAGCTGTCTTAGGGATATCACATGCCTTCACCCTCAACTGATGATACCCTGAACGTAGGTCAATCTTCGAAAAATATTTTGCCCCTTGCAGTTGATCAATCAGTCATCGATCCTCGGTAATGGATACTTATTCTTCACAGTAATTCGGTTCAACTCTCGATAGTCAATACAGAGCCTCATTGAACCATCTTTCTTCTTCACGAATAAAACAGGTGCTCCCTAAGGTGAAACACTCGGCTTGATGAAACCCTTCTCAAGAAATTCTTGTAGTTGTTCATTTAACTCTTGCAGTTCCAATAGAGCCATTCGATACGGAACCTTAGAAATAGGTTGTGCACTAGGTAACAAATCAATAGAGAATTCCACCTCTCTCTATGGCGGTAATCCATCCAAATCCTCTAGAAATACATCAGGAAACTCACGAACAACACTGATATCTTCAAATGTAGATGAGCTATCAGAAAAATCAATCACATGAGCCAAATAGCCCTCGCAACCATGCGCAAGCATCCGTTTCACCTTGATAGCTGAAACAAATCTTCCTAAACCACTGAGATTAGAACCATGGAACTCAAACTCTGGCAAGTTTGGGTCCCCAAAAATTATCTTCTTCCCCTGACAATCGATAATAGCCCTGAATCGCTCTAACCAGTCCATACCCAGAATAACATCAAAGTCCCTCATCTGAATAGGTAAGAGATCCACGCATAGATTTCTGTCCTCTACTTTAACCACACAATTAGGATATTGAGTGTTCACAGATATAGTTACCCCCATGGGGCTTCCAATAGAATATTCAGATAAAAGTGCAGTAAGTGTAATACATAGATCTTTAGCATAAGATGTAGAGACAAATGAATGTGTAGCACCAGTATCAAATAAAACTGTAGCATTCCTATTTCCAATAGAAAGTGTGCCTGTAATGGTACCTGAAGTGTTTGCAGCATCTTTTGTAGTAAGAAAGAAACACGTCCAACATTTTTCTGATTGTTCTTTCCGGTAGCATCATTCTGATTCCCAGAATTTTTCAGTGGCATCTTGCAATCTCGAATAGTATGGCCTTTCTGGCCACAGTTGAAACAAGATCTGCTAAGCCAAAAACAGACACCGCTGTGTATCTTCCCATAATGCTCACAAGTAGACTTCTCACCACTCTGGTTTCCAGTTTGATTAAATGACTTATTTTGCTGATTACCCTGATTTCCATTTCTCTGCTGGAAGTTTCTAGTGTTGTACCTTTGATTATTCTGTTTAAATTTGCCTGAAAATCCCCTATTTTTCTGAAACTCAGAAGAGTCATCATCTCTCTTTCTTTTCTGGTGCTGCATATCCATCTGTTTACGAAAGTCAGTCTAATGTAGTTTCTGATCTCTAACACTGTCAATCAAACTGCCCATTGTAGTGTATCGATTCGCAATGATGTGATTACGAATTGAAGTCTTCAAAGACCACTTAAACTTCATGATTTTGTCCTCCTCGGTCCCAGCAATAGACCGTGCATAACCAGCCAACCTCTGAAATCATACCTGAAAATCAGCCACAGACTCATCCTCCTTTTGAACTTTACCCTGATACTCTCGAGCATACTCCTCACGAATACTGGCAGGAAAATACCTCTGATCAAATTGTGTTTTAAACACATTCCATGTGAGAATGTCCTCCTATCCAGCTGCATGAGAACCCACATCTGATTTCCACCAAATGCTAGCATTTTCCTCAAGCCGGTAAGTAGCAAAACGTGTTTTCTCGAATTCTGAACAATTAAGTACCTTGAAGATTTTCTCCATGTGGTCAATCCATGATTCAGCATCCATAGGGGTCTTGGCCTCCTTAAAACAATTAGGCCTTTGTTTCATAAAACGATCAAACATAGTTTGACCTTCCTGATTTTGCATGTTCTTGTCACCAAGATTCTGATCACCAAGGTTCCTTCTTTGTTGAGAAGCCACTTCCCGTACCTTGTCCATAAAAGTGTTTCTATCCATTACTATTTGTTGAGTCCCAGAATTTTGACTAGAATTTCGACCGATGGTACTTTTAAGCGACATTCTGTAGAAAATTTTATTAATGCACAAAAATATATGTAACAATATTTATACTTAGAAATCTTACTTCTACCCATGCGAAGTCAACCCAAACTCACAGGTCAACACCTAATAGGTAGTCTACAGAATCATTAAGCTAAGCTCTGATACCATTTATAACAATCCAAGCCCATAACTTAACGCATACCGGGCCCAACAACCCACCACAGGTCAGCCCAAAAGAGCTAACAATTTGGTATATATTAGTTGTTGACTTGTTCTTATAAAGGGCTCAAACACACATTTTCTACTCGATATGGAATGTTACAATATCACTCTTTGTTATTACTTGGAAGCAGCTTGTGCTGAAACATTTTCCCCAAATAAAAACCCAAATCTAGGACCTCCCACGAATTCTCTTGTATTACTGTATTAGAGATGTTTTAGTCATATTTAATATATAAATATCGATATTTATAACTTAATTATATTAATACGAGTTATTGATGAGTTTAAAGTTAACCATATATAGGACATATTTATAATATTGAATAAAAAGGGATATATTGATAAATTATCCCATTAATTTGGGATATATTATACAAATTCCCTTTTATTAAAATCATTCTGCGTTAAGTACAAAAATCATTCTGTGTTACTGTATGTGTCTTGTATTGCATACTATGTATTTTTAGCTCCTTATTACACTCATGATATTGTTTTAAGTACCAAATCAAACGAGATGATAGATGCTTATCTGCTCTTAGTTTTAAACCCACTGATGCAAGAGAAAATTAACTTCTATTTCATGAGAATTTTTAAAAACGTGAAATAAAAATTAACTTCCTACTACCATATTCCAAACAAACACGTGTAATCTTTCTTAAAATGAGGCGATTTATTTTATAACAATGTATACTTTTTATGGAATCCTAACCAAAAACATATAGGATTTTTTGAAAAATACTAATTTTTTATTATTTTTTATAAAAATACGTTATTTGTTATTTTGTAAAATACAAAATTTATTTTTTTAAAAAAAATACGATTTTGCAACCCGTGCAACCTGAAAAATCAACCTGAAATTTCAATTTTTTTCAAAATTTTTTTGCATTCAGTTACATTTGAGGTCTATTTTAGTTGCATCAAGTTGCATTTATTGCAAAACCGCATTTTTATAAAATATTTCAAAAAATAATAAAATCGCAAAAAATGTTTAAAAAGTGTGTTATTTTTGATAAATACCCTATAATTTTCTATGATAAAGTTGAGACAAGTAGTTTATCTTGGGGAGTCGAGGCACACACTAAAAGAATGATTTTTTAGCCGCATAGATTTTTTGAAAATTAATGTAATCGCTGAATATATATTTTTAGATCATCATACCATACCTCATGAATCTTAAATAACAATACATTTAAATATAATATAAAATCTAACTCAAATTTTAGAGATTATAGCACGGGTATAAAGGGCTATTATTTCATAGTAGCACTAATTCATTTATTTTTAATATTAATTTAAAAATATTAATATTTTTATTATTTTATATCAGTTATAGTCGTTTTATTGCATCAATTTAGGGGTGAAATCGAGTTAAATAAGTGTGAATATCACTATAATTAGATTCAATTCAAGTTATAATTACTCGTTCAAATTCTTTCCGGATTCAAATTAAAATATTAACGTTTTACTTAAATTCGACTCGAGTTCAAATATCAATATTCACATTTAATTCGGTTCAACTTGATGGATACCTAACAACTCATTTTTTTATATTTGAATTAGAAGTCGTATATAATAATTTTACAAAATTAAAAATATTCGAATAATTGTTCACTAAAAACTAAAATGTGATAATTTTAAGAATATTATTTTAATGTAAATGTTATAAATTATTAAATATATATATATATATATATAACTTATAAAATCTAATTGATTATGTATAATAAATATGTGTTCGAGTATTCTAAAATTATTATTTGAACTATTCAAAATAAATATGTCCAGATATTAGAGTAGTAAAATCCGACTCAATATTTGATCGAATTATAAAATAAAATATAAATTCATACATTTTTTAAACAAATATGAATTATGCTTGATTTTACGAATCTAATCGGAATTCCAACAGAATTCGTTTTCGGCCCTACCTCAATTTGCCCTCCCTTACATTGACTTCTTATGGATAGAAACAAATCTAATCCATTTCACAAGGAAAAATATTAAATTTTAAATAAATAAATTTTCCCTCATAAAAATTACTACGCCGGAGTTTGCATAGAAAAATGGAGGGTGGTCCATTTCTGCATTTTACACACACACACATATACATACAAAACAACACACACACACAAACACTACTTTGGTTGTTAGAGTAGAAACAACTAGTAATAAAGTAGTTTTAATACCCACAAACACAAACATGGCACTGCACAAATCTCAATAACTAATTTTATTAGTACTAAAGTACAAGTCCTTCCATTCTCTTTCTTTTTATGTCTCTTTGTGTAAGTATACAATATATATAATAATATATAGATTATAGTAATGTTTGAGGATATGGGTCTGATCGATATATCCTGCAACGGTTACTTTTGATGGTGCTGTACTTGTGGTTGTGTTTTGTTATTGTTTTTGTGACTGCTTTTTATTCTTTTTGCTCTGACCCAGTTGCTTAAGAGTTCTTGTATCAGAACAAAATGGATGGTATCAATGGCAAGTAAGTGATGAAATGAGCACCCTACCCCTTTTTGTTTGATTATGTGTTTTTTAATTCAAGTTGTTTTAAGATTTAGTTGATTAGTATGTTTGATTGGTATTAGTGAGACAGTTTGGTGTACTGTTTGTGTTTGAGTCTTTTTCATTTGGGGTTGGAATGTTGGATTTGTGATTTGTGTTTGATCTATGTTGATTCTCATCATCTGGGGTTTGGTTGGATTGAAATGTGATTAAGAGGAGTAGATCATATATGGGTAATGGCTGGTTTGTGGTACATTTGTATGAACAAAACCAAAATTCAAATATGCCGGGTTTAATCTAGGTTCTTAAATTTGTATAATGATGAATTGACATTGGTTCTAATGCTGAAAGCGGTACTATTTGCTTAAGTCCTTTGATGTGATTAAAGCGAATAATTTGATGTCAGTGTGATGTGTTATCTAGGGGAAATTCTACTTGGAATCCAGGCAGTTTCATGGTGAGTAGTGAAGCAGTTTGAAAGCATGCCTTCCTGTTTGACTAACAAAAAGATTGTTTTTTTCTTTTGTGCAAGTTGTTTGTAAAATTGCGATATCTGTCTGTGAATGCCTCATCTGCCTGAGTTAGTCCCCTATGTTTTACTTGGATCAAAGTAAATAAGATCATGTATTCCTTCTAGGAATGATGTAATAGAATGTTTATGAACAGAAAGCTTGCTTTCTTAGCTTAGGGGACATAGGAAAGGATATTCAACCAAAACCGGCTATTGCCCTAACTAAACATGTTGACCCTTTGGTTCAGCATTGTGTGTAGGAATGTGGGATTAAAGTTTAGGATTATTTGACTTAATATTCGTACAAGACTTCAAGCTACATGTATGGCAAAATCGTTGTACTAACAGGATTTTTGTAATTAACTTATGGTGAAATGCAACAGAGACATGTGGGACTTGCAAGACGGAGATTATTCTATGCCAGATAATACGCTTCTTGGTAAGGTTCATTATGATTTAATTAGCAAAAAGCCTACATGGTCCAGGTTATTTTTGACTTTGGAAGGTTTTGCTATGACCAGATGTATCAAAATTGACGTGGAACAGTGTTGGCCATAATGAAGGAGAATTTCTTTGTATGTTTGAAGAAAACACTCCTTTAAAGGCTTGTGGGGATCTCCCATATCACGCTAATTCATGTGGTATATATGCTCTCCCCAACTTGCACTACTCTCCCCAACTTGCACTACCAACCAGATAGCTCTTTTATGTGACATACTTCTTTGTTAAGTTGGGCCTAAATTTGAAGCACATAAATCTGATTGGAACAAATTTCTTGCAGATTACCTGAATAAGGATCTCGACCTATTTAGGGAGAACTCTTCACAGATAAAGAGGCGCCGCATGCTACAATTTGATCCTGAGGTCTTTAATGATCCACTTTGCAATGAAGATATATCAGCCTCATTTTTACAATCAGAGGTTGGCAAAGCTCTTAGACTCTTGGTTGCTTGGTATTTCAGTATTATCTGTGCCATTAGTCATGGGCAACAATTGTTTGTATCTCAAGTTCTTCTTATTGTTTATTCTTATGCATCAAGTGTGGCACACTGGATTTATTTTAATAATGGTGCTACATGTTTCTGTATATAAAATTCTGTTTTACGATGATTATATCTCAATATGCCGTTAAGTAATAATTAAGCATTATATGCTTATTCATCCACATATCTTGAAATATATTCAACAACTTTTTCCAAGTTCATTCTAACATCTATCTGATAAATTTGGGTTGTTTATTTAGGAGAGGATGGATTCATTTGAAGAAGCTCTGCCTGATGTTTCACAGTGGGTTTCCAGCTTTGCAGGTTAATATTTTTCTACAACAAAATGATACGTGATCCTCATTTAGAGTCTCTAATCTTGGTTTTATAAATACACTGCCTTTCAGATACATCTGCATCCGGTTATGTTCCTCCAGATCAGTCATCCGAAGGATGGTTGACTGATTGCTTTGGTGATGCTAATATGCAATTCAGTCTTGAGGATATGTATGCTCTTATGAATCATATATATATATATATATATATATATTTATATATGTTCTCAATTATATTTGGCTAATAAGCATTTAACACAGGAATTTCACTGGTTCATCTGACTTGCAAATTGATATTACAGGTATTTGAAGATGTAAAATTCACATTCAGTACTATGTCCTGATTCTGTTATCTTTTCATCTCAAAAAAATTTCTTATTTGTGGTTCAGTCTTCAATGCCCCCCTGTGTATGTTATTAACTGATTGTTGTTTTCTATATTAATTAATGCTGATGCACCTTCGTAGAGTTTTGCGACACCCCAGTACAACACGAAGTCGCCTCTGCTACTCCTCAAGAGTGTTTTACTAAAGCTCGTCCAAAACTTGTTTTTAAAGGTTTATCTTCTCATCTTTGTTAAACAGTAGTGCATTGACTGAGTCTCAATCTGATAAATGGCTATTATTTTTATATTTTGGCGATGTAAACATCAATTTTATTTTTATATATGGTATTCAAATGTCTTGTAACTGAGCTAATGCAAGCAAGCTCGTAATACAGGTAAGAAGCCACATATGCGTCCACCTACAAAGGTAGCTTCTTCAGTAGTCTACCCCTTTGCATTTGTTAAGCCATGTGGTGTTCATGGAGATGTAACACTGAAGGATATAAACCAACGGATACTCACTCCACCCCCATCAAAATTAAAGAAAAACTCAGAAGATCTCTCAGCTGCTTATCCCACTTCAGCTTTAACCGGAAAGCCTGTAGTTGGTAAAACCAAGATTCGAACTGAAGGTGGCAAAGGCAGCATAACGATCATGAGAACCAAAGGTTGATTCAATATGTTTTCTTTCTGGCCTTTTGCTCGAAGATCTTGGGAGTCAATATTTTCATACATACAGCATCCACCTAGATTAGAAATCAGTACTAGTTCTGTCAGGCTGTTCCCCTTGCTCGTGGAGCTCATAAATCATGTTAAATAGGTACATCATTAAGAGGTTCGTTAGGTGGAAGTAGTTACCTGCTGTTCTTTCCTTGATGCCGCAATGGCATCACTAGTTCCTATTGGAACCTTCTTATCTTTAGAAGAACTTAAAAAGGTTCTCTTCATGTTCAAAGTTTGTAAGCTTGTATGAACTTTAATTTACTAGAAACTTGATAATGGGGATTTCATGTTATCTTGTTTAATCTACAAAACTGTTGTCAAGATTTTATTTCGTGAAAAATTAAGAGTATATAAATTTATTGATATTACATTTTCCTGTCAAAGTGACATTTTGTAAAGCCACAAATGCAGGGTATCAAGTCAAATGTGAGCTCAATTGATTTCTTTGGATTTGGTTTTGTTAGATTCTGCAGACAACTCAGTATCCTAGGGAAGAATAAAATGTAGTTGAAGCTTTTGTCCCTGGACAAGCTATGATGTAAAGAAAAAGTTGCAAATTGTTGAAAGCTGCAATAGAATTATGAGGATCACACTTTTGTCTTTAGAACGTTAAGGCTGCTTCTTCACGAATCACGATGGAGCTGCATGCGCATTAACAGGGTTACCACAGAATTTCTTGTCTGCAGCCCCATTTTACTGCAGGATAGGGTTGGGGACATCATAAACTCATAATAAAGAAGCTAACTACAAGGTCCAGTCTAGATTTAGAACACTGTGACTGAACAATTATGCAATTATAAGGTATTAACTTGCTACGAAAACATTTAACACCATCACGAGTGATCTGCTTCTTCTAGCTGGGTTAGCCAACTACTACCATCCAAACTTCATCTCCAACAAGGTTGGCGTAAACAGCCCCAATCTGTGATAAGCTAAAAACAAACGGGCCCTATATCTTAAATATAATAAGGTTAAACAAAATGAACATAACATTTGTTTTTTTAATTCTAGTTATGACTTATGGGGAAGGTTCAATTCCTGACAACTATAAATGTAACAAAAAATTTAAAATTATTATTTGGTTTGTGCATCGCAGGTCACGGATTATAAGTTAGTATTATATATAAGTCTCGTTTGCAAGTAGGATATCCTTGACCAGGAAAACTAGTGAACGGACAGGTTATACTATTTTTTTGAATTATTAGGCTTATAGCAGTGTAAAATGTTTATGGTGCCTTTGCTATTTGCGGGTATCTAATCCAATCTTGAGCCAAGCAGTATTAATTATATCTAAAGCAGCCAATGTACGACTAGGAATGCACGTCCTAGTCACATTGGCAAGGCACCAACGGTTTACCATAAGCTCCTTGCAGAAATGTACTAATTCCAGGGTTCGGTTTTGCGGGCTGCAACACAGGTCATTGAAAGCAAGCCACCGATATTCAAGAAGTAGAATCATGACTTGTGAAGCCCTGATTGGAAAAAGAACCCAGTTGTGTCCTACAGAATTACTATATCCTCTCTTTAGAAGACTGTTGAAGCATAATTGTATATTAAATTCCTAAATTTCAACTTGGGAAGTTATATAAGTAGTCTCTTGGAGTTTCTTTTGATCATTAAACAGAGCTATAATCTTACATTAGCACATTATAATCCTACGATTGACAAAAAGGACAACGATATCATATAAATCATAAAATTTTACATAATTATAGCCTAGAAGCGTTTCTTTGCAATGAAGACATATAATGTCAATCAAAACAAAGAGAAAATTAAGAAGATTGCAGAAAAGATACCGAATTTCATAGCACTCTAAAATTCTGAAGGAAAAAGAAAAGTCCTTCTTTCAGCAAATTGAGCCATCTCAACAGACCATGTTCAACGAGCAAGATACGTTTGGTTTGTCACATACCATGAATCCAACACCAAAAGAACCACAAATCTTAAAATGTTTGATAAAATTATAGGACTGTCGAATCAGAAAATGTCAAGAATTTCCAAAATATAGCCATTGCAAAGCGGGCAGTTTCCTCTTTGAACATAAAGCTCCCTTGAACATAACCTACAAAATGTATGTCCACAAGGTATAAAAGCAGCACCCTTATGCCTCACCATGCAAACACAACAATTATTATATTCACCACTCTCAGCATTCCCACCATCATTTTCTTCTTCAACTTCCTCTTCCTCTTCCTCTTCCATTACATAGGCTGATTCTAATCCCATTTCTCTATCCGTCTCTGCCAATAAGGCCATCAAAGACATCTTCGCAGACCCTTTTTCCTTTTCTCCGTCATCTCCTTCCTCTCCCTCTTCTCCCTCTTCGTCCTCTCTCGGTGTCAATCCACTCTCCTCTAGATTATTGTCCGAAGAATCTGACAAACCACTAATACTTTTCTGGAACCTCCCTGATCTGCTCCGCCCTGATGGAGAATCAAGGTCAGGGTCCGAAGCAGGAACACGCGTAGAAGGGCGACGCAACTTCAAACTACTATTGCTAAGACTATCTGATCTCTGCATTTCGGAACGTAAAATTGAAGTCCAAGCAGCACTAGCACGTTTAAGACGAAATTTATCACGAAAGTACCTCCAAGATTTCTTACTTTCTCCTGTGGTATCTGCTAGTATTATATCAAGAAGTGTTCTGCCTGATTGAATATCTGGTGATGATCTTTTTTCAAAATTCCCAACAGAGCCTAATGTTTTTTTCGAAATGTTACTATGATCGTTTCTAAATTTGAGTATTTCTCCTAGATGGTTTGATGTATTTTTGTTACATCTATTTTGTGAAACAGTTTCTGGCCATCGTAGGTCGTCACTGCCCATTCAAATCTCAACTCCCGCTAAGAAAATTGAGATTTTTAAATCTAAAACACAAAGAATATCGATTGATGATTCAGAAAATGCTGAAAAGGGGCTGTGATTTGAGGATTTTCTTGGACAACCCGGAGTGGAAACGTGTAGTTGTTGATTAAATGATATATAAAACGATGATATCAAGAAATGAGAAGGTTTGAATATTTTAAAGTATGATGTTGAGATCTTAGAGAAATTCGAGACAGGTTTTTAGTTTTTTGGAGGAAGAGGAAATAATAATAGTGGTGGTATAAGGATTCGGGTGGATTTGGAGGGAAAGTAGGAAAAGAAAGATGAGGAAATAAGATGTGCTTAGAGCTATTCTTATGGTCATGCATGTACAGTCATCCTTCCTTCCCGGAATTATTTGGTGGGAATAATTCCAATTTTTTAGTGCTAAAACACAATCATAGATCTTTGTACTGATATTATTGATTGGCTGAGAGAAGTTGGTGTGTAAAATATGGATTTTTTTGTTTGTTATTCACCTATCTTTTTTCGAGTTACTAACATGGGGGACTATAGTCCCTTCATCATGTAATTCAGGGAGCTGATTATGCTGACATTTATGCAGCTTCATTCAGCTCATTCCATGGCATCTCATTTCTGAGATGAGGCCGGCCACTTGAGTTTCACCAACAAGGACATGCCAACACTATCATATGCACCTTAAAGTCTGCAGATGCTGAGAATTTGATGGAATATAGTTGTCGAATAATTTCACATCTTTTGATCCGTTCCATGTTTCTATTTAGTTGTCCCCAGATGTAATTTGTTGAGTATAGAACAACGAAAACAAATCCAAAGCGAATAAACAAGAATAAAAAAATAAAAGACAATCACACAAGACAATATTTAACGTGGTTCGGAAATTTATACTCCACAAGCCGCATTAACTTTGTATCTCATAATTGTGTTGGGGTTTTACAATTACATGAGACTATTTATAAGAGAATAAACTGGGTCTAATTCTAATCATAATACTAATCTGAAAAAGTAGACTAAATCATATTCTAGTTCGAATCTGAAAATTAGACTAACTCATATCCTAGTCCAAATCTGAAAATTTAGACTCCACAAAACCCAACAATCTCCCACTTGGAGTCTGACCACATCTTCACTTCACTCTTGTAAATCTAGTAAAACCCAATACTTCAATCAATAACTCTAGTTAGCGCAACGCCTTTTCATCAAACAATTCTGAAGGTCAGTTGAAACTACGCAAAACTTCAACTTCTCATTAGTAACCGTCTTAGTCAACAAATATGCAGGATTCTTTGAACCAAGGATTTTCTTCAAGGACAAAGTACCATTGCTAATCAACTCTCTTGTAAAGTGATATCTCAGCTGTATATGCTTTGTCCTAGCATGAAACACATGATTCTTCGCAAGATGAATGACACTTTGACTGTCGCTATACAAAACACTGTCCATCTGTTTCTTGCCCAACTCCTCAAGAAAAATTTTCAACCAAATCATCTATTTTCCAGCTTCAGAGATAGCCATATATTTTTCTTCCGTGGTTGAAAGAGCAACACTCTTTTGAAGTCGAGACATCCAACTAATTGTTGTGTCACCCAAAGTGAAAATATATCCCGTAGTACTCTTTCTTGTATCCAAACATCCACCCAAATCTGCATCAGAGAACCCTTCCAAGACAACATCTTTCTTACTGAAACATAATGCAAGCTTGGATGTACCCTTCAAGCAGCGTAACAACTACTTGACTTCTTCACAATGCTCCCTTCCCGGATTAGACATGAACCTACTAATAACTCCCACTGCATGAGCAATGTCTGGCCTTGTACACACCATAACATACATCAAACTGCCAACTGCAGATGCATACAGAACTTTAGCCATATATTTCTTGTCTTCATCCTTTTTAGGTGATTGCTTTTTCGTGAGATTGAAGTGAGTAGCCAACGATGTACTTCTGGTCTTTGCATCTTGGACACTGAACTTCTCCAATAATTTCTCAATATACTTCTCTTGAGATAATTTCAAAGTACCTTCAGATCTATCCCTCACGATGCTCATACCAAGTATTTATTTTGTTGCACTCATATCCTTCATCTCAAACTCCTCAGACGTCTATCTCTTTAGCCTGTTGATTTTCTCATATTCGATCCTGCTATCAACGTATCATCAACATATAACAATAATATGATATAAGAAGAATCAAACTGTTTAATGTAGCAACAATGATCCATAACACTCCTCGTGTACCCATTCTTCATCATAAAGTTGTCAAACTTCAAGTACCATCATTGTGGTGCTTACTTCAAACCATACAAGCTTTTTATAAGCTTACAAACAAGATTTTCTTTCCCAGCTACCTGAAATTCCTTTGGATGTACCATGTAGATGTCTTCCTCAAGATCCCCATATAAGAACACGGTTTTAACATCTAATTGCTCTAGATGTAAATCCTCTGCAGCTACAATACTTAGCACAATTCTAATAGTAGTCATCTTAACAACCAGATAAAATATATCATTATAGTCGATACCCCTTTTTTGTTGATAACCCTTGGCTACTAACCTTGCTTTGTACCTCTTGCTGCCATCATGTTCTTCTTTGATCCGAAACACCCACTTATTCTGTAAAGCCTTCTTTCCTGCTGGTAATTCTGTTAAAGACCAAGTCTCATTCTTCTCGAGAGAATTCATCTCTTCTTCCATGGCTGATTTCCACTTAACTGAATCATCCACCTGAACTGCTTCTGAATAACACTGCGGCTCTCCATCCTCGATTAATAACATATAATATGTTGAAGGTGAAAATCTTTGTGGTGGCCTCATAATTATGCTAGATCTTCTTACCTCAGCATCTAGAGTAACTGGAACATTCTCATTAACGGTCCTCGAACTCCCAATATTTCCTGCAAGATCTGCTTCTGTAATGTCTTCAAGTACTACTTTCTTTTTCTCATGTTCTTGTGTAGAATCAGAATTGACTGCAAGCTTATCCTTGTACAATGCATTCTCATTAAAAGTAACATATCTACTTCTAACGACCTTCTTCGTTAGTTCATCCCAGAAATGGTAACTCATATCATCTGAGCCATAACCAATGAAGATACACTTTTTTGATTTTGGATCAAGCTTGTCCCTGTCAGAATATTTAATACGCACATATGAAACACAACCAAAAACTTACAAGTATAAAAGATTTACCTCCTTTTTCTGCCACTCTTCTTCAGGAATCTTGAACCCCAAAGGAACTGAATGTCCTCTATTTATGAGATATGATGCTGTGTTAGCTGCATCTGCCCAAAACATCTTTGGCATCCTTGCATGTATCCTTATACTTTTGGCCCTCCCATTCAAGGTTCTATTCATACGCTCTGCAACATCATTCTGCTGCGGTGTCTCTGGAATAGTTTTAATCATTTTAATCCCATATTCTGCGCAATAGCTTTTAAACTCATCATTACTATACTCACCACCATTATCTGACATCAAACTCTTAACCTTCAAGCCAGTCTGAGTTTCAACTTCAGTCTTCCACTTCTTAAAAGTGTCAAACACTTCTGATTTATTTTTCAAAAAATAAACTCATATCTTCCTAGTGGAATCATCAATGAAAGTAACATAGTAGTGAGATTCTCCCAACGACACAATTGTTGTTGGACCATATACATCTGTATGAACTAGCTCTAACTTCTCAGCCTTGGGCATCCTCCATGATTTTTTAAAAGTAACTCTTTTCTGCTTTCCAAGAACACATGGCTCACAGAAACCAACTTCCACATTCATCAGCTCTGGAATCTTCCCCTTCGAAGTAAACAACTTCATACCCTTTTCACTCATATGACCAAGTCTTTGGTGCCATAAAGTTGAAGACCCAATCTCATCGACAACTACGTTTGCTTCATCACAAGATTGTTCAACTATGTATAAAGTCCCTTTCTTATCTCCACGAACAATAATTAGGTTCCCCTTTATAACCTTCCACTATCTGTCTCCGAAAGTAACTCGATACCTTATCTAATTGACCCATAAATAACAACATCTTCTTAAGTCAAGAATGTACCTTACATCTTTCAACGTTCAGCTAGTTCCTAGAGAGGTTTTGAGATTAATATCTCTCATGCCTGTAATATCAAAAGTCTCATCATCAGCAAGATGAACTTTACAAAAATTTTCAAGTCTAAAATTTAACATCAAATCTTTACAAGGGGTAGCATGAATGATGCACCAGAATCCATAACCCATGATTCAATGTAACATTCAACACAACAAATCAAAGCATCATCATTCACCACTTCTTCAACAATATTAGCTGAATTATCCTTTTTCTTCTTTCCTTTAAGAGCTGCAGGAGCCATACACTGATTTCTGAAGTGACCCTTCTTCTGAAAATTCCAACAAACAATCTCCTTGCGATCTTTGGATTGTCCTCTCTTCTGTGACTTCGATCTGCTACGCCCATGATTCTGCCCCTTTTCAGACTTTCTGCCTCTACTCTCAGTACTCAACAAGGAACCTGACGACTCTCCTGAGTTTCTCCTACGAATATCTTCTCCAAGAATCGAATCTCGAACTCCATCAAAAGTCATCTTATTGCCCCTAGATGAATTACTAATTGTAGTGACAAATCCTGACCAACTGTCAGGCAATGAGGATATTAACAACAAGTCTTGTACTTCATCATCGAATTTTCTATCCACTAACGCGGGTCTTGATAGGATAGAATTAAATTCGTTCGCATGATCAGCAACACAATCACCTTCATTCATTCTTGTGGAAAATAACAAGCGAAT
This sequence comes from Oenanthe sinensis, assembly GCA_028671895.1. Taxonomy (NCBI): domain Eukaryota; kingdom Viridiplantae; phylum Streptophyta; class Magnoliopsida; order Apiales; family Apiaceae; genus Oenanthe; species Oenanthe sinensis. The sequence continues at coordinate 46,293,388 of CM053806.1, read as the reverse complement.
CAAATATACCTTATTTGAAACAGATGGCTTCTCATACATGTTTGACAAAGCATTGATCAAACCATGAGTCGTCTTTTCCTTGACGATATTGTAAGCAACGTTCTTTGCCAAAGTCAATCTGACAACACTTAGAGCCTGCCTATCTAACAATTTCCATTCTTTTTCATCCATTGAATTTGGCTTCTTCTCTTCTAGCGGTTCATGTAGTTTTTTCTGATACAAATAGTCTTCAATCTGCATCTTCCAAAAACCAAAATCTCTGCCATTAAATTTGTCGATCTTTACTTGCCCTTTTTCTGCCATCGCTACCACTCGCATGAAAACCTAAGCTTTTGATACCAGTTGTTGAGTATAGAACAACGAAAACAAACCCAAAGCGAATAAACAAGAATAAGAAAATAAAAGACAATCACACAAGACAAGATTTAACGTGGTTTAGAAATTCCTACTTTACAAACTGCACTAACTTTATATTGATATCTCACAATTGTGTTGTGTTGTATTGAGGTTTTACAATTACATGAGACTATTTTTAGGAGAAAAAATTGAGTATAATTCTAATCATAGTACTAATCTCAAGTACAACCACTTTTCACTAGGCAATTGCAGGTTGCAATCTATTATACTCTCTGCATGCTAAAGTTGCACCGTGTGTATTGTTGGCCAGAATTTAAGAAGTTATCAGTCTATCCAGTTCCTTGTCAAATTTGTGGTAATTCATTCAAGCAGACTCATAAATCAAATCCAAAAAGTTTCTTTGAACAAACTTTGAAAATATGTTTGCCTAAGCTTTAAACATTTTTTTTACTTTTAACTTAAAATAATGAAATAAAAAACATTAAGTATTTTAAAGGTGTCGTAAAATTTGAATATTTGATACAATTAAACATATTGAAAAGGAATTTTGGACTTTCCATTATTAAGATAGAGACAAATTTAATTAACATTATACTAATTATATTAATGAATATGTTGATAATTAATTACATTTCAAAAGGTATTCAATTAAAAATTTAAATCATTCATTCAAAATATCAAAATAATTATCAAAAAAATAAAAAAGCGGTGAACTGGGTTATTAGTATTATAATTAATAATTGACATATTGTGATAAATTTTAATAATTTCAAAATAAGATAATCTATACATTTAGAATAATTTATAGAATATTAATTTTTGTTTAAATATATTTAAATTTGAATTTACACCCATCGAGTTGAATTAATAATCTTAATTATTACATACTTTTTTGAAGAAAAATTGGATTATTAATTAATGTCCTCACAAGGCCCATAACCCTCCCCATGTACACTATATATATTCGAGCTGCTTCATCAATGTATACCATTTTAAAATTAGCTCCACTCCATAGAACATCTACTAATCGTTCCCTCTTAATCAGCAAATACGGTAAGTTCTTCGCTCCGATCAATTATTTTACAACATATATATTAATATTTTGTGCATGCAAATATGTGTTTATATTAATTACTGATCATATTATATTGATTTGTTTTCTCACTATCTTTGTGCATGCAAATTTATATTTGTGTACGTGTTGGTTATATATAGAGCTTCAAGCCTAACCAGAACTTAGGAGTACTTAGGACTCTGACCAGAGGGGATACAGGGAGAGAAGAAAGTCGAACTGAGATTACTCTACTCTATTACTATTATATCTTATTGTGATTTGTGACTGTTTTCTTGTTTGACAGGCAGACTCTCACCCACTTGTATTGCAGAATGTCTGTAGCCTGACTAGTTTTTACCAGACTGCATGTGGAATAACACCTGATGAAAAGCAATTGTCTGTTAGCGGGAAAAATTGGGGAGAGGTTGATCTGAATGGTAAGCATGTGTTATTAGTTTTTCCTTTCACATATTACTTGGTATATGAAAATGGGGGACTTCAATTAATTTATTAGGTCGTACTATTCATGACTAAATAATATGATGCCTATCGTTCTTTGTCTACACAAATTATTTTTAGCTAGTGGATCCAGTTCTTATGTTCCTCATATCCTCTGAGAAATCTTTCATGGTTAAATTAGTAGTACAGTGATATGATTTCAGTAACAACTTCTTGAGTTTGTCTTCCTATCTTTAATACTTTAAAATTGTGCTATTAACTGAAGATTGTCAGTCTGGACCAATTTTTCCTTAAAATTTACTCAATTGTCAATTGTTTCTGTCTTGTAATTCTCTTGTAAAAACTGAAAATTAGTCACCCGCTTTTATATCTTACTTTCTTAATCAGGAAACATGCTTAGTTTTCAAGTTGGCTCAAAGCAAGTGTTCGAGGTATCATTAGACGATGTCTCTCAGACAAAACTTCAAGGGAAACATGATGTCATGATGGAATTTCATGTTGATGATATGGATGAGGCTAACAAGGTTCTTTCTACTTCAGTTTTTTTTTTGTAGTCAATGATTTCTACGTTATCATTATTAAGTGATTTTTTTGTTTAGATGGCTTCTCCGAGTGATTCCTCACTTGGATTGAGCTCCTACTTTTTTTTTCAGTCATCCTAGTCTAGCCCTGTATGCTCGCTCTTACCTTCTTTTCATTTTTTAGATTACACTTTGGCTATTGATCATCTCCCTATTATGATTACAGAAAGATTCTCTGTTGGAGATAAATTTTCATATACCTGATTATAATACTCAGTTTGTTGGTGATGAAAATTGTCCTCCAGCTCAAGTGAGTTCTTTGTACACATATATATTAATTATTTAACTGTAGTTTAATATTGTATCTTCAATTATTGCCGTGGCTACCATATCTATATATAGGTCTTTCGCAACAAGATCTTGTCGATGGCTAATGTCATGCAAGAAGAAGCAGTTGTCACTTTTGAGGGGATTGCGATTCTTACTCCTAGGTGGTTCTAACTTTACCATAATATGCAGCAAATTTAGTATCACTCCTTCTTTCCGCTTTTTATTTAGGTTGTGATAAAGATCTTATTAAGGTGATTGGTTATTGCAGAGGGCGATATAATATTGAAGTTCATGCGTCATTTATGAGGCTCCAAGGACATGCCAATGATTTTAAAATCCAATACAGCAGTGTTGTTGGCCTCTTTTTACTGCCCAAGGTTAGCCTTTGATTTCCTTGATATATAGAATATATCCTGAAAACATTTTGCTTTTTGGCTAATCTGTTTTTACTTTTTTATACATGTCATGAATAAAGGTGTACTTCATCCTAATATATATATTTTTTGCATTCTAATCAAACACATACATTTGTTGTTGTTTCTCTTGATCCACCAATTCATAGAGGCCAGACAGTATACCCACATATTGTGTTTCAGGTATTGTCACCGATGTTATTAGCGTTTTGTTTAATGTTAATGCGTTCTTATGTCCCTTTCTTCAGTTTTATGCTCACACAGTAACTTTGTATATTCGCCAGTTTGAAGCAGATCATATTGTTGAATGCACATTGCCATCAAATGATGAGCTCTTTAATAACAAGTTAGAACATAAGGTAATGAAACATTATTAAGGATAAGTGAGGAAACATGGAAGGTGTTTTTTTACAGTGAGTTCTCTTTATTATCAGGGATTCATTCATGAAGTTTTCACTATAATATTACAAAGATTGTCTGGTGCTAATGTCACGAGATCAGGAAAGTTACGGAGTTGTCAGGATGGTTATGCGGTGAAGTCGTCGCTGGAATCTGAAGACGGCATCTTCTATCCACTTGAGAAGAGTTTTTTCTTCCTTCCAAAGCCTCCTACACTAATTCTTCATGATGAGGTATAGTACTTTTTGTTTTTTCGCCAAGTGAGGTATAGTACCTTTAACATTTGAATGCGACAATTCATGATGAAAACTGGACTTTTGTATTTGGTTGATTTTAGCTTGGATGATTTTAGCAAGCCTGGTCGCTTGAGTATGAAAATCAAGTGCTGATGGTTAATTATGATGTGCTAGAAAACTATATTATTTTCTGATTTCGTATTTATTGTGGAGTTCAAGAGGTGTGATGCTAAATTATATTATTTTCTGATTTCAGATTATTTATGTGGAGTTTGGGATGTATGCTTTTGGAGGGTCGAATATGCATTACTTTGATCTTCGAATCAGACTGAAATCTGAACAAGAACATTTATTCCGGAACATCCAGAGAAATGAATATCACGATCTTTATGACTTCATCAGGTAAAGAAGACATCTTAATGTCTACTCAGAGTTGAATAAATACATGTTCCAGTACTCTGGATAAGGTTATATTCTTTTTCTGGATTTATATAACACATGCCCGGAATACTTTTTTAGTATATTGAAGATGAAAAAGTGAGGTTTACTGTTTATGGCAGATAAAAAAAAATCAGAAGAGGCCACCTTTATTCTAATAGGGGTGCAAGAGTAGACCCACAACTAATTATATGTCTTGTAATATGTGGTTTTGCTTGTTATACCCACAACTAATTATTTGCTTGTGTTTGATCTTTTGTATGTTGTCAATTTGTTGACTGTTGGTCTAGTATGCCATAGATATAGGGTAATCTTGGGGTAAAATACATAGCTCATTATGTTATTTTAGAACTTTCTGCATTTCCCTTTTTTTCCTAGTTGGGATTTTCCGCATAATTCCTTGTGTTATTTGCCTATATTGTGGTGATTGATCATTTAAAAAGTTCAATACAGAAGTTTATACATTTTTTCAACTATAATTTAATGCAGTTCGAAGGGTTTAAAAATCATGAATCTTGGTGGTCCTCAAGCTGCGGATGGTGTTGCTGATGTTTTGCAGAATGACAAAATTTCTGCTGGTGGAGATGAGAGCGACGAGGAGGTAACTTGAGATCATTTTTTTGATGTAAATCTACATAATGTGATACACTCATAATTAGATCTTTGAAAAGGGCTTTGCAATACTACAGAATATCATCCTTTACTATCTGTCACAATACTTTCTATTTTCCAAATCGAACCCATTTTTCTAGATTGAGATAAATTTTTTGTTGTAATATTCTAGTGTCGTTGTTCTCTTCAGATTTTTGAGTGATTCCTATCCATGCTCATGTCTGTCTTTGTTTTACTGCTGCTAATGTTTAATGTTGTTATTCAACTATGCAGGATGAGGATTTCGTTGCTGAGAAAGATGATTCCGGTTCACTTGCAGATGATTCTGGAGGAGAAGATTATGATGCTAGTGACAGTGGAGGTGTAAAGGAGGTTAAGCAGTCTTCTTTATTTGCCTATTCTAGGTGCATTATGGAAAATTTCAGTAGCTCACTTGCATGACTGCTTATTTCAGAAACTTGACAAAAAGGAACAAAAGAAAGAGCTTAAGACACCTTCCAAGACAGCGACCAGTAGGAAGAGAATGAGAACAAAAGATGGCGATGAAGATGGTATAAAGAAGAAGAAACCAAAGAAGAAGAAAGACCCAAATGCACCAAAAAAGTCACCAAGTGCTTTCATGTTCTTCTCCAAGAATGAAAGGGAGGTTGGTCAGTAACTTTTTATATATGATCGATCAGCTGTCTGTCTTTCACCTTTCATGTGAATTTGTCACATGTATTTAAAATGCCTAATGAAATTGTACAATAAATGAAACAATTTTGTATAGAATGTCGTTTTTGTTGAGCCCGCTCTTGGAGGAGTATTCATATATAAATTTGTTCATACGAGAGTCTACAGTGAATCTGACTTCGTAAATGACACTCGTACAACGTTGCCCCCCCTCATATCTAAGTTTGGGCCTTCTCCCTTCACTTATCTTCTAGGCTATATATATCTTAGTTTACTAGTTTGTTTATTACTCAAGAGAGGTGACGTTGGTTATTTTATTTTAATCATGCCTTTTGTTTTGCGCTATTTAATTTGTGATTATTTTCAGGCTATACGTCAAAAGGCTAAAGCTAATAATTGCTCATTTTGATACGATTGGCTACAGAATGTGAAGACGAATCCTGAAATTAGTTTCACAGACATTGGCAGAGTTCTTGGAGGAAGATGGAATAAGATGTCAGGTTTGTGTTTTCTTTTCCACATCCATGGAGTCATTTTCGTATTCTTTTCCACATCCATGGAGTCATTTTCGTATTCTCCTGATCAATCAATATCTGATATCGAAAAAACCCGATGCTTGTAGAGTTGTAGGTGAGGAGAAAGAATTATATGAAGCATATGCTAGGCAAGACAAGAAACGGGGGTATGCAAATGAAATGAAACAATACACCAAACACAGTAAGCACTAGATAGTAAAGCTGATTTGCTAACAGCGAACATAGTAACAATCCATCAGCATTGATAGAGTGATCAGTGTCAGAAGTAGAACCAAAATTTAGCGGGACTCAAATTTTTTAATCATAAAATCTTTGAATTAATAATAAAAATTGCGAGAAACATAAATCAAAGCTGATTTCCAGTAACTTGTCATTCTCACACTCATTGTATCCATCTCATTTATGTTGTAAGAAATAATATATCAACAATGGTCGCAATATTTAAAATTAAAATTAATTTGACAAGTTATATGATTTTTTGGGATAAAATTGTGTAATTCGAAGAAAATTTAAAATAATTGAAACTCGATAAATAATCTCTAAATTTTTTTATCAACTAAATAATTAAGACGCCATACGGGCCCAATAAAAATGGATCAAAGCCCATTAATCTGCTGGTTTCAATATCTACCACCAAACACAACTCACTATCCAAATCATTCTTGGACGCAAAATCCATGGCATCTCTGTCCGGGCCCACAACCCCATTTCCGCCGCCGATTAACCGGCGACCGGAAACTCAGCCGGTGAAAAATCTTGAGGCCATAAAGCAAAAGGAAAGAGAAAACAAGGAGAGAAAAGTGATGGTGAATAACAAGATAGCATCACAAAAGGCAATATCAATAATATTAAGAAGAGAAGCTACAAAGTTTGTGATTGAGAAGAAAAGGGGACCCAATAATTCTAAAAAGCTCTTACCCAGAACTGTTCTTGAAGCTCTTCACGAAAGAATCACTGCTTTGCGTTGGGACTCTGCTCTTAAGGTCACCATTCTTATCCATATATGGGTGTCAGTGTGTGTGTGTTAAAGTTCTAGTCTTTTTATGCTAATTTAGCTTAAAGTTTGAATATTATGCACATTCTTATCCATGTGTGTGTGTGTGTTAAAGTTTTAATCTTTTTTTGCTAATTTAGCTTAAAGTTTTAATATTATGCACATTCTTATCCATGTGCGTGTGTGTGTTTAAGTTTTAATCTTTTTTTTGTTAATTTAGCTTAAATGTGAAATAAGCAGTTTTGGGGACGGTTATATATGCTTAAGATTATGTAAATTATGAGCTTTTTGGACTTGTACTTGGTGAATGACTTTGCTCTTGTAATTTAAAGTTTAGTAGTTGGAGGCTTGGAGCTAGTGATTAAAAAGATAAGTATATAAAAGTTATCAGACAGAAGTTTAGTTGTGAAGGGGTTTAAAGCTTCAAATTACTAGCCTACACTAGTCATTATTATGTTCTTAATCCGCAGCTGACACATTAGGATATAGGTGTAGTGGTGTACATGGATTATTATCATTTTAGCTCTTGAAGTATGCCAAGATGGATAGATAAACCCTTGAACAAAAGTTTTGTATGTTCCAGCCATTTACGTTCGTTAAATCGTATATTTTGACCCTTTAAGTTTGTTAGATCGTATAAACCAACCTTCAATAGAGTTAATTAAGAAGACATAATGGCCATTTTTGGAGTTTGGCACATTTGTTTTGCATGAAACCACTCATTTATCAAAGTTTGGATATAATAGTGTTTTCTATAAAAAGCTCGTGATTTAATATAAAGGAAAATATTTTTAATTATTTCTTTAGGTATTTAATGGATAATAATAATTTTTTTTATGTTACAGCTCGCATATTAAAGTTTATACATGATATGATGTTACATACAAAAATTCATTAGAACTTCATTTGTCTAAATCGACTTACTTGAAGGGCCCAATTTATCATAGGTCTATATATATGTGTGTGGAGTCTTATTAGTATTTTCTTACCAGCAAACATTCAAATATTCGATATAGTGGAAACTACACCCTATGGATTATGTCAATGGTCAGTCGTTTAATAGTAAGGTATTATGAAGGATTCAATCTCTTGGGTGTCAGGCAGCAACAAATTCTACAAAACTGATCGACAGAATGATCCCATTTTCAACATCGATATATATGTTAGGCAATAGATGATGGAAAACAATAAAGATTCTATTTAGTTGTTGTCTAATGCCTAGCTAAACCTTACTGGATGGACCTCATACCTCATATTGTTTACCTGGATATATGAGCCATTGGGTGAAAATGGGAAGTATATTTTTTGAAGCATTTACATGTTCTCTATAAAATCTAATGATGTTAGAAAAGCTGTGCATCCTCAATCAGGGATGATGACTAGTTAGGTGTTTCGTGGTTGTGCACTTATGGGACTGGTATACTGATCAAAGCTTCGCCAGATATGTCAGGATGGTGGTACAGAAAATGAAGCAGGGCATATTCAACAACAAAGTTAAAAGTAAGAGAGAAGCGTACAAAATAGTAGTTGGTTGGATTTCTTCCTTGCAAGTTAGTACTTGTGCAAGAACATTTCGAAAATAATAAATCAAGCAGTGCCCTAGTGGTGGCAAAGATGCTTCTAGTGCTCGAATAGGTTAATTCTTACCACCCCTCCCCCTATTCTTAAAAAATATATCAACTACCCAAATACCCAAAAAAAGGTTTCATTATTGAGATGTATGTCTTCCAAATTGCAACTAGTGGTAAGGCATTTTTTAAGAACTGAGAACCTCTAGGTCAGATTGTAAAAATATTTTCCATGGAGATGCTCAAAGTTGGCAATTGCCAGTTGGTATGTTGTTTTTAATGCAACAAATTCTACACAAAAACACTTATTTGTGTTTTACCACCTGCTTTTTCTAACGATATATTTAAAGAGTTTATGTGGTGCTTGTCTCATTATCTGAAAAGAAATTTGGTTGTGCTAATCGAAAAATATCAATATATTTTTGGTTTTGTGTTTCTTTATTTCTGGTAATATATATTCAGATCTTCTTTCAAAATAGTTTATAAATGTTTTAAATCTTATTCTGCAAATTCTTATCTTGAGATGTTTTATAAACTGAATGATAAAGACTTAAATTACTTTCAGGTTTTTGAGTTACTCCAGGAGCAGCTTTGGTACAGGCCAAACTCTGGTATCTATGTCAAGCTAATTGTCATGCTTGGAAAATGTAAGCAACCCGAGAAAGCCCATTCGTTATTTCAGGCCATGGTTGATGAAGGTTGTTCCGTAAATGTTGAATCCTATACTGCTCTTATGTCTGCTTACAGTCGAAGTGGCCATTTAAACAAAGCATTTTACCTCCTCGAAGAAATGAAAAACAATTCTGATTGTCATCCTGATGTCTTCACATACTCGATCCTCATTAAATCCTGCCTCCAAGTTTATGCCTTCGACAAAGTGCAATATCTGCTTTCTGACATGACATCACGAGGAGTAAAACCCAACACGATCACATACAACACCCTCATTGATTCATACGGGAAAGCAAAAAAGTATTATCTTTATCTTTGCTCTATATTATTAAGTACACCATCTGTTATTTTTTTTGGCAAAAATGGTACTCAATGACCTATGCTGACTAATCTTTTAGCGAAAATAGATTTAATTACTTACTTTCAGAAGTAGATTTTTACAATTAATGATTCTCGGTGCATAGATTTTTTGATCAATATTAATGAAGATATACAATCTTGAATTAGAATTGTTTTTAGTAGTCAAAACTCAAAATGGGTCACTTGATTTAGAATTGTGGCAGCATATTCTCTGATTTCCATGATATGAAGATATATTTTGGTAACAGGTGATATGAAATATATATATAATGTGTGTGTGTGTAACATCCATCAGTTCTTCTATGCCAATTGTATTTTTTTCCACCTCGAACTACAAGATCATTTACTCCTAGCAATTCCTACACCGTGGTTGTCTTGATGCCTTGTACAAATAAATGTGATGTGACTATTATTACTTTGTTTTAAATTCATAAAATTGTTTTGTATGATAAAACCATTTAAGAGAGTATAAGTGCCTTACTGGTTCCACTTATTTTAAGGTTCACACAAATGGAATCAACTCTTGTTGAGATGCTCCACCAGCAGGAAGTTGAGCCTGATGTATGGACCATGAACTCCACACTAAGAGCATTTGGCAACAGTGGGCAGATTGAGATGATGGAGAAGTGTTATGAGAAGTTTCAATGTGCTGGGATTCAACCAAACATTAAGACCTTCAATATACTCTTAGATTCCTATGGGAAAACCGGTAATTATGAGAAAATGAGTGCTGTAATGGAATACATGGAGAAATATCACTTCTCATGGACACTTGTCACGTACAATGTAGTGATAGATGCATTTGGAAGGGTTTGTGATCTTAAACAGATGGAATTTTTGTTTAGGTTGATGCAGTCGGAGAGGATAAAACCAAACTGTGTCACACTTTGTTCACTTGTAAGAGCTTATGGTAAAGCGGGCAAAGCGGAAAAAATCACTGGTGTTCTGCGATATACAGAAAACTCAGACGTGACACTAGATACTGTGTTTTTTAATTGCCTGGTTGATGCTTACGGGATGATGGGATGTGTAGCAGAGATGAAAAATGTTCTTGAAATAATGGAGAGGAAAGGATGCAAGCCTGATAAAATTACATATAGGACCATGATTAAAGCCTATTCTATGAGTAACATGACTAGCCAGGTGAAGGAGTTCAAGGCTGTGCTTGCATTACTGGAGAGCACTTCATCATAATGGAAAGCATTAACTTTTGAAGGACTACAACTACGTATCTTTTTTGCAAAGTAAGTTATTGACAAGTTCTCAAGTACTGTCCTCTTTGTTAATTACCAAAATAAGATTTGAAAGCAGTAGAGAAGATAACATCGGACTGATTTATGATCTTTTAATCAAAAGCTTTGGTAACTGTTGGATATTTTTGTTTTGCTAAATAATTGTTAAATGCATTTCTTTTATTTTTGGCAAGTTAACTACTTGGCCGTTGGATGTTTTTACTCACAGTATCCTGAATGTGTGGTTTTGTAATGTAAATATGCAGAATTTCTGGACACTCCTTATTAGGAAAAACCCCACTTTGGTCATTAACAATTTAATATTGCTAGTACCTTGGTTTCAAAATAATAACCTTTGGATAACTTTGCACTTACATTGAGGTATAAAAAAATTAATAGTTATACTAATATAATTTAATATTTTTTTTATATTAGATATAAATTATTATCTGATATAAAAATTATTGAATGATATATAGTATAACTATGAATTTTTTACACCTTAACATATGTACAAAGTTTCTCAAACAGTATTATTTTGGAACATACAGGAGTACATTAAAAGTGCTTCCATATGAACTTTTCAAGGAATTCATTCTTTACAAAACCTCTGTAACGTAAATTCTTATGAACGTACCTAATACGCTACAAACTTATTCCAGATTTTATTACGACTTTATTTTAGAGGGTTATATGTGTACTTTAGTTTGCTGTACAGTTGCATATGTTGAAAGGTGTTTTATGTGTACTCTAGTTTCCCTACAGTTGCATTTGCCTGAAAATTTAGCTTGGTCAAATATTGTTTTGTTGAATTATTATTAGTCATAGTAAATCTGGATATCTTTGCAGCATAGTGTAGTTTATCAGTGAAGTTTTGAGGAAATGTTTGTTAACATATATGATCTGCAAAAGTATTGAATTGTAACCTATAGAACTCTGTGAAACACATTTTTTTGGATTAATGCTTAGGTAACTCTTCATTTTTCAGGGCAGGTAGATCTCGCAAGTCTGGCAGATCGTAGACAGGTGTTGTAAAGTAACTTAATTTGGTAAGCTATGAAAGTCAATTTTCTGCAAGGACAGTAAAAAGAAATAAGATTCGAGCATTTGCTGATGCTTTGTCCTTGTTCTACCAACCCTTCAACAGCTTGAATGATTTTTGAGGGAGGTGTGGGCTGTATTCTGGCTTCTGCTCCGCTGATAATATTTTGATGTTCAGTACGGAGAAGGAATTACATGCTTCATAATATTTTCTTTTTACTACCCACCCAATCAAACGTACCTAGTATATTCCACACTTTAGAGTAGATTGATTACTGCAGAAGTTCTATTCTGGTGCTCCATAAATAAGTTTAGTCGGTTATTTAGTCAAGACTGACAGACTTATGTGCCAATGATCCCCAAAGTCTCGAACCATAACAGATATTCTAGACAAGCTGGACCAAGGGGAGATATAACTGATAAGAGAAAGACATGTAGGTTCTTCCATATGTTAGAATAAAACCATAGCAGCAAAGTTCAAGATATTGCTTCAGGTTGTGATTCAGTTGATTGGTAGAGCGCAACAGTCAGCATACAAAGTAGAGAGTAGTCGTAGATGGTTGTTCCCACTACAATATGCTGTGTAAATATATATTTTTATTTACTTTTTCTCCAAATGCATGATTTATTCTTATAATTCTATTTTAATTTACAAAACAAGTACATATGTAAACATATTTACACCCTTTTTTTTTGCAAATACATAAATTCTTACAATTGTATTTTAATTTACGAAACACATGTACTTTTAATGAAATATGTAATGATTTTTACATATTTTCTGGACCCATATTTTGTTTAAATTCATTATAATATATATCATATATGTATATACATAAAATTACATATTTTGCAAGTAAATTATTTCAATATGATAACATTTTTATTAGTTTCTATTTAAATAAAAATATATGTTTTAAAAATTTACTCTAATTGCATATACTCTAATATAATATATATGTGACAAATTATATATTAATGCAAAGAAAAGTTTAAAAATATTTTAAAAACTTTATTATTTTTTTATTTTTGAAGGGGACTTCTAAAATGTTTAAGTTGAGCCTTCCTATCATCTTTTTCTGTCAAGGTTAAAAAACTCTCGTTCACGATCAACTTCACTTAAAATATGATCGACAATTATAAGGGTGATGGCCTTTTCTATCACAATTTGGAAGAAAATGGCCTCAAATATCACAATTCTTTTTTTGAAATGGTTCTTTTATCGCTCAAAAATGCAACTTTATCATGTGTTTTAAAAGACGTATTTTAATATTATATTTCTCAATAAAAAATTTTAAAAGTGAAAATTCTAAAACGCAATATCAAAAAAATTTAAAACTAAAACACACAAGATGCGTTAATACAATTAAAAAAAGAAAAACTCAGCCCAACGAGAACAGAGGATTTTATACAAAAATTAATAACGTGACTTCAAGTCAGGTTCTTGTGTGATAGTGAATGATCAATTTATTAATTAATGATACTTTAGGCATTTTATATCCAAATTATATCATTATATCTTATGTATAATAAGAGTAAAAAGGATCTTATCCAAATACTACCAAAAGTCAAAGGATCAATTCTCAATAACTACATAATATTATACACTACAGTAATTAATTATTAGTTATAATTATTATTAAGATTCCTAACTGTTGTACCTGTTTTTGTGAATGGAGGGCACGCCTTGTATTGGGATACAGGGAGGGTGCGTCCCTTGTACGTGTATTTGGGCTTGACCTACTCTTTGCTATCTTGTATTGTTTGATGATGTCTCTGCTGCCTATGCTTATTATTGTATGAAAATTTGCTACAGGGATAGGCGCGCCGTAGCTCACCCCTTGGGGAGGGCGAACCCTCCTCCTTCCTGGTTCTATTTGAAGCTTCTTCAGTCACCTATCTTGGTCTACTAATATCTCTGTCATCTACGTTTGTCAATCTTTATTGAAGGTCATAGCTCCATATTCCTCGGGTCACCCTCGTAGGGGAGCTATGGTGTGTTGCTAACCTTATCTTAGAAGATACTTTCCCTGTACTCAGGCGGGTTGCTCTCGTCTGGGGGCTTAGGACGTGACCTACATTTGCGGTGGATCTAGTACTGGCCTTCAGTCAAGGTACCCTTGGAAATAGCTGTAGTGGACCGGTTAGAACCCACGGTTTCCGGGTCAATGTCAGATCCATGAAGTCCTTGGACCTTATACTGGGTTTTGACCTATCCAAACAAACCCAAATGTAGAGTACTCTTCCAGGAAGGTTCCACTTGCCTTTTCTACATTCGATCCGAAGAAGGAAACTTTGATTTCCTAACGGGCCTCTACTTTTCTAAGAACTACGTGGGCTTGAACCTCTATTTTTCCTATAAATAGAGGTACGTAGGCACATTGTTGGGGATCGGAATTATTAGAGCTCATAGCCTCAAAGAACAAAACCTCTAGTTATTCTAAACCTAGCAATCTCAGCCCCCAATCTCGTACAAATCACCACGCTCCGGCGATAATTCAGCCCCGCTAGATCTTTTTCCGGCAAAAAACCTCGATTTTTGTTGATTAACAAATTTCTCCATCAACAAATTGGTGCTAGAAGGAAGGGATGTTTGCATCATAGGAGAAAGCATGGCCCTACAACAAAATCGGAAAAATAGATCTGATGGGAGATGATTTTGAACATGATTCAGAAATGGAAGTGAGTTATGAATACTCTGGCTATGGAGAGTACCCTTTGGGGAAGAGGATGGAGTCAAAGCAACAACACAACTATAATCAAGCAGTTTATGGGATTCATGAGCCGCACACGCCTACCAGGTAAGCCTTACTTTTTGATATTTTCTATTGTGAATTGGGTTTACGCAGGTAAGGAATCTTCCAAGTATAAATTCTAGGGGATGACACATCTTCATCCCTCGAATTTGTTAGGGAGCACCCTCCTTCCCTCACAAGCCTCTCCGGAAGGCTGGTGTGATTGTTTTGAAGGGTTTCGAGGCACAAACGCAGTGAAAAAACGCGAAAAATAAATACAAAACGTAATATAAATCGAAACCCTCCGCAGGATCCATGCGAAAATAAAAGATTTAATTCGGAGATTAAGAACAAATACCTTAAAAAACTTTAACATTTCATCAATGGAAGAATAATGGAGGTCCAAAACTTGTTTAATCATCACGTATCCCGCTCACGCGATCTACGCTCTACGGTATCCACATAAACACTTTTCATGAATGATTGATGTGTACTAGCACCCGAAAACTACTTCTCTCTCTTTATCTTCCTCTTTTTTCAAAAGAGCTAGGGTTTTTGAAAAATATGTCTTTCATTAAATCAACCCATAAAGAGATTATATATAGAGAGAAATACGTTTTCTAATTATAAACTAATTATAATTAATACTAATCCAAAATTCTAAATTATTTAATTAAGTCTCACTTAATTAATTAATTACTAATTTTAGAATTAGTTTAAGTAATTCATTTATTCTATTTATATAATTAATTAAGTCATACTTAATTAATATCATAAATAAAATAAATTACTTATTTAATTTAAATTCATAATTTAAATTATTTCTCCTTCAAGTATTTTTTGTATGTGACCCTATAGGTTATTATTACGTTGACAATAATTTTAATATCTAATTAAAATTATAAACAATGAGCGACATCTAGTAATATATCATTGCTACCCAAGTAATAATAATAAAATCAGTGATTTGATTAAACCTTTCGTGAATAATGTTCCCTGTAATATAATCCATTTAACCTTATATTATAGATCAAACTTGAGGCATGTATCGTATCATCCTCTTCAACGTTTAATCCGGGTTTTCTTGATCAATGAGTAGACTATTTAAACAAATCAACATTTGAGCACGACCATGCATTTTATTGTCTCACTCAATCAAGAGGCCAATAATATCACTCATAAATATGAAGGTTAAATCCTTAATCTATCATTTATTTTTTTCATACGATTCATAGTATACCCACTGTCCATTTTTATCATCACCCGGTTAAAGGTAACTTTTAGTGTAATCAAAATATATTAATTCTCGTATAGAAATATAATGATTTCAAGTCAGAGGATCATTACATCATTATCACAGTGAGAATTTCTTATGACACTTATTAACATGTAGAATCTCACAGCGGGTCATTCCAGTGCCATTCATTGAAACATGCATTTATGTTCTTGACTTTAGTATCACCATACATATGACCAATGAGATGTGGTCATCTGTCAACAAACATATTAGTCTTATTGCATTATTATTGTCTTTATATAATAATACTCGACTAGGGAATTTTAGGAATAAGACACTATTCATATAATCTCATTTTTAAGTCACATACTTAAAGATATATAATACGTATCAAAATTCCAAGGACATTTATTATGCTTTCAATTTATTATGCAGTAAATAAAATATAATCAATAAATAATAATCAATAAAACATAATCCTTAATAAAAAAATATTTTCCTTAAAAATATAAAAATAATTGTCTCTAGGGCACAATTACTAACAATCTCCCACTTGCACTAGAGCCAATTACCCAAGTATCCAATACCCATGGAACTAGTGTGACTTTCATGCTTCTGCTGTGACAAAGCCTTAGTCAATGGGTCTGCAATATTATTATTAGTATGCACTTTACATATATGTATATCTCCTTGATCATTAATCTCATTAATTAGGTGATATCTCCTAAGTACATGCCCAAACAGCCTCCTTGGCTACTTCACAAGCATCAATATACTCGAGCTCTATTGTAGAATCAATAAATGTCTCTGATGTGAACCATCCAGCATACAACATCTCAATTTAAATAGATAAAACACAAAGTCAGACATGAACACTAAATGATCGTTGTCTGTCTAGAAACTAGCATCGGTGTAACCTTTTACAACCAGCTTATCTTCTCATCTATATACCAAGAATTGATCTTTAGTCCTCTTCAAGTACTTAAAAATATTCTTGATTGCCGTCCAGTGACCTTCACCTGGATTAGACTAGTATCTATTCGTCATGCTTAAAGCATACGAGACATCAAGACGAATACATATCATTGCATACATTATAGAACCAATTGCCGATGCATATGGAATTTTACTCATACGGTCCTTATCATTCAATGATTTAAGACTGTTTTCTTTCGAGATCGATATCCCATGAGACATTGGGACAAATTCCCTTTTAGCCTCTTGCATTCCAAATCGATGCAAAACTTTGTCAATGTATGTACTCTGACTTAGGCCGATCAATCTCCTTGATTTATCTCTATAGATCCTGATCCCTAATATATAGGTCACATCGCCTAAGTTTTTCATTGAGAAATTATTTCTCAACCAAGTCTTCACAATTTGTAGAGAAGGAATGTCATTCTCTATTAGTAATATATCATCAACATATAATACTAGGAATGCCACATGGCTCCCACTAACCTTCTTGTAAACACGTGGTTCATCTTCATTTTGAATAAACCCAAACTATTTGACAGTTTCATCAAAATGAATGTTACATCTCCTCGAGGCTTGTCTCAATCCATAAATGGATCGACACAACTTACATACCTTTCTAGCATCCTTTGGATCAACAAAACCCTCAGGCTTTGTCATGTACACATCCACATCTTCTCCAAGGCTCTCATTTAAGAAAGCGGTTTTGACATCCATTTGTCAGATTTCATAGTCATAGTAAGCAGCTATAGCAAGCAAAATCCTGATGGAATTGACCATAGCCACTGGTGAAAATGTCTCATCATAGTCAATACCATGAATTTGCTTGAAACTTTTTGACACCAATCGTGCCTTATAGGTCTGTACGTTACCATCCATGTCGGTCTTCTTCTTGAAAACTCACTTGCACCCTATAGGTTTTACCCCTTAAGGTGGATCAACCAAAGTCCATACTTGATTAGTATACATGGATTTCATTTCAGATTTCATGGCATCCAGCCATCTCTTAGAATCTGGAGTGTTCATAGCGTTTTAGTAGGTGAGAGGCTCATCTTCGTCTACAAGCATCACATTACCATCTTGAGTCAAGAAAAATCCATAATATCTCTCGGCTCATGGCGAAACCTACTAGACCTACAAACAACCTGTGTTTCTTGAGCAGTATTGTTTTCTTGTACATTCTGCTCAGGTTCCTCCATTGGTTCAATGTTATCATGTGGGTCTCGAACTTCATCGAGATCTATTATCCTCCCACTGCCTTTCTTAGAAAGCATTTCTCTTACAAGGAACACTGCAGTTCGAGCAACAAACACTTTATTCTTGGAAGGATTATAGAAAAAATAACCTTTTGTTTCAATTGGGTATCCCACAAAGTTACATTTATCTGATTTACGTCCTATCTTTTCAGAAGTTAGACGTTTCACAAATGCCTCATATCCCCAAATTTTCATAAATGACATGCTATGATGTTTCTCAGTCCATATCTCATACGGAGTCTTCTGAACCATTTTAGTAGGAACTCGGTTAAATGTATAAGCAGTTGTCTCCAGGGCGTAGCCGCAGAAACTAATTAGAAGATTCCTTGACTCAACATTGATAGCACCATGTCCAATAATGTGTGATCCCTCCTATCAAAAAACCTTTTCTTTGATATTTTCTACTTCATCTTTATAGTCTTTGAACTTTTTAAATGATTCGGATTTGTTCTTCAAAAGATACATATATCTGTATCTACTAAAATAATTAGTAAATTTTATGAAGTTAATAAAAGCTACCTTTTGTCATCGTACACATATGACAACATACATCACTATGTATAAGTCATACTCGTTCAGTGACCCTTTCACCGTGTCCGGTAAAAGGAGTTTTAGTCATTTTGCCAAATAAACCAAGATTCACATCCTTTTTGTATAATTCACAATCAAACTTATCCAAGAATGCATCATTATGTATTTTGGAAATGTGTTTCTCATTAATATGGCCTCAACGACAGTGCCAAAGGTAATGTTTGATTTGAGTCACTTTAGAATATATAAATTGTTAACTAGTTGTGCAACATTATAAGCCTCATTATCGAAATAGAATAACAACTCTTGTTATTTAATTAAAATGAAAAAGCCTTTCTTGTCCAAATAAGAAACTAATATAATGTCTCTGCTAATTGTAAGCACGTTATAACAATTATCAAGTTCTAAATTTTCCTTGTAGGCCTAAAATTAAATAACGAGTTCCTTCAACCAGAGAAACTACCTTTACTCCAATTCCAACCTGATACTCGAAGCTTGACCCTTACTGATCAACTTCTTCCGATCTTCCAAATAAGCATGATATTTTAATTTCCAGTTTTTCGATTTTTCATAGAAGTGACAATCGTCTTCTTTGTCAACATCTCATTCAGACTTTAGAGCCTGTTTTGGGATTGGACTCTGGTTTGATAAGGAAACTAGATCAAATCTTCTCCTTGCATTTCCATTTTCCTTTCCCTTTTGCATTCCCTATATTTACCATCATTATAGTAATAGTTAATGCATTTATCATGTTACTTTTAGCAGTTCTTAATATGCTTAGCAAATCAATAGGTGTTTCACCAATCTTATTCATTTTGTTGTTTATAACAAACTAAGAATATTTGTTGTCCAAAGATTGTAAGATCAAATCTAGGTGAGCCTCCAGACCAATCTGGAAACCCAAAATGTCAAGGTATTCATTATACCCTATAGTCTTTAGAACATGTGGTGTAACCGGGTCTCACTCTCCCTACTTATAAGTGTATAGTACCTTTTAATCGTCAAATATATCTTGAAGAGTTTGTCCCTCAAATATCCTTTAAGGGTGCTTAATCGTCTCACAAGCATCTATATGCTCGTGTTGCTTCTTAAGCTCAGCACTCATAGTTGCAAGCATGAGACATGAAACATCAATCGCAACATCAATTTACTTCCAATAAGTACTATCATTTGCACATGTTACATTCTCAGCTTTAATAACAGGGGAAGAGATTTGACTAACATCATGGTGCCCGAGGACAATCCTTAAGCTCCTATGTCAGTCGAGGAAATTTGTTCTCGTCAATTTGTCCTTCTCAAGAACTGATCGTATAGAGAAGTTGTTTGTGTTTATCATTTGATATCTACAATATTAAAGTGTATAAAATAAACTAGATTGAAGATTTAATATTAATTATGTTTAAGTGATTATGGTATATCATCATATACCTCCCACTATTTTTATCAAACTAATAGCCCTAACTATTAATTCGGAAAACATTTCTTTAAATCTTTCTAGTGAGCCAAGATCCATATTTCATCCATGTTTTAAGATAGCGTTGGCTAATACACCCAAAACATGACTATTTAGGTAGATAACATTTGTCGATTATATCAAATATAAATCTTGGAAAGTTTGGTGGAACAACCCATTGTACACATTTATCCAATAAATCTCACCAAACTCTATGCCTCTAAACCCACAATCATATTGTGATGATTTAGTTAAGTTAGACCCAACGTTTCAACAAACTAAGTCACTTACTTATCACGTCTTCCCGTGATTGATAAAAGCACCTTGCTTTGGCATACCCACTCCTTCTCAATCTAGATCTTGACGAGTATTAAATATTGGAAGGCATCCGATTAACTTATTATGTATTTAGGGATTTTAATGTTTATATGAACGATCATGATCCCATCATAAAGAGATTCTCAATTTTTCCTTGATCAAATAATCCATTTCAATATTCGTCAATGGTTTGATTTCCAGATCGTCGGAGAAGTCACAAGCGATCTCACTTAAAACCCAACTTTCTTACGAATAATAATTTGCTTTTGACAAAATCTCCCCATATCAGAAAAAGAAAATTTATATTCAATACTGTGTTTCATAAACACAAGAATCTCATGATCGTTTGTTTAATTTTAAAATCTTGAATCATTACAGATTTTATCTTTCTTAAGCAGGCATGGCATGAGTGTCGTATCTAATACATACATCATTCCAACACATACATATCTACACATGCATTCATATACATATATGTATTGTGCGTAAATTGAACATATTTTGTTATGGCCCCATCCTATGTGATATTTCCAAGCTAATGGAAATATCAAGGTCAATCTATGGTGGTTTCAAATACTACACTAGTACATGTCTTTATCTTCTTCATTGCTCCATCATCTGGATTGCCTCCTAGCTTCCTTGCTTCCAAGTCTCCATTGAACAATTACATTGAATGATAAATAAATCTATTCTAATGAAATTACAAGAAGAACTCGAGTTACATTCGAGATTAACAATTACAATGAATAAACGACATGCAATTCGTATTTAAAAACCAAAACCATAAAACAAAACCACTATCCTATGGGTCATTGAGCCATAACCATCCACCATGCTGTCATATAACACATTAAAAAATATCATATAATCTAAACATGGTATTACATATCATATTGCAGATCATATCGTCATACATAGGATATTAACTGAAATTCAGAAAATTAAATAAATTTTAAAAAAATAATAAATCGATATTTTGGGGCCTGTAAACTCATCAAATGGCTTACAGACGCAAAGCTGACATAGTCAGTATTGCTCAGTAATATGATTCCAATCAGAAAAAAACATATAATTTATGAAAATTGAACACTGGACACAGATTTCAGAAAATCTACCGAAGCCTTTTCAGAATTCGTATCGAATACGATTTCCATAATAAGAACAGACATGTATCATATACATACAATAATACACACAATTATCACATAATTATACATTACATGAATATCATATATTTAAAATCATATAAAACATATATAACAAATTTTGAAATTTTAGAAAATCAAATAAATTTCAGTAAATAATAAATCACCGTTTTGGGGCTTGTAACGACATCGAATGGCTTACAGACGCCAAGCTGACTTTTTCAGTATTGCTCAGTGACACGATTCCAGTCAGAAATCAAATATCGTTTGCGAAAATCGGACACTGGACACAGATTTCAGAAAATATACCGAAACCGTTTCAGAATTCGTATCGAATACGATTCCCATAATAAAAATAAAAATGTATCATATACATACAACAATACACACAATCATCACATGAATATCATATATTCATAATATATACATACATACACATATTGTATCAATACAAAACCATGGTAGATCGCATACATGCTTGCATATCGAAAATTGTTAAGCACATAACCGAATTAAAACGTTTCGCAAGTAGCTCTGATGCGATTGAAGGGTTTCGAGACACAAACGCAGCGAAAAAACGTGAAAAATAAATACAAAACGTAATATAAATTGAAACCCTCTGCAGGATCCATGCGAAAACAAAAGATTTAATTCGGAGATTAAGAACAAATACCTTAAAAAGCTTTAACATTTCATCAATGGAAGATTAATGGAGGTCCAAAACTTGTTTAATCACCACGTATCCCGCTCACGCGATCTACGCTCTACGGTATCCACACGAACACTTTTCATGAAGGATTGATGTGTACTAGCACCCGAAAACTGTTTCTCTCTATTTATCTTCCTCTTTTCTAAAAAAGGCTAGGGTTTTTGAAAAATATGTCTTTCATTAAATCAGCTCATAAAGAGATTATATAGAGAGAGGAATACGTTTTCTAATTATAATTAATACTAATCCAAAATTCTAAATTATTTAATTAAGCCTCACTTAATTAATTAATTACTAATTTTGGAATTAGTTTAAGTAATTCATTTATTATATTTATATAATTAATTAAGTCATACTTAATTAATATCATAAATAAAATAAATTACTTATTTAATTTAAATTCATAATTTAAATTATTTCTCCTTCAAACATTCTTTATGTGTGACCATGTTGGTTATTATTACGTTGGCAACAATTTTAATATCTAATTAAAATTATAAACAATGAGCGGCATCTAGTAATATATCATTGTTACCCAAGTAATAATAATAAAATCAGTGATTTGATTCAGTTTTTCATGAATAATGTTCCATGTAATATAATACCTTTAACCTTATATTATATATCAAACTCGAGGCATGTATCGTGTCATCCTCTTCACCCTTTAATCTGAGTTTCCTTGATCAATGCGTAGACTATTAAACAAATTAACATTTGAGCACGGCCATGCATTTTATAGTCTCACTCAATCAAGAGGCCAATAATATCACTCCTAAATAGGAAGGTTAAATAATTTATCTATCATTCATATTTTTATACGATTCATAGTATACTTGTTAGGAATTTAGAGACCCAGAAGTTACAGAGGGGGGGGGGTGAATGTATACTTCAAAATTTTCTTGTTTAGAAAATGAACTTGTTCGAAGCTTGAAGAACTGATGGAATTACGATAGTGTTTGTCAAGACATATAACAATAAATAATATAGACACAAATGTAACTTTCAATCTAATTTGTATTAAAATGAACTTTGCTACAATCTGAAATTCAGTTTGAATTTCAGCTTCTTGTTCTGGGATTCTTACAATTGTAAAAATACTCAAGACACTATCAAATGTGGCTGTGCATAAAGTATATAGACAACATGTCCTGTGCACATGCTCACATGAGACAGTTTAGCTAAAACTAGAAATAGACAGAGACTGCTTTACATTTGACTAATGACTATTTCTAGCTAACACTGCTGTGATAGTCTGTTCCATCCTGCCTTATCTCTTCTGTCACTTTTCTTGACTTATCTTCCCAGCTGCATTGTAGACTTGTCTCTATCTCTGCAGGTTTAACTTATCCTGCATAAACAGAGCTGCAACATCATCTGTCTTGTTCTGCAATTCTTCCTTGAAACTAGCTTCTTTTGCAGTCAAGTACTCTTCTTGAAATTGATTCGATAAGTCAAGGAGATTGACTTCTCGAACAGTTGTGACTTCTCGATTGGTCCTGAATACTTGCTTTCTCGAATGACTAGACTTCTCGATCACATACTCAGCTTGATAACTTCTCGATCAGACCAGACTTCTCGAATACATGCTTGATATTGACTTCTCGAATGACTCAGCCTTATTACTTCTCGAATGCTCCATTTGCTAGCTTCTCGAATTGTTTATTTTCACTTCTCGAATGACTCATAATTAACACTTCTCGATTGGCTTCAATACTTGACTTGTCGAATGACTGACTTCTCGATCGAGTACTGAGCAGATAAAAGTTTTGAGACTTTTCGAAATGTTTCCATAGTTCTGACTTCTCGAATAGATGACTTCTCGACCAAGTAATTTGCCTTAGTAGAATTCTCGGATAACTTCTCTTATTTCTTCACAGTCTTCTTTGTCTGGTTGCATGATTCAACTTGAATCTTCTAACTGACTTTATTTCTGACTTTATTTACAATTTGAAGGTAAACAGAGAAAACTTCTATTTGCAAATTACACATGAATAACTAAGTCACTAGTCTACTACAGAAGTACAAACTGAGTTACAGCAAGACAGATAATTAAATAGGCTAGGCTTGATTTAAGTCCAACAATCTCCCCCAATTTGGAAAATGATGAATTTTTACAAATTAATACAAGATATCAAGCCTACCTATATTGTTGTTGTTGATGAGCTGCCTGATCATATTTTTCTTTTCTTTCCTTTTCTTCCCTGGCCTTGTTTTTTTCAATTGCCTGCAGTATCATTTGTCTGGCCATGATTTCCTCAATCAAAATTGCATCTTTCAGTATGTCTGCAGCAATCTGTAGAGTGAGCATTGGATAGTCTTGAACTAACTCGAGTCTAATTTTGACAGTGATTCCACCTCTCAGTTTGAATTCAACTCTGTCAGGATCTTTGAACACTCTACTTTTACCCTGTCTTCTCAATTCTTCAGACAACTTCTCTACTCTCTCCTCCTCCTTCCTTTTCTTCTCAATCATCTCCTCCATGTACCTTACCTTGTCAATCTTTTTCTGATACTTCTTTTCCAAGTACTGAGCCATTTCCATCATTCTCAGCTTGTTAATCATGCATTTCTTGTCAAACAGGCTAATCACTCTCCTAATGTCATGAGTGGTAGCATCACTGTTGTCATGATGAAATCCACTTTCTTCTCCATCAACATTAGTAACAAACATCCTCTTGTCTCTAACTTCTACCTTGACAATTCTGTTAGCCTTCCACTGTTTGATCCTCACCTTGTCAGTTTCAGCAATTTCTTGAATAGGTTTAATAGGTAGACCTTTATCAGGAATAATGAGTTGTTTTCTCCACTTAGGACATCTTACTAGCAAAGAGCTAGTAGAATTCTTGAATTTAGTTGTTGTGGCAGTGTTGACTTTGAGATGTTGGCTTGGCTTCAGTTTCCTTGACTGTTCCTTTTTAATTTCCCTCCTTATCACTCCATATGCAGTAACTTTCATGAACATCCTTCTTGGAGATTTGGTTTTGATGGCTGTTGCAGTTTCAGAAACTGTTGACATCACACTAGTACCCTGAGATTTGGTAGGTGAACTAGAGTGAGTGCCAGCAGCTTGCTGCTTAGAGGGATTTCTTCTTTGATATTGTTTATTTTTCTCAGAGTTGTCTCTTTTCTTCTTGTCTTCATCCTTCTTCTTCTTGTCTTTTTTCTTTCCCTCCTTATCACTCCTGGATTCAGGCTTTTTATCCTTCTTGTCCTGATCCTCATTGTCATCATCTTTCTTTTTGTTCTTCAATTCTTCTCTTGCAAATTCAGAGATTTGTCCAGAGATAAACTTTTTCATTTTCTCTATAATTTCATTGTCCTCCATCTGCTTCACCTTCTTCTTTTCAATCAACTCAATTAGGTTAATAATTTGACTTCTGTTACCTGAATTGAGATGTTGAGGGATCCTGAAATGAGCAAGTTTTTCTCCTCTAGCCATATACATCACACCATCTGGACTACAGTAGGATTCAGGTAGAGCATGAGGTAGGAGAGGCCCCAATATTTTATTCTTCAATTCCTCATCTTCCTGGGTTACCAACTCCACTGCCTTGTACAGACATTCCAGTTCAGTATATGAGAGCCTTTGGAATAGAGTAACTGAGACTTTAAAGTAACCAGACTCCATTTGAATGAGTGGCTCTTTGAACATTTGTCCATTCTGTTCAAACTTAACTCCCCTCACTGCAACAATAGCATTCTCAAGCATCTTCTTATAATTCCAATGATTTCCCTTGACTTGCTTTTTGATATGATGCAGAAGGTCAAGAAAATCCTTGTCAGAATTGGGCTTTAAAATCTCACTTCTGAGATTTCTCATAACTGCCTTTTGCCTTTCAGCCTCTATCTCTTCTCTCCTTGCCTTCTCCCCCTTAGGGTTGATATCTTATCTTTGGAGAAATGAAGAATGACTTGGCTTAATTTGAGTCCAACATTGAGTTGGCAATGTTGCTGGAGGAGCCTGACTAGTTGTGCCTAGGTTGGAAATGAGTGATTGTAGAGAGGTGAGTTGTGCTGAGATGCTGGCAAGTGAAGTCCCTTGATTTGCAGAAGTAGAGACAAACTCATTTTTCAGGCTATGAACATCTGAGACAACTTGAGAAACTGTGGATGTGAGAGAATCCACTCTAGCATTTAAAGTATCAATAGTGGAGGCCTTTGTAGCTTCATCTTTGGCCTTAGACTGGTAGTACAGATCCACTTGAAATGGAGATAAGGTGTGAATGGGCACATCCTCATGCAGCCTATCTGCATGCCTGTTTTTGAATAAGACTTCAACCATGTTGTTGATCCTTCTTTGATTTTCCATAATAGCTGAGTTACTTTGGACCATTTCTGTGAACACTTTCTCCATGGAATCTATCTTGGAATGGAGAATTGATGACTTTCCTGAATCTCCTCTTGATGTGTTTCCATAGAGACCTCCAGGCTTCATTTTGTCTTCCATGGCTTTCAAAGTAGTTTCTACCTTGGCTCTATGATCATATATCTCATATTGCACACCTTTAGCAAGGTAGTGGTTTGACTGAAGTTGAACCTTAGCAGCTTCATGAATTGCATCATACATAGCACTTGGTGTAAATATCTTCTCACAGGATCCAAGTGAAGTAAGATACTTCTGTCTGGTCCATTCCAATACTTTCTTCATGCTAACTTCAGAACTACCATCCAGCCAGGCATCTACATTGGCCTCTTCATTATCAGCCAAATTTGCATTTTTCTCCTTTAATTCCTCCTGATCCTTTGCATATTCAAGCATGATTGCAGCATAGTCTTTGTTTGGCAAATGAGAAGTCAGTAGCTACTGTGTAATATGATAAAATCCCTCCAACTGATCTCCATACAATTCCTTTAGTTTCTCATCAGAAAGTGCCCCACCAAGAGATGATGGTCCTGAATCCCTGTTATGTTGCACAGGTTCCAGCCACTGTGACAGAGAGTGAGAGCTAGGGCCACTTGTTACAGTAGTCCCCTTAGCATCTATTTCCTCATCCAATTTCTCAGATGATTCATTAGACACTGGATGGATTGGTGATTTCTCCTGAGGAGACAATCTTTGAATGATTGGGGATTTTTCAGGGGATGCCATTTGCATGGAGTGGAGGTCCCCCAAATTACCCAATGTCTGTGAAGACACTTGGCTTTGATATGCCTGAGCCCCCACAGAGTCTGAAGTGAAAACTTCTGGAACCTCTGTGGTTTTGATGGTGTCATCAGGATATGCCTCAGCATGCATTCCCTCACCATCTTGATGTATGTCCTGAGTGGTGAACAGGGTGTCATGCACCAAGTCACTTGAGAGGGGCTCATCAGGGAATAAAGAATCCTGATGATCAACAACCTCATGTGTTTGGCCAGACACATTTGGTTGAGAAGAAATTTTAGATGTGGAAGAAAGAGTGTGAGTAGATTTGAGTGTTGGCAACTCCCCCTCAGAAAATGGGGAAGTTTCAATAGATAGTCCTATCTGTGCATTGAGTGTCTCCTTTTCAACTAAATTTTCTTCATTGACAGGAGTGAATTCCTGCAATGGTGCAGACTCTTTACAGATTGGAGTGGGCTGGCTCCCAATTTCAATAGATGCACTTTGTTGAGATAGTGCACCTAGGAGTAAGGTTAAATCCTCATTAATCTCTACATCCTTTTGAGAGGATGTAGAGTGGTCTGTTGTGGCCTTTTTTATTTTCTTTCTCCTGGTCAAAGGCTCCACAGGTGACTCATCTGTTTCATTTTCTACAACTGTTTCTAGCACTCTTTTCTTAGCTGGTTTCTCCTTTATCTTCTTTACAACCACACCCTGTTGAGAGGATGTGGAGTGATAGTTGCATAATTCTGCATATTTTTTATCCATATTTTATTGCTTGTCTTCACATTTTTAATTAGTTAATTGTCTTATTTCAGAAATTATAAAGAAATAAAGAAAGGAGGAGAAAAGATGATTAAAATGAGCAAAAAGGGCAAAAGAGGAAGCAAAGAAGAAAGAAAAAAGAAGAAGGAAGAAGAAAAGGCAAAAAGAAAAGAAAATGAAGATTACCCTTCTACCCCTAAAACCCTACCTTGTGCCTATTTAAGCATCTCATTCTCACCCTTAGCCACCAACTTAGTCTATCTTTAGTTTACCCTAGTTTTAGTAGTAGCCTCTCTTTTAATTTTCTAGATCTAGTTTTTAGCTCTCTCAAATATTGTAAACACTTTTCATATTAATGCAAGTCTTTATTTTCTTTTATACTAGTCTTCATCTTATCTTCTTTACGTCTTATTTTATGGGTTTGATTCACATCACTTTTAGATCTAGTTTTTATTTTCATTTATTTGCATCTTCTTCTCTAGTTTTATATGACTAGCACTTGTCATCTTCATTTTATTTTGGGCTATGATTCTTTCTAAGTACCACAAGTTAAGCTTGGGGAAATGAAAGGAGCCCCTTTGTTTTAATCTATTAGATCTAATTACTTTCTCATATTTGGTGGTTGAGCCCCTAATAAATTTCAATTTTATTAGTGGGTTTGATTTATGCCTTAGATCTACTTTTCGTTTATTTGTGTTTTGAAGTTAAGCCCATTTTTAAAGTTTAATTTTATTAGTGGGTTTAATAATATAAGTTTAGATTTAGCTCATTAGTAATTTAATTTTCAAGTTTTAGATTTAATTTTAGTAGTGTCAAAATAGGATCTATAATTTTTAGATATAGTTTATTAGCTTACTTATTTGTTTTATTTTCCGGCGAGTTTTTAATTTACGTAGCTATGCTGAATTTTCTGTTTTGTTTTATGAAGTCAACATGTTTCGTAGTCTACAGTCAAACTGCTTGTTCATTTTAGAATATATGTTTGCATATGTTTCCCCTGTTTACCTGCCAACACCAGTTGCCTTCGGTTTTTTTTTTCTTTTTCCCCTAATCATTGTAATCACTACTCTAATCATTACTAATTTTTAAATAGTTACTTTAATCATTACCAATCATCACTTTAATCAGTTACTAATCATTAGTTTATAAATTAAATTTTTTTTTTGAACAACGTTAGTCAGAATAGGCTTGATAGTTTCAAAGTCATATTTTTTTTATTATTATTTTCTTTTATTACTATAAACTCCTTTGTCCATTTTTTTTTATTTGCCAAGTATTTTAATTAATGTTTATAGTTTAGTTAGTTTCGTTGCTTGAATTTTTAATTAGTTTATTATCATTCCCTTTTTTGTTGTCCTTGGTTAATAACTCATCTCAAAATTAATTGGTCTAATTCGCCTAAATTGAAAATTAAAGTTTTTGTAAAAATAATTTTAGTCCTTGCGGAACGAATCTTTAAATTATTAAAACGATGTGAATTGTGCACTTGCAATTTAAAATGTATATTTTTAGCACATCAAGTTTTTGGCGCCGCTGCCGGGGACTATAATTATTTTTCACACCTTAATTTTTAATTTTTCGAATTAGTTTTACTTGCTCTCTTTGTTTATTTTTTTAGAAAATTAGAGGTTCGGAAAGCTCGTTGGAACGTGGAAATTGCCAGACTTGAAGAAATTTTCGGAAAGCATTTTTCGGTAACCCGTATCTCCCTATTTTCGTCATTTCATCACGTAGTTATAAAAAAAAAAATCTAAAAAAATAAATAAATTAAAAAATCCAAAAAATAATTAGTTAGTTGAATACATAATTGTTGCATCATGCATTAATCACTTAGGAGCACATCATTTAGATTTAAATTCTTGTATTTAATTTTTCGTACCTTGTAAATTGTGGTGATTGCTGGAGTAATGAGGTATGTTAAATTCCTTCTTTTCTTTAGATTAGGACACGTAGTTTAAGCATCCATAATTGTTTATCATTTTTTATAACTCGTTGTGTGTTGCATCATTTAAATAAATTTTAAGGGCAAAACCCAATCACAAGATGAGGGGAGAGAATTCATCACTCTTTCCTTAGCCCACAACAATTAATCTCTCATCTTGCATACCCTAGCCTTTTTAATAAAATTAATTAGACGTTAGCCCTAGGATTTCGCGCTCAACTAGGAAGAGAACCTAAAACGAACAAATCTCGAAGTATTCATTCGTTGGTGTCTAGGCTAGCGAAAGCTTACCTGGCCATTTGGATTGGTGTCTTAGGAAGGTGTTTAGCCTCTTGGCAATGCTTGCACCGACCTGGCCAATCAGGACGAGTACTTTTAGTTTTGTGAGTTTTAGTATTATCTTGTTGTTAGGAGCAAGGTCTAGTTAATTTTAGGGAACCCTAGATTTAGAATTTTTTCTTTCTTTCGATTTTCCACATTTTCTTTTGAGTGTTTAAATTCTTGCACTTATTTGCTACGTGTTTATGCGAACTGCTTGGGCTAGGAACGAATCATCTAGATTAGTAAGACCGATTGAGTTGTCTTCTTCTTCTTCTTCTTCAGATTCTGAACCCGTAGAAGTTAGTGAAACCGTAGTAAAGATGGCTGTTTCTCTTAGAGACCGTTGTTACCCCTCCCCTTCTGCCCAACCCTCGTGTATTACCTTACCACCGGTTAATGGTAATAATTTCGAGATTAAGTCTCACCACATTAGCATGTTACCAAAGTTTACCGGGAGTGAAGGTGAGGATCCATATCTTTTTATTCACGAATTCGAGGAGGTTTGTGCCTTACAAAAACTCCAACAATTAACTGAGGACTCCATTAGGCTTAGACTAATCAACTTCGCTTTAAAAGAAAATGCTAAAAAATGGTTGTATAGTCTACCGGTCAACTCTATCTCAACGTGGGAGGGATTTGTGGTAATTTTTCTTAAAAAATATTTTCCAAATCACAAGACCACAAAAATCACAAATGAGATAAACCAATTTCATCAAAAAGAAAATGAGTCGTTTTGGAAATATTTTGACCGTTTTAAAAATCTTCTATCTCAATGTCCCCACCATGGAATAGAGAAATGGAGACTCTGTAAGATTGTTTACGAAGCCTTAGATAGTCCGACTACTGCTTTGTTAGAGTCTATGTGTCAAGGTAAGTTCATGGAAAAAGATGAGGATCAGGGTTGGGAATTTTTTGAGGAATTGGCAGAAAAGACGATGTTGTGGGAGTCCACTAGGGAGCCTGTTAAGTCTAATGAGTCACCAAGTTCGTCTTCTAGGGGTTTGCATGTAGTTAATAATTCGATTGCCACCGAGGCCAAGTTAGCTACCCTTACTAAGCGACTCGAAGCTTTAGAAACCATCGGATCTTCCTCACAAATGTCTATGTGTGCGAACTATAATTCTCCGAACCAAGCACTTCAAAATTTTCAAGAGTTGGAGCAAGTGAATGCTATGTTCCAACCAAGACCTAGAAATGACCCGTTTTCACAAACTTACAACCCCGGGTGGAGAAATCACCCGAACTTTTCATGGAACCAAGGTCAAAACTATCAACTGTCTCAACCCAACTTTCAAAAGCCCAATTCTAACTCTTACTCAAATCAAAGTCTTGGTCCTTATCCAAACTCAACTCAAACACCGTTGAACCCACCCGGTTTTAATGATTCGGATAAGAGACTTAGTTCCTTAGAAAAGAGTATTGAGGCGTTGTTGAAATCACAAATGAATTTGACTCAATCTCAACAAACATTCATGCAAACCATGACCCAAGATAGGCAAATCTTAAATTCCAATTCTCAAGCCATCTCTAAGTTAGAGGTTCAGATGAGTCAGTTAGCTAGCACGATTTGTGAGCGGGAGAAGAACCAGTTTCCTAGTCAACCCGAGGTGAATCCTAAGTTTCCCATGAACCAAAGACCTCATGACAATGTGAATGCAGTTATTTCCTTAAGGTCTGGCAAGCAAGTTGATAACCAAGTGGGTGATAAGTTTCGTGAGGATGAGGAATCGACTTCTGAACCAAGTCATCCTTTTCCGGGTCCAAGTGGAGAAAAATCCGAGAATTCGAAAAGTCAAGGATCCACAAGTGAACCGATCAATAAACCTTCTTCTGAAGAACCGGGTGAAAGAGTCTATAAACCCAAAGCCCCTTATCCCCAAAGACTCATTTCATCTAAGCAAACGGACCAATTAGACAAGATTTTGGAAGTCTTTAAGCAAGTCAAGATAAACATTCCTCTCTTAGATGCCATCCAACAAATTCCTTCTTATGCTAAGTGTCTAAAGGAGTTGTGTACTCATAAGCGCACCAATCATGTCCCGAAGAAAGCCTTTTTGACATCACACGTTAGTTCGATCCTTTCAAATCAAATTCCCGTGAAATATAAGGACCCCGGTTGTCCTACTATTTCGTGTGTCTTAGGCGATACCTTCATCGATAAAGCTTTGCTTGACTTAGGAGCTAGTGTGAACCTTCTTCCATTTTCTGTCTATCAAGCCCTAGGTTTAGGAGAACTTCAAAAGACAAATGTTACACTTCAATTAGCGGATCGTTCTGTCAAAATTCCTAAGGGAGTTGTTGAAGATGTGTTAATTAAAGTAGGTGACTTTGTCTTTCCTGTTGATTTCGTGGTCTTAGAAACTGAACCGGTCAAGAACCCTAAGAACCAAATTCCTATCATTTTAGGAAGACCTTTTCTAGCCACTTCTAATGCCTTGATTAATTGCAGGAATGGATTAATGAAACTAACATTTGGGAATATGACCATAGACTTAAATATTTTTCATGTTGGAAAACAATCCGATGATTTTGATCAACCGATGGGAATCAATTTAATTGATGAAATAGTTGATCAAGATCTCATGACTCCTAGTGATGCTTTTGACTTTTGTTTAAAACACTTTGGTCAGGATTGGGATATTTCCAATTACACAAATGAGGTCAACCAAATGTTAGAGTCCACCATTTCTACAACTAATCAGGAGATCACACCAAGCCTTCTTTTCAAAGCTAGTGAACTCGTTGAGTCAAGACCGCCAGAATTAGAACTCAAACCTCTTCCTAACACTCTTAAGTATGCCTTTCTAGGACCTAAAAATTCTCTTCCGGTTATAATTGCCTCTAATTTGACCGAGTCACAAGAGAAAGAGCTTTTAAGTGTGCTTAGAGAACATAAGGAAGCGATAGGGTGGAGTATCTCAGATATCAAAGGAATTAGTCCGGCTATTGTCCAACATAGGATTCACTTAGTTGATGATGCTAAGCCTGTTAGGGAACCCCAAAGGAGATTGAACCCTGCCATGATGGAAGTTGTTAAGAAAGAAATCCTTAAATGTCTCGATAATGGGATAATCTATCCCATTTCTGATAGTTCTTGGGTCAGTCCCGTTCATGTAGTGCCTAAAAAGTCAGGTATTACCATAGTAACCAACGAGAATGATGAGCAAGTTCCTACTCGTATTCAGTCAGGTTGGAGAATGTGCATAGATTTTAGGAAGCTCAATGCCGCCACTAGAAAAGACCACTTTCCTTTACCCTTCATGGACCAAATGTTAGAAAGGTTAGCGGGTCATTCTTACTATTGCTTTCTAGATGGTTATTCTGGGTATTTCCAAATCCCCATTGCTCCCGAGGACCAAGAAAAGACCACGTTCACTTGCCCTTTCGGAACCTTCGCTTATCGTCGATTAGCTTTTGGCCTAACTACTGGCCCTTCTACCTTTCAAAGGTGCATGACTAGCATCTTTTCTGACATGATATGAGACTTTCTAGAAGTCTTTATAGATGACTTTTCCATCTTTGGTTCTTCTTTTCATCAGTGTCTACACCATCTCGACTTAGTCTTAAAAAGGTGTAAGGAAACCGACCTCGTTCTTAATTGGGAAAAATGTCATTTCATGGTTAAGGAAGGAATTGTTCTTGGTCACAAAATTTCTGAAAAGGGAATCGAAGTTGATAAGGCCAAAGTCGACCTTATTGCTAATCTCCCGCCACCAAAATCTGTCAAAGAAATTCGTTCCTTTTTAGGACATGCCGGTTTCTATCGACGTTTCATTAAAGATTTTAGTAAGAAGGCTAGACCCTTGACCAACCTTCTTTCTAAGGAGGTCAAATTCGAGTTTACTAGTGAGTGTGTTCAATCTTTTGACCAACTTAAGAAAGAATTGACTTCAGCCCCGATCATCAAGTCCCCCGATTGGAATCAACCTTTTGAGTTAATGTGTGACGCTTCGGATTATGCGGTAGGGGCGGTGTTAGGTCAACGAATAGATAAGATACCTCATGTCATTTACTATGCTAGCAAGACCTTAAATGATGCTCAACTTAATTACTCCACAACTGAAAAAGAGCTCTTAGCAGTAGTCTTTGCCCTTGAGAAGTTTCGGTCGTATCTTATCGGTTCCAAAATCATTGTTTACACCGATCACGCAGCCCTTAGATACCTTTTCTCCAAAAAAGACTCAAAGGCCCGATTGATTAGATGGGTCTTGTTGCTTCAGGAATTTGACCTAGAAATTAGGGATAAGAAGGGTTCAGAAAATGTTGTTGCCGATCATCTCTCTCGATTAGTAGTGGATTCCACTATTGACTTACCCTTAAATGAATCTTTTCCCGATGAACACCTTCTTTCAATCTCTAGTCCTCCTTGGTTCGCCGATATTGTCAATTACCTTGCCACCGGTGAAATTCCTTCCAATTGGTCTAAGCAAGATAAATCAAAATTTTTCTCTCAAGTCAAACACTTCTTTTGGGATGACCCTTATCTTTTTAAACATTGCCCAGACCAAATCATTAGGAGATGTATTCCAAACCATGAGGTTAGGAGCGTACTGTCCTTTTGTCATGACCAAGCTTGTGGAGGTCATTTTAGTGCTAAGAAAACAGCCGCGAAGATACTTCAATGTGGTTTTTATTGGCCTAGTTTGTTTAAGGATGCCGCCGAATTCTGTTCCGTTTGTAGTAGGTGTCAACATTTAGGAAAGATCACTAGAAGAAACATGATGCCAATGAGTCCAATCCTTGTCATTGAGATTTTTGATGTTTGGGGAATAGATTTTATGGGGCCCTTTCCTAATTCATTTGGTAATCTCTACATTCTCTTAGCGGTTGATTACGTGTCTAAGTGGGTCGAAGCCATACCAACTAAGACTAATGATAACAAGGTCGTCCTTAAATTCTTAAAAGAGAATATCTTTTCTCGATTTGGCACACCTAGAGCTATCATTAGTGACCAAGGCAAGCACTTTAAAAATCATCAATTTGAATCTCTCTTGAAAAAGTATTCCATCACGCATAAATTGGCTACCCCTTATCATCCTCAGACTAGTGGTCAAGTTGAAGTCTCTAATAGGCAAATCAAACAAATTTTAGAAAAGACTGTCAACTCGAATAGGAAAGATTGGTCCATTAAGTTGATAGATGCATTATGGGCCTATCGGACTGCTTTCAAGACGATCTTGGGTATGTCTCCCTACAGACTAGTGTTTGGTAAAGCGTGTCATCTCCCTGTTGAACTTGAACATAGGGCCATGTGGGCCATTAGAGAGTTAAACTTTGATTTATCCACTGCTGGTAGTCATCGGAAGTTGCAATTGTCTGAGTTAGAGGAAATGAGGAATGATGCCTATGAAAATGCTAAAATCTATAAAGAAAGAACTAAAGTGTTTCATGATAAATCCATCTTGAGAAAATCATTTTCTCCCGGTCAAAAAGTTCTTTTATATAATTCTAGGCTGCATCTCTTTCCTGGAAAGTTGAGATCTAGGTGGGAAGGACCATACATTGTTAAAACAGTTTTTCCTCACGGTGCTATTGAAATTGAAAATCCTAATAATGGTGACATATTTAAAGTTAATGGACAAAGGCTCAAACCATTTTTAGAATTGCCAATTGATCTCGAGGAAGAGGTCATCCACCTTGTCGATCTTTGAATAAAGTAAGTTTTCAGAATAAACTAGTTTTGCTTCTCTGTCATCCCATGGCAGGTATTATCTCTTCATGTTATTTTATCATATATCTCTCATTTGCATACATTGGGGACAATGCATGATTTAGGTATGGGGGAGGGTGCTAGTAATGTTAAAATTAAAAAAAATATAAAAAAATAGAAAATTAAAAATCCAAAAAAAAATAGAAAATTAAAAATCCAAAAAAAAATATAGAAAATTAAAAATCCAAAAATAGAAATGTTTACGTTGAGTTGTCCTGTCCTCTATTTGAACTTTAGGACTAGTTGCTGTTAGCATTTGTTTTCAAAAATTATATATATAATGCCTTTTAGATAATTTGAACTTAGTCGAGTAAGGTTTTCTTTATGAAACTTGTGTCGAACGATTTTTACACCAAATTTCAAGACGGCACATATGCACAAGACCTTTGTTGGAAAGATTGTATAGGGATGTTATTCGATACCTGAGAGAGAACCCACATGTTAGAACAATGTCGAATCAAATTTTTGCGAAAAATAAATATATAACCAAAAAAAAAAAAAAAAAAGAGATGAAAATGAAAAAAAAAAAGAAAAGAAAGAAAAAGAAAGAATAAACTACTTCAATACCCAATATTCCTCAAAATAAATAGATGAGATGATGGGCACAAGTAGAATTGACTAGTCTTGTTTTGTGGCCTTTGTTACTCGAGTAATTAAGTCCGTTGGGGTATTTTAAAACCTAGTGCCCTAAGACCAACTGGTTTGGGAGTCACTGACCCAAAGCTCGCTACATGGGTAACATAGAAAGCCTAAGAAAACAGACACTATACAGTCGATTAAAAAAAAAAAAAAAAAAAGAGAAAAAAAGGCTATATATATGAATTTGTGATATTTGGCTAGATACTTGTTTTAATAGAGATTGGGTCAGTTCAATATTGGTTGAAAAAGAGAAAATATTCTTATGCAGTTCATCTATCAGAGGCCTTAAATTCACTACACACCTTGAGATTTTTTGTAAACATTTAGATTCGACACTAGTAGATTGAAGTTACCTATATCTTGATTATTATTAGAAAAGTCTTTAAGGCATGTATTTTTTTTTTCTATAAAATCTTTGTGTTAACACCATTGAAAACTAGAGTGAAAATTGAGTCGGGACAATTACTGGAATTATTTTACAGATTTTATGGGTATATCTTCTGTAAACCCTTAGGAGACAACACTCCTCTTGTAGAGATCGTCTATGAGTTTAACGGGTTGGTAAACCTAAAATTACCCGTCACGCCTACGAAAAGGAGCCTAGGACTGTTCTTAGTTTGCTTTTTAACTTTTTATTTTACTCGAGGACGAGCAAAAGATAGGTATGGGGGCATTTGATAGTTGCATAATTCTGCATATTTTTTATCCATATTTTATTGCTTGTCTTCACATTTTTAATTAGTTAATTGTCTTATTTCAGAAATTATAAAGAAATAAAGAAAGGAGGAGAAAAGATGATTAAAATGAGCAAAAAGGGCAAAAGAGGAAGCAAAGAAGAAAGAAAAAAGAAGAAGGAAGAAGAAAAGGCAAAAAGAAAAGAAAATGAAGATTACCCTTCTACCCCTAAAACCCTACCTTGTGCCTATTTAAGCATCTCATTCTCACCCTTAGCCACCAACTTAGTCTATCTTTAGTTTACCCTAGTTTTAGTAGTAGCCTCTCTTTTAATTTTCTAGATCTAGTTCTTAGCTCTCTCAAATATTGTAAACACTTTTCATATTAATGCAAGTCTTTATTTTCTTTTATACTAGTCTTCATCTTATCTTCTTTACGTCTTATTTTATGGGTTTGATTCACATCACTTTTAGATCTAGTTTTTATTTTCATTTATTTGCATCTTCTTCTCTAGTTTTATATGACTAGCACTTGTCATCTTCATTTTATTTTGGGCTATGATTCTTTCTAAGTACCACAAGTTAAGCTTGGGGAAATGAAAGGAGCCCCTTTGTTTTAATCTATTAGATCTAATTACTTTCTCATATTTGGTGGTTGAGCCCCTAATAAATTTCAATTTTATTAGTGGGTTTGATTTATGCCTTAGATCTACTTTTCGTTTATTTGTGTTTTGAAGTTAAGCCCATTTTTAAAGTTTAATTTTATTAGTGGGTTTAATAATATAAGTTTAGATTTAGCTCATTAGTAATTTAATTTTCAAGTTTTAGATTTAATTTTAGTAGTGTCAAAATAGGATCTATAATTTTTAGATATAGTTTATTAGCTTACTTATTTGTTTTATTTTCCGGCGAGTTTTTAATTTACGTAGCTATGCTGAATTTTCTGTTTTGTTTTATGAAGTCAACATGTTTCGTAGTCTACAGTCAAACTGCTTGTTCATTTTAGAATATATGTTTGCATATGTTTCCCCTGTTTACCTGCCAACACCAGTTGCCTTCGGTTTTTTTTTTTTCTTTTTCCCCTAATCATTGTAATCACTACTCTAATCATTACTAATTTTTAAATAGTTACTTTAATCATTACCAATCATCACTTTAATCAGTTACTAATCATTAGTTTATAAATTAAATTTTTTTTTTTGAACAACGTTAGTCAGAATAGGCTTGATAGTTTCAAAGTCATATTTTTTTTATTATTATTTTCTTTTATTACATTTTCTTTTATACTAGTCTTCATCTTATCTTCTTTACGTCTTATTTTATGGGTTTGATTCACATCACTTTTAGATCTAGTTTTTATTTTCATTTATTTGCATCTTCTTCTCTAGTTTTATATGACTAGCACTTGTCATCTTCATTTTATTTTGGGCTATGATTCTTTCTAAGTACCACAAGTTAAGCTTGGGGAAATGAAAGGAGCCCCTTTGTTTTAATCTATTAGATCTAATTACTTTCTCATATTTGGTGGTTGAGCCCCTAATAAATTTCAATTTTATTAGTGGGTTTGATTTATGCCTTAGATCTACTTTTCGTTTATTTGTGTTTTGAAGTTAAGCCCATTTTTAAAGTTTAATTTTATTAGTGGGTTTAATAATATAAGTTTAGATTTAGCTCATTAGTAATTTAATTTTCAAGTTTTAGATTTAATTTTAGTAGTGTCAAAATAGGATCTATAATTTTTAGATATAGTTTATTAGCTTACTTATTTGTTTTATTTTCCGGCGAGTTTTTAATTTACGTAGCTATGCTGAATTTTCTGTTTTGTTTTATGAAGTCAACATGTTTCGTAGTCTACAGTCAAACTGCTTGTTCATTTTAGAATATATGTTTGCATATGTTTCCCCTGTTTACCTGCCAACACCAGTTGCCTTCGGTTTTTTTTTTTTCTTTTTCCCCTAATCATTGTAATCACTACTCTAATCATTACTAATTTTTAAATAGTTACTTTAATCATTACCAATCATCACTTTAATCAGTTACTAATCATTAGTTTATAAATTAAATTTTTTTTTTTTGAACAACGTTAGTCAGAATAGGCTTGATAGTTTCAAAGTCATATTTTTTTTATTATTATTTTCTTTTATTACTATAAACTCCTTTGTCCATTTTTTTTTATTTGCCAAGTATTTTAATTAATGTTTATAGTTTAGTTAGTTTCGTTGCTTGAATTTTTAATTAGTTTATTATCATTCCCTTTTTTGTTGTCCTTGGTTAATAACTCATCTCAAAATTAATTGGTCTAATTCGCCTAAATTGAAAATTAAAGTTTTTGTAAAAATAATTTTAGTCCTTGCGGAACGAATCTTTAAATTATTAAAACGATGTGAATTGTGCACTTGCAATTTAAAATGTATATTTTTAGCACATCATGGAGGTTGGTTGACTATCATTTAGGGAATTCAAAGAAGGGTTTGCAGTTGGGTTAGAAGTCCTTGGGTTAGGTGCATTCTATTCTTCTGCCACCTTAAGACTTCCTACTGCTTCAAGGTAACCATATTTAGGCTGCACAAGTGGGTACCCCCTAAATTCACTCAGCATGTGAGGTGTTATTTGAAGGGGCACATTCACTGTGTTTCTTCTATCCAATGTAGCAAAAATTATTTTGACATGGATTTGGAATAGCCAATTCTTTGTTTGTTCATTCCAGGCAATTCAATTAAATTGGCATTCTTATTATTAAGAATTAATTGAATAAAGCGAGGAAAGAAAATCTCATTACCTCTCCTGGAAATCCTGGTTGTGAGCTCCCCAAGAACTAGCTTACCAATATTGAGCCTTTGATTGTAGGCCAATGAGTATACCAGCTTCATGGCAATGAGGCTGACCTGGTCAAAACCTGTCTTCCTGCAAGTGAAGACTCTGAGAATTGTGTCGAAGAGGAATGACCACTCCTTTCTCATGAATTTCTTGTTGATTTTTCCCAGCTTGAACCTTTCCCCTTCCTTGTCCACAGTGTCTGAGTACCTTATGATCTCTAGGAAGTCCAGCAACTCATCTTCAGTTGGCTCATCATTAAACTCTGCAGTTTGAATCTTTAAGCTCTTATTAACATCATTTTCATCAAAACTAATGTCCTTTCCTTGGATTTTGCAAGTAACAACCACTTTCAAGCTCCCATTCTCCAAGGCTATGTTTTCCCAATCTGCAGTTGCCCAAAACTGCTCAAGAATTTCCAGGTATAGAGTGGGGTTTGCTAATAGAGCTTCTTTCAGGTAGGAATCGATGAGAAACCTAGTGAAACATTTGTACTGGGGTTTAGCATCAGCATCTCTGGAAATGGCTAAGAAATTTGTTTCAGGAATTACAAAAACTTCGGTTGGAACTGAGCTTGAGGATGCCATGGAGTTTGTGTATAGAAATAGAGAAGAGAAGAAGCGAAAGTTTTAGAGAGAGAGAGAGAGAGTGCAAGAGTAGCAAGAGAACAGTAGAAATGCAAGGGTTTCTTTGAGTTTGCAGTTAAGTGTAGAAATGAAATGTTAGATCTACTTTGCTATTTAAATGACACAGACAACTCGACTAGAACAATAATCAATTTTAGTGATCGAGAACTCTAAAGCTGTTTTAGTAGAGAACTGTCAGAATTCAATCGAGAACTCTTAATAAAGCTTGTTTGAGAAATCACAGAATGAACGATTCGAGAACTCACAGAATTGAACAATTCGAGAACTCACAAAATTGAATGATTCGAGAACTCAAAGAATTAAACTATTCGAGAACTCACGGAATTGAATGATTTGAGAACTCACAGAATTAAACTATTTAGTCGAGAAGTCAGAAAGGATGGCAAACTTAACTACAAACTCCAGTTTTTAAGAAATTATTTTACCTTCACTTGAAAATAAAATAACAATTTACAATCATTATTTCTTAGACAAATAAAATTTATTTATTCATCTTGAAGTAAGAAATGTGATTGATTAATGTTCCTGAAACTTTTAATTGTCACACTTGTTATTTAATAATGCACAAGTATAACTATTTGATTCAGGTTTTCTCAGAACAAAGAAATAGTTCTAAGTTAGTTTTTAAAGCATTTGTTTACTCATATGTACAACAATATAACTAATATATTTAAAAATATACACCAGTTTTGTTTCACTTAGATAAATCATTTAGGTTCATGTCTGTGAAACAATTGTTGCAACAGTTGGAGAGATATATTTATTGGGCCACTTATCCTGAAGAATTTAGCATTCCTATTTCACTAACCAACCTGTTAAAGGTGGCTTCATCAAGTGGTTTGGTAAATATATCAGCCAACTATTTTTGTGTAGGAACATAGAACAATTTAATTACTCCTTTTTCTGCATGTTCCCTTATGAAATGGTACCTTACATCAATATGCTTTGTCTTGTAATGGTTGACTGGATTTGCAACAATTGATATGGCACTAGTGTTGTCACACATGATAGGAATTCCTTCCAACACCAGTCCATAGTCCCTTAATTGATTCCTGAACCAAAGCACTTGAGCACAACAACTTCCAACAGCAATATATTCAGCCTCAGCTGTGGAAGTAGAAACTAATTGTTGCTTCTTACTAA
This sequence comes from Oenanthe sinensis, assembly GCA_028671895.1. NCBI lineage: Eukaryota > Viridiplantae > Streptophyta > Magnoliopsida > Apiales > Apiaceae > Oenanthe > Oenanthe sinensis. The sequence goes on along the minus strand of CM053806.1, from coordinate 46,251,397 downwards.
ACCAAGACACCAATCTCTGTCCAAGAAATTGACAGCTTCCTGAGGTGCTCTTTCTATCCACTCTGCACCCAGCAAAATCAGCATCTGAATATCCAACTAAGTTGAATCCTGTTTCTTTAGGGTACCATAACCCTATGAATGATGTTCCTTTTAGATACCTCAGAATTCTTTTGACAACAATGAGATGAGATTCTTGAAGGGTTTCGTGACACAAACGCAGCGGAATAAACGCGAAAAATAAATCAAAATAGAGAGATTTTACAAAAACCCTAGCCGCTCTGAGAGAGGAGGTAGATAGAGAGAGAAGAAGTTTTCGGGTGCTAGTACACATCAATCCTTCATGAAAAGTGTTCGTGTGGATACCGTAGAGCGTAGATCGCGAGAGCGGGATACGTGGTGATTAAACAAGCTTTGGACCTCCATTAATCTTCCATTAATGAACTGTTAAAGCTTCTAAAGGTATTTATTCTTTATCTCCGAATTAAATCTATTGTTTTCGCATGGATCCTGCGGAGGGTTTCGCTATTTTGATTTATTTTTCGCGTTTATTCCGCTGCGTTTGTGTCACGAAACCCTTCAATGGCATCAGAGCTACTTGCGAAACGTTTTAATTCGGTTATGTGCTTAACAGTTTTTGATATATAAGCATGTATGCGATCTATCATGATTTTATATTGATACAATATGTATATGTTTATATATATTATGAATATATGATATTCATATGATGTATAATCATGTGATGATTTTGTGTGTTGATGTATGTATATGATACATGTTTGTTCTTATTATGGGAATCGTATTCGATACGAATTCTGAAACGGCTGCCGTTGATTTTCTGAAATCTGTGTCCGTTGTCCGATTTTCGCAAACGATATGTGTTTTCTGACTGGAATCGGGTCACTGAGCAATACTGACATAGTCAGCTCTGCGTCTGTAAGCCATTAGATGTCGTTACAGCCTCCAAAACGGTGATTTATGATTTTCTGAAAATTATTTGATTTTTTAAAATTTTGAGTATATGTATGTATATATTATGAATATATGATATTCATGTAATGTATAATCATATGATGATTGTATATATATCTGTATATGTATATATGATATATGCTTGTTTTTGTTATGAGAATTGTATATGATACGATTTCTGAAACACCGTCAGATTTGGAGAAATCTGACTGCCGTATCCAATTTTCGCAAACGATATGTGTTTTCTGACTGAAATCGGGCCAATGAACAAAACTGATAGCTATGCTATCACCGACGGGTCTGTAAGGCGTTTGACGTCGTTAAGGGCCTCGAAATAGCGATTTATTGTCTTCAGAAATCTGTTTTTAATTTTCTGAAATTTCGAAATTTGTTATATATGATTATATGATATGATTATATAATATGAGATATATTATATGTGTTATATGATAGCATGGTGGATGGTTATGGCCTAAAGACCCATAGGATAGTGGTTTTGATTTATGGTTTTGGTTTCTAAATACGACTTGCATGTCGTTTATTCATTGTAATTTAATTATCTCGAATGTAACTCGAGTTCTTCTTGTAATTTCATTAGAATAGTTTTATGTTTATTATTCAATGTAATTATCAATGAAGACTTGCAAGCAAGGAGGCGATCCAGAAGGGGATGATGGAGCAATGAAGAAAGAAGACATGTAATAGATAGTATTTTTAAAACCACCATAGACTGACCTTGATATTTCCATTAGCTTGGAAATATCATATAGGATGGGGCCATAACCAAACACGTTTAATTTACACACATTACATATATGTATATGATTGCATGTATTGGTATGTATGCGTAGATATAATTGAGATGCATGCTTAATATTGATTAATCATGTATGTATTAGATACGACACCCATGCCATGTTTGCTTAAACAAGATAAAATCTGTAACGATTCAAGATTTTAAAATTAACAAACGATCATGAGATTCTTGTGTTTATGAAATATGGATTTTTAAAACACGGAATTAAATATGGATTTTTGATATCTATAATTGGGATTTTCTGACAAAAGCGGATATGCGTATTCGTAAGGCTGATGGGTTTTAAGTGTGACCATTGGTATCCTCCATCTACCTGGGAAATGAACAATTTAAGATGTCGATTTGAAATATTTGGTTCAAGGAAAAATTGAGGATCTCTTTATGATGTGATCATGATCGTTATAAATTTTCTAAAACCCCTTAACAAAATATTAAGTTTTACTCGGATGCTTTCCAATGAATGAACACTCATCGAATCCTAGATCGATAAGGGGAAGGACTGTCAGTGGCAGGGGACTCCTATCTATCGTGGTGAGATGCGACGAATATAAACGGTTATATTCGGCCGTTGTATCATTGGGTCTAACTTAACTGAGTCGTCATAATAAGTGAAAATAAACGGTTATATTCAACTATTATGAACTTAGAAGCATAGAGTTTGGTTAAAAGTCTATTAGATAGATAAGATCAATCGTTGTTCACCAAACTATCCAAGAATTATATATGATATAATTGACAACTGTTGTCTACCTAAATAATCATTTTCTAAGGACTTCCAGTGGTTGACTTAGGACATGACGAAATATGGATCTTGGCTCACTAGAAAGAATTATGGGATATACTTTCCAAATTAATAGTAAGGGCTATTAGTTTGATAAAAATAGTGGGAGGTATATGATGATATACCATAATCACTTAAACATAATTAATATTAAATTTGCAATCTAGTTTATTTTATGCACTTTAATATTGTAGATATCAAATGATAAACACAAATAACTTCTCTATGCGATCAGTTCTTGAGAAGGACAAGTTGACGAGAATATATTTCCTTGACTGACATAGGAGCTTGAGGATCGTCCTCGGGCACCACGATATTAGTCAAATCTCTTCCCCTGCTCTTAAAGTTGAGAATGTAACATGTGCAAATCATAGTGCTTATTGGAAGCAAATTGATGTTGCGACTGATGTTTCATGTCTCATGCTCGCAAATATATGTGCTGAGCTTAAGAAGCAATACAAGCATATAGATGCTTATGAAACGATTGAGCACAAGATATATTTGAAAGGGCACTATACGTTTACAAGTAGGGAGAGTGAGACCCGGTTACACCACATGTTCTAAAGATTATAGGGTATAATGAATACCATTGATATTTTGGGTTTTCAGATTGGTCTGGAGACAGTTAGATTTGATCTTACAATCTCTGGACAAATATTATTCTTATTTTGTTATGAACAATAAAGTGAATAAGATTGGTAAAACACCCATTGAGTTGCTAAGCATGTTGAGAACTGCTGAAAGTAATATGATAAATGCATGAACTACTACTATATTGATGGTAAACATAGGGAATGTAAAAGGGAAAGGAAAATGGAAAGGCAAGGAGAAGATTTGATCTAGTTCCGTTGTCAAACCAAAGTCCAATCCCTAAAGCAGACTCTAAAGTCTGAATGAGGTGTTGATAAAGAAGACGATTGTCACTTCTGTGGAAAGTTGGGAGACTGGAAATTAAACTGTCATGCTTAATTGGAAGATCGGAAGATGATGATCAATAAGGGTCAAGCTTAAGGTATCGGGTTGGAATTGGAGTAAAGATAGTTGCTCTGGTTCGAGGAACTCGTTACTTAATTTTTGGCCTATAAGGAAAATTTAGAACTTAATAATTGTTATAGCGTGCTTGCAATTGGCAGAGACATTATTTCAGTTTCTTGTTTGGACAAGAAAGGCTTTTTCATTTTATAACAATAGTTGTTTATCCTATTTTGATGATAAGCCTTATAATGTTGCACTTCTAATTAACAATTTATATGTTCTAAAGTGACTCAAATCAAATATTACGTTTGGCACTGTTGTTGAGGCCGTATTAATAAGAAACGCATTTTCAGAATACATAAGGATGCATTCATGGATAAGTTTGATTATGAATCATACAAAAGGATGCGAATCTTGGTTTATTTGGTAAAATGACTAAAGCTCCTTTTACCGGACATGGTGAAGGGATCATTGAATGGGTATGATTTATACATAGTGATGTATGTGGTCATATGTGTACGATGACAAAAGGTAGATTTTATTAACTTCATAAAATTTACTAATTATTTTAGTAGATACGGATATATGTATCTTTTGAAGAACTAATCCGAATCATTTGAAAAGTTCAAAGACTACAAAGATGAAGTAGAAAATATCAAAGAAAAGTTTTTTGATAGGAGAGATCACACCTTGTTGGACATGGTGCGATCAATGTTGAGTCAATGAATCTTCCAATTAGTTTCTGGGGTTGCACCCTGGAAACGGCTCCACATACACTTAACTGTGTTCCTACTAAATTGGTTCAAAAGACTCCTTATGAGATATGGACTGAGCAACGTCACAACATGTCATTTATAAAATTTTAGGAATGTGAAGCGTTTGTGAAACGTCTAATCTCTGACAAGCTAGGACCAAAATCAGATAAATGTAATTTTGTGGAATACCCAACTGAAACAAGGGGTTATTCTTTCTATAATCCTTCCGAGAACAAAGTGTTTGTTGCTCGAACTGCTGAGAGACAGTGGGAGGATAATAGATCTCAATGAAGTTTGAGACCCACATGATAACGTTGAACCAGTGGAGGAACCTGGGTAGAATGTACAAGAAAAATAATACTGCTCAAGAAACACAGGTGTTCGTAGGTTTAGTAGGATTCGCCATGAGCCCGAGAGATAATATGGATTTCTCTTGACTCAAGATGGTGATGTGATGCTTGTGGATGAAGATGAGCCTCTCACCTACCTAGATACTATAAACACTCCAGATTCTAAGAGATGGCTGGATGCCATTAAATCTGAGATGGAATCCATGTATACTAATCAAGTATGGACTTTGGTTGATCCACCTGAAGGGGTAAAACCTATAGGGTGCAAGTGGGTTTTCAAGAAGAAGACCGACATGGATGCTAATGTACAGACCTATAAGGCACGATTGGTGGCAAAAGGTTTCAAGAAAATTCATGGTATTGACTATGATGAGACCTTTTCACCAGTTGTTATGGTCATGTCCATCAGGATTTTGCTTGCTATAGCTGCTTACTATGACTATGAAATCTGGCAAATGGATGTCAAAACCGCTTTCTTAAATGAGAGCCTTGAAGAAGATATGGATGTGTACATGACACACCCTAAGGGTTTTGTTGATCTAAAGGATGCTGGAAATATATGTAAGTTGCGTCGATCCATTTATGGATTAAAGCAGGCCTCGAGGAGATGGAACATTTGTTTTCATGAAATAGTCAAAAAGAGTTTGACTTTATTCAGAATGAAGATGAAACTTGTGTTTACAAGAAGTTTAGTGGGAGCCATGTGGCATTCCTAGTATTATATGTTGATGATATATTACTAATAGGGAATGACATTCCTTCTCTATAGACTGTGAAGACTTGGTTGAGAAATAATTTCTCAATGAAAGACTTAGGCGATGTGACATATATATTAGGGATCGAGATCTATAGAGATAGATCAAGGTGATTGATCGGCCTAATTTAGAGTACATACATTGATAAAGTTTTGCATCAATTTCAAATGCAAAGAGACTAAAATGGATATGTCCCAATGTCTCATGGGATAGTGATCTCAAAATAAAATTTGTCCTAAATCATTGGATGATAGGGACTGCATGAGTAAAATTCCATATGCGTCAGCAATTGGTTTTATAATGTATGCAATGATATGTACTTGTCCTGATGTCTCGTATGCTTTAACCATGATGAGTAGATACCGATCTAATCCAGGTGAAGGTCACTGGATGACAGTCAAGAATATTCTTAAGTACTTAAAGAGGACTAAAGATTCATTCTTGTTATATGGAGGAGATGTGAAGCTAGTTGTAAGAGGTTTCAGTGATACTGGTTTCTAGACAGATAACGATAATTTAATGTTTCTGTCTGGCTTTGTGTTTTATTGAGATGTTGTATGCTGGAATGGTTCACAGCAAAGACAATTGTTGATTTTACAATAGAACCTGAGTATATTGATGCTTGTGAAGCAGCCAAGGAGGCTGTTTGGGCATGTACTTAGGAGATATCACCTAATTAATGAGATTAATGATCAAGGAGATATACATATATGTAAAGTGTATACTAATAATAATATTGCAGACACACTGACTAAGGCTTTGTCGCAGCAGAAGCACGAAAGTCACACTAGTTCCATGAGTATTGGATACTTGGGTAATTGGCTCTAGTGCAAGTGGGAGATTGTTAGTAATTGTGCTCTAGAGACAATACTAACAATTCTTTGGGGTTTGCCTGGAACCTTGCACATAGACATGTAGAAAACATTATGTCAGGTCTACTAGCTGTGAGATAGAGGAAAGATCCAATCATTCCTCTGTAGGTCTTCATGTCTACACTTTTTTCTTTCTTATCTTCATCAAGTTTTGTAGCTGTAGACATTGGAGTCTTGGCAGTAGAACAGTCTTGCATGTCAAACCTTTTGAGTGAGTCATTGATGTACTTTGTTTGACTTATGAAAATGCCATCATCCCTTTGACTTATTTGAAGGCCTAAAAAATAATTGAGCTCTCCCATCATGCTCATCTCATATTCACTTTGCATTAGCTTAGAGAACCTTTGACAGTTTTTCATTTGTAGACCCAAAAATGATATCATCAACATAGATTTGAACAAGTATGATATCCTCACCATGCTTTTTGTAGAAAAGAGTTTTGTCAATAGTTCCTCTAGTAAAATGATTTTCTAGAAGAAATTTTGACAAGGTGTCATACCATTCCCTAGGGGCTTGTTTGAGTCCATACAATTCTTTAATGAGTTTGTAAATAAAGTCTGGAAAATTTGGATCTTCAAAGCCAGGAGGTTGTTGCACATAAACTTCCTCTTCTAATTCACCATTGAGAAATGCACTTTTCACATCCATTTGATATACCTTAAAATTTGAGTGTGCTGCAAAGGCTAGAAAAATTCTAATTGCTTCCAATCTTGCAACAGGAGCAAAAGTCTCATCATAGTCAATGCCTTCTTCCTGGGAATAGCCTTTTGCAACCATCCTTGCTTTGTTTCTTATTACTATTCCATGTTAATCCATTTTGTTCCTGTAGACCCATTTAGTGCTAATTACTGACCTGTCCTTTGGAGGTGGCACTAGTTCTCAAACATTGTTTCTCACAAATTGATTCAATTCCTCTTGCATGGCAATTATCCAGTCTGGATCCAACATGGCTTCTTCAATCCTTTTTGGCTCATTTTGAGACAGAAAGCAAGCAAATAGGCATTCATTCATAGTTGCTCTTCTTGTCCTTACACCTTCATCAGGATTTCCAATGATTTGATCAGCTGTGTGAGCTCTATTCCATTTAGTTTGATGGGTTCTATCTCTATCATTTGAACATGTTTCCTTCTGATTGAAGTGATTACCAATTGTTGCAGATCCTTGAGAATCTCCCCTTGAGTAAATGCTAGGGTTGCTTGGAGAATTCTCAAGTTGAATATGACTGTAATTTTAATTTTCTCTTTCCACATTTGTTCCATGTGAGATGTCTACATGTGACTCTTCATGAGTATTGATAGCATTTTCAGTTGCAAATGTTTCAGACTCTATCTCATTTTCAAACCTTAAAGTGTCACAGTTTTCACCTTCCAAATTCATAGTAGGGAACTTGAAATCATCAAATGTCACATTTGTGCTTTCCATAATCTTCTGTTGATCAATCACATATACTCTATAGACAGTTTTGTCCAAAGAGTATCCCACAAAAATTCCTTCATAAGCCTTGGCTTCAAACTTCCCAAGGTTGTTGACATCATCTTTGAGAACAAAGCATTTGGATCCAAACACATGCATGTATTTTACAGATGGTCTTCTATTTGTCATGATGTGATAAGGAGTCTTTCCAACTGGTTTGTGATGAGTGTTCTGTTTTGAGTATATCATGCAGTTCTAACAGCTTCAGCCCAAAAGCTAGTTGGTAGACTTGCTTCTGCTAACATGGTTCTTGCAGCTTCAATGAGAGTCATGTTCTTTCTTGCAGCTAGTTGGAGTTCTTGGGGCTGAGAATTGGTGAGTGATTCATTTTTCCTTGCAGAATTCATTGAGTATAGTATTTTTGAATTCTGTACCATTATCACTCCTTATGGCAATTACTGGTGTAGGGGCTTTATCCAATCTTCTCAAATTTTCAATGATGATCTCAGGAGCTTCATCTTTTGAGTGCAAGAATTCCACCCAAGTGTATTTTGAAAAGTCATCAACCATGACTAGAGCAAATCTTTTCTTAGCCATGGACAAGACATTTACTGGTCCAAATAGATCCATATGAATTAACTGTAGTGGTTTGATGATTGATGTGAATTCCTTACTCTTGTGACTTGATCTCTTCATTTTCCCTTTTTGACATGCCTCACATAATCCTTCTATGCAGAATTCAAGAGTGGGCAGGTCCTTCACTAATTCTCTTTTGACTAAAGAATTAATGTTTTTGAGATTTAGGCGAGATAACCTCTTATGCCAAAGCATACTTTCATTTTCTGAGGCCTTTGTATAGAAACAACAAATCTTCTCCTTGTTTGCAAAGTCCAAATCTGTTACAAACAAGCTTCCTTTTCTTACTCCTTGCAGAGCAATTTCCTTTGTCTTCCTGTGTGATATGAGACACAATTCCTTATCAAACTCCACCTTCAAATCTTTGTTGCAGAATTGAGTGATGCTGAGAAGATTATGCTTCAAACCACTGACTAGGGCTACATCTTCAATGACAACATTTCATGAATCAATTTGCCATATCCCATGGTGAAACCAGTGCTGTTGTCTCCAAAGGTTACCATTGGGCCAGCCTCATCCTTGAACTGTGACAGCAGGGCCTTGTCACCAGTCATATGCCTTGAACAGCCACTGTCCAAAATCCACATGACCTTATTCTTACCTGTGCCCTGCAATCAAACACAAATCAAGTTTTCTTTGGTACCCAAACAAGGTTGGGTCCTTTATGCTTAGTCACATGAATGTCATTCATGTTCTTAACAGTCTCAGTCACTTGCACATGCACATTTTCATTTTTCTTGTTTTGATTTTTTGCTTGATTAGTGCTTCCAGAACTAGATGCATGCTTAGGTGACATGGAGTGTTTTCTGTGTTTCACAGGACTAGCAGATTTAGGCCTAGGACTGTTGATATACAAATTCTAACTTATGCATCCATCAACAAACTATTTCCTGAGCCTAAAGCAGGTATTCATGATGTTCATGTTACATGGCATACAATCAAATTTGTCACAAAATTTATGATTATCATGCATTAAAGGCTCAACATAACCACAGGCAAACTTATCATTTCCCACAACAGGTTTCTTGCACAAGTGAGTAAGATGATTTGTTGAACCACAGTTTTTACAAATCTTTCTTGGTGCATTATGAACAGGTGCATAGTTGTTGTGTTTGTTAATGCCTATTTTTCCATTTCTATTAGCCTTTTTCTTTTTAGCATGCATAGCATCATTTTTCTGAGCATCCTGTTTAGTTTCAGTTTGAACAGGAATGGACTTGGTTTTGATTGTGGGTTCTTCTTTCTCAACAGAGGTCACTTTTCTTTCAATTGCTTCCTTATCCTCATCATCTAACTGTTGTTTGATAACCATACTAGCTTCATCTAGTTCAACAGTAGCTTTCTTAAAAATTGGTTCTTTGACATTTTTCAAAATATGAGGATTACCTTGGATTTCAATCTTTTTGCCTCTTGTTGAAACAAATTTTTTCTTTTTAAGATTCTCATAATCACAACCAACTCCAATCCTAGTGTTTTCCTTGTTTTTCTCATGAAACTCTTTAACAATAGTTGCTGAGTTTTGATAAGATCTAATTTTCAACTCATTTTCAGAAATTTGTTCTTTAAGAAACTTCTCAATTTGTTCAGAACAAACTATTTTGTTCTTGAGATACTCATTTTCCTGTTTCAAGTTTTCCATGTTTATAACAGACAATTCTAGAGTCTCATTTCTTGCAATTAGTTCCTCATTAGCTTTTACTAACCTAGTAATCTCCTCATAAGCAGCAATCATACTGGTGTGAATGTTAAACATCTCAATACTTAAATCTTCCACAGTTTTCTTGTATTGAGAATTTGACATATCAAGAGAGATTAAGGAAGGTACCTGAGAATTTGAGGATGAAGCTCCATCATGTGAGTTGGCCATGAGTGCCAGATTCACATATTCCTCCTCCTCATCTTCATCTGTATCATCCCAGCATTTTCCTTCAGCAATATAAGCTTTTCCTGTCTGCTTTTTGAGAAGAGCTTCATACTTGGCTTCCAACTCTAAGTAGTCTTTATCCTTCTTGATTGACTTAGCATCTTATCTTGGATCTATCAACTGTTCCAGTCTTGTATCCTCCATTATTGGAGCTTCTCTGTGGATTCCTTCCTTTGCTTGAAGACTTGAAGGTTGGTCTTGGTTTGAAACTTTTGTTTCTTTTGAATCTCAAATTTCCAAACTTCTTTGCCATGAGGGCCATTGTTTTGTTGTCCATGCCTTCAAGTTCTTCAATGGTGTAGAAGTCATCTTCTTCTGACTCACTCTTGATAGAGTCCTTGTCTTCCTGTTCCTGATCTTCAATCACCTCAGATTTCAACTTCCTGCTTGTACCAGTCTTTTCAATTGTTGATGGTTCCTTAGCAACCAGGGCATTTGAGACATTTGCCATTTTTCCTCTATTTGCTAAAATGGCCTTCTTTTGATAAAATTCCAGCTCATATGTTTTCAGTATTCCATAGAGTGTCTCAAGTGGAAGCTTTGTCAAATCTCTTCATTCTCTTATTGCAGAAATTTTATGCTTCAGGTGCTCTGGGAGAGTTAACAGAAACTTCATGTTTTTCTCCTTTGTTTCATAATATTTTCCATGAAGTTGAAGATCATTGATCAGTTTATTGAACCTTTCAAATACTTCAGTTATGCCCTCATTTGATTTTGACATGAATGCTTCATATTGGGAAACAAGGAGCTGCCTTTGATTATCTCTTACTTCCTCAGTTCCCTCACACAGAATTTCTATTGTCTCCCATATGTGTTTGGCAGATGTACAATTGACAATATTGTTGTACATCACAAGATCCAGTGACTCAATCAATATTAGCATTAAGCTATTGTCAAGAGACACTTTTTCCTTCTCTGAGTCTGTGTACTGAGATGGATCTTTAGGTATCCATGTTGCAGGAATAACTTCAGACCCACTAGTAGTTTCAGGAACTAGAGTTACTGGCATGAAAGGACCATTCTTTAATATTTCTGGATACATAGGGTTTGCAGCCTTTATGAACATCAGCATCTTCCTCTTCCATAGGTTGTAATTTTCTCTGTCAAATGTAGGAATCTTTATGCTGCTTAACTTCTGAGAACTCATCTTGATCTTTAGTCTGTATGTTTGTTTACAACCTGGCTCTGATACCACTTGTTAGGGATTTAGAGACCCAGAAGTTACAGGGGGGGTGAATGTATACTTCAAAATTTTCTTGTTTAGAAAATGAACTTTTTCGAAGCTTGAAGAACTGATGGAATTACGATAGTGTTTGTCAAGACATATAACAATAAATAATATAGACACAGATGTACCTTTCAATCTAATTTGTATTAGAATGAACTTTGCTACAATCTGAAATTCAGTTTGAATTTCAGCTTCTTGTTCTGGGATTCTTACAATTGTAAAAATACTCAAGAAACTATCAAATGTGACTGTGCATAAAGTATATAGACAACATGTCCTGTGCACATGCTCACATGAGACAGTTTAGCTAAAACTAGAAATAGACAGAGACTGCTTTACATTTGACTAATGACTATTTCTAGCTAACACTGCTGTGACAGTCTGCTCCATCCTGCCTTATCTCTTCTGTCACTTTTCTTGACTTATCTTCCCAGCTGCATTGTAGACTTGTCTCTATCTCTGCAGGTTTAACTTATCCTGCATAAACAGAGCTGCAACATCATCTGTCTTGTTCTGCAATTCTTCCTTGAAACTAGCTTCTTTTGCAGTCAAGTACTCTTCTTGAAATTGATTCGATAAGTCAAGGAGATTGACTTCTCGAACAGCTGTGACTTCTCGATTGGTCCTGAATACTTGATTTCTCGAATGACTAGACTTCTCGATCGCATACTCAGCTTGATAACTTCTCGATCAGACCAGACTTCTCGAATACATGCTTGATATTGACTTCTCGAATGACTCAGCCTTATTACTTCTCGAATGCTCCATTTGCTAGCTTCTCGAATTGTTTATTTTCACTTCTCGAATGACTCATAATTAACACTTCTCGATTGGCTTCAATACTTGACTTGTCGAATGACTGACTTCTCGATCGAGTACTGAGCAGATAAAAGTTTTGAGACTTTTTGAAATGTTTCCATAGTTCTGACTTCTCGAATAGATGACTTCTCGACCAAGTAATTTGTCTTAGTAGAATTCTCAGATAACTTCTCTTATTTCTTCACAGTCTTCTTTGTCTGGTTGCATGATTCAACTTGAATCTTCTAACTGACTTTATTTCTGACTTTATTTACAATTTGAAGGTAAACAGAGAAAACTTCTATTTGCAAATTACACATGAATAACTAAGTCACTAGTCTACTACAGAAGTACAAACTGAGTTACAGCAAGACAAATAATTAAATAGGCTAGGCTTGATTTAAGTCCAACAATACCCAATGTCCACTTTTATCATCACCCGGTTAAAGGTAACCTTTAGTGTAATCAAAGTATATTAATTCTCATATAGAAATATAATGATTTCAAGTCAGATGATCATTACATCATTATCACAGTGAGAATTTCTTATGACACTTATTAACATGTAGAATCTCACGGCGGATAATTCCCGTGTCATTCATTGAGACATGCACATATGTTCTTGACTTTAGTATCACCATATATATGACCAATGAGATGTGGTCATCTGTCAACAAACATACTAGTCTTATTGCATTATTATTGTCTTTATATAATAATACTCGACTATGGAATTTTAGGAATAAGAAACTATTCATATAATCTCATTTTTAAGTCACATACTTAAATATATATAATACGTATCAAAATTCTAATGACATTTATTATGCTTTCAATTTATTATGTTGTAAATAAAATATAATAAATAAATAATAATCAATAAAACATAATCCTTAGTAATAAAATATTTTCCTTAAAAATATAAAAGTAATTGTCTCTAGGGCACAATTACTAACATGTGTTGTGTCGACGTCTCCCCTTGTCAGCTTCGTCTTCAGGCGACACCCATAGTTCGGGGTGCGCCCTAGTTCAAAGTGAGGGTCGACACCAAGGCCACTCCTCCTTCATGAGTCAACGTCTACGCCTCCCTTCGTCATCTTCGTCTCGAAGGAAAGGGTCGACACCTACTCCATCAATTATTTCTACTCTATCAATTGATGTTGCTACATCAATTGATATTCATCCATCGACTGATAAGCCATCGATCGATACTCAAGATTAGTCGATAGGTATGCATCAATCGATGGATGTCCCAAACACATCGACTACTACTTTCTTTACATCAATTGATTGTTCAAACACTTTTAGGAATGAGTGAGTTGAGTGAGAGGCAGGATTGCAGCCTAGCAAAAGGAGAGGGAGTGAGTGAGGTCATTCTTACTTCTTCCAAGAATGTGAGTGAAACACTTGAGAGGCCCACCTTAGTAGGTGCACAGGTTATGAGTAAGGGAGATGTGAGATTCTAGGATGAGATCCTTATACAAAATAGAGAGATAAGTGAGAGAGATAAAACTATTCTTTGATATGCTCAAGAGTTGGAAAATGAATTGATGTCGGAGGAGGAAGGAGTGAAGGAGATAGGGGAGTCCCTAATAATGAAGCAAGTGGGAGTGGAATAAATAAGGAGGATGGAGAGGTTGAAGTTAGTGATTTGGATCCAAGTAATTTTGTTCACCCTGATCCAAGATATCAAGGTTTGGCTACTTCAAGTAATAGGGATGCAGAACAATTATTGGGGATTGATCACACTGAGTAAAGAACCAGGAATCTAAAGGAAAGCATTGACAATACAACAGATACTTGATATATGGCACCTGAAGATTTGAAGGATGATTCTGATGAAGAACCTTGGATGAGTACAATTGATGGATCTCTAGAAGCTGCTGAAATTGAAATTCTTTCCCAGTACAGAAGAGCAAATATGGAAGTAGAAATTACAGATCATACTCAAAGGAGGATTGCACACTGTATGAGGGAATCATTGAAGACTCAAAAGATAATAGTGACAGGAGTTAGAAGAGAATTGGAAATCATTAAGGGATCTATCACATCTACCAAAGATGCATTGGAAAGAAGATTGGATGAGAAACTTCCAATGAACACACTCTGGCTCAAATCAAGGACAAATTATTCAAAGAGTCTAAGAATTTTACAGCCTTGGAGACAAGAGTGGAGTCTATGGAAAAGAAAATGGATGACATCATTAAAGACCAAGTTCTGCATGCCTCAATTCTTCAAAAAAAATTAGACAGAATGCCACCACCTCCTTTCTGTGATGATAACAAAAAGGGGGAGAATGAAAAGAAGGATAATGATAAGGATGGAAGTGATAATGTAGGTGGTGTTGGTGGTCAACTTGGAGCTAGTGTGAGCAATGTGGCTGGTACTAGTGCTAGTGGAAGCAATAAAGATAAATGTCAATCTTCAAAGTCATCTAAGTCAACCAAAGATGACTTAGAAAAGAAAAAGAGGGATGCAAATAAATTTGAAGATGAGCTAGAAGCTAGAAGACTTTCTAGAGAAAAGGAAATTCAAGCAATGATTGAGAGGGAAAGAAAGAAGATTGAAGATCTAAGGAAAAATACTGAGTTGGTGTGAAAGGCTGCACAAGCAGAAAATTTAGATGAGTTCATTGCTCAAACAAAGGCTATCAATAAAAGTGCAAAAGAGGCTGCCAAAGAAATCAGTTCAAATACAGAAACTTTTCTTCTAATAGATATTGAATCCCTTGAAGAGAAGAAAAAGGGTAAAGCAATAGTGATTGAAGAAGAAAAGAAAAAGAAAAATGAACCAATTGGCCAGAAGCTACTTCAAGGAGCCATCACTACAAGAATCTCAGATGCTGCAAGGAGAGAAAAGGAGAATGAAGAGATTGCTAGACAGATGTAAATGCAATGGCATATGGAAGAGCAATTGGCAGAACAACCACTGAGAAAAAGGAGAAAAATTGCAATGGCTAAGAAAAGGACAAATTCAACTCAAGATACAATGGTTCAGGAAAACCCTCAAGTCAATCAAGAAGAAATCAAGGAGGAAGTGACAATTGAAGGGTATAAAATGAAAGGAATTCTGTGGTAAGTGAAAAATGGCTGGTAGGTGCAAGGACTCACCCTGCAACCTGTAACCAAGAAGAGTCAATGAGGTTGGAGTATGAGAATGGATCAAAAATAACTTACTCAATGAAGGTGATAATGAAGCAAAACTACAATGTCCTAAAAACCATTCTACCTCTTGTCAACAAAAGGTACAAACTCAATGTTACAATTGCTCAGGAAATTCAACATCAAATCTCAAAGCTAAGGAGAGTAAAGGCTGAAGCTGAACCTGATTCACCTCTTAAGCTATGGAAATCTCAAGTCAAGAAGGTGGTGTTAGAGCCAAAATATGCTATGATTTTTACAGATGTGGAGGGCAACACAAAATTCTTTGATATCTGTAAATATCTAGAGAAAATCACAAATGAAGAAATTCACTACCTAATGAGGCAACTTGGAGAAACTGATGAAGATGAAGCAATATTGAGGAGTTCTTTTATGAGACAACTAAAATAAAATGCTGAGAAGAAAAAGAAGAAGAAGTGAGTGAAAAATGAAGATCATGAAGAGTGGAAGACATTGAAGTAGTTTGCAGAAATTACACATCAACCGGTACTTTCAAATTCAAAGTGCTAATTAAATTTCTTGATTCTATCTGAATGAAAATAATTAAGGGTTTTGTTATCATCAAGTAGATTTATGCATGTTCATATCACAGACACAAATATGGGGAGATTGTTAGGAATCTACATGTAATTTGATGATAACTTTAATTTTAGAATCATAGAAATTTTAATTGATGTAACTGATCAATTGATATGAAGGTTATAAATATCGATTGATCAGGAAACCATTTATCAGTTGAAATGTTTATCTCAATCAACTGATAATATGGAATGTAGCATAGGTGTACTTAGTCTATTTCAATTGATAAGGTGTAAGTCAATTGATATTATTCTCATCAATTGATGTTAGAGTCGATTGATATAAGTCATCAACTGATGTGTGACTTAGACTATCAAATTGTAAATATTTGAAGACAGGAAAATTATACAAGTGGAAGATGATAAGTTGATATTGAAGCATCAATGGATAGAAGATCAATTGAAGAAGCCAAGTCAAAGAATTGAAGACCATCAACTGATATGAAGACCCATCGATTGATATATCGATTGATAACATCTATCAATCGATAAGTCATCATTTATCAATCGATGGATATAAAGATCAATCGAAGAAGAATATCAGTTGATGGATAAAAGGAAGAATCAATTGCTATGCCTAACAACAAATTATCAATTGATTGAGACAACACAATTTGACAAGTTGACAGACAAAAGCACACCTATGGAAAACAGTCTATGATGACTGTGAAGACTCAAGTTGAAGCTGTCTTTCCAAGTCTAAAGTACTTTTTCAGAAATGGAAAAAGGCAAAAAGGAAAGATAGATTAGAAACAATCCTAGTTTAGATTAATTATTATATACTCTTTCTAGGTATTATAAACATATTTGTATTATATAAACAAGTATGGTAGCATTGTTAAAAACAGATACAAGTTGGACAATATCTTTGAATCAACTGTTCAGCCTTAGAGCACTTTGTAAGAATAGTTGATTTATTTTCTAACCTTGTAAACGAAGCTAGGTTTTATTAATCTAGAAAATTTGAGCAAAATATACACTGATGGAAAAACCAATTCATCAGTAATTTTAAAATATCTTTGTTCAACTTAGTTTCAGTTTAATTGTTAATATATTTTCTCTTAAACACAGAAACTCCAAGAACAATTATTAAAACAAAAAAAGTTTTAATAATTTGTATTCAACCCCCTCCCCTTCTAAAAATTATATTGGCATTGTTCTGGGAAATAACAAACCTCGATAGTCCTCCTTTTATACAACTCCTCATGGATAATATTATATTCACATAAATTCTCAATGTTATAAAATTTTATAGTAAATATCAATAAAATACAATATAAAAAATAAATTTACCTAAATATTAGTCATTCATCACGTGCTTCGCACGTGTTCGTTTGTAGTGGTACAATTGTTTTGATTATGTGGTAGACTAAAAGAGTACTTATGTGAAACTAAAACACATCAAATATTCAAATTAAAACCCTACATCAAATAATTTCTACAAGTTACAAAATTGTTATAAATTTTATAATCTAAATTATAATTTGTTTAATTTTATTTATTCAATACATGCAAATGAAAATAATAAAATTGTTTAATGATAATGTTATAATATCTATAAAAATTTAATAAGTGGGTGTATGGTTGGCTCAACTGGTAAGTGGGTGTGTAAATAAAAATAATGATTCGAATCGTGGGTTTGTAATCTCACAAAATGTGGGGTAGTTAACAATAAAATAATATTTTGATATTTAATATTATAAAAAGTAAATATATTAAAAGAATTACAATACATTAAATAAATTAATATATTTTAAATATTTAAAAAGTGTCTCGTGAGTTGCACGAAAAAATAGGAAACTATTTTAATTATATATATACATTAAAAAGAATATTACAAATTAAAATAATAAAAAATATTATAATATATTTAAATTATTGTTCCATGGACAGGGATAAGGAGACGGTTATTGTTACATTCCATTTTTCTATATAATATATATAACAAAAATATTTTATATAATTAGAGTAAAAAATAGAAAACTTTTTTAAGTATACATATACACATATAAAAAGAATATTACAAATTAAAATAATTAAAAATATAAACATTCCCTTTTATATAATATATATAACAAAAATATTTTATTGTATTAGTATATTTTTAATTATAAATAAGTAGTATATATTAAATCAATTATATTGTAGTTAATCTATATGTTTAATAATAAAATATTATTTTCACATTTAATATTATACTCATAAAACTAAAAATATGAAAATTTAAAATAAAAATTATAATATATGAAATAAATTATTATAATAAATATATATTTTAAATATTTAAAAAATTACCCGTGCATTGCACGAGATTCAAGCTAGTAATCTATAATGTGTATTTCTTTGCACATGACAACTATTACAAATCTACCCTCAGTTAATTCGTACAAGTAGTTTCATACTAAACTCAAGTCCAATTTTTTAAGCCCAACCCACGTTTTATCTTACATTTATTTATATCAAGTCATTTACATTATTACCAAATCATAATGCACGACCCATTTCATCTTCATTCATCACTATTTTTTTTTTCTTTCCATTTATCATTCATACTATATTATTACAACCAAATCATCTTACCTAGGTGAATGATAAAAAAAAAATTCTAACCATCTAATTTTAGGTGAACCATAAAAACGATCATAAACATCCAATTTTAATAAAATTAAATTTTAGAAAATATATATCATATTTACAACTCTATTCCCGATAATCCTCTTTTTATACGACTCTCACGGATTATATTTAAATTATATTCTATATTTTCTATTTTAAGAATCTTACTTATCCTATAATTTTTATATAATATAGTTTACTCACATTCAACTCAATTTCATCACCATTCAAACTCTTTTATTTATTTAAAATTATGACTTATCATTAAATTTTAATATTAATATATAAACATCATTGTATAGAAAAATATAAAATAAATTAATATTAAAATAAATTATCATATTAAATGAAATATTTAAATTATATAAAATAATTAATATATAATTTATTAATAGCATCCGTGCTACGCACATGTTATAAGCTAGTTTTTATTAATATGTATATCACCTAATTCACTTAAGTTTGACCCATTTTATTTTAAGATTAGCCCATTAAAATAATAATATATAATTATTTAAAATTAAAAATTTCTCACCAATATAATATTAATTTTAAATATTATAATATATAATTAAATTATAAATTATGAATAATAAATATATTATATATACATATAATATTATAAATATCCCATTTTTATCGAACCGAACACGAACGAGTCGAACTCGAACCGAACATGAACCGAACTCAAGTCGAACATCTTAAAAGTTTTGTTCGGTTCGTTAAGTTTATCGGATAAAAAATGTTGTTTGAACTCGTGTTCATTAAGTTTATCGAACGAGTTTATCAAATTTGGACGAACACGGACGAACTTAACGAACAGTTCGGTTCGTTTACAGCCCTGGTACATTGTAACAAGTAGAGAGATAAGTAGAACATATAAGCAACAAAAGCACCTTAAAAGATAGAAATATTTGTAGTGCTTTATGTGTGTTCTTTCATACTTGTAAGCAGCTTAGTTTTTAGACCAAGATTAATTGAAAGTAAAAACATTCAGTAGTGGAAAAACCAATCCACTAGTACGAGTAATTTTTAAAACACTTGTTTTTCAATTGCTTAGTTTATATATCTTATTGTTCTATTTCAGTTATAAATTTCAAACACTCAACATCATAAAATACAAACTCCTTAACCTGTAAGAATTTTCCAAAAGTTCTTGAGTTTGTATTCAACCCCCTTCTACAAACTCATTGTTAGTTTAAGTGTAAAATAACATAGTGAGGATTAAAAATATCTATTATATAATTTTTTCCCCTACAAACTCATTGTTAGTTTAAGGGTAAAATAACATAGTGAGGATTAAAAATATATATTATATAATTTTTTTTCTATATCTTGGTTTTTAGCTTTCTTTTCGAATAACATTGCAGATAATTTATTTAGCAAAAAATTGTTTTCGATATTTTTTATTAAAACTCAAAGCTCAGTTTAAAAAAAATATTTAGTAAATTTTTTTATGTTAAAATTCTTATCTAAACAATTTAATTTAATTGTGAGAAATTTACACTTTGCAACCCTTTGGTTTTGAAGAATTGCACTTTGGGTCTCATAGTATTCAAATCAACACTTTGCATTTCAGAACTTTTAAAATCATTTCACTTTGCACCCCTCAAACAAATTTTCGTCAATTATCAACGTTAATTTCATATTTCGGAGAGTTAATATGGGTATTTAATATTTAAACAGTTATTCCGGTGTTCATATTTTTTAGATTTTATGTTCAATTCATTCTTAAATATCTCATTTATATGGCTGAAATGCATTATTACTAGATTATTGGTAAAAAAATTTGAAATAATAATAAATAATAAGCTATGATATAAGAACCAGACTTTAATTTGATATAAGAATCAAAATTATTTATTAAGTATTATTTTTTGTATCAATAATTTATTAATAACACATTTTAGCAATTTAATAAGATATATGGAATGAACTGAACACAAAATCTTAAAAATATGAACACCGAAATAACTTTTTAAATATTAAATATGAATTAATAACACATTTTAGCCATGTAAATAAAATATTTGGAATGAACTGAACACAAAATCTTAAAAATATGAACACCGAAATAACTGTTTAAATATTAAATACCCATATTAATTCTCCAAAATATGAAATTAACGTTGATAATTGACGAAAATTTGTTTGAGGGGTGCAAAGTGAGATGATTTTAAAAGTTCTGGGATGCAAAGTGTTGATTTGAAAACTATGAGACTCAAAGTGCAATTCTTCAAAACCAAAGGGTTGCAAAGTGTAAATTTCTCTTTAATTCTGATACAAATTATGACATAGACATATGGTTCTATTGTTAGGTGAGCAGAGCAAATGAGAAATATACTAGCAGCCTTTTAGACAGCAGACAGTCCACCTTGCATTGCTTCATCTCCCACCAACCCCTCAAACCAGTTGCCCACTTGATTAATTTCCACTTTTCTCTGTTATAAATCTTGCTTCATATAGCTAAATCTATTGGTTTCTTGCTTATTGATCATCTCTCCAGCTTTTTCTTTTTTGCAGAAATGGTTGGTGATGGCAAGGTTTATTCTCTGTCCCAGGTCTCTAAGCACAATACTTCCACTGATTGTTGGTTGATCATTGAGGGCAAGGTATAGTTTCTATAACAATTTATCTTGTGTGTGTGTGTGTGCATATATTGTACTATGTGCTTTCAGTTTTTTAGGCTTTCTTGGTTTTCAAGATTATATTTTTCGAGATTCTAATAAATGTTACTCTGTAGTAGTTGCATGCTAGATTAAATATGTCAAAGAGTTGTGATCGTTAATGTTTTATTTATGGGGTTGAAAGAATTGTGATTGGTAAATATTTTATTGTATGGGGTTGATTTGTGTGCTTAGCATTCTTGAGTTGATTCTTTATGTTGAATATATTGTAAAGCATGCGACTTTCGTGTGGACTGCTGCTGATTTTTGGTTTTATCTTTATTAATTTTGTAAGTGAGTTCCTCTGCGATTTAAGTAACTTTTATTATATCTTGACTTCTTGAGGTGATAAAACTGCATTGGAGGAGTGTGGTAATATTAGATTACTAGTCATACGGCTTATACCTTTTCATTATTGTTCAAACAAAGTTGTTACTTTGGTTTTGTTCCTAAAAATGTAAAACTGCATCTTAAATAGCTCCTTAAACCTGGACTGGTCAGCGTAATTTAAGATATTTATATGATTTCAGTCTCTTGTATAGTTGCATGTATGCCAAGATAAATTGTCTAAAATAATACAGAGATGCCCAACTTATACATCCCTTTTTCAGAAACAAAGAAAGAATAAATAAAATTCCAAACCAGATAATGAATCATCAAGATAAATCATGAGAAGTCTATGTTCTCGTGTTACTGGTTTTCTTATCTTTTTCTGCATAAAGGTTGTCCAAGAAAGCACTTACTAGCATCTAGTAAACAATGGAGTTGAATCACAAGTGAAAGTTAGCCGAATGATGTATTCTCGGAAATCAAATTAATAACTCATCCGCATGCTTTGCTACTGTTACTGGTTGTTTACACTTTACACCTACTTTGTGCACTTCTAATTTTGGCATAATAGAGCAGGTTTATGATGTGACAAAGTTCTTGGCAGAACATCCTGGTGGTGATGATGTTTTGTTATCAGTCACAGGTATAATGTTTTGCTGCAATGCTTTATCAGTACAATTGGCTAATACTAAAACCTCCTGGCCGGTGGCTTGCCAAATATTTTGACACCCTTGTGTTGTATAGTCGTGTGCACATTAACATACATGCACATTCACAGAGATTCGAATGCTAGCTATTCATTTAATTGTTACTGATAAGTGATAACCTTTGCAGCAAAAGATGCAACTGATGATTTTGAGGATATAGGACACAGTAGCACAGCGAAGGCAATGCTTGATGAATTTTATATTGGGGACATCGATTCAGCAACTATCTCCACTACGACCACATACACTCCTCCAAAGCAGCCTCACTATAATCAGGACAAAACAACAGAGTTCGTCCTCAAGATGCTCCAGTTCTTAGTTCCAGTTATCTTCCTATGCGTGGCTGTTGGCATCCGCTTTTATGCTAAATAAGCATGATGATTGGGGAGTTCCACGAATTGGAATCCACTATGTGTGATTCTTTTCAGTTTATACGAATTGGAATCCATTATGTGTGATTCAGTTTTTTCAGTCTATACGAATTGGAACCCCATACGAACTATATAAGGTACGGTGTTTTATGAAATTTGAACAATGAATTTTGTTGAGAAGTGCAATTGCAGTTACAAGGCATTGACAGCTCTACTTTATATGCAAATTTCTGTTTTAAAAAATGAGGCTGTAGTTTCCTTAGGATTCAGAAGAGTTTACACAAACTCACATAGGAGGATTCACTAAAACAGATTACACAACCAATACTCAATTTGATCATTAAAACTTTGGTGTGAAATTTCATAACTTTTCACTTTTTTCCAAACTGTATCTTCATTTGGTGCAAAAATCAGATGAGTAGTATAGGGATAGCTTGATCCAAGTATTTATGATTAAGAATCATTGGGATGCTACTATAGTACAACTAACCCTGCACTTTATAATTTTAAAGTGCATTCAATTATTTTACTTCATTTAATTCAAAGTTTACTTCATCCATCTCTTATCATCATCAAAGTTTGGAGTTTTTAAATTTGAATAAATGAGTCGATTAAACTTAGTTAAACCTCTTTAAAGTAGGAGTAATAGGTTTGGAACAAGGGAAAACAATTATTTTATCGAGTTTATTACTTTATCGAAAATAAAAATACATAATTTCTATTATGTTGGAATCGGGGAAAAATATTGTTTTAATGAGATTATTATTTTATCGATTATTACTTAATCGAGGTTTAACACTATATACTATCAACTTTTAACTGGGTCACAAATTTTAAAAAGTTTATAGTTAAGTTTATCAAAAAAGTTTTATTGATTTACACGGTTAATCCCATTAAATATTAACGGAACATAATGTGGATTCTATGACACACCCAAATAGAGTTTAATAACGAATTTATTACTCAATTTAATATTGAATATACAAATTTAATTCGTATATTTATGAACGGCAAACAAATGTTTAAAAATGTGATTGTAATTTTTTTTCAATTAGTGATTTAATTAAAAGTTGGTACATAATTCAGTGAAAAATTAAGTGAAAAATTAGTTCAATAATATTTGGCTACAAAAATCAAAATTATTAAACGGGCCTGCTCTTTTATAACCAATCTGCGTTTAATATTGTACAGTATAGACTTTGGGTTGTTGGTCTCCAGAGTCCAGGCCTCAAGGAGGCCCAATTATTTAATTTAGTTTCCTACACTGAGAGTCCTCACAAGCAGATCCATTGATATGTTATGTACTCAAATAACTTTTTCTAAACCATGACAATGGGTGAGCCCAAGTCCAAATGTTGATCATATTGAAAAATGTACCTTGATCCATAAAAATCATGTAACATAATAACACAAACTTAACTCTAAATACTATCCATAACAATTTTTAAGCAGTTTGTGCTCTGGCTTTTTGAATTGGTAGATACCAGTTTACATATAAATTCCATTTGATTTTTTGTCCA
The DNA here is from genome assembly GCA_028671895.1 of Oenanthe sinensis. Taxonomy (NCBI): domain Eukaryota; kingdom Viridiplantae; phylum Streptophyta; class Magnoliopsida; order Apiales; family Apiaceae; genus Oenanthe; species Oenanthe sinensis. The sequence continues at coordinate 46,227,172 of CM053806.1, read as the reverse complement.
TCATTTCTGGATTCATAAACATCGTAGTAAGAATGGATTGAATGGTAAACTAGGGCCGAACATTCGATCGATTCGGTTTGAAAAACTTTTCTTTCAAGTCTTAATAGTATAAAAAAAATTCAGTAATCCTGTAAAATGTTATGCATTTGAGATTACAGCTTGGCTACGAAATGCTGCCATTTTTTGATCAACTTTTCCGCAGAGAGAAAAAATTTCGTATAAGACTCTGTCTTCGAATTTTGTGATTCTTGTAATTGATCTAAAGTTCAATAGTGTACATGCATGCAAAATAAAAAATGATGATTTTAGCGGTAAACAGAAGCTTGTGCAACTGGTTGGTCTCTTGATCTTGTGCCCCATTCCTTGGCTTCTGCTATTGCTAATTCACGTTCTCTTTCACTTATCTCACCAGAATAGTTTTTACTGGCATGTGTTGTAGCTTGGGGAGAAGGCACTGTGATAGGGGAGGTTACTATAGGTGCAGGTTCGCCGCCAAGAAAACTAAGAGCACTAACCACATCGCTCATCAGTGGACGGCCTGATGCATCATCGTGCAGACACATGCCAGCAATTGCAACTGCTTGATTTAAACTTTTCCTCGGAAATTGTCCTTCGAGGAGTGGATCAACTAGTTCTGAGTATCTGCTTTGTTTCTTGAACATGGGTGCTGCCTGCTCAAAGGTTGTAGTAGATGTTATGACTTGTGAATAATCACTGTTCGCAACAATTAGATATTTGATATTTGATATTTGTACTGTGTGGGATAACTGGGAAAGAGCTTACCCATGCAACTAGTGTTTGCTCTTCATTTCTCCTCGTGGTATCGATAGCTCTCCTTCCGGTAATTATCTCCAACAACACAACCCCAAAGCTGTATACATCTGACTTGACTGTTAATTGACCAGTTCTTTGGTACTCAGGGGCGCAATATCCATATGTTCCCATCACCCTTGATGATACATGAGTTTTATCCCCAACTGGTCCGAGTTTGGCTAATCCAAAGTCTGATAGTTTTGCATTGAAATCCTTGTCCAGCAAGATATTTGAGGATTTTAAATCGCGATATATGACTGGTGGGTTGGCTGTATCATGCAAATATTCTAGACCTTTGGCAGCATGTAGGGCTATTTTCATCCTTGAAAACCAATCTAATGGCTGTTGACCTGGTCTGAGATCTGCAAAGCAATGGACCAAAGTATCCATTGGTCAGAAGAACATGAATACGTCAAGATTTAGTAGAACTACTTTTTTTTTTGCCCGAGTCAAAACTAAATAAATAAACGGTTGTAAAGACATCCTCTAATGCTTTAGTAAGATATCACTTTGGAAATGCACTTACTGAGATTGAGCTTTATTAGCTAAACCAATATGATTCCAGCTACAGAGTGCACATATTCATGAGAAGAAAATTTGTACCTAATAAATGATCTTCGAGAGATCCTAGTGACATGTACTCGTAGACAAGAAGTCTCTGATCTCCATCAGCACAATATCCAATAAGACTAACCAAATGTGGATGGTGAAGGAGGCTCAACATCAATACTTCTACAAGAAACTCTCTGTTCCCTTGCAATCCATTACGATCTAGTTGCTTTATAGCTACATCCTGAGTGTAAATGAACAAGAAATGCCTTTTTTCATAAATGAATGAAGATCACAAGTCTAGCATATTAGAGGTACCAGCACTAGTATAGATATAGTTACCTGTCCAGTTTTGACAAGATTTCCCTTATAAACACGTCCAAATCCTCCTTCTCCAATAAGGCATTCCTTTCGGAAATTCTTTGTTGCAGTTGCTAGCTCACGGAAAGTGAAAGCATGAGCTGTAATGTTTTTGTTGGCATTATCATCCTTATTCTCTGTTGCTTCAAGTGAGGGCCTTCTAGATTCAGTCTTAGTGATTGTGGGTTCAGTTGGAACCTTTGTGGGGGTTTCTACTGCACATTATAAGTCATAGTACTTTAGTTTCTCCAATATAATATGATTCATCATTCAAGTCAATACTTCTAATTATGTTCTACTTCCTGATAATATTTGGGAAAAATGTTTTTTCTATACAATAATAAATCAATACTATCAGCTTATTTCGTAACATCATACGTAGAAGGCTCGACAGGCCAACAACGCCACAAGAAACCAGCTAAGCTACAAGCCAATATATTAAACTCGACGAGTATTAAATGATAATATTTCAAAAATTATCTGGATAAAGCTCCACCTTGTCATGATCGAGTGGCTCGTTACAATCAAATATTTATGGCTTGCAAAGGCAATGTACTTACCATGCTGTTTACCGTGATATGTATGAGCAGGAGGCTGTCTAGAAGTTGGTGGTGCAGCTCTTGGTGTCAAATTTGATGAAAATCTGTTTCTTGATCTCTTTTTTGCATTCTTTTGAGAAAGTTGCAAACAAGGAAAGCAACCCATTTATGGGGCACAACAAACCCAACCAAATAACACTTTTTATCAATTGCTTCCTCTAATTCTTGAAAACATCAAAAATCAAGATTCCATCTATAATACTCAAAATTAAAAACACAAACTCTCAAATTATTTGCAGATATGGGTTCATGTTGGTTTCATGTCAACAAGAGCACACACACATATATAATGCCTATAAAACTTAACTAGACAGATGAAATGAAATGTTAAAAAGTTTAAAATTTGATATCACCTTCAGATGATCAATGTATATACAACATTTTATGGGATTGATTACATGAACAAGAAAATGTAGATTATGGGTTTACATTAAAATATCTATAACCCCATAATCCAGGAAAGATGACAAAATTAGCACGAAATTTCAAAAACAAACAGCAAAACCTCAGATAAAACTAGAAAATGTAAATATATATATTTTTTAGGGGCGTGTTTGGCGCTGAAAATCCCGCAGAATATGGAAAAGAGAAAGGAAGAGAGAAATTGAAGGGGGGTTTTTATTTCATCATAGAATAGAAGAAACAAAAAAAAGCCAAATTGTGAGGAATCAATTTGGCGGGAAAAGGTGGGCATTGACTATTCAGTGCTACAAAATCTTTAACATTGAAGTTGGTTTGATTTAAATAAATATTTACATAACATTATTTTGCTTATTCAACATTTATTCGATTCATAGATGATTGCATCTAAATTTATTCGATTCTGAAAATTATTTTTAATAGAAGAATTTCTAATCTTATCGTTTCCCTTTTTTTTATGAGAAGTTGATGATTAAAATAACATAAGTATACGAGTGTAATTAATATTTAATCATTAAAAATTGGCCCAACAAGTAATAAACTTTCGAATATTTTAACATTCATGTATTCATATTTTCTGCCTAGTGCGAGCCCTCACAAGTCAAAAGATATCAAATAGGCTATGACATATGTACTGGAACTTGAATATTTAAGTTGATTGATAATCAGAAAAAGCAAAGTCAAACAAAATAAAGCAAAAACTAGTGTTTGAGCGAGGCGATTCTTGCTCACTTTGAAAAAAAATGCAGCAGTAAGCATCAGATTCTGACTTGGTACAACTCATTGTTATGAGCTGCTGCCCGTACTGCTACTATCAATTGTGTATTAGCATATGCATCCATATTGATTTATTATCTTAAACATACTCATTCGATCTTAGATCTCTGTACTACACTCAAAATGGATTCTTGCACATGAATACGTTATACAGATAACTCATCAGAGCGAAGATCATGTTTATATATATTAATGCTTAAATTCCGAAAAATTCTGATTCGATACGTGACCGTTAAAATTAACCGTTTTTCTTGTAGCGACACTAGCTAGCTTCCATGCAAGAATTTCTTTTTATCAAATTTCTTCTTCCATGATCATCATTATAAATGTAGATGCAGAGTGTACATTACATAATTTAAGAAGAAAATAAGTGATTTACCTTCAAATATACTAATGTGCAAGTATCATAATTACAAGGAACTGGGAAAATTAATCTCCCACAAATTACAACAGTACTTGATAAATCTAAATATTCCCATTCATATCCGAAATATATTAATACAAGATAAGTCCATGTATATTTCTCAGTAACAACTGTTAAATATTTAGTCGTCCACTAATTAAGATTCAAACTCATTTACAAGCTGAGATCACATGAGACCGTATCTTAATTATAATACCAACCACATATCGAGCTTGACTTACTTGGAACCGAGCTCATTTACAAGCTGAGATGCAGCCAAAATCATCCCTCGCTCAAAAAAAAAAACTCGCAACTTCTTGATATAATATATTATTACCTGTTAGATATAGGATTTGGTCCACTTGGAACCGCATGCTCATCACCTTCAAACTGCACTTTGCATTTACCAAAATAATTACATGTCTTGATGGTAGACGACGACGACGATATAGAACTTGAAGAATGAACCTTAGCTTGTGAAAGTAACTGCCTCTGTGTTTGGAAATTACTGGGGAACATTGAGGAAGCACTACTACAGCTCAAGAACAGAGTGGAGTAAAAACAGATGAAGAATGTCATGAAGAAAACAAATGAAATAGATCTAAAGCAATGTATTTTATTGGAGTGTTTGGAGATAGCCATGCAATCAGCTAGCTTGTACCAGAGAAAATAAAAATTAGTTGAAGCTAGGAAGTTATGAGATTAATAGGAAGAACAATAAGAAGAAAGATGGATAGGAAGAGAAGTTGAGAATAGTAGTGATGCACTTTTAATATTATCGGATTCATCCAATCCCTCCTACTGGAGTTCTAATATTATGTTAAGTTACGATTTTTTTTTTTAAATTTAAGGTGTTAGAAGAAGTAATTACCATAATATTATAGTATTATACACTATGGTAAAAAATAATATTTGATAAATTGATATTTTAATAAAAAATGAGAAACAAAAACCACCTATAAGCTTTTTATTTCCGCACAAGAACTGGCTATAAGTTTCAATGCAACTTTTACAGTTACATATACAAGAAGAATCTTAGCAACTAAAGAAAAGAAAGTGATGTGTGTAGCTTTTTCTTGGTTTGCCGGTTAGTTTTCGACTTTTTTGACCAGGGAAGAACCCTAAGTCCAGCTAAGTTAGTAATTTTGTGGCATATATATAATACTTTATTCAAAATTTTAAGTAAATAATTATGTAGTAATCGATCACCTTTCTCTGCACCATATATAGAGCAACTTTATGAACATAATAACTGGCCAGATTTGAACATAAATATCCAGTTAATACATAAAGCTCATGATTATATCACTTCAATTGTAAAAGTTAAAGATCTAACATGCATATATACATATATATATATAGACGCACCTTGATTGCCTATTTGCCTTGACCAATAAAATCCAGCTACATATATGGTGATCGATAATATTTCAATTTTTATATTCGAAATACTCGAACGCGGAGAAAGGAATAAAGATCAAAAGCCGGTCTTTGTTGATATATACGTACAATCATGCACAGTGCTTAAAATATCACCCACTACGTACTGATTGTTCGTATTCTTTTCCCACTTATTGCATTACTCGGCAGTTGGCATGCACAATAATGTTAAATCTAACGTAGATATACCACCAAAACGTTGACGTTTATGTTTATTCCCAGCCATATAATCGATCGTGTCGGTCGGTTTTAATTCCCGCTTTTTCAAATGATCGGTTTTATGCGGTCAGTTTTATGTGATTTCTTGTAGTGACAACATGTTTAAAATAAAAGACAAAGATTTAATGTTAAAAAAGTCGATTTAATTCTTCTATATAAAAATTACTACAGAATTAAAGGAAGATTTTGTTGCAGCCCTACTCTTAGTTATATGTTTGCCTCCAATTAAGGAGTTAATTGTTAATTAGTAGCAGCAAATCAAAATTTGTTTATATATATATATATATATATATATATATATATATATATCACATGATTCACTTGTTCTTAATTAACCCTGGTAATTGCACAATGATTGCATGTAAATTCTCTGTACACGACTGATATATGATTGTACAATTACAAAGGAACAACTATTTATGGAGAGGACAAGTTCATTTCACAAACAATGACTAAAGTAGAGTTTCTATTATTTAATTATGTATTGATGGTGATCTATGGTCATTTCTAATCATGTCCTATCTTCTATCTACGAGAACTTATCACATTCTCTAATCAGTAATTCTTATGAGAATCAATTAGGACAAGTAGATGCATGTATAATATACTTGGGTAATGCCATTGCAGTATGACCGCACTTGGAAGGGACCAAGACAATCGCCTAGGAAACCATCACGATAGGGACATCAAAAAATTTATATACATGTATTATATATACGTTTTAAAATTTTATTCTTTTAAAATCTTAAAGAAAAGGCGCACCATTTCAAAATTTCATTCAGGGCATCCGAATCTCTAGAGTCGGCCGGTGAAATTAAGAAAAAAAGATGAAGATTAAGAGCAAATAAGGGAGTGAGATATACCGAGTACAGAGTCCAAACAATCAGCCTATAAATAAAAAAGCTAAAGCAACAACTAACATATTACAAGTACAGCAATAATAATATAACAATACCTTAATGTGTAATTTTTTAAGTGCTCTTGTAGTCTTGTTAATGAAGTACATAGACTAAAATGATATTCATTTCTCCACGTAGGTACTAGCAAATCCATCTGCAAGTGAAATCATGCACAAGCTAACAATGATATTCTAACTGGCCATGCTCTCTCTTTTGTAGTTACTAATCTCCTAATCCCCTAGCCTCGATCCCTCGTTTTTCCTTGATCACAAACTAGCAATGGGACCTTCTTGCAAGTGAAATATCACTACCCCCAGAAATTAATTTGTTTCATTTATATATCAGATAATTGAGTATACAGTTATGATACATAATTCTTGCAATTGCACATGGATGAAGCAACTTGTTTCATAAACTTTTGATTCTTCTCCTGTAATAAAAAAATCATTAAAGAAGTCACTTTGTTACTTGTTAATGCGGGAATTGATTTTTCTGAGGAATCCATATCAAAATGATGTTGAGCCTCCATAGTCCAGCGCCTCAGTATGTAAAAGCTCAGAATTGAGAGGAATCTGCTTCAGTTAGAATTTGAAAATTAGTCATAATATGCCTACAAATAATTTCTTCCATCTCAAACGAGCACATGAACATGCAAATCTCTCAAAAGTTTTATCACGAGTAAAGGTTTTCCACTCTCCTATGCCAGTCCCAAACCTTCCCAGACTAAAGTACTGCACAGATCTTAAAATTTTCTTCTTAAAATTTGTTTGAATCGCCAAATATTTCTCATCTCGAATGTATAAACATACTTCTAGTGCAAATCTTTGCTGCTTGTTCCTATCATAACAACCTTAACTCATCTCGAATGTATAAACATACTTCTAGTGCAAAGCTTTATCATGCTGGAAAACGATGTCAAAGAAAGTACAGAACTATTTAAAATGAACTTTCTCTCTCGTTTCTGTGACTTGAACTCATTCCTGCTGTGAAGGTATATATCCCTCCAGTAAGCTGGAACCCCAATGTTCACGTTTCTCATACATGTTCAGTAACCATCCTAACGTTTCGTACTTTTTGGTCAAAGTTTTCCATAACATAACAGAATTTATAATAAAATCAGTGTGGTACCACTCATTGGAGTCCGTCCTTCACAAATTTAGCATTGTAGCGCTGAAAGAGCTGCCCAAGATGCTCAATTATATACCTTTCTACATACCAAGAATAATAACGATGTCGGGGGGACATGCTTGATCCCAGCACAAATTGTTGGATCCTGATCTGTAATTATAAGTGTCAGTGCCACGTCAAACATGCATCGCAACCATTCCTTAAAGAGACATGCAAAAGTGTCTTCAAGAATTATCACCACTGCACCAGTAAATGGTGCAGAAAAAATCTTGGGCCTGTTTGTTCAGTAACTGTAAGTGTCTTCAAGAATAATAGCACCTGTAAATTCTACAAATGACTTGCGTGATCATCATCTGCCCAGAACACACATCTAAGGGAGTTATTCAATCCAACCATGACATTAATTGGATCTGTCTTTGTCTTCCCCAGGAACTGCCTTATCACATGCATGTACTTTATCTCCAATGTAGATTTGCTGATCTTTCGTAACAAGATCAGTGAGAAAATGATTCATAAGATCTCCACAGTCTGAAGTTGCGATTCCAATATTACGCATTCCATCATCGTGTACAATTGTATGGCAATCTCTAAGCTAATGCATATTTCCTACTTGATCCTCCATTTATCATAATAAAAATGGAGTCTTCATTTTTCAAAGATGTTGATTTTATTATGATTGATCATCTTAAACATACAGTACAAAAAACTGGCATTGTGGGTCTCGGAGGCATACTACAACTAAATTGTTTATCCAAATCACCATTTTCTTTATGTATGCTCCTTATTCTTAGTAATATCTATGCTCTCCATATTATAACAATGTTTCTTGTCAGAATAACGATGGGGATGACAAGTGCATGGCAGAAGACGGTAGTGCAGATGAGAAAAAAAGGCACAAACCCCACTAGCAGGCAGAATGAAAAGTTATATGCTACAACAGATGTAATGGACATCAAGTTATGGAAGCAAAAAAAAAGGAGGAAAAAGAAAGCCAAAAAATTATCTTCAATGGAAGCTAAGATGGAAAATGATAACGTCGACTATGCTACAAATGATGTCGCTGAGGAGATGAGGAGGAATCATTAGAGATGTCTAGCAAGAACAGATTTGAATTCCCTGTGGAGCTTGATGTGCAATGTAGGTAATTACTTGAGCAATAGAAACAATGCTCAATGAGAGTCATGAGACTACTGTAGTAGTGTATACTGCATTTAAATGTGATTCAAATTTTTGATAATTCATTTTCCCATAATTTTGGATATGTATGTTGCACATTTTGGGCTTTATAAGATATTTGTATTATGTATTATCCCAAATCACTTTCTCCACTTTACATTATTAGTTGGGCTCCATTTTGTACAACACTTGCTCTAATTCACAGCTAGCCCAAGATCAGATCACACACACATCTAACAGGCCAACTGATCTCTAGATGATGATATTTCTTCAAAAATAGGAAGCCTTCTTGATCTACTTGGTGCCCATGCATGCATCAATCTCTCAAGCCCATCAACAAAATCTTCATCAAGATCAAGGCCCAATAGATCCAGCGGTTGCAATTGAGTCTGATTTTCCAATTCTGTTAACAATTCTTTAGCCTTATCTCTGGTCCTCAAGGCATCAGCACCCAGGCTAGAGCCTAGCAAAATATCTTGAAAAATTGAACGTGCCTCGTCGTACCGGGCCTGCTTCATGAGGCAGAGGCCCAAGTTACATGCCTTGTTGGCATCTGGATCAATCATTTGAGCCTTTTTATACACCACCTCTGCTGCCATGTAGTTTGATTTCTGCATATATGCCCAGCCTAAATTCCCCTATAAGAGAGTAAGAAAAATTATACTGAAACACGAACAAACAAACAAAATCTGGTCACAATTTTTGAGAGTGCATGTATCAAAAAGTGCAAACTCGAAATCACATTTGTGTCTGTGTGATTAGGCCTTCTCCTACCAGTTCCGCGGTAGGAAAAAATTGTTTTTCTTATAGTGTATACATCTGTGAGTGTGTATGTGTGATGCATACCAGTAATCTTGAGGTTTCTTGTTTGATTGAAACCTGGAACTTCTTCCCATGAGATCGAGCAGTTTTGGTAGGTCTTCCATTAAATGCCTCTCCTCTATAAATCGACCTTAGCTTCTGTTTTAACAGCACAATTTGTTCATCTATTCTCCCACATTTCTACACAAATTAATCAAACATTGACATGCATGTTGTTAAAAAAAATATCATCACATGTACAATATGCATGCATCAAAAAGTTACTTAACCGCCCAAACTAGAACAGGAAACTATATGTAAATGATTGTATATACACCTTGTACAAGTCGAGAAGGACATTGTCAATCGATTCTTGAGAATTTTTGGAGCAAAGAACTCGAAAAGATTTGATGGCCTCAATGGCTTCTTCAGTTCTATCCAATTGCTTCATCACCACTGCCATATCCTTCAGAGCACTGTCTACTCTATCTCCTGCATTTATTGCCTTCCAAAACCACACCAATGCAGCTTCGGGATCCTTTTGTACTAGCTGAAATACACATCATCAGATTGATGATTTCAAAAACTAAGAAAAAAAGGATGACTTTGTAAAACTTCATGCTATGGTTATTGTGGTTATCAGCGTAGAGGACAATAAATGAGACAAATTGATCTTTTAGGGTTTAGTATTAAAATAATGTTACGAATTTAAAGTATAACAATGTAGGTGTAATTCCTAGCTATGAGAGTGAAATGAATCAGTTGATGCACTCGTCTCGTAAGAGACAAATTTGTTGCTCGTCCCCCACTAAACATGACTAATGTCTCTCTTCAATGTATTCCTAGAACAAATTTGAAATCCTGACACACTAGATTTCAATTTCCACAGATACATAGAATTGCAAGTCCATGTAATTACTTTTTAGAGTTGTAGAAAATTTTCAACAAAAGCAATACCATTGGCTAATCTTTCAAACCATAAATTGTCAACTTTATTTTTCAATCTTTCTTAGCCTTGGCCTAGCAATTTTGTTTTTCTATTCTCGTGACAAACAAAGATAATTAGGTCATTAAAAACTTTAATATTTCCACAAACAGAAGATGGAGTACGAACTACTAACAAGATATACATGATCAAGCTGGTTATAGGAGGTGTCTAGGACTGCACGGTTCATTACTGAAAGATAAATATAGTAATAGTTGATACAGAATTCAAATCTATCAACAGTACAGGCTAAGAATGATATTTTAGTAATTGAAGATAGCTGGCTTCCAAAATATAACGAACGTACACTACGGAAACTAATGACTGACATTGCATCAAATTTATTTCAACTAGGGTTTTATCTAATAATTAAAATAGACCGATTCTCATCTTCATACATTTACTTGATATATTTAGGTAATTTTTCAAACATAGCGAATGCTAAAGTATCATAAATAATTTATTTAAATTCTGCAGAGGCTATATGTACTACGGAGTACTTTTAAAGGTCTAACAGAAAATAAACAATTAAATAAACTCATAATAATTATTACTCACTTCATCCTAATTTAGACGACCATTTTGCAAATTTCACACATATTAAGAAGTATTAAATGATTGTAATTTTTTTCATATTTATTATATCAACTTATTTACTATAGCATCACATTGGATATGACAAATAAAAAGTGGTAGTTTTGAAAAATTGTTGATAAATATACATTGAAAGAAGAGAGAGACGCCTAATTTATAAATATACATTAAAAAAAGATAGGGACACATAATTTGAGATTAATATCTTTTTGTAAAAGGGACGTCTAAAATAAGATGGAGGGAGTATAAAATGGACTTAACTCACGTACGGGATATCCCTTGTCTTTGATAATCAAGCACTAGGAACTAGCTATCTACAACCCACAATCCTATAATTAGTAAATGAGTAGACCTCGACAGAGTTAACCAACTCAATAAAATCCATACTACTACTAAACTACTTAAGTTGTGAAAACTAGTTACTATATAGTTAGTACTACTAAGTAGTAATTATACCTGCAATAATTGATCAGCTTTTGTATAGTTAAGCAATGAAAATATATTGAATTATTCATAGTGATATTAAAAAAGGATGAAATAAATCAATATCAAGCTGTCCATGTAATTCATCATGGACGCGTAACCAGAATTTCAAAACAGCCGAAACTAAAAAGAATAATCGCTAATTTTTGTCATTCGGGACTTGAATTTTCTTCTTCCTATCGATTTCGTAACTAAATTCGAACTCGAAAAAAGATTCTCACCATCTCCACTATGTAGTAAATGGTAGGTAGGTAGGTAGGTAAATTACCTGAGCATGCTTAGCTCGAACATAAGGGCCATCCCCAGAAGGAACCTTAAATATCACATGAAAAAGATGCTGCTCATCACCTTTAGTTGTTCCTTTCCTATCTGAATATTCTTCACCTTCCATGAATCTCCAACTTGTCTCTCTACACTTGGTATGAGAAAAAGTCGAGGGAGTAGATAATTAACTTCGTATACGAGCCGGATCATATATATATACACTTCGACTAGTATTATTATTGTATGGTATAAATAATAAAATATTTTTTAGCACAAGGCATCATTGGGGGTGATCCAGAGCAGACATTTTAGAGCTAGCTGTATATAATAAGAAATTGTTAAAGCTACACTGCTACACACGCTAATATAAAACAAATTATATGCATGTAGAAAATGTACAAGTTGCGGTATATAATGAACTTGGATGTTTTTGCATCCAGATTCGTTGTATTGATACAGATACGCGGGGGTCGATCTCCACATACATTTTCTAGTTTTATTTGGAATCGGTTTAGTAGTATCGTTTTGTGATACATATCGTTTACTAAATTGCTAGATTCCATTACTAATATTACCAGCAATTTTAGATGCATTTATTTATCAACATTTCTTATTTGTTTGACAAATTTTATTGTCAAATATATTTTACAAACAACTGACATAATTTTAAATCAATGATAAGAACTTAAACCGATATTGAGTAAAGGGTCTGGATCTTTAGCAAACGATTAATATATCCATCCACTATTTTTAATGTGAATATAATAATTATGTACTTGAATAAAAAATTTAATTTTTTTTATTTATTCATTATAAAAAATGTTGATAAATGATTACTGATAATTACTTATCGTTATCAAGTATAAAGAACTTAAAAGCAACCGGATGCATCTTTAAACCACTGTTGAATAACATTTTAGTGTTGTTTGATTGATTATACATAGGTATTAATCTTTATGATTAAATTTCTAAGAATTTCAGAAAATTCAAATAATTAAGGGTGAGATGAATAATCGATTTTCACGTATCATATTATAGGTATTCACATTTCCAAACAAGTTACATTTCCCTTATTTTATTTCACCAAACAACTTTTACCAATAACGAGTATATTATAAATTTATAATGCAGAAATTTTATTAACAAATTCGCGTTTCATAAATTTTACTCTTTGGTTATATGCAAGAACGTGCGTTTACAAATTGTACCGATGGACATAGACTAAAAAACGATCGGATACAATTTGGTTGATAAGCCCCTTTCTCGGTGAAGTTTTTAATTAAAAAGGGCGACTAATGGAATCCATTACAAGCACCATTGAACCAATACTACCATCACTTTAGTGAGCATCTTCTAGACATGCATACCAAATATAGCATCTTCTAGACATGCATACCCAATATAGCATCATCAAGAAAATGAATTTATCATTTTAAATTGTGCTTATCTCTAACATCGAGTTTACTAGTTAGAGATGGTTCATATGCCATCCAAACAAGAAGATCAGTCCATGTTCACCAACTTAAATGTCTTTTCTCGTTCATTAGTTATGTCACAGCACAACTCAGGCAACTTGAGCTCGTTATAATTAAAGGAGACTTGGCCTAATATATATATATATACACGATAGCAACATAGCCTTGTAGCCACTGAACGTAGGTGATACGATAGACCAACATACATAGTTGCAATACATACAGCAGCAACATAGGTGATAGGAGTTAACTGGGTACTTGTAACTTGATCATATGACTTTATATATACTTCAAGATTAGTAAATATCAAAATGTCCTACACATGCACATCGCCATCAATAACCTTGGACAAAATTAACATTGCATCCCACATGCCGCTACCTAACCTTGGACAAAGTAAAGTACACAACTTCAATCTTTCATAATGGATTCCAAAACAGAACTGCTAAGCCAAGGCAAACACTAGTTATGTATAGTAGAATAGGCATATCAGGTTGTTGGATCATTCCTGGTTGTAACCATCTTTAAGCTAACCATCCATCCTTTCAAAATTGCGACCATAACCCCTGCCCCCACCTCGACCCCTGCCTCTTCCATATCCAGTCCCTGATTAAAAAAAACCAATACCAAACCAATTATAAAGGGTACTAGTCTCCATATAAATTCATATGCAATATATCAACTGAAACATATACATGGTTGAACATGTAGAAATACTTGGTGCTTACAGAACAAACAAAACTGCATGAATACTTAAAAGTCATAATACTTTTAAGTAGTCTATGACTTTTACAATGACTTTTAAGTATTCTTGCAGTTTTGAAGATGAACACTACAATTTTGTTCATCCCAAGTCCAGTAATACTTAAAAGTCATAGAGAGGAATAAAAAATGTATAACTATTGAAATGAATATAAAATTACACATGACAACTGAATGTTATACTTGTGACGAACTGACCGCGATAGCTATAACCTCCGTCACGAGGGCCACGAACACCGCCTTGGCTCCAATTTGAATACCCACCATTTTCTGTTAAAAAATAAGCAACAGAGTAATGTACATTACATTCGTTATAAACAGAAGATTAGGTTGTCTTTGTGAGATATATATAGAAGGCATACCTTGGTAATTCCTCTGATAGTCCCCTGAAAAATTCCCCTGGTAGCCCCCTGGATAAATTCCTTGGTAGCCCCCTTGATAATTCCGCTGGTAGCCCCCTTGATAATTCCGCTGGTAGCCACCTTGATAATTCCGCTGATAGCCACCTTGATAATTCCCTCGATAGTTTCCTTCATAGTTTCTATAGCCGCCTCTGTTCCATCCCCATCCTCTCCCTCTAACACGCACTCGACCATGCCCATATGCATCTAAAAGTTCAAGCAGCAAATGCTTCAGTATATAAGAGTACATACAATAAAAAATTAAGAATAAAGTTCTGCTTCCCCACAATAAATAATTGAGATTCACCTTCACTGACAACATTGTAGCCGATCTGTGCTTGCCTAAGGTGTTGCTGAGATCGTTGTTGTTTATAATTCTGTCGTGGCCTTGATTGTTCCACATAAGCTGGAGCTTGGTACCTATGAATATACACAGTCAGCAGTAGGATTCCACTACATGGTAAGGCAAAGGACCCAGACATGCAAGATACTTACAGCATCCTGGATATCTGACTCGAGGATTTTTCTCATTTTCAGATTATGCAGATTTTGAAGCATCATAAAAGAGCAATGTTTAGTATGTATAGTAGATTAAGGTAATATAAATTTACCCTGGAGAATTCTTGTTTAACTCCTCAGTTGACAGGGTGATTGAGATAGCTGAGACATGGTGACTCGTCTCCACACTGCAGTTTAACATCAATACAAAAAAAATGTAAGAATAGCTTACATATATGTCAGTGAAAGAAATTCAGATAGTACTGACCTTCTTTTGAAAAAAGAAATTGTTATGGAAAACTTGAAGGACGAAATAATAGGTGAAAACACTGTAGAAATACTTACGGCAAAAGACCCTCTTCAATAGGCTCCCATAAATCCACTATGCTTACCGAATCAATAGCAGTATCTTGATGCAGCTGAGGCATCCTCCTCTGTTGAACAAAATTAGAGGGAATAACTTTTTCACGAGTACAATAATAGAGACAAAATTCATTTATTTAAGCAGAAAACAACCTTAAGAATCTCTGCTATAGCAACTGTCTTACTTATTGCCTGTCCCATTCCTTTAAGTACAATTTCCCTTCCACCTCTCTCCTACATATGTAATCATACATTACAACGTACTATAAGAACCGAGATGTAGCAAAGACATAGTGTCAAAATCATCCATAATTTTTTAATAGCTAAATAAGAGTTAACATGCGGTTCTTTCATAGCATTAATTAAGCATGACATTATAAAAGATAAATGACGTAAATTGGATTTTAATAAAGATATTTTTCCAAAGTGAAAATTACTCTACTACATTACTAGAAAAGAGCACACTGAGAAAAGTGGTAAGTTGGTAACTACAGTGCACAGTTTCAATAATACAAAAGAATGTTGTTGCTTAATTTCTACAGAGCACGACCAATGTGCACTATAAGTATCCCCTTCCATTAGAAGCTATGTTAATATATCAACGAGAAAACTTCTTCTCGTCCTGCTCCCACAATTCAAATATAAGCCATGTCTAACGAGTAGTTGCTAAGGTTTCCCATATAAAGAGCATGTGAAGTAACTAAAGCGGGCCACTAAATATTTTACAGGGTGTTGGCCCTTTTTACCAAATTTTGAGAAGAACTCAGACGTGAACACCACAAATGAAGAGCAATCTTTTTTTACCACATGGGATCCACAATATTGTAATGTGCATCATCTTCCAATATGCATCTCATGATGCGAATTTGGTATTTTTTGGAAACAAACACATCTCAGATTCTCAGTCCACAAGGGCAATTTCAGCAATATTTTTAGATTGTGGCATTTCAATATCTTTAATGCAAATGTGGTGTTTTAGTGCACAATTTCCGTATAGTTACACAATTCTCATTAAACAAAACTACAACATACGTTATACGATAACTAAAAATAATACATGCATGTCGAAAACCAAAAACAATACAAAGTACATCATCAAAACCATGCTGCATTTTCAAATTGCCTAACTAACAAAAAACACAAATAATACATACATTAAATCAAAAATCCAAAACCCATTAAAATCATGAAAAAACAACTTACAGAGACACAAATAAACATATAAATAAACCCCATCAAAGGCACAAAGCATCAAATAAACCCCAAAAAAATGATCTTTTTAACCATAAAAAAGAACCAAGAAAAAAGGGTTTAAAACCTGAAAAAGAGCAGTAGCATAGTTAACATAATTTCCATGCAAACCCACAGAAGTGATTCTCATTTCATTCTCATTAAAGGGTGTTTCAGGCCTCTTTTTCTGCACTTTCTGGTACTTTTCCATTTTGCACAAATGGGGTTCAAGCTGATTTTTCAAGAATTAAACCCTAAAATCTTTTGTGCTTTAGCACATTAAAATATAGACTAAACCCTCGTCTCACTGTGTGTGTGTGTGTGTGTGTGTTTCGCAGGGGGTATTATAATGTGTGTGTTGATGGTAGTGTACTATTCTTTTAGTGGATATATATAGGTTATTCGCTCCCATTATATTATTGGGCTAGGAGGGTTTGTCTTATTGGGCTTTTTTTGATCAAGTTCTTGTCAGGCCAGGCCCGTTTATAAGGAAAAACAATTTTATGTTTTTTTTTCTAATTTATATATTCATGTATACTTGTATAGCACATGATATAGAAAATTTTAAAATTCGATCAAATTTCTTCAAATATACATGTTTCAAATTGTTTGATTTTTTTTCTTTATTTAAAAAGTAACTATTACTTAAAAATATTACAAATATAATTTTTTATAAAATTTTATACTTATGGGTCAAACGTTTTATACTTGGCACAAGGCCCATGTAGACTTCTTTTTTTTTTGTCAAGAGAAGATGGGCCTGTTTGTAAGAGAAACAGTGCAGGCATTTTTCATCTCGAGCAATTAAATACCATTTATTTATATTATATTATTATAAAATAATTGAATTTGAGATTTTTATAATCAATTCGGTCAACTACAAAATTCTAATTTCCTCACTTTTTTATTTTTTTTTAATATTCAATCTCGTATTTTGCACGGATTTTAGATGACTTGTTTTGACAATTTTAAAACTGCCAACGTTTTGTAATTGGGTCGCTTTATGTTTAAAAATTTATTGCTACTTCGCATGGCAGAATATCTAGAACATACTGTACATGTTTACTACAAGTGTCTTGATATATTCAAAAGAATTTTTACAACTCATTGAATAATTCTATCTATGCGCTCAAATTCGCTACTGCATTACTGCAGGAAGCTTTTCTAGGATCTAGTCTTGTTCAAAGCTCTAGCACCACAACTGTCATAAGCAAAACACACCATGTAAATAACATAAACACACAGACATATATTAGAATAGTAACATACGAGGATAGGTGAAGGACTTACAATCAGAGTCTGTAGTGATCCAGTTTCCTGATTTAGTAGTAGTACTATGATTATTATCGCGAACATGAGTAGAATACGAAGAATGATGTATATTCTTGGTCTGATCAATAATAATCCTTTTAGAAGAAGCTTTTGAAAGAGTAGAGTAAACAGAGGAAGTACTGGAACAACTCTCCATATCCCATCTGAAACTTATCTTTGGAGGAGACTCATGACTTAGTTTGCCATTTTGTGGTACTGATTTTAATGCTGCTCTGTTTCGAGACTGTAAAACCTGAAACATAATACTATACTTATAAGACACCATGTATCGTTTTCAAAACTTATAAATCAGTAAAACTAAGCTTATGTTTGTGATCCTTATAACTGGTAGTTGCACTTCAATATAGCATTAGTGTGTGTTTCTGTATTTACCTTTCGACTGATGTGCTTTCCTCCTTTCTCAGATTTAGCAGCAGCAGCCCAGCCCAGAAGCTCCTTCATTTTCGACAAAGTTTTAGTTTTTTCACTCTTAGCTTTCGGATCTCTCTTTTCCTCATTGCCACGTTGGTTTCTAGATGATAATGCATCATCAGTGAGAGGCAGAACCTTAGTATTTCCGACATGATTAGGGGTCAAATCTTGTCCTTTGTTGTTACTAGTACCTAGTCCTCTAGCAATAGCTTCCTTCTTCATCATCTCCATTGTATCCACTCTCTTTAGATGGAGAGTATTGTAAAAGCTAGTCTTTGAAATGTCTCTTCTTCTTAGTATAGTGAACAAAGTAAAGTTCTCGCAACCCAAACTGATATTCCTTACTCTTTTCGGTCTTTGATTAGCCTCGAGATGATTTGACAACGGGACTTCTTTTGTTTTTGCTGAAAAATTAAGAAACAAATAAGCAAACTATGTTTGTACACATTTCTACAATCTGTTCCAGTCCCATGCATAATATTTCTACAAAATGTCATAGTTTAGACTTACCACTCCAATTCTGCTTGTTGGTTTGACTATAAGTAGTTACTCCATTGCTCTCTTTTGCTGGTTCATCTGCCACCCTTAGAAGCCACTGAATGATCTATGTATCAAACTTTGGCTCATCAGTATCATACATATATACGAGTCATGAGTGTGTGTGTGTGGAAAATGCTTTATATACGACTACTGAGAAAGCTAGCTCACCTGCATCTTATGCAATATACTGCCGGGATAGAATGGTCAAATGGACAGAAAATAGAAGATCTATCTGTGATGTCTGTACTCTGTATCGAGATATATTCTTTGTCTGAGTAAGGGAACTTATTCTATTATGTGCCCTTTTGTAGGAGAAGACAATGAGCCTATACTTGACTGAATCTAAGAAGATGGTGAGACAACCAGGCAGTAAGTGGGGCTACCTTCTCATCCAGTTGCAAATTTGCATTTGGAATATAAGCAACCAGTACACATTAAATGAATTTAGCATATGTGGAATATCTATACACCATACACATGTATGCTTCCTATAGTTACACACATACACTAAGCATGAATGATGAATGACAATTGACCTCTCTTAATATGACAAAAAGTACACTAGCAATTTGTTTGCAGATAAAGTTTACATTATAGAATTTCCTACATGGTAAACTTGATAAACAAATTAACAAGATTCAAGTTTTACTGTAAACATGTAAAATGCGTTCTTGTGTTACATATTAAATGCGTTTCTCCAAATGTGGCGTGTCGCAGCACCATCCACCTAGAGGTTTGGGTTCGACGTGGTGTCATTGCACGGTTGGGTATTTGGCCAATCATAAAGAGAGTGCCAACTATCAAGACTATACTATACGCAAGTTTGTATGTCTGGTAAACTGAGTTTACAGAGCAGGAAGGAGTCTGTTTAGATACCCATAATTTGGTAGATATTCTGTTTTAGCCTAAACTTAATAGAGACATGGCATGTGAGCTTACCTCTAGAATGTAGAGGTTTGCACTTAGGCTTAGGGATTCAGACACTGACATTTGAAGTCATATTCTATTTGCATCAAAAAAAGTGTTCTTGATCAACATTCTTTATATTCAAATACCTCAAGACGTCCCCCATGGAAATGCAAATGAAAAATAAATCTCATATCTAGATTATCATCAGCAAAAACTCTATTTTCATATCTTCCAAGTGAACAAGTATCAAAATCAATCCCACGTAGTCATAATGATTTTAAAGAGGCCTGATCAACCTCCCAAAAAGATACGTGCAGGATGGACTTTCTAAAATATATGTTTGCCTAAGCATCTGTGAGGCAGTATGCTTTACACCACAAAGTAGACTATGCATTCGTAACTATGCTTAGAAGTAGCCAACTAACCTTTCCCGGTCAAGATATTTACCGCCATAGGTAATTAGGTAAGGACCTAAACAAGGTGATAACATTGAATCTCAAGACGATACTCAGTTTTTCAGTCAAAATCTTCACAGAAATGTTTGTTAAAATATACTCACTGAAATAGGGGAAAAAAGGATCAAAACAAGTTGAAACC
The DNA here is from genome assembly GCA_028671895.1 of Oenanthe sinensis. Classification (NCBI taxonomy): domain Eukaryota; kingdom Viridiplantae; phylum Streptophyta; class Magnoliopsida; order Apiales; family Apiaceae; genus Oenanthe; species Oenanthe sinensis. The sequence goes on along the minus strand of CM053806.1, from coordinate 46,206,744 downwards.
TTTTACACAATGCAGTTAAAAGACACCTTAGGATAGGATATTAGGATAGCATCGATCTATCAAGTAGCCTTCAACGAAATCGACTATAACTTGCCTTTCACAAACATCATTAGAGCCTCGAGCTCCCACGGTTTAAGCTAATATTTCTACAGACCTCGAAAAGTCGAGAAGCAGTATCAACAACAGTAATGTATTTTCTTAACATGCACAATACACTAAAAATATTTGTGTCTAAATTGAAGCAAGAATCAATATTACATGGCTGGATTACACATGTTGATCTAGCAAGTGCTGATATACTTCATCCACTGTTCTACAAGCATGTCACCCTACTAACTTAAGGTAAACTACAGTCCTTCAAGTTGCCACCCTGATTATACCTTTGACTATTCTAATAGACAAATGTGCATACGGGCCACCACACTCATTCTGGATCAGGAGAACCACCAGGGACCAGCTGCATGATACAGAATGTATTAGTAGCGACTTGAGAGGCAAAAACTGTAGCAGCATAATGTAGTTGTCACAAAGACACGAAGTATTCATTGCATAGCAATTAATACAAATCAGATATGAAGCTGGCCAAAAGAGAAAACTTTAATGTGTCTATGCTTATGGGCACTATTGAAGCTAGATACATTGTACTGGTAGATTAAATATCGCGACAAGTTATAACAATAAGTATCAAAGATGCCGATGGCTGGCCAACGTGAACCGATGAAGGTACATGCATGAACAGAATACACATAACAGTGTGAAAGAAAACTGTAAAAGAAATTGCTCCCACTCGAAAGAATGAAAAAAAATAGTTATCCGTTCAGCACTTACAATTGCGATGTTGTTTCCATTAAGCAAAATCTGATCAAGCTTTGTCACTCTTCGCCCTTCAGCAGTGAATTCACTGTATCCACAAAATAGTTCAGTAGGGAAACAAAATGATTATGAACATTACAAGACAGTCTATCAACACGGAATTCATCAGGCCAAACAGCGACGCAATGTACAACAAAGATCATCTTATAAAAAGAAAAGATTCAAATAAACACAAAATTGAAAGAGCTTAAAAATTATAGTTTCTCTTTGTACAATACTACAATCAGTATTCAAATCAAATTAACTACAAAAACTGGCATTAATGGATAATAATTGCACGTGAATTCCTCTTTTATTGCTTTTTCACAACAGAAGAGAAAAGGTTGTTGGTCAGCTAGGGTTTTAAGCCTTAAAGTTACAATGGCAACCCCTTATGTTAAACGCACAGCAAAGACCTTGGAACTGACTCCATTAATACAACAAAAGTCCAAAAAGTACAATAACCCAATTCCTCAAAAGCTACAGAAAGAATTTTTATGGGCCAATTATGTATCACAAAGAGAAAGCCGTGAAGCCCCAATTTCAACATCCAAATCACCCATTGTGAAGTCCAGAATCAACATTTAATCCGGTTTACAAGTCCATTTGTCCTTGTATTTGAAAAGATTGGAGACATAAAAAAACCAGATACAAAGCTTTGTTGTGGATCAAGTTGATATATAAACTTCTCAACACCATATATATAAAGAAACTTAAAGAGTTTTAATCCAACATAATGCTTTTAGATTATATTTTTCAAGCTTAAGTTATGCCTTCAATTACATTTCTTTGAATGTCCATAGGGAATCTACCATTCGACTACACTTCACCCTCAACAATATTAGTAATATGCAGCAACGGAGGCATTTGGATCGTGGTTAATGAGCCTAGTTAACGGGAATCGGAACTTCATTCTCATATATTAGTGTTTGGATTAGTAATTTAATATTATGGAATTGGAACCTCATTACTTGTAAGTGGGTAAATCATAACCTCTCCACTCCTTTGGGACTCCATTCTCATTCTCACTCTCATTAACCCCCATTCCATTCCCGATTCTCATTCCCAACAATCATCGAAACACCCCCAAGTAACTCCAAATAAATAGAAAGTGCGATAACATGTCAAATCTTCACTAACAAAAAAAACAGTAACATCTATCGAAACCCAACTATCCCAGATATAACATAACCAAAAGTTTCAATCTTTACAGTCTAGATAAACTTTAAATGCATAAACACAAATTCTTGAACCCTCATATACATATACACAAAGAGCAATAGGGAAGACATACTATTCAGTGACATCTTCAAGAACCATGTTAACATAAACATCAAAACCCCTGAGAGTGCCAACTAGTTCCTTGTCTCCTTTCATTATCACCCATATCTTTGACCCAATGCAACGATCTATTAGCTCTGTTCACACCATTCATTCCAAAACCACTATACTAATTAGCTTAAAACACATATAACACACACACACACACATAATAAAAATGCATTGAATGAACCTGAGGGTAGGAGTTGGGATGGATTGTTAGCCATAGCTCTTACTAGTAATTTTCTGCTGCTGCTTGTGTGCTTTTGGGCCAAACTTGCTTTGCCTGCAAAGGGGTTTAATACCAAATATTTTATTCATCGAAAATAATTATAAAAATAATAATTATCGAAACCATTGGTTCAGGAGTTAATTTACTTTTGTGGAATATTTTACTGTTTTAATAATTATTTATATTTTTTTTTAAAGAATTAGCGATCAAAATAAAAAGATCAATGATAAAATTATATAGTTTAATTCAATAATTTTATTTATAAGATTACATACGAGGTATTGATTATCTCTCTTTTTTTTTCATTACCTTAATATTTTATTATAAGTAAATTATAATCTAAATTTTATTTAATTATATTCTTAAATTTATCATTTCTCAAAGTAAAAAAGTTTACTTTAAATTATAATTTATTAATTAATATATACGAATATCCTTATTTAATTTATATAAAATTATATTAAAATTTACAATATTATATATTTGTAACAACTATAAAATATTTAATAGTAGTATTTTGTTTGAGTAATAAAGAGAATATAAGACGAGAGATATAAGTACTACTAGTACTTTCACTTGTTGATTCTATCTCTCCTCTGATTCTATTGCTAATACCTCTTTTATTCATCCATGTACAAGATATATAGATACATATATACACACACAGATATATAAACAAGAAAAGTATATATTGAGTGACAAAGGGGAGGAGCTGCGTAGGGATTTCAATGGTGAATTTTTCTCATATATAAAGGTATATTTTTTCTACTTTATTTTTTTTTAATTTGCGTTGTTGATTTGATTTTAGGTTTATCAATGAAAAATAACATACTTTGAACATATAATTGTTAGGGTTTCAACGAAAAGTTGAATGTACCAAAGACCAAAATATAAGAATTTGTCTGCCTACTCTTCCATCCTTTCTGCCTTCCTACTCTTCCTTCTTTTCTGCCTTTTTCTTTGCCACCTTTTCTGCCTTGCTCTCCTCTTTTTTAATCTTCTTTTGTGTCTTTTTGAGGATCTTCACCTGGGGTACCCACCCGGGCTAAGAAAACAAGCAATCAGAGACACTGTATTTGCAATACCATAGTTAATCTATCCTTAGAAAATCAGAGACACTATATTAGCAATACCATAGTTAAGCAGTAGGTGGTTTCTATAACAAAAAATCAAGTAAGCATATAACAAAAACTGATCATAGTCATCATAGCCATCTCGCATAGAAGAGCCAGCACCGGCTTTCATTGTACCACTGCCCCAACCTTTCCATGGCCTCCTTACCCTTCTTGACCTCAGTCAAAAACTGATCCAAACCAAATGGATCAGCTTCTCCTGGTTCCTTCTAGGGCCAGTTTTCTCAGCTGTACCAGTAAATGACTTGTCAGGTTTGAAGTCATGCAGTTAGACTTCTTCATAACTTGCAACCAGGGATAAAGTAACATAATAATCGTTGGCAGACCATGGCCTCACTAGAAGGCAAATATGAGATATTTACCGACCCTTTTCAAAGCCAAATCTACTGTGACCAGAACGACCATCATAGCCATCTCGCATAGAAGAGCCAGCACTGGATTTCATTGTACCACTGCCCTCAACCTTTTCCATGGCCTCCTTACGCTTCTTGACCTCAGTCAAAAACTGATCCAATCCAAATGGATCTTATACTATATTATAACAGAAATAGAGTAATGTATACTGTGACAGTATTGTTCCCTCTAAATATATAAAAAGACCAACCATATATATAATGCAAGGTGTCACAGAGATGAATTTTAAATTTATCTGTTGATAATTTTGACATCTTTGGATCATGCTTTTTTACATTGTCTTTTACTACAGACATGGTGGTAACTTGCAGAAATGATCCTAAAAGAAAATATATTTATATATGAAAAATCCTTATCTAAGATTCTCAGTTAATCATCACTTGTCAATGATGAAAATAACTAGTTAAGTGCAAATTGAACCTGCCACAATATGTTTTTTTATGACAACTTACTGGAAAAATAATATCCATCAACATATTTATATTCATATTTTTCATTTCTCCTCTGCAACTTTTGTTCCAGAAGCTTCTTTTTTGTTATCTTGATTTCTTGACTTTGTCTCTAATCAAGAAGAATGTATGCCTGCAAACTAGTGAAACGAATGCAGCATTTTACTTCGCTATATTCTGCGTGTAGGTCGATTTTTTAGCTCCACGAAAGAATGACAGATGGTGTGCGAGTATTTAAATTTTCTAACAATTGTGTATTACAATTTACAAACGGAAGTTGGATAACTTTCGAAAACGTAATTTCTGAGATAAAATGAAATGATCATGGAAGACAGTAATAATAACAGATTGTCCCTACAATGATCCTGAAGTTATTCTTTACATGAAAAAACAGAGGAAATGATAAAGACCGAGATATTTATAAAATTCTTTCACCGTCGACTCACTTTTATTTTGTCTTCTCAAGAAAGTAAAATGGCACAAATGCATTATGTAGAAGTCCAAACAAATTCCGTACTAGTTGTAATATTATCACTTTTTGTTACTGAGAATATGTGAATGTGTGAAGCATGTTGTCTCTATGAAGCTACACTAACCTACTAGTAGTGGATGAATATACAGGTCATTTGTCATTATAAAATTCCAGAAGTTCATACCCCTTGGAGTGAAAGAAAGACTCAGAATTCTGCAAACCATACTACAGATTTGGATGAACACAAGAACAATGTCTGGGATGCTGTATGCATGCAACATTCTTGTCTTGTGACAATTGTGACAATTGGTAGCAACAACTATTCACAATATGTGGACTGTTGGAGTCCGGATGATCTCGATAACAAGAGGTTGATAGTTCAAATCTTCTTATATGTTTGCGATAGTAATTTATAATCGATCATTATTTGAATATAAAAAAATATCACAAACATAATAACGAACATGTAGAACACATACATTATTATAAGGTATTTACTGCAAGTGAATTAACATTTTACCTCATGTTCCTCTTCCATATGTACATCAAGCTCTGCAGCAATTGGAATAAAGGATGCATAAAGAGAGCAAGTCAAGCTTCGGGTCATGCCATTCACATAGATAAGACTATGGATGCTCTTATTATGATACTGGATACCACGTTCATTTGTAAAAAGTTTCTTACAATTGTAACAGAAATATTCTCGGGTATGAGTTGCCATCTGTAACAATCAATAATGACTTGCAATAAATTGGCATGAAATATACAATTAACAATACATAATGATATATTATTCAAATTTCACATATATTAACTAATAAATACAGGTTTAACAATATACACAACAATACAAGACTATATATACATAGATCACTCCGGTTTTATATATACAATTTGATAAACACTTATATAATAACATATCAATTTAGTGATTTTAATTCAATTCAATCAGTTTTTATAGGATTTGAAATTGAAGCTGATGATTGTATAATTACACTGTATATGTACATTATATCAGTGTTTATCAAGTTGTATATGTAAAACTGGAGTGATCTATGTATATATAGTCTTGTATTGTTGTGTATATTGTTATACATGTATTTATTAGTTTATATATGTGAAATTTGAATGATATATCGTTATGTATTGTTAATTGTATATTTCACGTCAATTTATTGCAAGTCATTATTGATTGTTGCAAATGGCAACTAATACACGAGAATATTTCGTTACAATTGTAAGAAGGTTTTTGCAAATGAACGCGATATCCAATATGAGCATTCATAGTCTTATTTATGTGAATGGCGTGACCCGAAACTTGACTTGCTCTCTTTGCGGATCCTTTATTTCAATTGCTGCAGAACTTGATGTACATATGGAGGAGAAACTTGAGGTAAAATATTAATTCACTTCCAGTAAATACCTTATAATAATGTATGTGTTCTACATGTTCGTTATTATGTCTATGTGATATTTTTTTATATATTCAAATAATGATCAATTATAAATTACTATCGCAAACATATAAGGAGATTTGAACTATCAACCTCTTGTTATCGAGATCATCCGGACTTCAACAGTCCACATATTGTGAATAGTTGTTGCTACCAATTGTCACAAGAATGTTGCATGCATACGGCATCCTAGACACTAGTAGAAAAAGTGCGCGAAAATTGAATTTGTGAGTATGAAAATGATGATTGGGGAAGATGATTATAGTTTATAGATATATGGATTTGTATTTATATTATAGGCTATAGCTAGTGGCATGTGTGGGTTTTAAATACTGTGTTGATTAGTTTGGGCCTATTTGCTGTGCCGAAACTATTGGGTTACGACTTGATTTGTGATGGTCCTGATAGTTTTTGATATGTAATTTAAAGTGAGTAATTTTTGTGTTTGATTTGATTTAATTGATGATACATATTGTAGAGCAGTTTTTTTATAAAAAAATGTAAGATATAGAAATTTATGTGATGAGTATGATGTTATTTTTCGTAAAATTTTTAATTATGTATGACTTAGTGTCGGATTGCTAAAATGAGTTTAAAATAGATGTCTATTGAATATTTGATAATATCGATTATGACCCGATCCTTTGGAGGGTCGGTAGAATAAAAAATCGAAAGTGAAAATAATTTGGAATTTTAAAAAATATGTACAGTATATAATTCAGTCGATGAAAATGAGGTTTCATTTATAACCAAATTAGTCATCCAAACATTAGCATGTTAAATTGAGAATTTCCCGTAAACAAAAATCAACTAGAAATATTCATTTAATTGGTTATGTATCATGCTGATATATATGTTTAATATCAACGAAAATCCATCCGATAGGAGTGACAGACAAGTCATCTCCACTTTGAAATTATTAGCATATACAAATTACAATGAACTCGAATTAATCTATAATCATATAAACATCACTAATTTCAAAAAAAACGCCAAAAAAAAATTTAAAAAAATAGTAAATTTCAGCACATCAAACCCATTATATATATATAGTAGTATATATATCATTTTTCGAATATTAATTTATAAACGATATGATTTAATTTAACGGTGTATAATATTTGAAAACAATAACCAAATCATTTTTGTTTATATGGTTTTTTATTTGTTTAGATAGTTATGGTTCAGTCCAAATCCATGATTTGACAAACATTTTACACACGCCTAACTCATGTTATATAAATATATAGATTTTAAAAATTATATATTATTCGAATTACATAGTTTTCTTTTAAATACCTTTTTAACATTCATCTGTCTATTCATAATTTTTTCCCCTTGTTCGAAGTTTATTTTCATTGAATTATAAACTTCCCTAAATTTGATAGGATGCCGGATGAAGCTTAGTGAACTCTAAAAAAATCATGTTTCAAATGCATTGGGTTCAAATGCACAATAAATCATCATGAATAAGACAGGAAAACTGATAATTAAGCTCCAAATTTTGTGTATCATATATTCTACAACTGAGCTTAATTGGCAACCATGTAGCTTATACATTGAATCTATAAAAAATATGCAAACAAAACAATCACAACTAGAAAGTACTGAATTTAACGTTATAAATATTTCTCAAAATTGCGACTGTAACCCCTGCCCCAGCCTCTTCCATATCCAGTCCCTGATTAAAAAAAAAACCCCAGTACCAAAACAATTATAAAGGGTACTAGTCTCCATATAAATTCACATGCAATATATCAACTGAAACATGTACATGTAGAAATACTTGGTGCTTACAGAACAAACAAAACTGCATGAAGATGATTACTACTAGGCATTGTGCATGCTTGTGTTTGAGTTTGGCAAATTATTGAAATTGTAGTGTTCATCTTGCAAACTATTAGAATTGTAGTGTTCATCCCAAGTCCAGTAATACTTAAAAGTCATAGAGAGGAATAAAAAATATATAACTATTGAAATGAAGATAAAATTACACATGACAACTGAATGTTATACTTGTGACAAACTGACCACGATAGCTATAACCTCCATCGTGAGGGCCACGAGCACCGCCTTGGCTCCAATTTGAATACCCACCATTTTCTGTTAAAAAATAAGCAACAGAGTAATGTACATTCCATTCATTATAAACAGATAATTAGGTGGTCTTCGTGAGATATATATAGAAGGCATACCTTGATAATTCCCCTGATAGCCCCCTGCAAAATTTCTTTGGTAGCCACCTTGATAATTCCCCTGGTATCCCCCTTCATAATTCCGCTGATAGCTGCCTTGATAATTCCGCTGATAGCTGCCTTGATAATTCCCTCGATAGTTTCCTTCATAGTTTCTATAGCCGCCTCTGTTCCATCCCCATCCTCTCCCTCTACCATGCACTCGACCATGCCCATATGCATCTAAAAGTTCAATCAGCAAATGCTTCAGTATATAAGAGTACATACAATAAGAATAAAGATCTGTTTCCCCAGAATAAATAATTGAGATTCACCTTCACTGACAACATTGTAGCCGATCTGTGCTTGCCTAGGTTGTTGCTGAGATCATTGTTGTTGATAATTCTGGCGTGGCCTTGATTGTTCCACATAAGCTGGAGCTTGGTACCTATGAATATACACAGTCAGCAGTGGGATTCCACTACATGGAAAGGCAAAGGACCCAGACATGCCAGAATCTTACAGCATCCTGGATATCTGACTTATGGATTTTTCTCATTTTCAGCTTATGCAGATTTTAGAGCATCATAGAAGAGCAATGTTTAGTATGTATAGTAGATTAAGGTAATATAAATTTACCCTGGAGAATTCTTGTTTAACTCCTTAGTTGACAGTGTGATTAAGATAGCTGAGACATGGTGACTTGTCTCCACACTGCAGTTTAACATCAATACAAAAAATTACCAAATAATGGTGCATCACTTATAAGAAGACAGTGGTGTAACGGGGTGTTTACAACACCGAGGTGGAAAATATTTTGGACCTTATAAACCTCGGGCACCCAAATTACCAGAAGAAGACTGGAGAATTGATGTTGAAAAGCTTGAAGGTATGCACTGATATACATGCCTAAACTCAGGTGAACTAAGAATGGAGTACAAAAGAGTCCAGGGTGTCTTAAGTGTAAGCCTACCAACACTGGCATCATTATGCAGGAAATGTACTGGTTCGGGTAAACCAGTTGGAGCTTCAGATGACCTACAAAATAAACCAAGAATATAAGGATTCTAGATTTTAAATTGTATTGTGCGAGGCGTACTGGACTTCATATTCAAGCCTAATTATTGTTTCTTCTGCAGCTGCATATGAAGCTACTACATGCAGCTATGCAAATCCTTTGGTACTTGGCCTATTTGCTTATTAAAAAAGACGAGTCGGCTAGAATACAAGTATAAATTTGTTCCTGCAAGGTGTAGTTGCCAATATTATATCTGTTGGACAGAATATCTAATTGGTGGACTTGGCATCATCAGCCATAATGCAAGTAAAAACTACTTCTCCATGAAAGATCATTCTATGTTGTTTTTATGAAACAAAATTAAATCATCAGATACTAGTATACTACAATGAGTGCAGTTCATCATCTGTTTCCACTCCGCATAACTGAATTTTGGTGTTTTTACAGCTTGGAGACTTAAAATATTATCAAAGGGACTTCCAGCAGATACCAAGAACAATTGGGGAGGAAGGAAAAATTCCTACTACATGCAGTATTCTCGGTGTTATTGTTCCTATTATCTGGCCCAATACCTCCTGCAACTTATGGTTTGCACTTGATAAGAAACACAATACAAACCTCACCCTTGTAGCAGTTGCAGCAGCCTAGCCTCTTGGCTATGCAGTTAGAACTTAACTAAGTGTACATCATGATCCAGAAAGAGTTTACACACATATTACGACCATAATGTACTAAGTACTGAAGTTATGGCATCAAGTGCTTTTTACACGGTAGGAGACTTGATCAAAAACCTCATGAAAAAGTTTGGCTGGTTAGAGAGAGCTTCAGAACATCCTTCATCTCTTCTTGACACGAAAACTGACAAATCCACTTAATTAGGCAATCATGCAGTAGATATGTGGATGGATACTACATATAAAGAGAGCTTGTTCAAGTGTGCTATATTAGGTTTGGCTTGGAATTTTTTTTTACTGGCTGTCTGGCTCTACTTCTTTTGTAGTTTGCAAGGTTGTCCCCAGCAAAAATCAACTATAATTAATAACTATATTTATCACCAAGAATCATGTTTCAGGACAATAAATCATCATGAATAAAACAGGAAAATTGAAGATTAAGCTCCAAATTTTGTCTACTAAGCTCCACCAGTGCATTGCATGAGTACTTTCAACAACATAAATGCACTTTTCATCTTAATAATGCTTGCTAGAAAAATATAAAATATCGAACTAAAAACGGATCCAGGAATGCAAGTAAACCTTCAAGAGTAGCTTTATATATAAGTAAAGGATAGACATAGAAGTAGCATAGCACTACATTTATTCTCCCTTTTAGTATTTTATTTACCTCTTATGTAGAACTAAAAGACCCTTCTTCAATTTCTCTGATTCTCCTTTTCTTCTTCCTGCATAAAATCAAATTGCAAATCTTGTATGGGCCATATATCATATATCATATCAAATAAAAACATGATTTTCTAAAGATCAAAGAGTAAATTGCAAAGATTATACGTTAGGATTTCAGATTTGTATGACCTGTCTAACTTTAAACCTGGAGAAGTTTATGGGCTATGTCTTATATCATATCAAATAAACACATGATTTTCTAAAGATGAAAGAGTAAAATAGTTAGAGACCATAGAGAAACAAACCTCATGTAACCTTCAGATGTCTGAGTAGTTTTATCTGCAAAATTCCAAATAAAGTAATTAAATTAGTACACTTTGTCCAAACTGTTCCCAAAAAAACAGAGACGTTCACCCGAATAACATCTCTACTCTAATTCATGGGCATGTATACATCTTAATCAATATATATACATTAATTTCAAAATCTCAGTTCCTTAATTAACACACCATAAAAATACATAACCAGCTATGAATATATACGAACATTCAAAATACTCAATACTCAATACATTCAAAATATACCTCTGCAAGCAGCGCGTGTATCTATTATCAAATAACTTGAATACCAAAGAACGTATAATGGATTTTGAATTTGGTTCTAATCAAACCCCTTTCAAAATTATTTTTTTATTTTGATATTGGATTAAAAGAAAGAAACTAATGGTGTGTACTCCGGTATTCATATTGCAAAAGAAATCGAAAATTCAAATATGAGAGTCGGAAGAGAAAACGGAGGTAGCTGGAGTCTCTTGCCGCACTTGTAGCACATTCAAAGTGGAGCGGGTAAAACCCAAGCAGAATGGGTCAACACAATTCAATATGAAATGATGAAAATACACAACAAAATATAGTAGAGGTAGAAGAAAAATAAGGGCAACTTAAGTAAATTTTGGAATGTAATGCTAGCAGGATTTTGTGGATTATTAGGATAACCAACATTTGGTTAAAATACACTTCCTTAAATTTGATAAGAATCATGTTTCAGGACAATAAATTATCATGAATAAGAAAGGAAAACTGATAATTAAGCTCCAAATTTTGTCTATTAAGCTCCCCCCAGTGCATTGCATGAATACTTGCATATATTTTACAACTGAGCTTAATTGGCAACCATGGAGCTTATATATTGAATCCATAAAACCCACGTAAACAAAATAAAAAATCACAGCTACAAAGTACTCAGTTTTACATCATATATATGTTTGCATGAAAAATTATAGTATGACATAAAACATAATCTTCAAATAACTAAACCAATTTAGGAGTGACTTTGCTAGTATAATTCAGATGCACCAGAGCGGAGGAGAAATGGGATGGATGGAAATCCCGTGAAAATGAGGTTCAATGGTGCAACGCTCAATGTCATAGATCCCCATATCATGGCCACCTCCACTACGTATGTAGAGTTCCCAATTGTCATCTGTAAAGTATATGGAGTTTGGCTTTATAATTTCTGATGATGATACAGATAACGATGAAGATCTGCCAACGAATATTGCCTCATCCCCCAAGTGATTCTCTTTGGTCAAAGTACAAGAAGGAATTTCAAGAGAATTATCAAATTTTAGATCCAACCTCCATACGGAGAAATAAGTTGTGCGGTACTTTGCTTCTATGCTGAGAGTTTCTGTGACATGCTTAAACTGAATGTTGCGCACAATCAAAAAAAGATCCGATCCTGATAATGATTCCACCAAGTACTTTGAGTCCCAATCATCAGTTTCAAGAGATGCAATTTTAGTGCCCCTGGGCCCTCCTCTCTCTTTATCATCGTCAATACAACACATATATACATTCCCGTATGTGTCTACCGCATAAAAGTTTCCTTTGTGGTAAACTATATCATGGAAACAGCGAGAAGGAACTTTGACATCGCTCCACGATTTGTCTCCCAATCTAGCAAAACCTAAAAAACTACATTCTCCATATACAGACATTACAATTGGCGACGCAGAAGCATGTTGATGAAAAGAGCTGTCATCTGTATATTTGTTTAGTAATTTAGAGGACATGGCAACTTTTTGGATAAACTGGTCACTGGCTTTTTCAGGAGTGAAGTTTTCGTTAAACTGCCTAGGAAACGTAAGCATGGGGGGAAGTGAGAATTGGTGCCTCAAAAGAGGATGCAAAAGACTGATTTGAAAATCTCTACCTAGCGTTACCAGCCATCCTTTATTGGTTCCTAATATAAGTCTTCCAGCAGCTTCTGGCAACTCAATATTATATGTTCTCATTGATAAAAGACTGTATAAACCACGACTACTGCCAATTGAATTCTTTAAATAATCATAACTCGCTTCCTCTTCCTCTTCGATTTCCCCTTCCCCTTCCTCGTCCCCGTCCCCGTCCTCTTCCTCTTCCTCTTCCTCTTCCTCTTCCTCTTCCGCTTCCTCTTTTTCTTCCTCGTCCCCTTCCTCTTCCTCTTCCTCTTCATCTTCCTCTTCATCTGTGTCGGTATATTGACAGTTAAAACGTATAGCACCTGGTGCAACGTCTTCAGCAAGAAGAAGCATGGGACACCTCGTAGGCAACCAAAACGGCTTGTGAGCTTCAGCGGCTGATTTCCATGACTTACAAACAGCAGTGAATCTAATAAATTCCTCTAAAAAACTTAAGCTATGTGCAACATCTACAAGTAGATCCTTGGGAAGATCAGCCCAATTATTAGCATAGCCCATGGTGATAAAGATGCAAACTTTATTAAATTATCAGCAATCTTTTTCAATTTCTAAATAATAGAAACTGGTATATTATCAGCAATCTCTAAAAAAGCAAACTTTAATCAAAACTAAGCAGTCTTTTCAATTCCAAGTAGTAAAAAATTGAAGATGAGAGCTGCCAACAAATTAAAAGAGTAAACTTTAATAATCAAGAACTGAGCAATCCCATGTGTTGTAATAATTAGAATTGAACATGGTATCACCCAATTTATAAGAAATCATTTGAATCCTAATCCTAATTGCAGAATGAATAGACAAAGAATCGGAGTGCTAACCTTGGTTCTGTACTTCTCTTCTTCTGTTCTAAGAGAAGCGCTTAAGAGTTAAAACCGGAAATATACATGGACTTTTTTACTTATTCCAAGTACGTTATTTTCCTTTTTAATTATTTTTAATTTTAAAAAAATTATATTTATTCAATTTTAATATTAATATTAATATCTATATACTTTTAAAAATAATACTAATTTATTTATAAATAATATTTAAAAATATTATTAAATTAATTCTTTTATTTGTGGATTAAATCATAGTTATTAATTAATATTTAAAAATTTACGCTTTTACCCCTAACAACCAAACCAATAACTCCTTTATTCCGATTATATATAGGACATTAATATATTTAGGTCACTAAATATTTAATCCGAAACAATCAAGTACAATTACATACGAATCCGAAACCCGAAAAAGACAGGAAAATTAATGAACCCATATATACAACCTTCCTTTTGAAATATTTTATATTTAAAATAACTAAATTTAAATACAATAAAATAATTTTTATGTCTAATGATATAGACTCGTTAGCTGGTTCATAATTATTTAATAGTAATAATAATATTTATATATGTCCTACCCTTTTTTACACCTGATAAAGTGGATACAATACATATTATACATTTGAACGGTATAACTTCGCAATTAAAGAGAAATGAACTGTTTTATCATAAAATTTGTGCAAAAGCAATCGGTCAATATAAATCGGGATAAATGAAGTATATAATATAGGAGTATATTTTCAATCACTCTAGAAAATTAGTAGAGGTGGTGAAACCCGAAATTATCCAAAACTCGACAAAAACCTGGCAAGTATGAGTTAGGGTTATGAAAAATTCAACCCGAAATTCGTCATATTTTAGCTCAAACTAGTTTGATCACCCCTTGGCGAAGATGGCATTATATGAATGCATTGCAAAATTCTATTTCATTTCTTTCTCGAATGGAAATGCTTATCGTAAACTGTCCAAAGTTACAAAAAAAATAGCTTGTTCCTATAGGTCACATCAACAACGGTTTTAAAGACATCAATCTATTGGGCATCCCTTGACAGAAAAGGGCTGGTTCCCACAGTTCTAGCATTGCACAACTCATCCACATAGTCCCCTCTTTCAAAAACAGCCGCAGCTCCCATGCCCGATCCTATAATTACGACAATGCATGACAATTAAATTTTCAAAGTTGAAAGTAGTGAAACATTTTGCTGAATGTTGATGGAGATGTATAGATAGATACCTATGCACATTGAAATCACACCATAACGAGAGTCTTTACCCCTACACTTCATCTCATTCAATAAAGTTGCAACACAACGAGCACCTAAAAAGAATTGTTTATTAGTCAACATCTACTTGGAGATTTAGCAAGGCCAGAGCATGGTCCCAATTCTTGTTTAACAAACTTGTTATGTGTGAAAACAACTTTCACAGTTTCCCTAGAAGCAACCACAGAATCCATTTCTATGTTCTCAAAATAACTCTGGAAATTTACCTGTGGCGCCCAAAGGATGCCCAAGAGCAATTGCTCCTCCATTGACATTGACTTTTTCTGGATCAAGCTCTAGTTTCTTACAGCAATATACATACTGGGATGCAAAAGCCTGTATAAATTTACAACAATTTAGTCCAACTTTAACACCAACTTAGCAAAATATATAAGAAGATAAAATCCAGAAAACAGATCACCTCATTTATTTCAAACAAATCAATATCATCAAGCTGAAGACCTGCGGACTTCACAGCAACTGGAATTGCTGCTGCAGGCCCGACTCCCATTACAGAGGGATCCACCCCAACAGCGGCAAAACTCCTGCAAGAAAATACATGATAGAACTCTTAGGAGTTGTTGTGAACATCTGACCTCATTTTAAATAGTGATATCTTATGTCTTGTAATATAATTTTAACAATGCTCCTCAAATTTCCAAGATCACAACAAACCTTTGACTTTTTAACAGATACACGAGTTAATACCCAGACTTCTAATGTTTGACCAGAAATCACTTCTGAGAAAACAATAATACCTGAATACACCGATTATGGGAAGTCCCTTTTGCATAGCTACACTTCTCTTCATGAGGAGGACTGCCCCAGCACCATCACTTACCTGGCTAGCATTACCTGGAATACCAAATGGCAAAACTTCAAGTGTCAATCATATAGTTATAAATGATATTATTACAAATACACCACTAGTGTGTACCAGGAGTTGTGGTCCCATCCTTCTTAAATGCGGGTTTCAGCTTTGATAAAGTTTCTATAGTTGTGCTTGGACGAATACCGTCATCTACAGATATTGTTACGATTTTCTCCTCTCCAGTCTTTGGGTCCACAACCTGCCAATGGAATTTACAATTTGCAAACCATCACTTTGATATAAATGTAAAGGCAAGAGGGGAAGTAGCATACTGGATCATGACTATGCATGGAGTTATGATAATATATGGTTCATTGTTTGGAGTTGGAGAAAATTTAGAATGCAGGAGAGACAAATCCATGACACTACCTTCGTATTAACTGGAATAATTTCATCCTTGAATCTTCCAGATGCATTTGCAGCAGCAGCACGCTTATGAGATAAAACCTATGGAGACAGAAACAAGGGGTGTAAACCACAGCAATTTCATGCTTGGAGAATTTCTTCCACAAAAAGATAGTAAGGACTCACTGCAGCATGATCTTGTTCTTCACGTGTCACACCATAACGCTGTGCAACATTTTCAGATGTAATTCCCATTGGAAGAAGACAGTCTCTGGCTTGTTCGAACAAATCTACCTGTTGATGGACAATATATTGATAGTTATTACTATATAGTGTTAAAGACAGCTTCCTGAGGAGGAACCAAACAAGTTATGGTAAAATAAAGGTCGTAAACTCACTTTTGGGTTAATTTTTTGAGTTCTGCTCATTTGATCAACTGTCATGGACTCCAGTCCAGCCGCAATACCTTCATGATAACAATGAATTACATGGTACTAAACTCACACATGAGGAAACTACTACAATGAATCCAACACAAAACTAACCTATATCATAAAATCCTGTTTTTATGGCTGCAGCTACATCAGCAACTGCCTGGAGGCCAGATGAACATTGCCTGTTGACAGTTCTGAGAGGAACAGTGTCTGCAATAAAATTAATCATAAAATAAACATAGCCCCAAGCCCCAGTTACAGACCATTAAAATTGGGCCTTGAAGTGAAAAAACATATATGCTTGCATAGCTTCATGAAAATAATCTAATAAAAACTTTTGTTGTGAACTAATCGCCGTAACACATCTGATGAGACAGTTTAAATATTATGGCAACAAAACAAGTTTGTGACATAACTTTCTAACCATCTGACTAATAAGCTTACCCATACTTATTTTTTTAGATCAGTTACTGTGGAGTTATATATCAAGTATTATGATTTGGAGGTTGAAATCTCAGACCAAACTTGAAAAATTGACTAAAGATGATTTCTGGTTTCCTAGACTATTCAAATATATATAACTAACATGTTGAATAAAGTAAGGAGAAAGTACCAGGAAAACCAGCATAGAAGGCTGCCATCCTACACTCGATAGCTCTCTGAGAACCAGGTGCTAAGACAGTACCAACAACTATATCCCCCACTTCACTTGGATTCAAGTTTGTTTTGTCTATCACTGCCTGTTAAAACATGATCATAAATGATATTATAGAAAACTAAACATAGTTCCATAAAGCACTAGAGGATTAAGACCAATGCAAAATTAAAATTCATTTATATCTGATTTTTTAGTTATTTAGTACATCTATACCTTCAAAACAGGTCCAAGTAAATCATCTGGAAGAGTATCCTTGAAACCCCCACGTTTTGCCTTGCATATAGCAGTTCGATATGCACTGAGAAAATGAATATTCAATTACATGAAGGAAATACATATAACATCGACAATAAATCAAATCAGTTTACGTTTCAGATACTCAAAATGAATTGTCTTACGCCACAATCACAATATCATCTCCAAAAGCAGCCTGTCTATGATAAGCACTACTATCGCCGGCAAGACAAACAGAAGCCTAAAAAACAAGACACAAGCCATTTAAATTCGAAAGGAAATACAAAACATTGTTATAAAATAAAAGTCAGGAGATAAAAAGTAAATAAAATTCTAGATGTATATATATAAAAATAAAGCAAATCCTTCAGAGAATATACTCAATGATCAAACCAATTTTCGATATGTGCACATATAATCAAATCATACAGCGTCTTCGTAGAAAGTTCACATCAAATTCATCCACATATTTAAGTAGGCTCACTCGTAGAGTTCTGCCAGGTGAATAACAGATCATCATCTACTCCTCAGTCAAAATACGAGCTGATTTAATAAATGTAATGTTTATAAAATTTATACTCAAACATACACATACTAATAAGAAGTTATATATACAAATACAGTTTAAAAGCCTCTCCATATAAATTACAATTCATCCCCAAATGATCAGCCTATAATTTACAAAAACACACACAAAACATTAATACACACACACTGAGAAATTATACTCTAGTTTACATCCTATCTAAATAAATCACAACTCATCCACAACATGATCATGCTATAAAACACACACAAAACACATAAACACACACTACTGAAACATGGGTTGACTCAAAAAAGTTCAAAGATAAGAATCAATGGCTTCAAGATCACAAATAAATAAATAAAAATAGATACAAAGAAAAGGGTACTTACAGAAAGAGAAGAATCAGGAGAAAATGACGATGAAGAGGGTAGAAGATGACCCAACAAGACCTTCTGTCTATTCACAGCTTTCTCCATTTCTGTATGTATTTTTGTGTTATCTGATGAACCTTTTTCTCTAAAGAATTAATCTTTACTGGTTTGTGTGATACTTACATAACAATTAGGCAATATATATAGAGGCTGACTGAGAATAATCAGAATTACAGTATTAAAAAAAGAAAATTAAAAATAGATTACATTCCTGAAATTTTTTATTAAATTTATATAATAATAATAAAAAATATATTAAGACAAAATTTCTATTATAATTTTATAAATAAAATTATGAACCACACTATTTTTTAATTTTTATTATAATTCTATAAAATTTATAAAAGGTTTCGACTATATGTACAAGTCTTTAAAGTAGTGGACGGAAGACACGAGTGAATTGTAGTTGTTGTAAGAATCTTTTCTGAGAAATTAAGTGGAATCTCTAATGGGAAACTAAACGAAACGTTTTGGAAGTTGCACATTTTTGACTTGCTTTTTTTTCCGACTCCCTTTTGACTTGTATCCATCAATAACGAGAATACAACACATTTTATTGGTAAGATTATGAAAGTTAGTGAAGTTTTGATTTAATTATACTTCTTCCATTTTTTTTTTACAATTTGATTCGATATGTGATATAATTTACGGTAGATGTTTTGATTGTATAGTAAAAATAATTATTTTTAATTTTTTTTGTGAATTAAATTATTAATTACATATTTTAATTCAAAAAAAATTATTTTTACCACACGGTCATGTCACGAGTCAATTATTTCATAATTATAATTTCGCTACTATTTGTAAGGTATGTATATATTATTCTACAAGAATAATACAAAAATATTCACAATGAATCAAATCTTCTTAAATAAAATAGGAAGAAGGAAATAATTGATTTTATTCCTATTCATTCGTCAAAAAAATTGACCTTTCAAATATTTTAAATTGTAAGAAATAGTAAAAAAAATTAAAACGAAATTTTTTTGAGAACGATTCATCCTTCCCGAATTTCTTTCCAAATATTCAATATTGTATCGATTAACAAACACTAATACTAAAACGGGAGAGTGGACAAGTTGGTAATATTAGTACTAGTTTGTTACTAGTCTGGCTAATAATCATAACAATGGTCCCTTCAGTTGACTCCTAACAACATCATAAGTGTCGTTTACCTTCAAAAACATGATAAAATTATAAGTGTATCCTCCCACTTACCATTTTTTTATATCAATGCAAGTTCTATAAGAAATTTCATTAGAATCTGCAGTGAATTCTGAATAATCATACTCTCCCAAGTAGTATACAATGAGGGAAGCAGTTCATCAAAAATATATATTTACCGCTACTGAAAATCCCACATACGGATGTTAGATAGTTCGAAAAACATGAACCGAAGAACAAAAAGTCTACCTCGGGTATTTACACACATACACACATTTTACTCGAGCAAGAACATCAGGATAATCCGAGATTTGCACGTGCTGGCCTAATGCTTGCCTTGATACTATAGTGGACTTCCAAAACTGCAGGTGATATACCAATGAATAAAACTGGAGGAAGCAAGCAAAAAAACACGACTCAAATGCAACCCTTCAACAGAAACATGATTATATTCGTCAGAACAGTCTACCACTCAGCCGCAAACACAAACCAGGAAGCACGAATCAGCTGCATGAAAACACATATAACTTATATAACGATATTAGGCTTGGCTTCTCTGGCCAGACTGGGTCCTTTTCCTTGCAATGTTGTGGACATAAATCGTAGAGCTTTAGTTATCTCAGTGAATGATGGTCTGATATCAGGGTCAGCTGACCAGCACTGTTCCATCAAATTTTTCCAGTCACTGTCACATCTTACTGGAATGGGAGGACGGAGAGTATTCTTCACAATTCCACCTACATTCATAAATTCAAATAACTCAAACAAGTAAAACAAGCTCAAAGAAGGTGGGGGGGGGGGGAGTGTTTACATCCAATGGGGCCAAGAAAACATATTCCATTTTCAAAACTAATACTATAAAATTTAAGAAATACATGGAATTTTTTTAGCATAATTTTAAGTTGTATTTATCATGCACACAATTTCTTCTTACCAGTTGAGGCATGATATAATAGAGGAATTTTATAATTTTAACAAGTTTCGAACTTAAAATTAGGTTTATACATAATTTTTTTGTTCAATTTAAAACTAGATCATAAGATTATATTCTAAATTTCTAGCACAAGACATAATTGTCTATCCATTCCCTTGTAGGTAATTAAATGTCCACCGACTCCTTAGTAACTCAGGCAAGCATCGGACATAACAATTTTCGTCTGCTACCTTTAAATTGGACACTACTGAATATGGCCCTGGCAGCCATATGTTCATTATTCTCCATCCATATTTTTTTTTTGCATTTCCTGAAGTATTATAACTGTATTAATGGCTGTATTTAAAGTAAACAAGTCAGGTGCAGTGACTTACGTACACAGGTCTAAAATTACAATTCTACGAAGGCAAGATGCAAGTAAATCAAAGTATAAATTCCATCAATCATGTCGCAACATCATGAAAGATAAAGTAGAGCATATGGCATCCAAAATTCTTGATCAGGTTCTCCATTCATAACCTTTTCTTTAAAATACTTAGTTGAGTAGTTAATTACTTACCTATGATTGCACCACAGTGCATATTTGCATAGGGTTCTTCCCCCGTCAGGATTTCCCACATTGCAATGCCAAAAGAAAAAACATCTACCTGTCAAAATAAATTTATATGACACATTTTCTTATTAAATTATTCTCAATTCCTTAAGGTGATAGGGAAAATACATGTAATATATCAAATATCAACCAACCTTTTCGGTTACACGATTGCTGCTACCATTCAACAGCTCTGGGGCCATCCATGGTAGGGTTCCTCGCACACCTCCGGAAACTAAAGTATTGCGTTTGATTCTCGAAAGTCCAAAGTCTCCTACCTGAAAGTATCTAAAAACATCAAGGGCACTTAAGACAAGGACGCATCACGTATGATGTACGCAGTGTATAAGAGGTTCCTCCCATTGGGTACAAATGTACAATACTTTACCTCATGTTCATAAATTGATTTTCACAATTAAATCCTGTAACATGGGATTATATAGATTATATAAATATAAGTCTTTGAATTTTTGCACGTTACTATTATTCCTCTTATAAATATAAATGCTTTCTGGCATTTCCGGAATGGGAAGCTCTCTGATCTTTCCTTCGAGTTTTTATTTTCTAGAAAAACGGTAAACAAAAAGTACAAGAAATTTTTTATTTGCATGGCAAAAATGTAATTTTTTTTTACTAATCATGAGATCTATATTCCAACATCTACAGAGGATTACATTAAGCTTTGGTTGAAAGATGCAACGTGCATCAAAGATTATCTCTTCAGATTCGTTAAATGGTCTGCGGACTTCAAATCGGGGGCTGAACCTTCAATCGTTCCTATGTGGATTCGGTTTCCGAATCTTCCGATCTGTTTTTTTCAATACTACTACCTTAGATATATTGCTAACGTAGTAGGCAAAGTGCTGTTAATCGATGGTCCGACCCCCAGGCTTTCTCGACCCGGTGTCACAAGAGTATGCGTTGAGGTGGATCTTCTCAAGAAAACCCTACTATACTAATAGGGCCTGGTTAGGCATGGGACAAAACGAAGGAAGATGGCAGAAAATCGTCTATGAGAAGGACTTAAGGTATTGTACGTTTTGTTCCAAACAAGATCATGCAAAGTAAAACTGCAAACTTCATTCGAAAAACTCCAATAAGTGAAATTATCATCAACTATATACAAAGTACTGCTGAATTAGTTTAATTTTTGTTCTTTCAATAATCTTATCCTTCTACCAAAAAGAGATCAATAATCAAAAAATAAAATATAACATTTTTTATTCATTATAATAATACTTCCTACAATTGTAATATTGCAGTGAATAGTTCATGGACTGCGTACTCCGTACTTGCACTGTTGCATATATATTAAAGAATGGGTTTGGGATTTTTAAATCACCTTGCATATAGGTCGTTGTGGATCCCTGAGATTGATTAGCAAATTATCACATTTCAAATCAAAATGGACGATATTCTTTGAATGCAAGTATTCCATGCCAAAAGCTGCATCCATGGCAATTATAAGCTTCTTACGTCGATCAAGTGATCTGTATAACAATTCAAAATCATTAAATTACAGTTGAACAGGGGGGGAATTCTTAAAAACAAATGGTTAAATATTTACCTATCCTTTTTGAGGAGGACATTCCTGAGTGACCCGTTTGCCATGAATTCAGTAACAGTCGCCAATGTTCCCCCTTCCCCATCTGGTACAACTCCATAGAAAGCAACTACATTTGGATGATGAAGATTCGAAAGAATTTGCGCCTCCCTCCAGAAGTCCTTGGCCTAATATGAAGCACAGGAATTATTAGTGCCATAAAAATAAGATGAAAAGCGAGAATGTTCACTTGACTGACCAGGCGTTCTTGCTCTGATGATCTCCCAACAAAGCAGCCCTTTTTTATTCTTTTAATAGCAACATCCGACCCTCGCCATTTCCCATGATAAACAGTTCCATAGGTACCACACCCTAGCTCCCGTAGTTCTTCTAGATCAGCATTCTTAATGATCTGCACATAAACATCAGAAATGCAAATGAAATGATACATCAAACTTGAGTAGGTACAAATTATACGACAGTAAACAGAAGAAAGTAGAAACAAGCTGACAGCTTTTCAAATTGATCCATAATATGATCTAACAAGATAAGTAAACTCAACGCTATAACTAAAAAATGATTCATGCAGCAACGGTGATAGGGAATATAAGGTCCATGCATCCAAGCATCTTAAAAGGTAATGTTGCAACTGTTATATACTTAATGACTAATATATTTAATCATTAGGTGCTCTCCTATGCCCAAGGAAAATCACATAAAGAAAACTGCCACTATTATGTGCTGCATTTACAACTTATTGCCCCTATGTCCACAGTATAGAGGACAAGGTGTGCCTATGATAGATTGATCATTATTGCTACACAGCAACACTGCACTTCTTTTTTTGTTGAGAACTACTGTCTGCCAATACCAAATAGTTTAAGTTATGCATGTTTTAAAAAAGCAGCGAGTCTTTTTGTCAATGGAACTTATTCTTGAACAAAATCAAAGATTAACTCTACCCACTAAAGCGCACATCTTGTTGCATAGAAGCTCTAACATGTATACAGAACTGCCCTGATCAACAAACTATTATCCTTTTTTCCATCCAATATTTGTTAGTTTCCCGTTCTTATTTTATGTGTAGCTAAATATATTTCAGGATATCTTTAGTTATGATTATGAACAACGACGGAGCCAAAAACAAAACTCAGGAGGAGCGAATTAATACATTATTTTTTTTTCTCTTGAGTTTGGAATGTACCAAAATTTATACAGTGGTTTTGAATCTAAAAATAAAGATCCGGTAGAATCAAAAACATTTAGTAAACAAAACACAAATCAGTGTGTAATAAATTAATAAAACTCAAAACTCAAAATGCTTAAATTGTATAGATTTCATATTATTATAAATCAAAACATATATTAAAACTAAAAGAAAAAAAAAAGGTTGAACAATTTTATTTTTCAGGGTGAGCCACCGAATATTCTCGGTACAAGGTGGCTCCATCCTTGATTATGAGTAAATAATAGATACAGACCTGTAAACCATAAATATCCGCTTCTATTTCAGCAATCATCGCATCACTAAAGCATTCATCTTTCTCTCTATCATCAGCACTAACATCCTACATAGAACAAGAAAGTAACTTAAAACTTCAAATTTAAAAAAATTCAGATAATAGGTATTCTGATTACATAACAGAGGAATCTCACCAAATGTTCCAACTCCTCTACAGTGATATTAGGATCTGCTGCACTTGGAATTTCAACATCACAATCGGTTGTATCTATCATATGCAGGATAGCTGATGAGGAAGATTCTAAGCCAGGTGATATGCTAGCAACAGTACATCCCAAAAAATCTTTTGTCTCCAATCTGTTTTTCTCATCGTATTTACTTTGGGCAATACTGTGAAATTTTTGCTTCTCATTATAGGATTCACCAAAGAAAAGATTTTTGACTTCATGATCAGGGAGCTGAAACAAATCATTATCAAGGAGAGACACTTCTTTGATGGCAGTCCCTTCAGTTGTATTATACATCAAAGTAGAGTTATCTAAACTTGGATTGGTTTTAGTATCATCAGAAACAGAAAAATGATTCAATTTTGATGAGCTTTTTACCATTGGTTCTTGGACAATATTATTCTGACAACGAGCATGTGGTGGCATCTCAAACTCATGTAACAAGTGGCCATTGGATAGTTCAGAAAATGGATCACTAAGGACATTTTCCTGGTGGTACTGTTGTATGGTGTCTTGTATAATCCCAGCTATTTCTGAGTTCTTGGCCCATGATCTGTTATTCTTCTGTTCACTGCCTGTCATCCCAGTTGAAATGTGCAGTTGACCCTCCATATTTTTCTGACCATTGGAGATATGTTCTGCTTGGAATTTCTCTGGCTGATAAGGTTGTTCTGTCACTGCAACTTTAAAAGATTTTGGGTCATTAGAGATGATGTCCTCGAGGACTCGCAGATCTTGTGTGGGTGCTTGAACTCCAATATTAGATACTGGATCACATGTGATATTAGATGAAATCTGGTTTTTTTCTCTGGCAACAAAAGGATTCCAAGAATCAGAAACACTACCACTCTGAAGCAACGGATGATCTCTTCCATCAAACCCACTTGGTTTGTCAGAATCCAAAGAGTATTCTTTGTTAAGGTTTTGCTTCATATCTGGACATGCAGCACCTCCATAAGGATCTACTGATTCTGAACTTACCACCACATCTGAAATATTCATTCCTGAGTCACCATTCAGTAACTTGATTTGGACTTTTGAAGTAATAAAATTACCATTGTCCTGTAGTCGCGCAGGCTTTTCTGGCAAAGCAGCAGAAAATCCTTCTGCTGCTACCTTTAATGAGGATGATGTACTTGATCCTTTTTCCAAACAGAATGCAGACTTTCCTTCATGTTCCGGCAGAAAAGAATCAGAAAATGCATGTAACAGTACAGGATGAGATCCTTTCAGCCCATTAGATGCCAACAAAGATATTATATTATTGCCTGGTTGTGAAATGGGCTTTTCAGAAAGAACTTCCATTTGGTTGAGTACTGGATAGTCAGAACAGTGACTATAAAGATTTGTATCACTAAAATTTAGTCTGGGAGCAGTAGCCAGACATCTGCCGGGAGTATGGATTTGAGAATGCACTTCAAAATGTTCACTAGAATGATTACAACTCGTCAAATCCACAGCTAATTGTGGAAAACAAAATTCAGTTCTGGGTTTTTCAGGCAGCAACCGACCAGTAAAGCAAGTTTTGGTGTTTTCAGTATTACCATGTGCCGAGATTTCCTCGCACTTCTGCGTTTGACCATATTTATCTCCTTGTCGGGATTTCTTGGGAGAATAAGACGTAGACTGATTGGGTGATCCTATGAATTCATGGGATTCATTTAAGAATGGAGTAAGATGAGAACCACTAAAACTAGGCTTACCCAATGGTGGCAAGGAAGAGGGAAAGTCTCTGCAGAAGCTGGAACTTCTGTCCATATGGGGTGTCGACATACTTACGTCACCAGGCAATTGTTGTTCGTTGTGGTTTATACCAAAAATGGGTTCAACTATGCCATTTACAGCAACAACATACTGATAATCATGATTGCTCCGCTCAGTAGTGTCAGCAGCAACTAGAGGTGTTCTTTCAGATTCATTGAGTGGGATTAAAAAAATCCTTAGTCGTTGAGAACCTTCGAGCCTTTGAAGCCCATAGTATTCATCAATCATGTTTTGAAGATCCTCATCCCAAGAAACAGATACAAGGGAATCAAGGTCCTCACCTGGAAGCTGGTACTTGATTGTGTGAGGCTGTTTGCATATACCAAAGGTTTTTCTTACAAGCTCTTCCCATGGAATATCCTTCCTTATGGATATAATACGTGTATCACCCCCAACATATCTAAGTTTCCCATCACTAGGCCGATGCAAGATTTTCCCACCAAAACTGCAGAGCAACTTTATTTTGCCAGATTGGGATCCATCTGAAACAACTGATCGTGAAGGTTGAACTAACTTGGATTTATCAGATTGAGTCACAACTGAAGCAATTGGGTCCGAAGCACGCTGATTGTAAGACATATCAGCATTAGTCTCTTTTGCCTCGTAAAAAAAGGCAGAATCTGCTCTGCGAATCTGGAAGTCTTTATTATTAAAACTACCAATGTCAAGCTCTGAAATAGATCCTCTTGCTGAAAGAAAATCACTTAGGTCAGAACTACATTCTGAATCCATACGTTGCAGCCCTAGAATCTTAGTAATCCCCTGATACGCCACTGGAATATTCTGGTTGTTATTTGCTCCAACTACTCTTCCATGATTTTGGACCATGTTGGTCAGACCAGGTACTCCTTTTGTATTGGTGCGGTCATAGATAAATTCCGTAGAAAAGTCCTCACCTGTACGTATAGAAATATTATTATTTACAACACTTTTTCCTGCATTTATTCCGTCTCTGAATGTTGCGGCTGAGGTTGATTCTTGTTGTACTCGCTGACCGCTATGGCCTTGTCCCTGACTGGTCATAGCCTCATATATGTTCTTAAGTCTATTCAGTGGCATCAATCATAACAACATCTCTCTCCCTAAATGGGATTCCATTTCCCATCCCCCGATTTCAAAGGCAATCTTACACCAATTCAACAATTCCCTTTACAGTAGCTCACTGTGTAATATGTATACTTCGGTTCTGTAACCCTTGTAATCCAAGTCTCAACCTTTATCCAAATTAATGCCAATAAAAACCCAAGGGCCAGCCACTAAATCTGAAGAACTACTGCATTAGCTCGTGGTATTAAATGCAGAGTTTCCTCTATTTTCTTTAAATCGTATCTTAGTTTGCAGCCTTAATACTCGAAACTATTAACAAACGCTAATCCAAATTTACAGCAAACTAGATATTCCTAAACTTTACAAAAAGAATAAGAATACTAACAAAACAATACACCTCTATAACCTCTACAATATATCCACAGATGACAGGCCTAACAAGTATATATATACCAGCTACAAAACCCTACTACTAAGTAAACCAGATTAGTCAAAAATCGAAATTGAGCTGACTACTTATACTTTCATTCAATTCTCATATCCACAGCAACAAAGATCCTGGAACAAAATATTAACCATGTCATCAATATCCAAACTATAATCAACACAATCTTTACCAATCTAAAACATAAAAATCAACAAAAAGTCATTAATTGATAAAAACCCACATGGGTACAAGATCAATATGTACCAATTTACAAAACCATCAATTACAAATCAAATCTTTTCTTTCTTTTTTCATACTTTATCAAAAAAGTACCTTTTTTGTACCATCAGCTCTGTAATTCTCAATCTGGGCTCCGTTCTTGAGCTGATTATATACCATTTACACCATCAAAATCGAATCTTTCCACAAAATCAAATGATAATTAGTGAGAATTTGAACAAAAAATCAAGAATTTAGAGAATAAAATCAAGGGTTTGTATCGGATCGGGGAAAAAGACAAGAAAAATGAAAAGGGTGGGGGTTTAATTTGAGTTATCGGACATTGGCTGAGAAAATGGCGGCATCAAGCCAGGCAACTGATCATAAAGTTTCTCTTTCTACATCATTATCATTGTTTGTATACAATTGTATGTATAGATTGTATGTATATGTGTGACATGCATGTTCTCATAATATATCCTCTTAATCCTACGTGGATTTGCATGGCTAGAATATGGAAATTTGTAGATCAGGAGTGGAGGTCCAATAGGATGCTTTGTTTTTGGTTCTTTTTTTTTTGCTAGACGAAGAGTTGGGCAAACCAAGTCCACGTACATGATACAACTAAGCACGAAAATTATTTCTGAAGGAAAATGCTGCTAATGCATCGATTATTATCGATTTAATCATATAAAATCAAATTTTCAAAATATTGGAATTAAATTTCTGATAAATTTTTACTTGCCATATATTGTTTACTTACCATTGTATACAAGTATCCACATATATGTCGAAGATAATTGATAAGTTCGAATTCAGTAGAATATAATCTATCTATTATATATCTTGAGAACTTCTTACTCCCTCTGTCCCAATTCAAGTGTCTCATTTGATTTTTCAAGGGTCAAATTTAATTAACTTTGACTGAAAATTAAAAATATATAATTTTATAATTTTTAAAATCTGAAAAGTACATTTTAAAGAAAATTATATAAACTTTTCAATGATATATATTTTATAATTTTTTTAATTATATAATATATGTAATATTTGGTCAAATTTTAAAAATTTTGACCATTAAAAAGTCAAATCAGCAACTTGAAGTGGGACGGAGGGAGTATTTTGTAAAAATCATCATACATTTTGTATTTTAATGTTTAAAATACATGTGTTTTGTAAATACAAACACAATCGTACGAGAAAATTCTTTGAATTCTTAAAAAAATAATGAAAAATATTTACAGAACACATACATATGATTTACGGAACATACTATTACTACACTTCTCATTTCCTTAAAAATATCACATTTTTCGTGAAGAAAATACAACTAGAAGACTAAATTATGCATTTGGGAAAAAAATAGTGAAAATTTTTTGGTCACGCTAGATTTGTAAATTGAAATCACATCATCTAAATAATACACGTCATCTCCCTTTGGTATTATTTGTTCTCTCGCTCACTATTTACCCTAACTAGCCCTATTTATCTTTTTTATATATTTGTTTCATCTTTTAACTTATAATATGTATATATAATACTTGGTGTCCAATTTTCATTCCTATCCTCCACCCTTCTCATGAACCTCCCCAACATGAAGCTGTTAACCCTGAATTCAGTTCTTTTGCATCTGAACCACATTCACTATTGGCAAACCCAGAGTCCTCTCCCACTCTTACTCGTTCCTCACAAACACCTCCTCTGTCGATCTCGCAAACAGAGGAATCTCACAACCAAACACAGCAAAGAACCATCACAACTCGCTCCCAAAATAACATCTTCAAACCAAACCCGAAGTATGCAAACCTCACTACTACCCTATGAAAACCAACTGAACCAAAAACTATTGCTGAAGCTCTCAATGATCCCCTTTGGCGGAAAGCCATGGAAGATGAAATTCAAGCCTTACACAAACTCCATACATGGGATTTAGGTCATCCCGACTCATCTCAAAATTTGATAAAGTGCAAGTGGGTGTTTCAAATCAAGTATCATTCAGATGGCACTATTAAGCGATATCGAGCGTGATTAGTTGCAAAGGGTTTTCAACAACGAGCTGGGATTGACTATACTGAAACATTTAGTCATGTTGTTAAACTTGCAACTATTCGAACATTACTAAGCTTAATTGTAACAAATGGATGTCATTTACGGCAACTTGATATTAACAATGCTTTTTTAAATGGCATTTTGAATGAGCAGGTTTTCATGGCGCAACCTCCCGGATTCTCAAATAAAGCCTTTCCGAATTATGTGTACAAACTCCGCAAGACGATTTATGGACTCCGACAAAGTCTAAGATGTTGGTATACGAAATTAGCAAATTATTTATTGAATTCTGGCTTCAAATGATCAGTTACGGATGAATCGTTATTTATACTTCATCATCATTTGGCTCCTATCTATCTCATTATTTATGTGGATGATATAATCCTTGCAAGTCTGGATTCTGGAAATTTAAATCAGTTTATAGAGCGTCTAGCTACAAAATTTGCACTCAAAGATCTTGGCTCGTTGTCTTACTTTCTTGGAGTCGAGGTTGTTCCTACTACTCGAGGTCTATTTCTAAGCCAAAGGAAATACATAATTGATATTCTCCGACACACATCTATAACAACCGCAAAATCAGCTCCAATTCCAATGGTGACAGATCCCACGCTCACTTTACACTCTAGTAATCTCATTGATAATCCCACGGAGTACCGGGCAATAGTTGGAAGCCTGCAATATCTAACACTCATCCGTCCAGATGTTGCTTTTGCTGTTAATAAGTTATCACAATACATGCACATGCCACGAACAACACATTGGTCATCCTTAAAGCATCTTCTTCGTTACCTTGTTGGCTCCCTGGACAAAGGTATTACTATCCACCGTGATTCACCACTCGTTCTTCATGCATTCTCTGATGCGGACTGGGCTGGAAATAAGGATGATTACACCTCTACAATGGGACAAATTGTATTCCTTGGTCGTAACCCATTAAGTTGGAGCTCAAAGAAACAACGATTTTTGTCTCAATCTTCAACAGAAGCGGAATACAAAGCTGTATCTTCTACTGCAGGAGAACTAATTTGGCTAAGAAACTTACTTCATGAAATGGGGGTGTCAGTACCTCATACACCTGTTATTTATTGTGACAACTTAGGTGCTACTTATCTCAGTGCAAATCATATCTTTCATTCCCGTATGAAGCACTTGGCCCTTGCTTTTCACTTCATACGTGAGCAAGTTTAAGCTGGGAATGGCAGAAGGGAGATTGACTGCAAGACCCACCCGCGGAAGCTGTTTCTATTTCTACATCTGTTTCCGACTTGCGTGTTACTCATGTTCGACGGGTGATCAACTAGCAGATGCTCTCACAAAACCCCTTGCTCGGACAAGACTTGAATTATTAATGTCCAAGATCGGTCTCTCGTATCAACCGTCCGTCTTGCGGGGAATGTAAAGGATAAAATAAATATTGTATGAGATGCTTGATTATAATAGTCTGTTAGATAGTACAATCACATCACATGTATCACTCCTATAATCACCATTTAGCATCCCATGAATAGCTCCCAGTATCACTTCTAACATCCCGATAATGTAGTCTTACAATAGTGTCATGTAACTATATAAGTTGTACATATGTAATTGAAATGTAATTGAAGAAATCATCTTCTCATATTTTTATATATCCTGTCAAACACTATCGTTAATATCTGGCCACCTAGCTTTTGTGTTTATTTTTTGTGCAGATAAATTTTCAAACACGTCACAGTCTTATGTTTTCCACCGGTGCTATGAAGAAATGTAAGCAAAGGATTTTAAAATTTAATATCAGATTCGATAGTGAAATCTTATTTTATTTATTCGCATAAAAAAATCGAAGCAACTTTGACGAGGCAAGGGAATTTCAAATTGAGTAATGAGAATATAAATAATATATTATATATTTGTATATTAAAATTTAAAGATCGATATTCAATTTTCACAAAAATTTATGAGGACCATCTAAAACATAAGCACTCAATCTGCTAAACTGTTGACACCCAAGCTTCACTTTCCAAGATTTTCAGGGAAAAAATAATCAAAAATAATATTCGGTGTGAGTACTTTCCACATAATTTAATAAAAAAATATCTAAAATGTGTCACTTTAAAGAAATATGAACATGCGCATTATGTATATTTAAAGTATAGTGCTTACCGTAATCATTCTTTGTTACTAGTATAATTATGTACTAGCATATAATTCGTGCAAAACACGGGCTATATTAATAAATTATATATTAATTACTTTATATGATTATTTAATTTAATTTAGTAATTTGTGTTATTAATAATTTTTTATATGTTATTTATATATTATTATGATATATTAACTTTTTTATTTTAATATTCAAGATATATGATTAATAGATTGTAATTTTAAATAAATTAAAAAACGATGATTAAATTGAGTTAAATGTTAATACAACTGTATTAGATAAAAATTATATTATAATATTATTCCTAAAATAGAAATTATATTCTATAATTTAAATATAAAATAATATTACCCGTGAACAATTGTATAGATTATGATTAAAGTGATATATTTTTTTATGTAATGTTGTACATGGAATAAATTATTTTTGAATCATATTTATATTATGTGTTTAAATTCTCATTAATATATTGTTATATATTTATATTAATTAACATAGATTAATAACACTTGCAAAACATTAATAAATTTTTATTAATAAAAAGAGTTTCAAATATATTAGAAAATATTTTAATTAAAATTTAAATAAAAAAAGTATGTTTTAATATATATAAATTATTAATATAATTTATTAAACAATATGAGTGTTGTAGAAGGAGGGTTGAATGCAATTTGATAATTTATTATTTATCTTGCTAACAACAAACAAGAAGTAATAAAATCAAATGACAAATGCAAATAACAGTAAGCAATTAAATGAAAAAATGTGTTTAACTTCAAAATTTAATTTTATTAATTTTTGTTTTGCTACAACTGACTGGAAGATGTTTCTAGCTTAATAGATACAATAACAAGAGATTGCTAGTGTTTCTATGCTTGAGAAAAGTTAAGCTCGGTTGCATAAGGGAAAGTGTTTGTGAGATATGTGTATTTATGCTAAAACACATATCCCACTTACAAGTGTACTTTCCCTTGTTCCTAGGACAATGCTTGAAATAGAAATTTCACTTTTTTTATTTAAATTTATCTTCATTCCATTTGTAGATAAAGCTGTTCTGAGATGTACAGAAATCCTTGACTCATTGAACATGCTTTATCTTCTTGATTGTCTTCTCCCAAGTTGTAGTAGTAGACTTGACAGACTAGATAGAGTTGTCAAAATCAATCTTTGAATTTTCACTACCTAGTCTGCTACTTGAAATAGACTGTCAGCTTCACCAAAAGGTAACTGTCAACCTTTGGCTTCTCTTTGGTGACAGTATCTTCGACTCCGCATACTTTACTGTCAAACTTGACAGTCTTCTAAAACTTGTTGTCATCCAGAGGTACTGTCAACTATCCCCGCTAAATATGCTGTCAACTATGCCCGCCAAAGTTGCTGTCAGTAAAACTTGTTGTCTTCGATTCTTTAATCTCCGCCAAGTTTTTTGTCAAGGGAATAGTTGCTGTCAATAAAACTTGTTGTCTTAGAATCTTCATTCTTCGTCAAGTTTGCTGTCAAAGGAATAGTTGCTGTCAGTTGTTCCAAAAGGTGTTGTCACTTGAATATGTTGTCGTAGGCTTCAGTTTCCAAAATGTTACTGTCAGTGATTTGATCCATGTTGTGCATGAACACTTTGTGAACTTTTACATCATAGATCATGTTATTACATTTTTACAAGACAGTAACTATTGAGACATACTGTCACCTACTTGGCTTTAATACATATTATTATAAGTGACAACTAAACATACCGTTAATATACATATGACAGTATATTTTACTTAGTTAATTTTTAATTAATCTAAGTATCTTATAGTTGATTACAATGTTAACATCACAATCCCTAACATAAATACTCAAAACTAAGTGTATCTAATTTCTAACATAATTTCTAATTAATCTAAGTATCTTATAGTTTTGTATTTTGAGGGGTTAACGGGTAGTTAAAGTCCAAGATAAATACTAAGTGTTGTAAAATGCTTCTCCGCCACTATAAGGAGTACATCTTTTTATAGTGCAAAATCTCGAGTTCAGGGAGGGACTTGGGGACTGGACTAGGGGTGAGCGGATCCGTTAGGGGATTGCGCCATCGCAAACCAGGATAAAAATTCTGTTGTGTACTCTATTTCTTTTCTCTGCTTTTGTTTTCCGCACTTATATTACTAGTTGACTGGTAATAATTTAAAAAGAGAAAAGAAAATTTTAAAACGCCAAGCTCAATTTTTAAAACGGTATTAAGCTATTCAACCCCCCTTCTAGCTTATACCCCCCATTTCGGGCCTAACAGAGACATACTGTCACCTACTTGGCTTTAATACATATTATTATAAGTGACAACTAAGCATACTGTTAATATACATATGACAATATGTTTTACTTACTTAATTTCTAATTAATCTAAGTATCTTATAGTTGATTACAATGTTAACATCACAATCCCTAACATAATTTTAATATTCAAAATTTTTTTATTATAAAATTATAATTTTAGATAAATTAAAGTATTTGAGCGATGAGAAAATTGAAACATGCTATTAGATGTGAGTACAACTCTATATTCTAATTAAAAAAGAAGTTTGTTTATGGTAATATAATATAAAAATATATAATATAGATAGAGCACAATAATAAAATTTAATTAATATAAATAAAATAATAATATTATTTTAATATTCATAAAATTTAATTAATAAATTATGATATTAAATAAATTAAAGAAGTTGACTAATGAGAAAATTAAAACATGGTTGTTTATTGATTAAAAGAATGTGTTTGAAATTGAGTTGAAAATTGAGTAGGAGACAAACGTGTATTTGAAGTTGTGTATTTGAAATTGAGTGAGATACAAAAGGACCAGAATTGAGTGGGACACAAAAAGACCACACTACCGAATATTTGCCCTTATGCTTTAATAATATAGTATAGATTTATGTGTCTGTATAATCACGAGTCCCCCTTACACTTATAGTATGAGATTCAGAGAAAAATTATATAATGAAATTTCTATAAATAACAATTTATTACAAAAAAATATTTTTGAATCCGACAGTTATCGGTCCTGAATTAATAAACATCCAACTATATATTAAAAAAATTCAAAAATCTAAATTTCAATCAATTATAAATAGAAAAACTAATTAATTTAATAAATTTATTTTCTATCATTATCATCACTATTCACTTAAAATAGAGAATTAAACACCAAACCATCTCTTTAACCATACAATTATTTTTACAACTTAAATTTTTAATTATGAACTTTCACATTCACCCTTTTCATTTAAAAATTTCTTAGTTTTTGTGTTGAGATTATTAACAAAATGCCCCCATAGTCGGCACCCCAACACTCACACACAACATTAGTCTCTCGCGGTTAAATCGGGGCGCTGCTCTCTTACCACAAGCATCTCTCACCCCTTTATCCCCTTCCACTTCCAAGAACGTGGTTTATACATACAAACTATACTTACATATATTCCTATCTATCTATCTATCTATCTATCTATTTATTTATATTATATATCTATTCTGTTAGGTGACCTGTGTTTAGTGCTCGAACAATCCATCACCTTCGCAGATCTGGATGACGGATCGCCACCACAACAGCGGCGGTAGCTCGCCGGAGTCGGTGATTGATTCAATTCCGGCGAGTGATGCTGCTGAAGTTCCGGTGAGCTTTGATAAAGCTGTGACTGCTGGAGGAAGTACTAGTGGTAGTGAATTGGATAGTAAAGAAGCTATGGCGAGTTCACTGTCTAATGGCGGTGGAAGTAATTCCTCAGGTATTTCTCGATTCGATGATTGTTTTTCGATGTTTAGGAGTTTGATTATTTGTTGATAATTGTTTAATTAAGTTGAAATGTTTGATTGTATTGCTGTTTTGTTTTGTTTGAATGTGAGTGAAGTTGCATTGTTGAAATGGAGGATGTTGTGTGGTAATTTGTACTTGCGGTCAAGTGTTGCGTGTTTGTGGTGAAGTAGTGTGTGTTTGGACGGGAAAAGATTAAATTTTGTGTGCTCGGTTTAGTTGGAAATTAAAGGTGAAATGAAAGATAAGAGGCGGAAGTGGTCAAGTGGAATAATACGAGATATTACAAATTTACGGTGGTGAGGTTTGGAAAGAAGTGAACGATTAAAAGACGAATAAAGAAATCATGTACAAATTTGAGGGATTGAGTTGTAGTTTAAATATTTATTTAAAATGGAGGAAAGAATGGAATTATTTGTATATATATATTTTGTTAGTGGAAATTATGAAAATTTACCTAAAAATAGTGAGAATTATGAATATATACTTACAATATAGTACACATTTAATTTTATTTCCACCTTAATACATTTCCTGCAACCAATTGAAGAATTAGTTACTAGACTTTAAAATTAGGCATTACTATGATGAATATGGTGGTCTGAGTGCTTCTTAACGTAGTTTATTTCTAATATGTTTGGATGTTAAACGTGGAAGTGTTTATCGTTTACGTGGCAGGCAATGCTAGCAGAAGTTTTCCGAGAGTGAATACTTTACCAGTAGAGTTTTTGAACTCTGAAAAGTTTATGCCACCTTCAAGCCAACTTAAGTTGGAAAGATCAAAGACTGAGAAACAGAAGCATCATAATATAAAGGCTGAAGACGCAGCACAAATTTTTGATGATAGACTTCCTATAAAGGAGAAGGTAAAATCATCATCATGTGTATAATGTTTAACAATTTTTTTATTAAGCATAGCAATATTGAATTTTCATCTGACATTTGAACAATTACAGCTAAGCTTATTGAAGAGAATTGCTACAGTGAAAGATGACGGAACCGTAGAGTTTGAAGTCCCCGGAGATGTTGCTCATCAGGCACTCAATGTTCCCCCTGAAAGTGTTTATAATGAAGTTGATGATGATCCTCTTGACTCAGCAGACCTTCAAGATATTCCTCCTTTACAAATAGTAATTCTTATAGTTGGTACACGTGGCGACGTGCAACCCTTTATTGCAATCGGAAAGCGGTTGCAGGTGTTATGATTTTCTCGTTTCTTTTTCAATTATTAGTATATGCTACTACATTAACTGTTCAGTTTAGTAGTGATGAATATCTGCAGTAAATGCTTTAGTTGCAAGTTAGCAGTACTTAATTTTTTGTACCACCTTGAAGAGGGATGGTACTGTTGAATGACTTTGGTGTTAGCCTTTAAGTGTCTGTAATGCTTCTTTGTGATGCAGTACTATGGGCATCGTGTTAGGCTGGCTACTCATGCAAATTTCAAGGACTTTGTTTTGACTGCTGGTTTGGAGTTCTATCCTCTGGGTGGAGATCCGGTGGTTCTTGCAGGATGTATGTTCCCAAAATTCTTCTCTCTATAGAAACTGATTTGAGAATCTTGTTTGGACCCAGTGATGCTCATTTGTATGTTTCTTGTTGAGTGTTTGGTATCATCAGCTTTAAATGTGGTTAGAGTACACATGAATGGAAACACTATACAACTCAGCAAGATCAGTGACAAGCTCGAACATAATTGTTTTTTCTGAGGTTTACAGAGTAAAATTAAATGCCTCTATGATTTTCAGAAATTGATAACAGGAGAACATATACCATGTATTGTATACTTCAGTAAGAGTGGCTTATGGTAAATTCAAAAGATAAAGTTTATTA
This sequence comes from Oenanthe sinensis, assembly GCA_028671895.1. NCBI lineage: Eukaryota > Viridiplantae > Streptophyta > Magnoliopsida > Apiales > Apiaceae > Oenanthe > Oenanthe sinensis. Next base: position 46,168,862 of record CM053806.1, on the reverse strand, counting down.
GTTTTCATGATTGACCTTTTACATTGTTTAATCTCATATGAAAAAAAATTACTGATTGTATAGTATAAGTACACTAATTATCTTTCACAAATTAATAAGATCTCATTTAAATAATCATAGTAATTTGTTTTTTCTTCCCACAGACATGGTTAAAAACAAAGGCTTCTTGCCATCAGGACCTTCAGAAATACCTGTTCAAAGAAAGGAGTTAAAAGAGATTATATATTCTTTGCTTCCAGCGTGCACAGAAGCTGATGTTGATACTGGAATACCATTTAAAGCAGATGCTATTATTGCCAATCCCCCAACATATGGTCAGAATGGAAACAGAATATAGTCATTATGTCTTATATTGTGCTGCTAGAATTTTTTAATATACATATATGTGTATGTGTGTGTCTCAATTTAAATCGCAGTGCTGTGTTGGAAATGTTTTCCCACATTCTGGTATTCATCAATCAAAATATTGTGATTGCCACCTAGAATTCAGATGAAATCCTAGTCACTAGGAACAAAAAGGTTGCAGTAGCTACTTGAAAATGTTAAACTGTTCATAGCTTCGTCAAGCAATGCTTTGTTGAGAACTTTCTCTTGCAAGGATGAATATGTTTTTGGAGTTTATTGTTCATTAGTATCTTGTTTATCAATATACTAAGCTGAACACAGCCTGGTTGTAATTTTTGTTACTAGATCTGTTTTATGTCAAGGAAATTTGATTCAACACTGACACTATACTTAGTGCCATTGTATTTTTTGACTTGAACTGTATCTTATGACTTGAACTGACCAATTTGCTTTTTCCTTAACATGTTCGATTCTTCTTACTTGCGGGTCATAAGCTGGTGCTTGCAGTTTGTAGTAGTACCATATTTCCCCAAATATATAGTTTTACCACTAATCTTTATAAATGCCTTTCAGGACATACTCATGTGGCCGAGGCACTGAAAATACCAATTCACATATTCTTTACTATGCCATGGACGTAAGTGTTGTGGATAATGGAGTCTGTTTACAGTATAATAGGATCATTCACATTATTTTTGTTTCCATCAACCTTTTACCTCCTTATGTGGAAGTACATGAATTTTTCCTCCAGGCCAACTAGTGAATTTCCACATCCTTTATCTCGTGTTAAGCAACCAGCTGGATATAGAGTAAGTTCATTGAATTACAGAAACTTGAAAGCTGTTGTTAATTTCATTAATATGGACATTCAATTTGTAAATACATTATTTTCATTCTTATGCCATTTGCTATCTTTAGAAAGCAGAATTATGGCACAGCAAACAGATCCAACGATTCTTTATTAAATACCATATTATTCTATGTATTATCTTATAGTGACTCAATTTGAATTCTCCTTCTAATATTTCAGCCTAATCACCTGTAATCTTGAATTACCACTGCAGTTGTCTTATCAAATAGTTGATTCCTTAATCTGGCTTGGCATTCGAGACATGATTAATGATGTCAGAAAGAAAAAGTTAAAGTTACGACCAGTCACATATCTAAGTGGTACTCAAGGGTCCGATTCTGCTATTCCATATGGATATATTTGGAGTCCGCACCTTGTTCCTAAACCAAAAGGTAACTACTAAAGTTTTTTATGTTCATTTAATTCTACTTTGTAATCCTCCTTATTTATGGATATCTTGTAAGTTGTAATCAAGACATCTAATTTCTCATGTATTTTACATCTTTAAGTACATATAATTGGATACATTGACATCTTTGGTAGTCTGTTTCATGGAGGAAATGGTTATATTGGAACTTTGTAAATTAATGGAAATTGTATGGCAGGAATATTTTGTGTGCGCTAGCATAGTTCTTCTACGAATCTATGTATTGTGCTCAAACTCGTGAGAGTTAAAATGTTCTTGAATATATAGAGGATTTTATTAATGCAAATGCAAGCAAGTATACATTCCCATAAGTATAAAGAAAAGCATGTCGAAGCAAGCATACCCAATGTATCTGTGTAGAAGCGATGCACTTTTTCTTGGTGCCTGATACTTGCTAATTTGCAGATTGGGGACCCAAGATTGATGTTGTAGGTTTTTGCTTCCTCGACCTTGCATCAAATTATGAGCCTCCGGAATCACTTGTCAACTGGCTTAAAGCTGGCACAAAGCCTATCTATATTGGGTTTGGTAGCCTTGTGAGTTTTCGTGTGATTTCCCTTAAGATTATGTTCTTTGAACATGCAACAAAAATGATACCCATGTTTCTATGGATACCGAAATTTCTTCCCCGGTATCTGACTCATGTTGCTGCATATATATGTAGAAATCAACTTCTAAAATTTTGCATTGTTTAGCTCCTCAAATTGCTTTATTGTCACCTATTTATGTCGAATTAAGTCTGCACTCGATAAATGTTAGGTGTTGTAACAAAGTAATTACACTAGAAAATACAGAAGATGATTGTATCTGTTAATAGATTCACACAATGAAGATGATTGTATCTGTTAATAGATTCACACAATGTGAAACTCATCAGTCATCGCATTTGATGGTATTCATCAAAATTCAATGCTTGTCCACTTTTTGTAAACTAGCTTAGATCCCGTGCGAAGTACGGGTTATTAGTATTATTTTATTAATTAAATTTTAATATTGTAAACTTTTATATTTTAATATTTTATTTTTTTATTTTCTAAATTACATTTATATTTGTATTTCTACTATTTTTTAATTTATTTAATATCATGTATAACTATAATATTATATCTTAATTTTATTGATTAGTTGTTTATATTTTTATATTACATATATATTATAAAAATATTAGAATATTATTATTAAATATTTTTTATTAATTGTGTTTTTTAATATTTATTATTAACATTTTAATGTTATTTTATATATTTATCTTTATTCTTATTAACTATATTTGATATCATGTGTAAATATATTATTATATTTGAATTATATTTATTGATTACTTATATTTTTATTTGTTTTACATGTATATTAAGAGAGTATTTAAATATTAAGTTAGTTATTTTAGTATATTTGTTTTACATGTATTTGAATTAAAATTTAATATATTTTTTCTAAAAATAATATTAAGTTAGTTATTGTTATTTATTTATAATTGAATAATATTTTATTTTTTCATTTTCTAAATTACATTTACTTTTGTATTTTTATTATTTTTTATTTTATCGCATATCATGTATAATTATATTATTATATCTTAGTTTTATCAATTAGTTATTTATATTTTTATTTTACATGAATATCATAAAAATATTAGAATATTATTAATAAATATTTTCTGTTAATATTTTATTATTAACATTTTAATATTATTTTATATATTTATCTTTATTCTTATTAACTTTATTTGATATCATGTGTGAATATATTATTATATTTGAATTCTATTTGTTGATTACTTATATTTTTATTTGAAATACATGTATATAATGAGTGGATTTGAATATTTTTATTAAATATTTTCTATTATTTGCATTTTATTTTTATTTATGTTAAATATAAGTGAAGATATTGTTTTAGTTTTTTTGATATACCTACTTTTTATTATTATGAAACCTGATAACAACTAAACCACCACGTGATATCCTTTATTTCAGTTATACTCATGCAATGCATGGTTACTTTTTTAATAATAATATTATAATCAAATTTATTAAATTTTTAGAAATTTGTATTTATTCCGTTTAAATATTAAAATTTAATATATTTTATTTTAGAAATAATATTAAGTTAGTTATTGTTATTTTTTAATAATCGAACCTTTAATATTTTATTTATAAATAATATTAAACTAATTTTTGTATTCATAGATAATCAAACTTTGATCAAATAATTAATTAATAATACTTATGAATTTACATTTTTGCCTCTGACGACCAAACCATGCTAACTCCTTTATTACAATTATATATAGTACCTATTTTTTATTATTATGGAACCCGATAACAACTAAACCACCACATGATATTCTTTATTTCAGTTATAATCATGCAATGCATGATTTTTTTTTTAATAATAATATTATAATCAAATTTATCAATTTTTTAGAAATTTATATTTATTCCGTTTAAATATTAAAATTTAATATATTTAATTTTAAAAATAATATTAAGTTAGTTATTGTTATTTATTAATAATCGAATCTTTAATGTTTTATTTATAAATAATATTAAACTAATTTTTGTATTCATAGATAATCAAACTTTGATCAATTAATTAATTAATTAATAATACTTATAAATTTACATTTTTGTGCCTGACGACCAAACCATGATAACTCCCTTATTCCAATTATATATAGGATATAACATGCGTCGAGTGAATTGGGTCATATAATACATATAAGACTTTGGTGTCTTCAACGCTAAAACTTAATGATATGACTATACTGAAACTAGCTCTAGCTATTCTGTTGACCTTTTTTCTTGAGATGCAATTTTCCCTTGACATATATATTTCATCTCAGCCTGTTCAAGAGCCGCAAAAAATGACCAAAATAATTGTTGATGCATTAGAAATTACCGGACAAAGGGGTATCATTAATAAAGGCTGGGGTGGTCTTGGTCAATGTAAGTTTTCTTCTATTTCTCAAACTCGCATTTTACTGTATCTGGGCATCTAGGCATCTTCCCAAGTATCATATGTTTGCCTATTGAGTCTGTTCTGCACTGAAAAGTTTATTTTCTGTTGCATTTGTTTTCTAGTGGCAGAACCAAAGGACACCGTTTACCCGCTTGATAATGTTCCTCATGACTGGCTCTTCTTACAATGTGCTGCAGTGGTAAGGTTACTTATTTGCTATGAAGCGTAACAACATTGCTATGTGTATAGTTATTTTTCTCGTGACAAGTCAGATCACTTTATATATTTGGAATAAGCTGCATAACAAACTTGAACTCTATAGGATTTTATTAAGCTGCTATTATCTTCTGGAAACCAGGAAAGCCTACAATTTATGTGAATCTGTGTCTGTGTAAATGATTTTGCACAGATACATGTGTGTGCATAGGGTAAATCGTCCTCTTACTGCTACCATCCTCTAATTTCTTTCTCTTGACTGTTAGGTGCACCATGGTGGTGCTGGGACAACAGCTGCTGGTCTCAAGGCAGCGGTATTAGCAAGAAATTTATATTATTTACCAGTTTTCATTCCATTTAATTATCCTTGGTTGATACTAATTTAGTAATTATGATTTCACTGCAATATAGTGCCCAACGACCATAGTACCTTTCTTTGGCGACCAAACTTTTTGGGGAGAACGAGTCCACGCAAGAGGAGTAGGACCCGCACCTATTCCAGTAGATGATTTTACACTTCCCAAGTTGGTTGATGCAATCAAGTATATGCTAGAGCCCAAGGTAATTTCTCATATATTGCACAACAGCACAAGAGATCTTTATCATTCACATGTTAGAGACTTAGATTAAGATTTCAGGTAAGAGAAAATGCAATAGAACTTGCAAGGGCAATGGAAAATGAAGATGGAGTGGCGGGAGCTGTACGAGCATTCTTTAAACAGCTTCCTAACAAAAACAAAAAGAATACACCGGATCGTGAGCGTGAGCGTGAACCAGTGCCATCAAAATTCTTCCTGAGTAAATGCTTTGGGTGTGCTTAGATATTTCCATGTCTTGAAAGTTTTTGCAATTATTTGTGTATTCTCCATCAGTGTAATTAGAAAATGATGTCGCTGCTGTTAAATATTTCTCAGCTTCAATACCATCACAATTTGCTACTTGGTATCGACTTTTAATCTATTTTTTTTATCTGAGTATTTCATTAAAAATTGCCATCTAATTTTTTGCATCATTTAATAGTACTGTGCTGTTATCACACTTTATCTTTTCTGGCTTCCACTTGCCAGGTTCCTTGATTGGTTGTGGAGGGGCCATGTGAGTTTAAATTGAGGTGTAGTTGACACAACATCTAGTTAGAACAGAAGAGCCTGATTTCAATATTGCAGTGAATTCTTCACTCCAACCAAATTCAGGGGCAGTTGGTCGGGAAAGATATACAAGTCTTCCGTAATAAATATGGGAAGTTATTACACGGGGTTGAGGAAGAGGGACATGACCATACTATCAAATTCAGGAGTATCGGTCCCTTCAGTTTATATTATAAGTAATTTATAAGTTAAAAAAATGTATGTATTTGTCAGAAACTTATAATGAACCGCAAACAGGGTCATTAAAATGTAGAAAAATGATCAATGTTGCTTTTAAAATGAGCGAAACATAAGCAAGTGCAAGAGAATAATAAGATCTGTACATGCCAATGAGTAGAAAGGTTGCAGAGTATAACGTGATAGGCAGACAACCAAACTCGTGACATATAAGTCCGAATTCATATGCCTTGTTGATAAGCTTTCCCAACGTTATCAACATAAAAGTACATTATTAAGTTGTTTGAGTTTACATTATATACGCCTCAACACCTGAATTTGCTCCTGATACGCCTCTTTTTTAAGAACAAGTTGCTTCCTTTAACTCAGTCGACATGTGAAGTTTGCAGTCATTTTTGTTAGAGAGCTGGGAAAGAAGGGGGTTCATAAGTCATAAATTCTTTTCCATTTATTGCGAAAATCAAAAGCGAAGAAGATAAAACAGGGCTATCCACTTAGATTTCTCTTCATTCTTCAATTGTCGGTGTGATTCATTTTTTCTAGGGTTAAAGAGTGAAAAACCTCCTGTGCTTCAGGTATATGAGCAAATAAGTCCCTATGATTTAAAATGGCTCAAATAAGCCCCTATAAGTTAAATTGTTGGTTCAATATAGTTCTTCTAGTTAATTTTGCTTAATCATGGTTAGAAATATTATAAAATATCTAATTACACTAATATATAATTTTATATATTGTATATTATTAATTATTAATTTTTTTATTAGTGACATTATTATTTGTAAATTAATACTTTTTTATATAATTGAATTTTGTTAATTAACTCTATAAATTATTATATAAGTTATTAGATTGTCATACAAATATTAATATTAATATCTATATCTATATATATATATAATATTAATACCGAAACATTGAAAATTTAGTAGTCAGTCGATAGCCGGTCAGTTTTTGGGCCGGATAATTAATTATTGAGCCTAAATTTAAAATATTAATCTCCTAACTAAAATATCTCACATTAATCTCCTAAATAAAATACATCTCTATACAAAACACATAAATATTATATTATTAAAATATAAATACAAATAAATTACATATAATATTAAATAAAATTTAAATTATTATAATACAAATAAAAATAAATTTAAATCATATAAAAACTTTTAAAATAAAAATTTTTAAAAACTAAAAAAAATTATCTGTGTATCGTACATACGGGATATAATTATATTGTTATATAAGAAGATATGAAAATGTCGCTTAGGAAGGAGATATTTATTGTTCGTGTTCAAAGATGATAAATTTTATTAATTTTATTTAAAGATATATTATAATTAGAATATTAATAATTTTTTAATATATTTTTTAATGCAACAATATTATCACAATATGTATGAATATTAATGTTGTAATATTAAAATATAATATTTTAATATATAATTTTAATCTATTTTTAGAATATTAATATCACAATATACATTAATATTAAAAAGTTTATAATATTTTTAGCGTTTTATAATATATTAACATAAATATTAAATTTAAATAATAAAATTTTAAATGTATTAAAATTATTCATTAACTATGGTTAAAAAAATCTAACTAGAGGGGTTATGTTGAACCAACTACTTAAATATTAGGAGCTTATATGAACTTTTTTAAATCATAGGGACTTATTTGCTTCTCCGCCTAAACCACGATGATTTTTCGCTCCTTAACATTTTTTTCTAAGTTCTTAACATCACCGTTACAGTGGTCATATAAATCTTTAACATTTCGATACAGACTCATTAATCGGAATGGCGAAACAAACCAGAAACTAATTTATATCGATTTTTTTTATATACTATATAAACTTCCAAGTTGTCACTTGACAAAATTTAATTTTCGACACGCATAAATACAATTTTAAATAATTAGTATTTATACAATAGTCAAGCAATCTGACCTTGAGTCGGTAAATCTAGTACAAAAAACTATGAAAATCACTAAAAAATCAGCTATTTGGCTTGGTATTTCCTACCAATAGTATTATGTATACATGTTGGTATGTGTAAAAAACACTCATTGCATAGATTTAAATAGATTATTATAAACGGGATTAAAAAAAGCGAACGCAATTTAAAAAAGATAGAGAAGCAGGACACAATTAAGCAGGGAACAGCAATCCGAAAACAATGGCAACTTCACGTTCACGGGTTTATGATTTATTGTTATTGTTGTAATAACATATTAACTGATTAACATGTAGTGTTTCACAAGTAAAATTTATATGCTAAATAAAAGTAATAAAATAAAATAAACAAGTTGAGCAATAATAAATGAGACAGAGGTGAAGTTGCGGATGCTATAAAAACAAGTACTAGATCGTACATTATTATCTGCCTACATACTTTCTCTCTTTCTTCATCCACTCAGAGAGACAGAGAGAGAGAGGGAGAGGGAGAGAGAGAGAGAGAGAGTATCTTTCCTTTATTGTTGCTCTGATACAATGGCAGTAGCTATACAAAGATTACTTCCTCTGTGTTTATTGTTGTTGTTAGTGTTTGTCAGTGTAAAGGCTACTCCCAAGACTCATGATCAGATCATTCCAAACTCAAGGTATCTATTCCACACAATGTCATTCTCTTGCACACACACACACACACTAACATTCTCTTTACATTCAGTTCAGTCCCTCAACATGGGGGTGATATATTGTTTTTCGAAATTGAACTATATTACGTAATTTGTTGTATTGTACATGCAAATTATTTTGTGTTCGATCCTATACTTAATGTTTGCTCGATGTGAGTACTTTAATAATTTTATGTTGTAAAATTTTAGAACCGAACCAAACTAAACCAATGTAGTGTGTCTTAAAAATGTACGCATAAATTACATCTACTCCCTTGAGTTGATAATCATTTAAAGATTTGATTTAACTTGTTCGAAATGTGTCTTGTTTGTGTATGCAGAACTGAAGAAAACAATCAGTTGCAGAGGGCAAGTAACAAAACATCAATGGCTAGTTATAGGTAAGCATATATATCACCTTTTCCAATAAAGAATTACAGAGTTTCTGCTACTGCTTGCTAGCAGAATAATGTCACGTTCTTGGTCTTTACAAACCTTATAATTTGGATAATATATTCTGTTTAATATTATTGGTATTGAAGTACTAGTCTATACATTTATGTAGAGTATATTTTATTTCCATCTACAAATTAATAACAGTGTCGGTCATCTACAGAGTGAATGATGAGGGTGAAGTCAAGCACGAGCATGCGGCGGATGATCCAGAGTCCATCGCTGCAATGGTTAACATGTAAGTAACTCTCCATTTTTTCCTTTTCGCAAAAAAAAAAAAATCATCAAAAACTAAATACGAACATAAGTTAAATATTTAAATTTTCAGAAATCTTATTAATCAAGAGATATCGTAAACTCCTAGTTAAAGGACTTCCAGTCATTGTAAAATTTTAATTCGAAACATCTTCTAGATATTAAATTAAGAGCCTGATATCGTGTTAGATAACCGACTCTAAAGAAGGTATTAAATGAATCTTCTTATTTATTGTGTTAGATAACCGACTCTGCTTAGTTAAAAAGATGGTATTAAACGAATCTAATGTGTTTATATGCATATTGTGTTCAGTTATCTATCTAGTTAGCAAGAAACCAGATATTTGAAGGAAAGAAAATGCATTTTATAATATGAAAATTAATGAAATTATTCTACTCTGATAGGCAAAATGATATATATCAATTATTAGCTTAAATATGGATTGGGAGGTAAGATTGAGAGGAACAAGGTAAGGCCATGTTCTTTATAGCATATTGCATGTGATTGTGGTTGTGGTTGTCATAAAAATAAGGGCATGGCCCAAATAGAATATGTAGATGAGATCTAAATTAAATTTTGTCATTACTCTTGTCACTCTTTTTTGGCTATTTCACATTGCCATGACTATCTCAATATAAAGTCTGTTTCTTTATGTATATTTTTTTGACTTCTGACAACCAATTCTGTACCCTGGTGTTTAGTATAATTATGGACCGTGGACGGGGCCGTACTCACTCTGTTCATCACGTTGTGTGTATTATTATAGTACAATGTATTATTAACTGTGTTATCATTAGTATCATTTATATGTTAATGAAAGGATTGCCAGTTAATCAGATAAGGAATTATTGTGGGATCCTCTAGTCATATGATTAACCTTGACAATGTATTGTTCCTTAATCAACTTGATTTGAACTTGGTATGTAAATGAATGCAATGACTGAAATAAGACAAGAACTAATACCAGTAACTAATGTTTGTAATATATGCGCAGGGCTATTAGGAATAGTACTGAAAGGAGGAAGTTGGGGTTCTTTTCATGTGGAACAGGAAATCCTATTGATGACTGCTGGCGTTGCGATCGCAACTGGCAGAAAAATCGCAAGCGCCTAGCTGACTGCCCTATTGGGTTCGGACGTAGTGCCATTGGTGGCCGTGATGGCAAGTATTATGTTGTCACAGACCCCAATGACGATGACCCTGTGAATCCTAGACCAGGCACTCTCCGCTATGCTGTCATCCAGGACGAACCTTTATGGATCGTTTTCAAAAGAAGTATGGTGATCACACTGAAGCAAGAATTGATAATGAACAGCTTCAAGACCATTGATGGTCGCGGACACTCGGTCCACATTGCTAATGGGGGATGCATTACCATTCAGTTTATTACTAATGTCATTATCCATGGACTTAATATTCATGACTGCAAGCGCACGGGCAATGCCATGGTGCGAAGTTCACCAAGTCATTATGGTTGGAGGACAATGGCTGATGGTGATGCCATTTCCATCTTTGGATCAAGCCACATTTGGGTTGATCACAATTCGCTCTCCAATTGTCCTGATGGCCTTGTTGATGCTGTTATGGGATCAACTGCAATCACTATCTCAAATAATTATTTCACACACCATAATGAGGTAACTTAAATTTTGATTATATCTTGCCCCAAATACTAGTTAGTCAGGTTAATGACTAGCATATGCCAATCGTGAACAGGTGATTTTGTTAGGACACAGCGATTCTTATACAAGAGACAAGGTTATGCAAGTGACTATTGCTTACAACCACTTTGGAGAGGGTCTTATCCAGAGAATGCCAAGGTACAATGAACTACTCATAAATAAATTCAAAGTAATGTACTAATACTGAGAATAAGTATTACTATCAGTATATATGTATTGATCTTACATATCTGAATTTAAAATATATTACTTATGTGCAGATGTAGGCATGGCTATTTCCATGTAGTGAACAATGACTATACTCACTGGGAAATGTATGCTATCGGTGGGAGTGCTGACCCCACAATTAACAGTCAGGGCAACCGATATCTTGCTCCTAACAACCCTTTTGCAAAAGAGGTCAGAAAAGGGCGATACATTATTTTTCTCTACAGACTACAATGATAATGAGGATAATTAGTCATTGATTTATCGACTTCTGGCTGACTGAATTAAACACGCAGGTGACCAAGAGACTTGAGACGGGTGCATGGAAGCATTGGAATTGGAGATCAGAAGGTGATCTAATGCTAAATGGAGCTTACTTCATTGCATCCGGAACTGGAGCTGGAGCTAGCTATGCAAGAGCATCAAGCTTGGGTGCAAAATCCGCTTCTGTGATCGGTTCTATTACCTCAGGTGCAGGCGCTCTCAGTTGTCGTAGAGGAAGACAGTGTTGAAATGTGTTCTACTTATAAAACCAAGACCTTGGAAAGAAAACACACACAAGAAAAGGAAGTTACCATTGCCAACATCCCAACTCCTTCGAATTTTTATGAAGCAGGCAAGTCATTCAAAAACTTGCTAGCTCATGTCCTTTTTACACCACTTCTTTCTATCTGTCTCCATAAATATTTGATGATGGTTCCTTTTTCTCCAACCCATTATTTCTCCTCTCCCAAATCTTCCTTTTTACATTGCTTGTCTTTGTTTTTGGGTCATACTGTATTGTCCAAATGACTCATTTCTTTCTTTGCTTCCTCCTTCCACTCAGACACATTGTTCTTGAAAAAGGAAAAGATAAATAAAGAATTATAGAACTTAGAAGAAGTGTTCTGATAAAAGATGTTGTAGATTTGAAAAATTCTGTATGATGATGTTCAGTGCAAATGTAATTATGATTGTACTCTGTTGTTTTCAGACCGAACTTAAACATGTAAATTTCTGGGTCATAATTATTGACTATTTTAGAGCACACAAAATTTGGTAATTTTTTTACCAAATTTTTTAGCGAGTGAATTTAATCAGGATGAACCACTAAATCACGTACAACACAAACTAAATCGAATAATTTTGCAATGATCTGGTGATTTTTTTTTTTGAATGACATCATTTTAAATGGTTCATTTTCGATCAAAATTATTCGATGCCATTACTATAAAAACACATTTTAGATATTACAATCCCCCCCCCCCCCCCCCCCCCAGTTTTTGAGGCAATCAGTCGATTATTTTCTATCATATACTTGGCAATTTTTCCCACATGATTAAAAAAATCATAATATTTCTCGGATCTATGTTGACCCCCAAAAAATCAAAGTGTTCTTAGCATCAACTAAATTTGGGCCCTTAAATCATCATTGAAAATTTGAACTTCAACCATGAACAAGAGATATATTTTTGTAATATCCATAATTATTTATTATTTAATAATAACAATGTATTAATTAATTAGAATTAGAAATAGGATAATATTTAGAATAATAATTGGGATTAGAATAATATTTAGTTATAAGAATTTGATTAAAAATGGAATTTATTATTAGATTAATAATTAGAATAGAAAAAGGTTATTATTAATGAGTCTCTATATATAGATATAACCTTGAGTTATTTTATTATAATCCTAAAGTTTTATCGGGAGAGAGGTATAGTAAAAGCAGCCGCAACAGGAACCGGGTGAGGGAGGCGAATTTTCGTTAAAAAAGGAAAATATAGTTTGAGATCAAGTAAGTGTTAGAAAATGAAAAGTTTGAGACATATTTTATATATGTTCTTGATGTAATTTTCGAAAACTAATGATTGGAAGTTGTTCCTTGATATGAGGATTTAAACTTTCATGTTTGGATCTAAGACATTTTCTTAGTGTAATCCATAGATAAATTGAGTAGAAATTGCTAGTTTGAAATGAGTTTAAAGAGGTTGTCCCACATTGAATATGTAATATGGGTGTGAGTGCTTTATATGTATATATGTGCAAGGGTAGTGTCAACTACTAAGGCATGTGAGTATGCATGGTGTAATAGTGTGCCCTCGCGCACACACGCACGCCGCCGCCGCCGCCTCGGGTCGGGTCGAAGGGCGAATGTCTCGGCGTCTCGCGTACGCGAGGCGACCTGAGCTTTAAATATTATTTTAATATGAATATTGAATCAAAGTTACTGTCAGAGAAAACTTACTGTCAGCATAAGTGTACAAAGTTACTGTCAGTATAAAAGGTGCTGTCAGGAACTATACAAAGTTGCTGTCAGGATTTTATAAAAGGTGCTGTCAGATTTTATAAAAGGTGCTGTTGAGATTTTGTAAAGTTACTGTCAGGAATTTTACAAAGTTGCTGTCATAGGTTTTATAAAAGATGCTGTCACATGTTTTATAAAAGATGCTGTCACAGTTTTATAAAAGATGCTGTCACAGAATTTTTGACAGTAAACTCTAATGAATTGATTCTGATAAATATTTTATTAAATGCTTTTTAAGTCAGAATAATTATTTTAATTAATGTTTTATCTGCTGTTACGTTTTATTGTATTATATATACATAAAAAACGTTGGAGATAAAGAAAAGAAGAGAATTTTTAACACAAGTTTGAAAAAAACCCTAGCAGTCATACTCTGTATTTTTCACAAACATATTCATACAGTTTTGCATAAGGTTTTCTGGGCGAACTGAGGTGCAGATCGCTGTTGAGTGCTACGTATCTGTGGACGAAGTACTCTGTGTTGTTTTATCCTGGAAGTGATACTACTGCAACCCAACACAGCGTAGTGGAGCAATAATCTCTTCAAGAACAGTCAAGACTTCTAGCAAGGCTTGGCGACTCAGCTGTTCATTGGTTCTATCAGTGTATGCGAAAAAGCTTTTGTTAGAGCTAAGACTTCTATCTTTTCTCTTGTCATTACAATTACTAATTATATATCTTGTTTTGCCTTCGTGTTTTGTTTTGTTAATTGGTTTAATCTGCCTGTTCTTGTTAAATTATTTATATAACTGCCCCATTGTTGTGTGTAGTTTTTAATTGCGATCCAACAGTAAGTTATCGTATAATTCTCATTATTTTCTATGTTCGTGATTCGCAACAATCAGAGTGATACATGTGTCAGATTCTAGATTATTAATAGTAGCAATATGATACTTTGTTATTGGTTTGGTTATAAAATACATTGGTTTGGTTATAAAATACAGGATACTACTGCACCTTAGTTAAAAAGTAATGTCATGTACTAGTGTAGTTTGTTTTGGAGATGGCGTTTCTATATAAAATTGGTGGAGTTATTAATTAATTATATAGGTATATATTCATGTATAATGTGTTGTTAAGGACCATGTCAAACGCAGGGACTAGAATTCAAACTAGACTTTTCATGTTATATTAATATTTTATTAATTAATAATCATGGTACTGTGTTTATTGGCTTCAGAGTTAATCTTATATGTAAGGTTTATTAACCAGTTGACCATGAAAACTTTGGCACTAGCTATTTAATGTCTGAGTGTGTATAACTGAGCATATGATATAAATTATATTTTTGTAATTAGATCGGGAGCCGGTTGTTTAACGAGTAGTTTGCGGATATCGTTAGTATTTGTGGTCGCTATTTTTAAGATACAGATTTCGTCCCCTTTCACTTCAGCGCTACTCTTTTTAGGATTAATTATATTTAATTCGTTCCGCTCGTAAATCTGTTCATTCCGTTATTATTCGTTTTAACTGTTTTGATTTTCCAAAAATTATTTTAAAGTCTGTACGTTTTGAAATATTTAAATATTTGTTTCTACGATTTTTGAAAATCATGTATGTTACATATCTGTGTAGAATTTTTGAAATATCTGTTTCAGGTGATTTTTAAAATTATGAAAAATATTTTATTTAAACTCTTGGAGTGATATTGGGTATACCGAGTTAACCAGCTGTGGGAGTACTACAACCATGTCATTATGACATCAGTGGTATGACACTTCCGTGGCAGTGTAATTGATCACGACGTATCTTTCTGTTAGCTCAGGAGGCGAGTTTTGACTATTTTAATATTTGTTTGAGGATACGTGGGTACAACCAGAGTTTGATTTGTGACTTGATATTTGACGGTGACGTTGTATATGCCGTACATGTTTTGTATATGCCGTACACGTTTTCTGGTTTGTTGCACGCATTAGGTATCCTATGTTATGTGTATTTGTTATCTATTCTGTATCAGTATGAAATATCATAACCCCTCCTTGCTTCAGTCTTGTTTTTTTAAATTAATGTTTATTTATAACTGTCAAATTATATATCTTGTTTCTTGCTTATAAATTGTATTCTAATCCGTATTGGGCATTTGACTCATGCCATAATCTTTCTTCCGGCAGGTGCTTAGGGGGATTTTGGGTTGACGGAGAGCTACCTTTGTTATATTTATTAGGACGTTTGAATTTTTCGCATTTCTTTTCTAGACATTGTTTATTATTATAGGTTTTGGATTAATTCGCATTTATCATTTTAAATTATTTTGGAGGTTTTTAATATTATTTTAGAGATTTTATTGGACCTATTTTAGTACTGTGTATACAAATTTATGGTTTTGAAGTCACTCATCATCTCATTTTTGGGAAACGGTGTTCCAGAGAGGGGGGGTGTTATAATTTTGGGCCAAATAATGATATCCTTCCAGATCTTGGACAGGCTTGGATTATCTGGGTAACTGGCATATTTAATTGACATGCATGTTACTATGTGCTGACTTGTGTTCTTACACTTTGCTTTAAAGAATTTGCAGTGTGACTACCTAGAAAGGTTGGTTTTAAGAGCAGCGCAATTGGATAACTAAGTGATAAGGAATTATAGATTCTCTATAGTCTGTATAAGGCTATAAATCTACTCATTCAAAAAAAAAGTTTCAAAACAGAGTGCTATTAGGCATGTCGTACTTTGATGTGCAAAGGTTAAAGAATGTTTGCCGGTTTGCCATTAACATTTTTGGAAAAGAAGAAAAAGAATGTTTGTAATTATTTGGAAGGGTCTTTCTCTCGTTCGCACACATTAAATACTAATTTTTATAAATATAACTCATTTTAATTTATGAGATTTGTATACATATAGGGGGTCCATCATTATTAATAAATATTAAATTACATAAAATTTTGACAATTATGCTTCTAATGTGTGCCCACGAACACATGCTAGGAAAACCGTATTTGAAATACTTCAGCAACTGTTTTTCCGTCTTTTGATGCACTTCAGCAATTTGAGTGCAGTTGACGTTCTGTGTGAATTTCTAACTATCTCGTCTATAGCACACGGGAAGAAGTAACACACGGAGTGGCAGAACTACGGGTATGTTTGAGAGCTCTTATAAATTCCTTATAAATTGAAAAATATATACATTTTTCAATTTATAAATTATTTATGAGATATGCAAAACGAGCCCTACATTTATTTATGAGAACTCAAAATGTTATATGAAACTCGACCTACCTTGAAAAATTAGTAAACTAAAATTTTCGAGGCCGCCTGATCTGAATAAACTTTCTGATTCCCGATTAAAAATTAGTTACATAGGTATTTTTAATTTTTATAAAACTTAAAGTTACACTTTATAAATTGAAAAAAAGAAAGATAAAATATACTCCATCCTTCTCATCCAATTCTTTACATTTTCCTTTTTTGGATGTCCCACCCAATTCTTTACATTTCAAAAATAGTAGATTTTTATATAATAAAATTTACTCTCATCCACTACTTTCATCCACTTTTTCAAATCTATCCATTAAATATCAATTGACCCCACTTTTCATTCTCTTTCATTCACTTTTTCTTCTCTTTCATACTACTTTATACAATTTTCTTAACATGTATACTCAATCCAAATGGGTGGGACGGAGGGAATACATGTTTGGTAATTACATACTTATTTTTGATAAATTGGATCAATTTATAACTAATTTAAAAAAATTATGCGCTAGTAAATTCTCATATTTTAGTGTAACTTTAAATATCTTGCCATTAGAAGTTCCATTATAAAATTTAAAAATTAACTAACCAAATATGATAACCAAACAACCACCATCTTTATCACCAAAAGTTGCCAAGCTACTAAACCTCATTTGAATCATTATTTCTGAATGAATAATATTATGAATAAATAAACATTTGAATATAAAATGAATAAGATTATTTGATAACTAATTTCTATGAACTATCTGAATGAGATTATTTATCAATTTTATTTTATAAAATAAAAAAATGAAATTAGTTTATAAAAATATTAAATTATATGTTTTCAAATTTTCAACTATTATTTATATATATAAATTAATTCATATGCTAATAAAAGAGAGGTATACTAGTTTCAAAATTATTCACATGTTATAAAAAAAATTTAAACACATAATATAACAATAATAATAATAATAAAAATTTAAATTAGTGATTATAAAAAGTTATAAATAGAAAAATATCCAATTTTTTTAATAAATTTAATTATTCAAATAAGCTCATTAAGAAGGATTAAAAAAAAACAAATGACCCAAAGAGTGAGTAATGAGCCAATATCGGATCTGCAGGGGTATCCATCTTATAATGTGGCCCAATAGTTTACTCACTTTTCGCACTATTACGGATATACTACACATCTATGAATGCATGAAAAATAGGTCTGCTTTTCGCGGGCCTACCATTCGATGAGAACCTTTTACGTAAATGAACTGCTGGCCCAACCGTGTGACAAATTCGTCACATCAAATAAAAATGAAATTTTACATCTTAAAAAATATATATACCTCAAAGTGGATCATACATCACTTGGGTTAATGTTATGTATAATTCAGTAATATTATGATATTAGAGACAAAATTTTGTACAATATATTTTGTACAATATTAGACTACTAACAGGGCTCTTGCGTGCATACATCTTACATAGTTACATGTTGCGTTTGATATTCTCAGCATTTGCCTTAACTGAGTCCTTGGTCTCTTCAGCTTTTCCAACAACAGTGTCTTTGATTTTCTGAGTAGTATTCTTAACAGAACCCCACGCTTCTTCCGCATTTTTCTGTGCTTTCCCCCCACTCATACTTTGTGCTGCATCTTTTGTTTTCCCAGCCACCTTAATTCATTACACAAACATGCATGTTAAGTATTTTAAAATTTTGTACAGACCGCGAAAATGTTTGTCACAGCCCTGTATATAATATATGATCGAATTAAGGACTCCCCGTAAAATATGATTACCTCTCCTGCAGCAGCAGAAGCCTTATCTTTGGCTTGTTGGCCAACCTTAGCCGCTTCATTGGCTCCCTTTTTTGCAGCCCCTGCAGCTTTGTCATATGTTGATGATGTTCCATTACGGATACAGTTTGGCTGTTTCAAATCAAATTATATATGAAAAATTGGATCAATCTTAATGCTAAAAATTAATTAAAATTAAAGCAAATGAAGTTAATGTAAATTGTCGATCGACGTTATATATATGATATACCTTAACAATTCTTGGGACATTGGGGAGAACCTTAGAGCTCAAATTTGCAAGGGCATTTTTCAAAGCCATGCTTGCTTATCTTGTTGCTAAGATATTTATTTTTCTGTTATCTTGTAGTTTATGAACTAATGTTTCTTGTTCTGCTTTTATGAAATTTTACTCATCGATCACCAATTATAAGTAGAGAAAGCTTTAAGCAAATGGTGAAGGATGGGCGTTTTTCTCTCAATTGAATGGCTATTACCTATATATTTGTATAGTACCACTCATATTTAAGTATTATTAATGGGGCAAAAATAGGCAGTAATTTGATTTGTTGTAGGAATTGTTTATGGTGAAAAACGTACGATGCATGCATACTTTTTTAAGTCACATATATTTGAACTGATCATTTTCTATAAGATGACACTTAATTAGTTGGATTAATACAAAGAATTATAATAGATTTAAAAGAGAAATGTACATAAACCAATAAATCGTTTAATTTATACCTAAATCTGACATTCTAAAAGATATATTACTAAAAATTTGAGAGTTCGAATTATATTGAAAACAAATAATGACCATATGCATGTATGTAGCTCTACCTGTACCATGAAAATTAACAAGGTTGTGTTAAATTGATATAATTGACATTAGATCGAATTAGTATGCCTAGTAATGGTATAGGAGAGCCATGTGCTAGATGTAACTAAAGAGGAGAGCCGGTAGTCGATCTGCAGTGCGTAGTTAATATTCAGCACAGAGAAATCCTGAAATTTACAGTAAATGCATGATGTACGGAGCCAGTAGTTAACTTATCCGACTCTGCAGTTATTTTTCACCTACCCATGAGCTATCATATATGTATAATGTATGCGATTTATCGATGGGTCAGTACTCAGTACAGTAGCATTAAGCACATATAAGCTGTCATGAGGCTGCCCTAGCTAGCTAGCTAGTTAGCCCTTTGTGTAAGATTTGACAAAGAAACAGTATTTGTAAAATTTATCAAATAAAATTATGTGTGCTTATTACAAGAAATATCAAGTATATATGGTTAATTTCGACCACATAATTAAATTGACTAAATCATCTGATGGTTAAACATGCACATTCATAAACGATGGTTAAAAATTGATCGGTTTTGATCTTCATTTTCGACCGATTATAATCAGCCGACCCGATTGTATCTAGATTCTAGGATGAAGATTTATCGTCGAATGCGTTTATTTACGAAAATAGGAGGGCATGCATATAAATAAACACTTTCTTACATATAAAAGCCAGCTTCTAAAACATTATAAAGAGGTAGTACTAGCTAGTAGTATATGTATTTAACTCTATTAAATGCTCTCTCAACTGTGACCACCTACGTATCTCTTTTGTGCTTTTAAAAGAGGAACCGATCTTAACTCACTTCTCATCTGATCTTCCACTGTCTCATGTTATACTAAGAAAGAAGAGAAAGGGAGGGTAGTGTTAGCTAGATATTTACCTCAAAATGGCAAGGTTATGTTTCACACTGATGTTACTTGTTGTTTTAGCATGTGCATTTTACAATACTAATGCTGCTAGAAATGTGCCAAAACACAACATAAAAGGTGATGGTGTTAGTGATGAGAAGAATGTTGTTAACTATAGTGGGGTTGGGGTGTATAGTGGGGTTGGTAACAATGGACTGCCTTTTGGTGGTATTGGCGGTGTTGCAGGCACAGGTGGAGATCTTGGTGGCGGCGGCGGCGGCGGTGGTTTACCGGGCATAGGTGGTGTAGGTGGTGGTGGTTTGCCTGGTATAGGTGGTGCAGGTGGTGGTTTACCGGGTATAGGTGGTGCAGGTACTGCTCCTGGTATTAGTAGTGGTACTGGTTTTCCAACTGTTGGTACCGGTAATGGTTTTCCTACTATTGGTGGTTTTCCGACTCTAGGTGGTGCTGGTGGTGGTGGACTGCCAACTCTAGGTGGTATCGGTGGGTTTCCGGGTACAGGTGGTGCTGCTGGTGGCCTTCCATTTCCTTGAACTTAAGTGCTCTGTCTAGGGTTTGGTTGTTTTATAATTTAGGGTTTGCATGCAAGGTGGCTTAGCTAGGTTCATCACTAGCTAGTTAATTGTGTGAGCAAGCAAAGTCGATTAGTACGTATCTTTTAACTAGCTAGCTAGTGTTTCATTAGTAATTATCAGTTCCTTATAATTTATGTAAGTGTCGTTTGATTTCAAGAGATGTTTCCTATCATTAATCATAGTATAATTTATTAAAGTAATATTAGTTTCCATACATCTGACAATATTATACTCCCTATATTTTTAATTAATTATTGTTCGACCTTTTTTACATGTACTTTAATAATTTAGTTTTGAAAAAAAATTAAAATATTAAATTTGACTATATAGTCAAACTTTTTTTTTTTGACAAACAAATGAATTTTATTAACTTGCATCAACCAAAATTACAGACTTAACTCCAATGGGAACAGAACTCCTATCGAAAATCCGATGTGGAAGATACATGTAAAAACACAAATCACAGTCAGGACAAACCCCTGAGCTGACACTACAACCTGAATGGAAACAACTAAACGAACTAAACAGATAGCCGCTTGTGTTTTCAGACTGTTTAACATCATGAATTTTGAAATTCTTTGAATTAAAAAAGATTAAAATGGCTTCCCGATCAATCAAACCTGCACCAATCCTGGAACCAGTAATATCACAAATGACCTTCACATACGCACCGCCTGTAGTCCAATGTTCAGAAACACAACAGCTATCTACATGCTGAAAACCAGCTATAGACATGCCGAATGTTAAAGATCGCATAAGATGAACAAATTTTAGTTGTGAAAAGTAAGCTCTTGCAATATCAGACACCAGCCTAAATCCAATGCACGAATCACAGATCTCCCACAAAACCACATAAATCATTTTCAAAGTAACCAGGAATAAAACACATACCAACATAAAAAAACATACCTTAACATCCCAATAAAAGGGTAACAAGTCAGACACACGCCAAAAGACGAGACTAAAACCAAAAATTCAATGACCTCGGAATGACACCAAATTTTGGTATGATGTTAAGGAAGAGGATTTGAATCTAAATGTATTTTTTATTTGCGGAGACGGACTCAAAACCAAGATAGATCTGAGAAATAAATTCTAAATGTTTGGCTTTGGTTTGATTTTTATTGAAAAAGACTGGAACGGGTTTAGATGATTGAGAGGGGGACTGGAGGATGGTTTGATGGGGGAAACGAAACTGTAGATGGAGAAAAGGGGCGGCGGCTATGGTGACCTAGGGGGAGTCGACTCTCATCGGTTGTTTATAGTCAAACTTTTTAAAATATGAATCGAGGGAGTAAAGCATAATTAGGCACATTGAACAGCCTTAAAATTCAATAAGATATTTAATAATTAGATTAAACGTGATATCGAAACTTGAGTACAAAGAAATTGAAGCAATACTAGACTCGTTAATGGCACGTAGGTACATTATATATGTAAAACAATCTACTAAAAACACAATAATAAATTATGAGTGATTGTGTGTGTAAATAACAGAGTAGTGTATGACAATAAGCAAACTGTTAAAGAGAAGAGATAAGAAAACGGAAGATGTCTTGAGTCCAGTGCGGAACTGTCTCCTTAAAGTTATTTCGCCTCTCACCGTATGTTTGGGCGCTACACAATTTCCTACACAATTTCCTAAATGACCACGCGTTTTTCTTAATTAATCACACGTTAATTAATAAAGGAAATCGGTTGTCAAAATCAATTCGTAATCAATTTTGAATTAATAATAATACTTATTATTAAAACAAAATAATGAATTATTATATTGAGCTAAAGCACGGTGGAAATTTGACAGTAACTTTGATCTGAGTTTACTGTCGAATACTGATAATAACTTTCCTGACAGCAAGTTTGAGTTTATTGTCGAACACGGCAGTAACTTTCCTGAGAGCAGCTTTGTATTATGCTGACAGTTACTTTGATTTCAGTAAAACTGGTCCGGATTTATTCGGCCCAGATTTTGCTGCATTCGTGTCCGCAGGTCACCCATGCGGAAAGCCCGAAGGCTTGCGAAACCATGAATTTTCCCTCGAAATTTCATGATTTGCACCCCCTGTAAGCACGTGGGTGGTGGAGTAATACCATACTAACACATCTTAAACACAACATAAGTGTTATACTATATAAAGTGTTATACTATATACTAGATTTTAACCCGTGCGATGCATGAATATTTTGTTTTATTAATTAAATTATTTATTTTAAAATTATTAATATTTTTATAATTTAAAAAGTCTTAATATATTATAATTATAATAGTTTTTTAACTTATCTAATACAATCTCTACTCTACTCTAATAATAATCATAATACATAATAATGTATATGTCTATATATAAATCTAATGTAAAAAATATTTTAATGTTTCTAATCAATTATAAAGAGATTTCCTAAACGGAATAGAATTATTCGTTAAAAATTCGTAATTATCTTTTCTGTCTAGATTACGGGTTGCTCTAGTTGAATTTTGACTCTTGGACCACCTCAGAATTAAAGATAATTTTGAAGTTTCGCGTGAGCAATAAAATCGTCCAATTCTGACTTTTGAAACTCAAAATATGATCCAAACAATGTTTGTCGTGTAAGTAGTACAATAATTATGATTTTTTTTAATAACTCCAAAATAGTCTTTAAGTTCAAATTTATATATTACTAAGATATTTAATAGAGTTCGAGTTATAATCTGAAGCGAGTAAAGGAAAATTATAGTTGTTAGGAATTTTAATAATAATTATAACTTATAAATAATTAGTATATAATATTATGTAGTTGTTAATAAATGATCATTTAACCTTTGATAGTATTTGGATAACATCCCTCTTAAACACATAATATAAATATGATTCAGAAATAATTTATCTCATGTAAAACATTACATAAAAATATTAATATAATTTTCATATTCAAAAATTTTTATTATAAAATTATAATTTTAAATAAATTAAAATATTTGAGCGATGAGAAAATTGAAACATGCTATTAGATGTGAGTACAACTCTATATTCTATTTAAAAAAGAAGTTCGTTAAAGTAATATAATATAAAAGTATATATATTATAAATAGAGCACAATAATAAAATTAATTAATATAAATAAAATAATATTATTTTAATATTCATAAAATTTACTTAATAAATTAGGATATTAAATAAATTAAAGAGATTAAATAATGAGGAAATTAAAACATGGTTGTTTATTGATTAAAAATGTGGTTGAAACTGAGTAGAAGACACACGTGTATTTGAAGTTGAGTGGGACACAAAAGGACCAGACGACGGACCAAACATTTGCCCTTGCGGCTTTAATAACATAGTATAGATGTTGCCGGTGAAGGGTTTCGTGCAGAAAACGCAGCGGAATTAACGTAAAAACAATAAAAATTCGAAACCCCATCGCAGGATCCGTGTATAACGTATGAACGATTATGGTGAATGAAAATTGTACCTTAGAAGCTTTTCGAATTGCTGTTTAATAGGAGGTCCTTGCTTGATGAATCACAACAGTCCTTTGCTTCAAGAACTGCTCTCTAACGGTATCCACACGAACGTCGATTCGTTCAACGATCAGCGGAGATGGTACTAGCCAAGAACAGCCACGAATTATCTCTTCTCTCTTGCTAGCCTCTCTTTTGTCTTGAGCTGCTAGGGTTTTATTTTATAAAATGAATTCACAAGTCTGAGTATTATAAACACATCATAATGTATTTATATGAGCTAGAGATAATGGGTCAAACCCTAATCCATGAGATTTCTTAAAAACCCATTCTGATTTTGGGTTTATTCATTAATCTGAATTCTAGTATGTTTATAATTAATCAAGTCTCACTTAATTAATTATAAATTCGAATTAATAATAATAACATTATTTAAATTCATAATTTAAATAAAGCTCCGTTTAAACGTTCTTTGTGTGTGACCCTTTAGGTTATTATTACGTTGGAAATAATTTTATTTTCTAATAATAAAATTATAAACAATGAGCGGCATCTAGTAATACATCATTGCTACCCAAGTAATAATAATAATTGGTGATTCAATTAAACCTTTCGTGAATAATGTACAATGTAATATAATCCCTTTAACCTTATATTATAGATCAAACTCGAGGCATGTATTGTGTCATCCTCGTCAACGTTTAATCTTGGTTTTCTTGATCAATGAGTAGACTATTAATCAAATCAATATTTGAGCATGGCCGTGCATTTTATAGTCTCACTCAATCAAGAGTCCAATAATATCACTCCTAAAATGAGAAGGTTAAATTCTATATCTATCATTCATATTTCTCATACGATTCATAGCATACCCAATGTCCACCTTTATCATTACCCGATTAAAGATAACTTTGAGTGTAATCAAAGTATATTAATTCTCGTATAGAAATATAATGATTTCAAGTCAGAGGATCATTACATCATTATCACAGTGAGAATATCTTATGACACTTATTAACATGTAGATTCTCACAACGGGTCAGTCCAGTGTCATGCATTGAGACATGCACTTATGTTCTTGACTTTAGTATCACCATACCGATGACCAATGAGATGTGGTCATCAGTCAACAAACATGCTAGTATTATTGCATTATTATTGTCCTTAAATAATAATACTCGACTAGGGACTTTTAAGAATAAAATATTATTCATATAATCTCATTTTTAAGTCACATACTTAAAGATATATATTACGTATTAATATTCCAAGGACTTTTATTATTCTTTCAATTTATGACACAGTAAATAAAGACATAATAAATATTAATTAAATAATCACATAAAACATAATCCTTAATTATTTTCAATAAAACATTAAAAGTATTGTCTTTAGGACACTAATACTAACAGCCGGTGTTGCACGGTTCACGATTCATTTGGGTACGTGGTACGGGGTCGGGTACGTGAAATATTAGTTTTTATAAATCGGATACGGTGACCCGCGAATCGGATACGCGGGTCGATACGAGGATCCTTTTTATAGTTATTTCTTTAGAAAATATTATGTATATTTGCTATTGTATCTATGTTTCAATTACTATTTTATAACTAAAATATATAAGTAAATAAAATAGGAAATATAAAATTTTAAAGTTACTACACATAATATTAAGGGCATTCAAATATGTTCAAGTAATCGAGGTTATCTTCCTATTTTTTATTCTTATCCTTTTTACATAATAATTTTCGGAGTTAAAAGAGGGATCGTCGGAGTTGGCGAACTGGAGCATGATCCCGAGTGATCTGGGTCAAAAAGGAATCGTGTTCTGGAACGAGAGAACTGGATCGCGATTCTATAGGCTGACCCATGAACCATGCAACACTGAGATGTGCACAATTCCTGCCTCGCCTATAAAATTAATGATATTACAGATCTTTACATCAACTTCCAAGTGCTAAAAATGACTCAATACCAAACAAAATAGCTCAAAAAATTTGAGAACCATAATGAAAAGCCAGAGAAAATAGCATTGAGCTATTGCATTCATTATTCGTACCAATGCAATAAATATATGATTTTACTTGAAAATAAATTTGTCTGCAGTCAATGCAATGAATTGATGCTTGATTTGGGTTCCGTTTCCGTAATGGTACATGGACCATGTTCGTGTATCAAATATGGGATAGACGTTTAAAACCTTTCAACAATGGTACAACTAATTCACAATTTTGGCGAACAGAGATGTGGCTTATGTGTAGTGGGTGTGAGTGTGATTTTCATTGTGTACGTCATTCCCCACGGTGAACATCAAAGTTAGACAATTAACTTTGTTCGCCATTCCCCACGGTGAACATCAAAGTTAGACAGTTAAGTTTGTTCGACATTCCCCACGGTGAACAACAAAGAGTGAAATTTAGCTCTGTTCGCCATTCCCACGGCGTACATAACATGATATGTGTAATTCTAGTATAATTGTGCACGCCATTAGATAAGGTGTACACAGTTGGTGATTTTAAAATATGTACGAGTACCTTATCTTATCTAAACACAATCTTCAGCTACACTCTTCGAGACATACTCTATCTATATTATTTACCATTTCATTTCATTTATGTTCCTCACATCTGAACTCTAAGGTGTATTTTTTCTTTTTACTTGTCTATATCTTGCTTATTGTTTCGATTATATCTTACATATGCTTTCTATTATATTTTACATATACTGCATATCTTGCTCGTTTATACATCAGCTGTTAGTTTCTATATATTAACTGGTCATTTACACTGTTAGTTTACATTTTTATATAAATTATCCATAGTTAAACTAATTTGAACACATTAACTAATTACACTAGAAAATGCATAAATTGTTAGTAATATAATTATAATTATAATTATAATAAATTTCATAATATATGTTAATGTATGGAATAAATTTGACATGCTATTAATTAAAAATGTTGTTTAAAATTTAGGATAGTGGAAGATCCGGTGAATGTAAATTTTTTCTGGGGCGGTTAAATAATTAGACGGGATGAGGATATAAGATATTCTATAGATTCCTAAAAAATGCAATATATTAAATGAGGAACCTCTTATGATGAGTTGAAGGAGACTGTGTATCAATTAATGCAGATTAGTAGTTAATATTGGAATGTGAAGATGAGGTTTAAATATCCTCAATTAGGTCTTGGTAATGTAGTATGTGGATATTACATTGCTGGTGTTAATTGCGATGATGATGTGAGGAAGATGCCGAGTGTTCCTAGGCAGATACAGATGGGGATGGGTGATGTATCTCTATTTGTGGATGCTGAAAAAAATAGTACAAGAGGATGTGTTTTCATATCATCAGGGCGGTTACTCACAGTCTAGCCAACCTACACAATCAAGTTACGACACAATGTATGAGAGAATTCAGTTGGCAGATTATGGTATGACGGGTTGGTCAGATTATTATTTTAGTAGAGGAGATAACAGTGAGCCGTATGTTGGCCATTCTAGCAGTCATGCATTTGAGGAATACGGTAGTGGTTCAAGTAGTCGTCCATTTGAGGAGTATGGGGGTGGTTCAAGAAGGAATGTGTTTACTATTAATAAAGATGGAGCTGGACATTCTTTTGGACACAATGCTGGTGTGATCTTGTCTCCCTCACGTGATCCATTTACATCGATGGATGGTAGAAATTTGGCCTTCATCAATGAAACTGAAGAATATGAGCAGTATTGTTCAAGTGGTGAGGAATTTTTATAAGATGACAGCGAAGATGACTCATATGGCGGGGTCGATTTGGGACTGAATTCGAGGGGTATTGAGCAAGAAGACCATGTTCCAATGGCAGGACCCCATATTCCAATGATAGTCTTATTTGAGAATGAGAAGTATACACCAATTACAATGACGAATCCGGGTGAGATGTTGATTGTTTTTTATCCTCAAAATGTAATATTCTCGGTGCGAACATTATTCTGTGACAAGGATACGTTAGTTGCAGTAGTAAGAGAGGTTAACATCAACAGTGTCAGGAATTATAAAGTTGTGAGGAGTAATCGTATCCAGTTCATTGCAGAGCGTGAATTCAGTGATGACTGTCCTTGGAGGTTGCGAGCTGCTTTAATGAATAAGCATGGACTGTGGGAAATCACAAAAGTGAGAGAAATGCACACATGCGTTAACAACGAGCCGATGCAGAATCACCGTAGAATCTCAGTAAAATTAATTTCAAGACTTGTGAAACCCCATGTAAGTTTTATAAATCACCAATATTCGTTAAATTTTGAGTACATATATACTAGTTGTGTTGATTTGATCTTATTAAATCATGTAACAAGTGATGGAGAAGCCAAATTTGCCAATCATGACTGTTATGACCATGGTAAACGATGAATATCACCATCGTGTTAGTTACCTAAGAGCATGGAGGGGAAAACAGGCAGCAATTGAGGAGGTCTATGGTAAATAGAGAATGACATATTCTGCTTTCCCTATGTTCTTGACAGCTTTGGTACATGCTAATCCAGGCAGTGTAGTTAAGATTGTTGTTGTCCCTCATGAAACAGTCCAGCACACTTCTATATGCAAGAGAATATTTTGGTGTCTGAAAGCAATGAAGGATGGTTGACAGCATGCACGTCCCGTAATTTCAATAGATGAAACGTTTTTAAAGGGGAGGTACAAGGAAAACTCCTTATTGCCATGGGAGTTAATTCGAACAATCACCAATATCCCATTTGGTATGCCTTAGTTGAGGATGAGACATATGAGAATTGGTCTTGGTTTTTGAAGATGCTCCGTAAACATGTTTGCAAGGAAAGACAGGGTGTGTACATAATATCAGATCATGCACCAAGTATTCTTTCAGCAATGAGGGACATGAGGAATGGATTTACGCAACCATATGACGTGCATAGGTTCTGCTTGTTCCACGTGAGAAGTAACTTTTCCTCACAGCACCCCGGTGGAGAGTTAAAGAAGTTGATATGGTTAGCTGGGGTAACCACGCAAGTTAGGAAACATGATGCTGTTAGTGTAGGTGCCCTAGAGGCAATACAATGTTTCTTTTAATAGACCTTTATGTCATTTGATTATTCAATAAACGTATTTATTATGACTTTAAATACTACGATATATTTGTTAGCATAATAAATGTCCTTAGAATCATGATACACATTGTATAGTTTAGTACATGACTTGAACTTGAGATTATATAATAGATCATATTCTTAAATGTCCCTAGTCGAGTATTATTATTATAGGACAATAATAATACATAAATAGACTAGTATGTTGTTTGACTGATAACCACATCTCATTGGTTATAAGTATGGGGATACTAAAGTCAACACATAGGTACATGCAGGAGTACATGGTACTGGACAGACCCACAGTGAGATTCTTCATGTTTAATAAAGTCATAAGAAAGACTCACAGTGATAATGGTGTAATGATCCTCTGACTTGAGATCATTATATTTCTATACGAGGATTAA
The DNA here is from genome assembly GCA_028671895.1 of Oenanthe sinensis. Classification (NCBI taxonomy): domain Eukaryota; kingdom Viridiplantae; phylum Streptophyta; class Magnoliopsida; order Apiales; family Apiaceae; genus Oenanthe; species Oenanthe sinensis. The sequence goes on along the minus strand of CM053806.1, from coordinate 46,139,037 downwards.
TATACCTTGACTACATTAAAAGTTACCTTTGACCGGGTAATGATAAAAGTGGACATCGGGTATATCATGAGTCGTATGAGAAATATGAATGATAGATAAAGGATTTAACCCTCCTATAATTAGGAGAGATATTATTGACCTCTTGATTGAGTGAGACTATAAAATGCATTGCTGTGCTCAAATAATGATTTGTTTTCATAGTCTACTCATGGATCAAGTAAACCCGGATTAAATGTTGAAGAGGATGACTAAATACATGCATCGAGTTTAATCTATAATATATATGGTTAAAGGGATTATATTACACAGAAACATTAATCACGAAAGGTTTTATCGAATCACGATTTAATTATTATTTAATTGGGTAGCAATGATGTATTACTAAATACCGCTCATTGTTTATAATATTATTGGAGAATAAAATTATTGCTAATTAAATAATAGCCTATAGGGTCACACACATAGAGTACTTAAAGGAATAATTAATTTAAATTATAGATTTAAATTAATTGATGATTATTTGAATTTTATTATATTAATTAAGTGAGACTTAATTAATTGAAATAATATAAATTCGAATTCGAATTCTGCCATTAATAATTAAGTGTGACTTAGTTATTAATTAAATAATAAAATTCGGTTTTATTATTTAATCCTAAATCTACATGGGTTAGGCTTTGCTGTTATGGGTTGCTATTATGGGCCTATTAACCAACCATTATAAATAGATAATGTAGGGTTAATAGGTATTAAGTTTTTAAGAAAAACGAACCCTAGCAGCAGCAAAGGCAGAGAGAAAAGGCAGAGGCAGAATTCGAAATCATCAAAGGAGGCTAGTACATCCATTCCGTAATCAAGATCGTGAGACGTTCTTGAAGGTGCTCGTGTGGATACCATAGAGGTGCTTTCGAGAGGAAGACACAAGTCGTGAAAGCTAGGATCTCCGTTGAGTTCGTGTAAGTCAAGACCAGACAAAGGTATGATTCCGTTTCACCATAATCTGTCAATCTTATACATGATCCTGCGTTAGGGCTCCGAAATTTTTCGTTATATTTACGTTTAATCCGCTGCGTTTTATGCCTCGGAACCCAACAGATGCTTACATGAAAAGAATTGGGCAGATATCTCTTCCCGCATTGCAGTATCTTCATAACATTCCTGTAGAATTGTGGACCTTGTGTCACGACACCGATGGAAGGTTTTAATGGTAAAATTAGAATGGCTCGTTTCCTTCCAGTGACGGCGATGATGGAGTATATCTTCTATAAGACTGTGAAGATAGTGAACACACAAAAGATCATTGTCGAGGAAAGCCTACAAAAGGGTCAAGAGTTGTGTGCGAGGACGAGGATAATGTTAACAAAAATTTTGGAGAAAGCTACTACACATAAGGTTGAGACCTATAGTCAACAGATAGGGATCTATTAAGTGATGACACACCGATATCATGTTAAATCGGTGTGGAAAGATGGTAACAAGCAGAATGTAGATATTAGTAAATGTAGTTGCACATATGGCAAATGGACGTGCCACCGTTTACCCTGTTCGCATGTTGTGACAGGATGTATGACAAATAACATAAACTGGAAGCAGTGGATAAGGCCTTACCATTACTCCTCACAGTTGAAGAAGTTATGGGAACCTATTATTTTTCCTTTGGCACCTACCCAGTATTGGAATTATGCATAGTCCAGGCGTTGGCAACAGTATGGGACGTTAGTAGCTGATGAAAGTTTGATGAAGGTAAAGAAGAAAAAAGGTGATAAGGGGCAATCAATTAGAATTCGAACTGAGATGAAAAGTCCCAGGACGACGATGACATGCAGTCGTTGTAAGTAAGAAGGGCATACTAGGCGTAGAGTAAGATGTCCAGAACGTGAAGATTAAGTCTCTATATTTAAAATGTAATATGTTTATTGTTATTTATCTCTATGGATCATAATTGTAATGCGTATTTTTCCGTGTGTTTCATCATTTTCCTAAGTTTCAATTAATTGATCCCCGGTGATTTCTAGTTTAACTTTGTAATTTCATAAAAGTAAATGACTTTATCTTGAATTTCTTTGATAAAATTAAAGTTACACTTCTTACAACAATAACAATAATAGCAAAGCAATGGACAACAATAAACAATATAATATAACATAAATATGTAGTTTAACATTTTACTATTCATCATCTTCTGAAACATATTATGTCTCCGTTTCTGTCTCAGACACGTACTCATCTGTTGCATAATTTGGATTTTGTAGAAGACAACGTAATATAGGCGTTGGAATTATATTAAAATTTTATAGCCATTGGAATTTTAGAGCTGATTCTATTAGTAAAAATAGTGTTCTTTTAATAACCAATCAAATACAAGTTGTATTACCAAACATATTTTATTAAAATTACAAGTTTATCAGCTTAATAAATTAAAGATATGGATAAGGGAAAAAGTACAACGGATAATGATTGCTCCCCAATTTATCAGCTTAATTTTAATAAATTTTGTGCCAATCAACGCATGAAGAGGAAAGTCGAGAAAAATTATGTATACTCAAAAGCGTTAGACGTATATTGCAAGAAAATGAAAGAGATACATAAACGGTACAAGGCAGGGAAGATCTCATACTCGTGGATGAAAATGGAGGAACAGAAAGCAATTAATAAAATTGAAATTGCACAATCAGAAGAAACGGATCTTGACCAGCAAATGAAAGATGAATGAGAGAAGATGGAAGAACTTGTTGAACCTTATAACATTAATGAAGATGCGGATGAAAGTCTCTGATGAAAATGTAACAAAACCCGTTGACCTGAGTGCTTTTTTATAAGTTGTATTCTTACTCCGATGTAACTGTAACTGTAATGTGTTTGAACATGTTGTGAAATGGAGAGAATAAAGTTCACAAGTTGCAATTATTAATCCTTAAAAACGCAAGAAAATCAACTTTTTCATATTTTTGGTGTTTTCCAGACCACTTTTAGGGGGTTAAAAATTGGTTGGAAAAAATCAAGTCTTTTCTAAATTTTTCTTTGTTACTACTAATTTGAATTGCCTCCTATAGCAACATGTTATGAAATGGAGAAAATTAATTCCACAAGTTACAATTATTAATCCCTAAAAACGGAAGAAAATCAAATTTTTCATAAAAATAAACCAACCAACCACAATTAAAACTACAAATAATTTTACGAGTCATCCAAATTCTTCATGAAAATAGGACACAACTAGAGTAATACACAATGAAAACTTAATAATCAAACAAGATGCAACATTACAACAAATTCATATTCGAGAATACATTACAAAATGAATATATATTTTTATATTTATATTCGAAGATACATATATTTTACATTTTTATATTCCAAAAATTTATTTTTTAATAATATATATTCAAAAATATATTCAAAAAAATTTTAGATTCTTATATTCGAAAATACCTAATCAATTTTTAGTTAATATCAACATACTAATTACCCACTAATTATCCAAACATTACTAATCAACATACTAATTACCCATAAATTACTAATTATCTACTCAATATTCACTAATCAACATATTAATTACCGAACTAATTGAAAAGATATTATGAAATTACATACTATTTACCTATTAATTATGAAAACGATGTCGTTTTGGTTTGACACAATTCAACTATGTTCACCGTGAAAGACCGCAAATAACCTGTATTTATTCTGATGTGTTTGCCACCAGAGCCTGCAAACACACTGATTAACATTTCTAGTATGTTCACCGTGGGAGAATGCAAACACACTAATTAAATTTTCTAATATGTTCGCCGTTGCAGAATGCAAACACACTAATTACTAAACTTAATATACAACCATTACTCATTTAGCTGTGTTCGTCAAAATGGGGAATTAGTTATACCATAGATGAAACACATTCAACCTTTACCCCTTTTTTGAAACATCAACGTGATCGTTGTATCACGACTGAAACGGAGCCCTTGATTTGCCTTAAGATACATACATATAGATTTGTTTGATTAAAAGCCTGTTGTACTTGTGGAGACTGTGGTAAAGACCTTTCACCAATATATTTGTCCATATTATAATTGCATTAAATATGCATTAGTACTATGCACATCTAATTTATCATTTTTTTATATATATCCATAAAAAGCCCCTATATTATTGTCACAATAATTTATATCCACGATTGGGGTTGAGAAAAAATCGAAACAGAACCGAAATCAATAAAAACTGATATGTATAAAATGAAACCGAACCGAAAAATTAAAAACCAAACCGTTTGATCGGTTCCGATTATAGGTTCAAACCGGATTGAACCAATTATTAAATTAAATAAATTTATTAATAAAATTTATTTACAATTTTTAAATTAATATATATATATATATATATATATGTAAATAAATAATTAAATATATATATATAATTTTAATTTTTAGGCCTAACAACTAACAAGTCCACTTGTAGTTTAGCTGACACAAATTTAAATTAAATTTTGGACCTTTTGAGCTTCAAGCCTTCAAAGTCAGTGAAGTAATGAACTAGTTAACTCGTCTCAGGTATGTTAATTATTATAACCTACATGTCATGTATGTGTTTATCTATAATTGTTTGCTGAAGCACGATCAATTTATGATAAAATGTCGATTAATTTACTTAATGCAATGAAGAGTATCAAATATATAGTGTACTGCAGTTGTATTTGCTCCATATATGTGTACTGAGTACCTACTCAGTTTGCAAGTGTAATAAACTGGACTTGTACTTTCTTGCTCGTCTGTCCCTGCAAATAAGCTTGATACTTGTAATTTTTGTATTGATAGGTATGAACCGATTCAGTCAGCTCAACATTTTCTTTCCAAACAAATGGAACTACAGATGCACACATATAGTCATACAAACACTTCTTTATCTATTTAAGTTGGATTTTTTTTTCTCATTTTTATTTTATCCGGTTTTATAACCGAACCGATCAAAACCGAACCAGTATTTTTTAAACCGAAACGAAAACCGATGATTCGGTTGCAGTTTTAAAATTTTAAAATTGAAAATATATGGTTTCGGTTCCGATTTTACCTAAAAACCGAGCTGAACCGACCCATGCTCTCTCCTATCCACGATTAGTTTAGTGGACAAAATTAATTTTAATTTTTTTATATGAATTCAAGAACGATATCGCTCTATTCGTATTTAGAAGAATATTTGAGTTATTTATAATCGATTTTAAAAGGCTTGTCATAAGAAATAATTTTTTTCCCGAATTCATGCATAAAAGAGTAGAATAAATAAGAAAGATAAAGAATTTTGAATTACTAATAAAAAACAGATCCATTACAACTAGAGATGCACAAATAGTCCGGCGGGCCGGGTTTTATCCGGATTTTCAAAAGCTCGAATTGTTTCCGAATTGTGTCGGGCCGGCCTTTAATTAAAATTGGGTTGGGCCAGATTTCTCTAAAAAAATAAGTCCCATTTAAAGCTGGGGTCGGGCCGGATCGAGCTCTTTTAATTTATATATTAATATTATTAAAATTTATTAAAAATATTATATATTTTTGAATTTTTATTAATAAAATCGGAGTTTATTCAGGGTTTTTAAAAACTCGGATTTTATCCGGGCTGAAATAGGACTTTATCCGGATTCGGGTTTATCTATATCTGGGATTAAATCACATTTGTAAAAATCTCTAATCCGAGAGCATAGGTAAAAATGATATTTCAACAAAATAATATGTCCATTTTTTCTTGAAATTTGTAAATAAAAAAACACAAACAAAAATGTTGAAAATATAAATCACATTCGCATTTATGAACATAAAGCCCACAAGCCCATACCCAACTAAACCTAACCCATAAAACCATTGACCAAACAATCAACATTTCTTGAAACAAAAGCTACTCACACCTCTACAAAACTCTCATCTTCATCCCCACACACACACACACACACACACACACAAAATCAATCAACGATGGGCCAAGGAACACCAGGAGGAATGGGCCGCCAATCCGGCGACCGGAAGCCCGACGGCGACAAAAAGGAGAAAAAGTTCGAACCAGCAGCTCCCCCATCACGGGTCGGCCGCAAACAACGCAAACAAAAAGGATCCGAAGCAGCGGGTCGGATCCCAACAGTAACCCCCTTAACAAAATGCAAACTAAGATTACTAAAACTGGATCGAATCAAAGACTATTTATTAATGGAAGAAGAGTTTGTTGCTAATCAAGAGAGGCTCAAGCCCCAAGAAGAGAAGACAGAGGAGGATAGATCTAAAGTTGATGATCTACGTGGCTCTCCGATGAGTGTGGGTAATTTAGAGGAGTTGATTGATGAGAATCATGCCATTGTTTCGTCTTCGGTTGGGCCTGAGTATTATGTTGGGATCTTGTCCTTTGTTGATAAGGATCAGCTTGAGCCTGGTTGTGCTATATTGATGCATAATAAGGTTATAATTTTTTTGTTTTGTTTTCGGGTTTTTATGTTTTTCGAATTGAGTTGAGATTTTGGTTTGGTATGACTAGTTGTTGAATTTGATTTTGTGATAGTTGTTTAGGTTATTGTTTCATTTTTATCTGAGCTAGGAAAGAATAAAGTTTTAGTCACTAACATTTAGTTATATGTAGTGTAAGTAGCAGCAATTGAATTAAATTGAAAATTTGGTTTGATATGAGAAATTAATTTGTGAATTTGATTTCGTGATAGTTGTTTAGGTTGTAGTTGCTTTTTCGGAATTAAATGTCTGGATATGTGTTTATCTAAGCTTGGAAAGAATAAAGTTTTAGTCTTTAACTAAGATGTAGTTATATACTCCTATAGTGTAAATAGCAGCAATTGATTTAAATTGAGAATTTGGTTCGATATGAGTAATTGTTTTTTAAATTTATTTCGTGATAGTTGTTTAGGTTAGGATACAATTTTCAGTTGAATTTGGTGTTCATGATAATCAAATGTTTTTATATATTTCTTTGAGCTAGGAAAGGATAAAGTTTTAGTCTTTTACTAACATTTAGTTGTATATAGTGTAAGTAGCATCAGTTGAAGTTTTTTTAAAGAAAAAACAATGAAATAAATGATGGGTTGTAATATGGTTAGGAAAGGGGGATTATGCTTTAGGAAATATTGCTACACACTGGAAGATAGATGGTGTAGAGTGACTATATTGCTATAAAATCGAAATACTGTGCTTACTTTATGGTTCTTTATATGTTGTGAGCACCGCTCAAGATTTAGTTTGATTGAAAGTATTTGTTTGAGATAGATGGTTAGGTTTTACTATTAATGCTTATATTTAGCTGCTAAGCTCAATTTATGTAATTAGCTAACGTCAGATAGAACTTCATCTAATAGTGGATTAACTAAGACATCTGTAAAAATGCTCAATTTCCATTGAATGCTCTTGATGTTTCTCAATTTGAGCTTTTCTGTCTTAAATTCCAACTTGGTATTGAATTATTAATTCAACATCCAGTATGTGATGTGAAAAATTGATGTTCCTAAGTCCTTGAAATGTTTCTTATTTGTTTATTCTGTCTTAATAAGATCCTACATTTTAAGAATTAAGTCATTGAAGTCGTGTCAACTTGTGGTATGAAACCATTCTTTTTTAGGTTGTAGGAGTATTTTTCCCTAATAAGCATATAATACTCGTACACCATCGACATTAGAAAATTTAAAGTTGTTATCTCTTGTATAATTATCTCAAGTAATTCATTAACTCAATGCCAATTTGTTTTCATATGTTTTCAGTGTGCACAGAACATATTTGTAAACATTTAAACCATTTTGCTCAAATGTTACATTCATGTTTATATTGTAAAAGATTCAAGCATTTTGATGTTGTTAGTAAACTATTTTGCTCAAATGTTACATTCATGTTTATATTGTAAAAGATTCAAACATTTTGATGTTGTTAGTATAAATCTGACATGTCTTAATAATCGAAGCAGAACAAACTCATAATTTTTTGTGAACAAATCGGAATGGAGGGAGAGTACGTAGTATTCTGGTTATAAGGGACTATGTTTATTATTTCATATAGCCACTTTTGTTTGACTATTAATGTTCTTCTTTTCAAATACATGTGGAAACAATGAATGTTGGGTATTCATATATCTTCGTTCCCAGGTTCTTTCTGTGGTTGGTCTGCTTCAAGATGATGTTGACCCAATGGTGTCTGTGATGAAGGTTGAGAAAGCTCCTTTAGAATCATATGCTGATATAGGTGGTCTAGATGCTCAAATACAGGAAATAAAAGAAGCAGTTGAGCTACCACTGACACATCCTGAACTGTATGAAGACATAGGTATCAAGCCTCCTAAAGGAGTCATACTTTACGGAGAGCCTGGAACAGGGAAGACATTGCTTGCCAAGGTATGTAGCAAATAGCAATGAATCACTTCCTTTTGTCATGCGAATTCAGAATTCTATACTTACATTTCTTCATAATATATGTTCTTGCCAAGAAATAATGCATCATGTTAGGTCATAATCCGTAAATTTCATTATGTGGATATATGTAATTTACCCATGTGGCATTCCCCCTCTGTTTACTATTTAAGTATTTAGGCATCTCCAAAAAAAAGTTTTTGTAATCGGTTAGCACTTTCTACGCCACTCATTATCTTGTGGGTACCGAAATTGTTATATTATACTTTTTCCTTTTTAGGATATTAATTTGTGTAGGTTGATGATTTTTTTCCCGTTACAACCACACCCCGAATAACAGTGCATTTAATAGTCATCCTATTGTTTCTCCTGAACAAATTATTATATATTTTGGCTTCTTTGAGCTTAATAGTTTTACATGCTACTGTATTATAACTAGTCATCGGTCATCCTGTTATATTTGTTTTGTCAAAGGCTCATGCTACCCCAGTACCCCCACTCAATTATTTTAAAGGATACTTAGATACTGTAGTTAACTTTAAGAAACAATGCACACATGTGAGTTGACTGAATTTTTCTAGATGTTTACAACTATAGTTGCTGAAGGAGAAGCATGTATATGTATGTTTTGCTCAGCAACTGAGTGGCGCATATTTTGTTTACAGTTAGCATTACGTTTACGTGGAAACGTTCAGTAACTGTGTCGCACATATTCAAAAACCAACTTCTTAAAATGAAGCGAAAAAATCTAGACCAGTGGTTGGTCAAATTACGTCTCTATATATTTTTTTCTGTTTATTTCAACTATATATGTGTGTGTGTGTGTGTGTGTGTGTGTATGCGGGGATATAATGCATGTATGGAAATAGGCTCAATGGAGCTTTTTATGGATCATAGTTTTAATTCAATTGTTCTAAAGCTCTTATGGACTAATTTCCATTAACCTTGCGATGTAATAATAACTGAAACAGTTTTGTGGGCAAGAGTTTTTAATTTGAAGACACTTTCTTTTTCTCAGGCAGTCGCAAACTCTACCTCAGCTACTTTCTTGCGCGTTGTTGGCAGTGAATTGATCCAAAAATATCTTGGGGATGGTCCAAAATTAGTGAGAGAACTCTTCCGGGTTGCTGATGACCTCTCACCTTCTATAGTCTTCATTGATGAAATTGATGCTGTTGGAACCAAAAGGTATTCATACTTGGTATATCAAATGTACCATCGCGGAGATCACTTATCAACTTTGCAAATATGCTTCACAGGTATGATGCCCATTCAGGTGGTGAACGTGAAATTCAAAGGACCATGTTGGAGCTCCTAAATCAGTTGGATGGTTTTGATTCAAGAGGAGATGTCAAGGTCATTCTGGCTACTAACAAAATTGAAAGTCTTGATCCTGCTTTGCTCCGGCCTGGCCGAATAGATAGGAAGATTGAATTTCCTCTCCCTGATATCAAAACTAAGAGGCGCATTTTCCAGGTAAAATACTTGCACAATTGTTTTAGTAATCACATGTTATGTACTTCTATTATATGACTGTTGGTAATCAATATTTTCACGTTATGGTGCTTAGATTCACACATCTAGGATGACATTATCGGATGATGTCAACTTGGAAGAATTTGTTATGACCAAAGATGAGTTGTCTGGTGCTGATATCAAGGCAATATGTACCGAAGCTGGTTTGCTTGCACTAAGAGAGCGCCGTATGAAGGTACAGTAATTTGTGTTTAAATTCCTTGTAACACGTTTAATGGTTTCATATCTCATGTAATGCTTAACCAATACGACCTGCAGTTTAAACTTTGATAGTGCTGGAAAGTCAGTTTGTTTTATCACTTTATGTAACATATGCAAAGTTCGTTTCATATATGATGCGAATCCAACAATCAAAACTATAATACCCTGAACTCGTAACTTTATTAATATTTAGGTGTAACATAATAGGAGCATGTTGTAGAAGTTATGATGAAATCTGTTAGGCCAGAATATGTGTTTTTCATTTAAATATTCATACCTGAACATCACATATAATATGTTTTGGCACAATATTTTATTTGGTCAGAAATTAGGATCACTTGGCTATTGCTCATAAAATTTTATGCAAGAAAGATTGGTATGTAATCGTTTATGAGAAGCTTTTGGTAGTTTACTCGCTTACTCGAGAGATGTCAAGGCATGCTAACATAAGAAGTGTTCAAATAGTAAGTGCATGTATGTACAACTTAGGATGAGATCAAGTTGGCCAGGAATCATTACAGATAAATGTACGAATTCTGTTCATTGGCGTCATTAATAGTATTTTTCATGTTGAATTAAGTTTCGTCCAAGTGCTCTGTGTATTAGACTCTGCTTACCTGTCTGTGTACTTTAACGAATACCTTTATATGATTGTGTTGTTAACTGATTTCAATTTGGCTTTGGTAACTCGGGGGCAAATATCACATGGCATAACTTCCAGATGTACATTGCCCTGTCTGCCGTCTAGGATTTAATTTGGTTCATGGTTTCGAAATGTCGTCTCTTATTTTCACAATTAATTCTTTAACGTTATTCATTGTTTTGCTTTCAGGTTACACATCCAGATTTTAAGAAAGCAAAAGACAAGGTCATGTTCAAGAAGAAAGAGGGGGTTCCAGAAGGACTTTATATGTAAAATTACTGCTGCTATTTGCTTCGGCTTTCCATGATTTTAGATTCAAGCATTTTGGCTTGTATGTAACTGTGTATTACCATCTTTTTATATTTCATGTGACGGAATATATTTTCATGATTCATCTTGCTTATTTCATAATAGATATTCGACTCGTATTTGTAGGTTTTGTAGAAGTAAGCTTTGATTTAATTAACAGTTTTTCCGATATATTGAACACATTTGAATCGACAAAACTCGTTTTCTAAATAGTTGTGCTGAATTTGAAAAAATTATCGATATACTAACTCGACTAAAATATGCATATATTGTTAAGAAAAACTATAGGAGATGTGAGAATATAAGATTGGATGTTTTTTTTTTGAAGAACAAGATACTTTCATAAGAATCATGCATAATCGTCTCCAACAAAATCTGCGGAGGAGACGCAAAAATATTACTGCTATTAAGCGTACAAGGTAGCCTAACCATTTCATGGGCTACATTGTTTGCCGCTTTTTGACAAAAACTACTATAAAATCATTTCTACTAGCCAAGATCTCTTTGCATTGTTGAAATATATTACCAAGCTCCAGATGATTTACTCCACCTTTTTGTATAGCATTCATAGTGAACATGGAATCTTTTTTTATGGTAATGGGTGAATCTTGTATCTCTCTGGGTGTTGGCCCTATATGTCATAATTTGGGGAGAAAATGCCCTAAATGGCACACCCCGAAAAAATGGCCCTAAATAGCACTCCAAAACGCTACATCGTGTAGAGTTTTGAAAAAAAAAAATCTCCCCAAAAACGCTACTTTAAGTTGCGTTTTTTAGCCCAAAACTCAAGATAAAGTAGCGTTTTTCCCCAAAAAAATTAAAAAAAAAATGCAAAACGCTACACGAAGTAGCGTTTTTAACCGAAAAAAATTAAAAAAAAGTGCAAAACGCTACACGAAACAGCGTTTTCATCTTTTTTTCAGCACGCCACACTATGTAGCGTTTTGGAGTGCTATTTAGGGCCATTATTACGAGTTGTGCCATTTAGGGCATTTCTATCTCAAATTGTGACATATAGGGCCTTTTCTCTATCTCTCTTGACCATAATAAAGTTTCCAACACCCCTATTGATTCTGTTTCTAGCAGTGATTTTTTGCCTGCAATCTTCAAAACTTTTCCCATCAAAAACTTCCCCACATGATCCCGTAACACCATACCAATCGAGTAGAAATCATCCTCCTTGAAACTGAAGCATCAACATTGATTTTCAAGCTCCTCAATTCTGGCGCCACCCACTTCCCCTCATCTATGCGATCAGCAATACCCGAATTTTCACCTCACTTATGCTTTTTTTTCCGGACTTCACGCCACTGTGTGACTTATTTTGAATCCAAGGTTACTGTAGTTGCAGGTGTCAAAACAACGTTCTCCCATATTCGCTTGTTTCCTGCAAACTCCATAGCACAGTAGCAATTGTTACCAACTTTTCGTGAGGCTCATGACTCAACCTCTCAAGAAACCATTCAGGTGCGGATTCAACTTCCCACATATTACCTATTTGACTTGCTTGTAATCTGATTTAATGAAAAATTTAACCTTATAATTTCGTTTCGTCATTACAAATAGAAAATTAATTATATTTCATGTGTAAACGCTGTACAACCATTCCATCTCTACAACTTGCAGTATGAATCCTAGAAATGAAACTAGCGTATGCGTATTTATAGATACTTTTACTACTTGATGAAATTACCAAACCAATTTCTCTACAAGTGATCACTTCCATATGTGATCAATACATACTTGGTGTATACAAAATTACCAATCTATGAAGGTACAAAGTGGTCGTTTGGGGTTTCTTAAACTAAATAAGTAACTTATTTTATTTTTATTTTTTACATATTTTCATATTTTTTTTAAGATAAATATTTATTTTAGAATTTTAAAGCCAAATATTATTTTCAAAATAAAAAATAAGTTACTTATTTTCAGAAAAAATATATACATCCCTACTTTTTTCCGGAAATAAGGGCTTATTTCCGGGAAAAAGCTGTTGCCAAACAGCCCCAAAGACTAGATAAATTTATGGATCACTACTACAAGTTACAATCAGTTGAGACCCGCTTTTGTGGTTCATGCATGTGTGTTTATATTTGCCTGGAATCTCAATGTCATGTTACCAGAAATCGAACTCTCAATCTCACGTGTGCATAGTTGTAGTAATTTAGTTGATGGGCACGTATTTTGGCCTTATAAAAGGGAAATCAATCTCGAGTTCTCAACCCACTTCTTCATCTGCTTCAGTTTCATTTAATACTAAGAAAAAAACAAGGCAGTACGTACTAGGCTAGATATTTACGTAATTCGTTGAAATGGCAAGAAGGTTGTGTATCATGTTACTTGTTTTAGCATTTGCGTCACTTCACCATACTACTGCTGGTAGAAGTCTGTTACAATATGGGACATCTTCCGGTGGTATTGGTTTTGGTGCTAACGCTGGACGTATGGGTGCTGGTGGTGGTGCTGGCCTTGGTTTTGGTTTTAACCCCGGTGCTGGTGCTGGTGGTGGCTTTGGTTTTGGTTTTAATGCCGGTGCTGGTGCAGGTGTTGGGGACTATCCATGATCCTTTCCTCAAGTGCAGTGCTATATACTTAATTACGAGTTATAAGTTGAGACCCGCTTTTGTGGCACCCTAAACAAATACAGAGGCCACACAAATAAAGGAACCTCTCTCTTTTGTTAACACTGCCTTTTAATATTATTCAAAATCATTAATAAGTAATAACTCTGTAAAATTATTGAACCTGTAAGGTTATCAGCTGCTGATGTTATAACTCTGTAAAGATATTGCAATATACAAGGGATATAAATGAGAGTTAATTGCAAAATGCATTCCTTTGATTTGGGCCCAATACATTTTCAGTCCAATACTTTAGATAATTGTAATGTGCATCCCACAACTATCTCCACCATTTCTGTTAAAATGCTATGAGTATTTAGGAAATTAAAAATATTTAATCATAATGAGACCTTTATTTAAATTTTTGACCCTTTAAACGATATTTTTGGGGAAAATTTAAACAACAAAAGTTATAGAGGACGAAAAGATCTTTTCAAAACAATAATCTTCAAAATTTTTTGAATATTTGTTATAATTTTTTAAATAAATTATTGTTTTGAACTTTTCGTACTCTACAACTTTCGTTTTTTAAATTTTTCCAGATAATATCGTTTAGAGGGTCAAAAACTTAAATAAAGATCTGATTATAATTAAATATTTTTAATTTCCTAAACTATCCCTAACATTTTAACGGAAATGGTGCAAACTACAACGCCCAAAATAGTTATAGGATGCACATTGCAATTATCTAAAGTATTGAATTATCTAGTAACAACACCGTGTCTTTAGCGGGATAAATAACATTTCAGTAGTGGATTTGTCACATTTGACAATTACTCCTCTATTATGAGATAGTGTCTTCACCAACTAATTGCATGCTTATATGAGCAATGCTATATACGTAAGAATAAAGTACCCAAATGGTATTTCAAGGAACATACGCCTTGGGATTGAAATTTTAAATTTTTTGCGATGAAATAATATTTGTAGTTCGTGGCTTCATGTATCCACACAGATATAATATAAAGAACTACTTGATGATTTTCTCCCCAAATCCCCAATGTGGGGGTAAGATCGTTGATTCATTGGCACAAACAAATAAAAAGGATTAAAATAGAATACATGATACACATGATTAGACAAACTTGTACATGTGTCTAGTACAGTTTCCTCAATACTCCAAGAAGTTGAACCAAAGTGAACTAGTACGCCACCAAGCCCCCCAGAAAGTATCCTTCTGACAGATGATGCTAAAACTTAATGGTAATACGGGAATATAGGGCTATCTATTAGCCGATAGTCTTCAGATAAAAAGCTATATGCATCAACAACATTAGAGAAGCTACTTTGCTAGATGCTTAGCCTTTATCAACTATAAAGAGCAGCATTTTAAGGATCAGCATCATATGAAAACCCTGTATATATAGTAGGCAGAGGCCATAATATATCGATATGTCTACCCAATACATATTTCTTTAGCATTGCTCTGCTAGCAGGTTGACCGCACATAGAATTTCCTGTCAGGTCTAAATGCTGAAGCTCCCCTAGTTTCCAATAAAAAGAGAATGTCAAGTCAGAATGGAAGCAAAATTTACAAGAAACATGGCAAGGCAAACCAGAAATTTTAATATTCCAAGCATTAGTAATTTTGGGGTTAACCCATGTTTTCCCTTCTAAAGGGTATATAGTATACACTCCCTGTTTTAAATCAGACACACGACAATATATTGTTTTATCTTACTCCAAAATGTCGGATGCTGATTTAGAAGAGAAAAGACGAGAATGGTGGAAAATAACATTAGCCCCCCCCCCCCCAAAAAAATAAAATAATTATTAAGCTTAAAAAGCTGAGATGGAAAAACATAATAATCATAATTCAGTTTCTGTAAATTTACAGCTGACCAGAACGGACATAATTTCTTGTATGTATTGTTGCTAGACAATCTTAATAAGTACGATATAAAGTAAATCCAAACTCCTTTAGTGCATCAAACGACATTCGAAATTTCTGCTCAAGGAATGTGCACCTTTTGCAGTTTCCAGAGAAGAGCCTATCATAGACATAGCTTCAGCAGGCAAAACATTGAAACTTGCATCAATTTTGACGAGTCCAGGGGCTAATACAAGGAGCTTTGATATAAATTTCGCAGCTCCCACACCTCCAGAATTTCCTCTGCAAAAGAATTTAAAACATGTCATGCTTTGGGCTTGGAGAGTTAACTCTTTTATAGATGTCATGAATGTCAGTAGACCTTATATTCAAGCAAACAAGCTTCACCCCTTCTGTAATTTGCTCTTGTGCTTCCACAAAACCAGATGAGTTGATCCCGATATCGTGAATATGAAGTTCTTTTATACCTGTGCATATTAATTTACCTAAATGTACCCCCACTTCACTGGAGGTCACACATATTAAAATAAAAAAACCCGAAATAACTCATATATATAATAATGAAGTGCAAAAGCCAAGCAAACCTGCCAAGATTATTGTCACCAATGCGAAGAGAATTCAGTGGCTTTTTAAAGGATGAAAGAACTTGCAACAGGCTTATAACTCCACGACATGTAAGCTTACACTCTTCTAAATTCAAATCAATAAAGGGGGTGAGCCTCTCAGCCACCCTGGTAAAGTATGGCATTAGAGTCCTGAAATTTTGGCAAAGAGGCTGTTAGTGAGATAAATGCATATGATGAAGGTCACAAGGAAAGTATAATGCAACTGACATAATTCCGTCATCTGCTATTGGGTTGTCACTTAAATCAAGTGTCTCCAAGTTTGGCATATGAAACAGAGCATAGTTAAGACAGTCTGCATCATCTTTCTGTAGATTATTTCCCCTGAAAACAGAAAGATACCTCTGGTTACATGCAAATTCCGAGTTTAATCGAGAAACATTATTTGAGGAATCAAAATGTTGCCTTGATCTGAACAATGAAATTCATTACACGCTAAAGATAAGTTATAAATAATATTGCAGTGCATTTATAGCTAGTGCAGTTGTAGCAGCTTTCTCAATAGTCAATTCTGCAGTCAGAAATTAAAGATAGTCACAAAACTAATAAGCGCCTTTAAACTCTGGCCACCATATTGTGATTTTCAAAATACAGCCACCAAATTGTTACACCGAGTAAACTATAGCCACTGAAATGCTAATAACTCATCACTTTACCATGCATTACTTTGCATATTTTGAATAAGTCCGTCTAAGATTATTGCCATAACAGAAATAAGATACCTTAGTTTGAGCACACGCAGTGACTTCAATGCGCATATTTCTGGGTTTAAATGTAAACGACTTGAAGGTTTCGTTTTGAAATGAGAAAGCCAGCGTGAAATCTGCAAGACATTAACTTAAAGTTGTACATTGGCCTTTAAAGAACACTAGCAATTTAGCAAATTGTAAATGAGATACATCACTGACATTGTTTTCTGAAAGGTCCAAAACAGCTATATTAGATGAAGCATCAAAGAGTGCATTGAAAATTGTTCTTGCAGAATTCTGTTGTAACATGCTATCATGAAAATCTGCCGTACACAAACACCTAATAAGATGAACAACACTGTTGGTCAGGGACGGAGCTAGGAATATGTAGTTGCCGGGGCGAATTTTTTTTTAACATACTTACTAATAATGTATAATTATTTTAATATATATTTATTAATAAAAAATATAAATATACTTTAATTCTTATATTTTAATTCATATTTTTTTTCAAAATACCATCAATTTTATCAAAAAATTAAAATTATACACATATAAATATATTTTTGGGGGGATGAAAAATAAAAATAATATTTTTTTATTCATAAAATACAAAATTTTTAAAAAGTATATAAGTTACAACCATTTTAATACTAATCAAGTAGTTTTTCCGGACTTTGGGGGGGGGGAGTCCTCCCTTCCCTCCGTCCCTTCTATTGGTAAATCTGTTGATGACTACAACTTTAGATGATACACAAAAGTTTTTATGGCTTTACATGCTTTTTGATTCTGATTGAATTATAAACACATTATTTCATCTTCAGAACTTTGTTCTGGTTACAGATCAACTAATAACCTTATTAATGTTTACACAGAACATAAAATCTACTAATGAAGCGCAAAAATAATGGAAGACAGACAAGATGTTCACCAGCAACAATGATTGAAAAAAGAAAATCAAGACATTATATGGATTTTTGCCAAATAAATCATTATTTCAAGATGTTGAAGACATTATATGGAATTTTGCCAATTAAATCATTATTTCAACTTTCAAGATGTACAAGCTTCGCTAATAAACCAAACAGATCTCTATAGATAGAGGAAATCTTATGTGTACTTCAGAAGGAGATGAACCATTTAGGCTCTGTTTCTCAACAGAAATAACTTGATTTTCGATATAACGTCCATGAAGATATTTTCTGTAAAATGGTTTATATGATAATAAATTTGGAACTTTTTTTCTGGAAAACAATTTATTTTCCTCCATTTGACTATCGTTAAAAGAATACAAGGGAAAAAAGATCATAATTATAAAATTTGAAAAATGTTTAAATAAAATTAAAATTTGATAAACGCCCTCATCATCTTGAAAGGAATGCTACTTTCCCTAAGATCATTTAGGGGGGGGGGACTATTTTCCCGAAACTAAACAAATCAGGAATATTTTTTTCCTAAACTAGACAAAATACCAGAAAATCAAGAAAATTATTTTTATTATCATAAATTTATTGGTTTGGTATTTTTAAATTATAGGTGGCCGAGAAGATGAAGCCATACATCAATACTGCAAAGCTGATGTAAGTTGCCTCGATTTGTAATTTTTTCCCACAGTAAAGTTAAGCAAGACATATCTTGTGCTCAAGAAGGCAATAGTACCCATGATTCCATGCAAGGGTGTCTATCATTATTTAGTATGACAAAAAACATTGATGTCACAAGTCTACCTTGTCACCATTGCTCTTGTTTCATACTTTTACCACAATGAAATACAGCAGGAGAAGAAAAATGACAGACACCAAAACCAGTATCCGGAACTTGTGACATCAATTCAAATAAACATAAAATGCCAATCAATTTCAAGCTTAAATAATTATTTTTTATAAATCATAGCACTTATGTACTAAAGGTTGACGGTATTGAGCCACAGTGGAAGACTGGAAGCAAATGTGTGTGCGAGTATATAAATCTCTTATAATTGACCTTTTACCCAAAAGAAATTTATAATAAAAAAATCTGCATAAGTTATAGGTATAAGGAGCTGTTAGAAATAGACATACCTTGCTGATGATAAGAAAGACACCAGTCTAGCAGGTATGAAAATAGAATCAGCTTCAAGAAGTCTTGATGTATTAAATCTAAAATGTTTAATTCTGTGTGTTGGAAGATTCTCCACAAGTAGTGAATCACATATTGCATTGACAAACTCCGAAGAAAGCTTGCAATGGTTGAAGCTAAGGTCGGTCAACGTTTGAACGTTTTGACTCAAAATTTTGCATACTCCTTCAACCTATGATATTTCACATGCAACAAAATTTTAATAATATTATAATCAGATAATCTGTTAATAAGATATGGGGATAGAAAGCAAGACTAAGACACTTGCAGTCTTTATTTTGTAAAAATTCAGAGTCAAATGTACTGCTAATACCCTAAATCTGTAACTTATACTCCCTCCATCCCAAATTAGTAGTCACTTGCGGGAAAAAAAATTGTCAAATACATGTCTACTATCTACTTCCAATACAATTTTATAGATAAATTTCCAAAACATAATTGAGTATTGGGACTAGTAATAGCAATTAATGTAAAGATAATTATCATTCAAACTATGCATTGAAATTAGCTCAATCATTGCAATTAATATGGATTCAAATGGAAAATAATTTTTATGTTCTAACTTCTTAATATGCGTAATTTTTTCTAAAGTGACTACTAATTTGGGATAGAGGGAATAATATTGAGGGGTTATTTCCTTACATGACCTGCTTAACTCTTGTTCCCACACAAGAATTGTAGAGTGAGATATTTGATCGTTTGTGGCTCATATATAAAGTGATGTAACCATCATTGGAAAAGATAAATGTTGATGTTCTACATAACTAACATGAATAGCTTATGTAATCTGTACCATTCTTATTTGTAGTCTTTTACTGTAGGAAGACAACCGAAACCGCAATACAGGGAAGGAACTTGTTAAGAAATTACTAGTAGTTGACGCCAGATTCACAGGGCATTCATAACAACTGTGTTATATTGGTATAGCAACCTTCGATCAGAAAGCAGACATCTAGGCCGACTTGTTTAAACTATTTAATTAAAATTATATATTTATGCAAACAGTCACAACAATTATAGCATGGGTCACAACATATTAGTTGTTACACAAGTCCAAAATAATACACTTATAATCTTACAAAAATAAAAGTATTCTTTATCTTCAAATTCATAGAAAAATGTTTTAAAAAACGCCTAGGTATCCGCCACAGTGGAAAAGTTTTTTCTCCAAGCGCCTCAGATCTTGGAAACCCACTCAATTCTGCTAAAAGCCTGCCTAGCATGTTTTTAGAACACTGGCTATGCCATCTATACTGGCTTCAGTTCGCTTGACATAAACATGAGATCTATGTAACTCCAGATCCTCTGCGTATCTGCGTCATTTGTTTAATAACTAAATTTCACCATAAAACTATCAACTGTAGGAACTTACAGAGATGATCTATTGATAATGCTATCAAGCTATTGATAATAATATCAAGATAGGTGACGTGGTTTATTGTTCTTAAATGTAGTATATTAGATGACATAGATTTTAAAAAATCATTTGGTGATTGTCTGTCTTATATCCTTCTATTCACTGTTCTTACTTGTTATCTACAATGCGCAAAACTTCAAATTACATTTGTTCTTTACAGATTAACTTTTTGAAATTCAAATTAATCAGGGAAGATAAATTATGATATAATAATATCTTGCACGCCCATAGAGACATAAATTTTGCATGCCATAAGTTGATATTACCTGCTCTCTAGACTTAATCCAATGAATCTCCAATGCTTCCAATTTACTGTTTCTTAACAAATGCTGCAACAGAAACAGTTCCATGATATCCCAAGACATGAAAAGCAGGATCCATCATGTTTCAAAAATTAGTTCAAAATTATTTTTGACAATAAATTTCAATAGAATGGAAAAGCTTATTAGCTTTCATATTCTACGAAAGATGAACTCCGTAAATAAATCAGCAATCTAGAACACGGCAAATTGGAATTATTATAGGTTTTACAAAACTATATTCTTCAGTCACGTTTCCACTTTTGAAAAATGATATACTTGTTTTAAAAATCACAATGAGCAATGATTGAAGTTTAGAAGATACGGAGAGGGAATAACCGCAGTATCTTCTATCGTTATTAATTAACGTAGTAGAATATGAGAGGTTTCAATTACCATATGGAGTTTTATGACATATTTTTATGTGAACAAGCATTATCAGCATGAGATTTTTCTCACTTATATGAAGTACGCAAAAGAAAAGAAAGAACACACAAGGATAAAGTCAATGAACATGGTCAAACATTTATGTCATTGTCCACAGACATAGTTATGAAGCTTGGAGATTCATTTACCCTTATAATTATGATGATTATTATCATCGTCGCCATTATTTTTGCTAAGAAATAAGTTTCTCCAGTAAGCGAATTGTGATTTTTAGTTAAATTGCAGTATTTGTCATAAGGAGTGTTGATGGGCAAAGATATGTCTGTTTGCAGTAAATCCAACAATTACATCAAATGAAAACCTAACAGTTGCAAGGGAACCATATATTACTTGCATGCATGAGAACATAATAGTTAACCTATAGAGTTTAGGTGACATGTCCAGACCTTTTGATGTTTTTATTCATTTGATACAAAAACAAAAATCCATTGAAATACATCTGAGGAAGTGATAGCCTAGTACTAGCAGCTAAACACATATGAAGCAGAAAGCTTTCTTTTGTAGTGCCACTTACACTGGTTTCTGCCTGTAAAAGCACATGAGGAAGAATAAGACACCTGCACTCGAAACAAAAATGGTAAAGAATGTCAGCTGGGATAGCCTTATTGGCTTATTGCTCATCAGAAACTTTAAAGAAATATTCCTTCCTTAATTACTTATTTATAGAATTGCTATTCTATAAATAACAATTTATTAAACTGCTTCAATTTATATATAAAGTAATTTCTTGCAAATGATGCATTAAAGATGCAATTTGCATTTAGTCGAAATAAACTGATGTTAATAGGGATCAAATCAATTTATTATTATCATTATTATTATTATTATTATTATATTTCTATATATATTAGAGTATTGGACGGTAGTATATGTTATTGGATTTTATGTTAGCCCGCGTGTTTAGGGCTTTGGTTTATTATGTTTTGGGCCTTGGTTTGTTAGCCTGTTAGGTTTTATCTCAGTATTTACATTGATTGTGATACACATATGACTTACGTTTGGGTTATACAACTTTTCTTGAGAATAATATTGATTAATTGTTTTTGGTATATCGTATAATATTTGCTTTAATATTGCTTTCATATATTGTCCTGCATCAGATGCCTTATTATATTGAGGATGTAAATGAAACAGAGTATCCAGATGTACAAGGATAATAATATTTGGGTAATATGGTCCTCAAAGTGACGATAATAATTCTCATATTATGATGAGCATGGAAAATTTTAGAAGTTAAATGAAAAGCTACCTTGCATATAAACCAAAATGCTCACAGTGATAAGCAACCTTTGAGTAGTCAACTTTTGAATAACTTCCACATTGCTTAAAACCCATAGATATCAAAGCAGAATCTGCAAAACCCAAAAACGATTAAAGAATCCCCGAGAATAGATTAAACATGTGCAAAAAACAACAGATTAATAAATAAGTATAGGTAATCCAGTTATAACATCCAAGTGTACGACCAAAGTGACCAGAGCAGATACAAATAGAGGACATGAAGCCATATAGAGAGGGAGAGTAGCATCAAGTTACAGTAAACGCCCTATGAAGCCTATGAAATGAAGCCAACATTGTATACCTAAAACCTTGATTTCACCAAGACAACCCTCAAAATCAGGAAGACTGGCTTTCCCTGCCGCCAAAGATAGGCACCTATACATTTTCAATATAAATTCCTATACTTAAAATTGAATCTTGTTTAAGATAAAAATATTCATAGGCATGCCAATTCGTCTAGATTTGCATACATCTGTATATGTGTGTTCCAGTACAGCTCCTTCCAGTTGTTTTCGAAATCATAATTTGCATGGCAGTAGCTGCAATTCTCTGGTTTCCTAAGCTGGAAACAACCGAAACGTGACTTATACAATGTCCTCCATGCTGTATCAAAGTTCTCGCATCTGCATGACCATAATTTTAAGTAAAAGTCTCCAGAGACCGTTGCTCCAAAGAAGCACCAAAACTTGACTCGGTGCCTACATTACATTACCACAGAAAAATACTCATTTATGTTACTTTATATGTATATTCCATCTGTTCAAACCTTTTACGCTTCCTCTGACTTCCAGAGCCAACTCCATGTTCATTCTCGTAATTCACTGGTCTGCAAAAAATAAAAAAGAATGATACAAATTCACCACCTATGCATTACAAAGGAAATTCAGATGATATCTCACTACAGATTCTTTACCACTGGCCAGTGGCCACAACTTTAGACCGACATGATGACAAAGTAAACCGAAAGACAGTATTGTAAACAATTAAAAAATTGATGTGTTATATTTTTCAAAGAGTACCAGTGCCAACATCTACAAGGACAAAATACTCAATTCAATCTATCTTTTGTTCTCCATACTTAACCTTTTCTTATCATATAGTGTTCTCAAAGTGGGGGATGGATTTCCAAAGAAAGCGAGAAATAAACAAGGGCGAATCCATTGTCCGTTTGGGTAAATTTTAAAAAAAAATACTTATGACTTATGCCATTCACCAGTACTATAGTATACTCACATTATGTATATTTAATGCAACGACCTGAACAAAACGTCTTAATACAAATCAAGGGTGAATCCATTGTCCATATATCAAGTCACTGATACTGAAGTACATGTTCCAATTGTACAATATCCCCGACTAATGTATTGATATCTAATGGAGCTCCAACTACTCACCACAGTCAAGGCTCGCAGTGCATTATTTATTTTATAATTTTTAATTCTTATAGAGCTTACAAGTTAAATACTCCCTCTAGTCCACAACGCAAGTCATTTGACTTTTTTGCATGTAACTTTAGATGTTTTGACTACATAGTTAGAAAAAAAAATTAAAATGTTCTTTTTCTGAATAAAAATTTGATATTTATGTCAAAAAAGAAAAAAAATGATATTTATATTTTTATTCAGAAAAAGAAAATTTTAAAAATATTATTTCTAACCATATAGTCAAAGCACCTAAAGTTACATGCAAAAAAGTCAAACGACTTACATTATGGACCAGAGGGAATAACATACAAGATGCAGAACTTAATCCGTCACTAGACCAAGGCATTACTCTTACTAAACTTTGCCGACCTAGACTACCTATTGCAGGTCCAAATTCCAATTCATTGTCCTAATAGACCACGACTAGTATATCTTATCTCAATATTCTAATTATTCGTTTCGCACCTAACATATATATAATCGTCAGATATAATTATCATTACAAGATATAATTATTGAAAGATAAATAAACAAACAAACATAGCACAAGTTATATCTCGAGTGACTAACAATGCATCTTGAAACTTTAGCAACGCGAGTGCAGGTAATCGCGGTATTAAACAATCGATAATTTCCGGTGGAAGTTGATATAAACTCGATATATCTTCATCACCTATATGAAAAAGCATAATAATAATTAAACAACACACTAAAGCAAAATCGATTAAACAGTATATAACATAAAATTCAACAAATCAAGACATTACAAATAGCTCACCAAACAGTATGATGTCTTTAATTGAGTCCAAACATAACGTAAATAGCGACGGAGCTTCGGTCGTCGTTGAAGTTCCATGGCTGGAGAAATCAATTGAAAAAAAATATATAAGTAGAGTAATTAGAAATATATATATATATATATATAAACCCTAGAAATGTTGAATTGAAGTCACCTGTTCAATGGACATTCAAGCAGATCAAAGTGGTACTGTGATGACATTTTAATTTCAGCCCGGCCCGAACCGATAAACTATTCCGGGTTTAACAGGTGAGTTTTTAGTTATTTTAGACGAGGGAGTATTGGATTCGGATTCTTACATTATTTTTTTGGATTTTATAATTTTGAGCTATTTAAGTTAAAATAGATTTTTTATTAAAATGTTGGGTATTTAATGAAAATTCAAAATATTTTAAAATTTTATGATATTTCTATTATAAAATTTAAGAATATTAAATATTAATTGTTAATGATCGAGTAAAATCTGATGATATTATAGAGAAATAAAATAATATAATGTTAGAGAAATTAAAATAATAATAGTTTGTTCGAGTAACTTAAAAAACATTATTTAAATTAGTTAAAGAGAAAGTTTAAAACTTTGTTGCGATATTTTTAAGATTTAGGTTCCGTTTGGTACAGCAACTTTTTGCTGAAAAACTGTCAAAAATGTTTTTGAAAAAAGCTGTTTTCAATTTTTGCAGGAAGTAATTATCAGTTTCATCATCAATCCTTACCAAAAATATTATTTTTATATATTATATCTTACAATATGCATAAATCAAAAAAATTACCAAAAAGTCATTTAATTTTCCTAACAGCACTCTCAAACGGAGCCTTAGTTATACTTTGATGGTCATAATTAAAATATTAGGTGTAATTTGCGCTTTTCTAGTAAATTTACTTTGACAAATTTTGTCATCCCCGTACCTTTATTTCAGAAAAGGTAACATATTTGTTGTGATGATGATATGAACATATATATCTACAATCAGTCACAATAGCGTTAAAATAGTTGAAGTTATGCTTGACTAGCAATGATGAGCAAGGATCAGAACAGAACAAGTTCACAGTAGTATTTCGAACACTAAACACCTCTCAAATTGAAGTTGAATTTAACAATCAACATGATGTAATTTGTAATAGTTCGAATTTTAATTCCTATTTGTTGGTTATATTTGAATTTTTATAGTGTTATTATTTATGTTAGAAACTTTGATTTGTGTAAAATTTGAACTCAAAAATATGTTTTTAATTAATTTTGTTTTATGTATTTAAATTGAATTTTTTTCTAAATTTTACTTCACTTTTATAACCGAAACCGGATCAACCAATATTTTTAAAATCGATATCGATAATTCGGTTACAATTATTGTTGCGATTTTTTATTTTTAAAACCAAATATATATCTAATTTCGATTTTATCTAAAAACCAAAACCTCTATGCTCTCCTCCCTCTGATAAGTGAGGTGGTAGATGTGTTACTGGTGTAATCCAGCTTGTTAAATACCCCATATATATTAACACTATTACATATATCATATGCATGATACCATAATTCGGGAATTAAATCGTCCATGCTATTACAAGTCAATATATAACGATGAAGAATATATATATATATATATATATATATATATATATATATATATATATATATACATATTATAATATAGTAATCAAAACAAAAGATTCATGGTCATATATAGATTAACCAAATACAAATTCAATATGTATGATTCTCCGATTAGCACTATATATCTAGCTAGAACATAATAAACTTAATTTAGCTTATGCACCCTACCATCACTCTCTCAACTGAGGTTGTGAAAGTGTGTGCATAACAAATGAACAGATATTGAAGATCCATTGTAAATGGTGATGGTTGAACCTATGAAGTTCAATATATAAAGCCCATATCGATGATGGTTTGGAGGTTCATTGGGTCCATGTGCTCTGTAGATCCATTGTAAATGGTTTGGACTATCATCCTGTTTGCATGTTCTGTTGGATGGTAGGCATCCCAAAACACATAGTTCTGTCTATCTGGACACAGAAATGAGAATCTTGTGCAAAGCCCAATCCCATTAAATGGCCCTTGTCCACAACACGCCACCCTTGGTTCCCTAAAACCTGTTGTTTGGTCATGCATGCATAGCATATCATTTAGCCAAAAATACAACATCAAGTGTGTGTGTGTGTGTGAGAGAGAGAGAGAGGGAGGGAGGGAGGGAGGGACCAAAAGCTAAGGGATTGCTGAGGAAGTCATTTTGCCTAGCCATGGCATTAACAGCAACAAACACATCTGTATTCAATTCCTTATTAAGTTCTTTAATCATAGCAACAAGCTTCGGATTGTACAATGCTGCAGCTAGCTGGGGCTCCGCAGCACAGGTTCCATCTCGGCTCCTAAAGGCCAACTCCCCTGGCACGCATCCGAGCGGTCCTGTTCCAGTCACCAAAACCCTCCTCGACCCCAAGTCATACAGCCTCTGCAAAAATTTATACAAGTATGTTAATTTATATATATCACTATTGTTACGAAAATCCTTCAACAATATATATATATAGGAAGAAACTGGTATAACAATCACTACAACAAATATGTCCATTTACGACGAAAAATGTCATGCTGTAAGTATAATTTAATGTCAACAAATATTGTATTTATATACCTGAAGTACTTTCTTGTATTCAGAAACGAGAAAGGTGGAATAATCTTGAAGATTGAATTGAAGCCTTCTAGCAGTAATGGGTGCCAAGAAATAGTTGTTAACAAAATCATTACCACCGAGGGTGATCAAGACGAGACCGTTGTTTACAAGCTTCCTGGCCTCATCTAATCCAATAAAGCTGATCAGTCTCCTCTGGTACTCTTCAAAATAAGTCAGCTGCTGCCCAATCCTTAATATATTCGCCTATAGATCCAAACATATATATATGTGTGTGTTATATTAATCTTGATATAGATAATAAGAAATCACAATAAAAAATTAATTTTAATTTTATACTTTGCATTACATTCAATTCATTTATAAAAGACTCCTGTTTTGTTTTTCATTTTTCGGAGAAATAAGTGTTTATTTTCAGAAAAAGTATATATTTTATACTTTTTCTGAAAATAAGTATTTATTTTTTGTGAGTCGAACTAGTCCAAAATTTTCTCCACTTTTTTTATAAAGAAATAGAAGATACCATAGTAAATGTGAAGGTAAAAATATATCTATTTAAAAGAATATAAGATTTTTTATATTACAACAAAAAAGAAAAAAGAAATCATGCAAGTCATACCCTTACGTGTTCGCCTTTATTATAGAGATAAATTTCAGTTAAATACATTTTGGCCCATTGCAACTAAAATTAATATGTGTATATACGAAATAAAATTATACTTACAAACTGAAATCCGGTGTCATTGAGGATTCCAACGCCGGCAGAAGCAAAGTTTGCACCTATTAGTAAATTATCTCCGTCGAGCTGCGGGTTCAAGTATGGCAGTGTTGGTGGTGCCCCAAGCTTTTCACCTAGTATACAAAAATAAATCAACGGACACAAAATTTTAATTTTGGTCGAATTTAACACGTATCTTACACTACAAGAAACAGAGTCGATCTGTAACGACGGCCCATTTAAATTTAATATGTATATAATGAAGAGCTTACTTATAAGGTCAGGGATGTTAAGGCCATTTGAGAAGCGGCCAGAGGGGAGATGAGTAGGAGTATCAATGCCATACGGCGGCGAATCGGCTCGTGCAGTGGTTAACAAGTAATTATTGTTGCCATTATCGACGAGAGAATCACCGAACACGAAAAATGCACGGGGTCTCTGTGGTGGTTTTGGTGCTGCCGCTGCCGCGGCGGTGGTGGTTGTGATCGCTAGTGTAACGATGAAGGCTGGAAAAATTAAAGAGCTCAACATTTTCGAGAACATAATTTGTAATAAAATTATAAATCTTTTGTGTATAATGTATTTATATGTTTTATTATAAGAGTTTGATGGGGTGTAAAAAAGAATGTAGATGCTTTTATAGACGATTTTGTATAATTAGTTTGTTGAAACGATAATAAATGCATGGTATCTCTAGCAAGCACAAACGATTTGTTTATATGGGTAATTAGTTGGATGTGTATTTAATTTATTTTCATAGTGATTATTCTTTGAATCGACTGAAATATTTCACTTAATAGAGCTAGTGAAGAACAAAACCACAACAGATGCAATTTAAATCGATCAAAATGTCAACATATTACATATGTAGATTTGTTTTTGTCAAATAGTCAACACGTACATTTGTGGTTTTTGTTGTGTAGTCTCTTGAAAAATGATCATAGCTTTGACATTCAGCAGAACTAAACTAGTATTAGGTCAAACATTCCACGGACCTGTATATATTTTTTCCCATGTCAAACTACAGATATTTTAGAAAATTGGAGGATCGATTCATGAAATTAAATACTCCTTCCGTCCAAATTATCTGTCATGTTTGATTTTTACGGTTTTTATGATTAAATTTGATTGAAAATTATATTTATTATATAATTAAAAAATTAAATTATTAAATTATTAAAAAGGTATATATAATTTATTTTTAAATGTAATTTTCAACTTTTTTAAATTATAATTTAACAATTTTTAATTATCATTTATCAATCAAATTTTGATTAATTTAACTACAAAATGTCAAACAATACATATAAATTGAAAATTACAATATTTTTTTCAACTATATATCCTATCTCTTCACACTACTAGAATTTAGATTGCAAAATAGTCAATTCAACCAAGAAAAAATGGTCACAATTAAACTTATTACTAGTTAACATTGGATGGAGCTAGATAGTGGAATAAATGTAATTATCACCACTAGCATTATACCAAGAATTCTTTTATGCGAAGATTATAATTAAACACAAGAAATGTAAAAATAAAATAAAAAAATGAATATAAGATTCGATCAGAATATCCGCATGCATGCAGAGTAATTATTTAAACGTGATATAAATATATGATGGACCATTATATCTATTATATTTGTGCATGTATTTTGATCCAAAGTTGTCCGTAACACCTGTGGTGGTGAATTTTTTATTCAATACTTCTTTTTTGGATTATATTACACGAGAATGCTAACCAATCTGTGTAGAATAGAACGGCTACTTATCTGTTTATAATACTGTTCTAAATTATTCATCCCTTATCCTAAAATCAGTTAGAAATATAGCTACTAAACTAAATTACACAAAAAATTTGTTCGGATACAAACTTAAATTGCCAGCTGTACGTGAAGTGTCAAAAATAAAAATATTAAGCAAATATTATTGACAAAAAAAACAGTGATATCTTAATTAACGATGTGTATGTGTTGAATAATATGATCTAAGCTCGTTTCCTAATAACTTGATATTTTAGGAGAATTGGTAATTTAACTGTATGTATACTTGAATTTAAGATTGTTGGATACTTGGATTATAGGCCCCGTTTGGCTGGACTTAAATTTAAAATAAGTAACTTATTTTATTTTATTTTTTACATATTTTCAAAAAAAAAAATTAGATAAATATTTATTTTAGAATTTTAAAACCAAATATGATTTTCAAAATTGAAAATAAGTTACTTATTTTCAGAAAAAGTACATACATACTAACTTTTTCTGGAAATAAGCACTTATTTCCAGCTTATAAGTCCAGCCAAACGGGCACTATGTTACGTGTGTTGCTTATAAATTAAAGAAGTTTTCTTACCGATTATATTTAATTTTTTAAAGAAATTTATAAACTTATAAAGTAATATGTGCCCCAATAAATATCGAAGCGAAAATCGAAAATAAATTCATAATATAATATGAATGTAATAGGTACAAAAAGAAGTTTTCACCCTGCAAGCTAATTACTCTTTGGCATTAAGATATACGGAGTACTGTTTATCTTAATTAAGCAAGATTAATTTCCTATTCATTCTCTTTTAAACCTTCCACGTTGATTTAATAAATTACTATAAACGTTATAGAGTTTTGACGAACATCGAACGTTAATAATACTTCAACTGTCTTCAAGTTATCACAATGACGATCTACAATTGGCATGCAAAACTGAAAACCTGTGGCCGTTTTACGCCAGTATATTAAATTAAATAATATAGTAAGATGCATACGCATACACACACAACATGTATAGTTTTTTTTTGGTTGTTTTTGCTGAAATTCTTCAACCCTAATAAATTTGATGATCTACCTAAACTCATTAAAACGATATGATATCATTAGCTACCAAATTCAACTCATCTTTCATGAAGCCATTCAATACAACATTTTCATATTCGAACTTAGTTGATAGCTAAGTTTGGAATACCAACAGAAATTTCCTTTAAAAAAAATATTTTGAACTCGTTTGGTGGTTTTTCAAGTGTATAAGCATGTATTAATGGCCACAGAAATGTTTTCGACTTTAATTAAAACACACAAATGGTAAGTTTCTAATATATGCTTGTTGAGTCTAAGATTAAGTTACAATCAACTGGCGGAATCTGTGTGTTATATAGTTGATTTTAATAGCAGATGTGTAAAGGAGAAGTATTAAAAGTGAAACGACATGGAAGAAATATCTAAAGTTAGAATACCATTTTTTGCTAAGAGATTAATTATCAATGATAAATAGTTAGCAAGTTGTAATGTTTTTGGTTAGGCTGCCCTTTTGGTTGTAGTTCTTGTGTTTTATGAATGGTACTAATTAAACTACTAATTTTATTTATAAAAAATCAAAAATAACTAATAATAATAGTTCTTCTGTCTTAAAACTAATTGACTCGACAATTAACATATGTACTTGACTTATTTTGAATAAGAAGATTTAAAAAAGGTAAACATATTATAGTCATCAGGATCATCCTACAAGTGTACTATAGGCAGAAGTATGAGTCATCAAATATGTACCTATTGACTTGAGTAAACGTTTTGCATGGCGATCGATGGCCTCATTTTTAAACCATATAGTTCATTTGTTACACCCATGCAGATGACCCAACTTCAAATTATGGGATTTTAAGAGGTCGGATAGGATTTGTTATTCAACCACGTCTTGCAGCACGTTTACATTGTACATATGTAACTTAAAAAGTATTTAATCTAACCTTCTCAATCCAGTTACTTACTGGTCAAAAATTAACGTTGATCGATGATCCTTTCTTATTTCAGTTTTACTCGGCAGTTCTAACAGTGCCTTACTGTGCAGGGCTGTTCCTGACCTTTTCAGAAACATAGGGCCGGGCTAGTTACTGTGTTAACATGGTCTCGGGCAGGATTATAAAACGCATTTTTGGCAATTGCTGCAGATTTCCGGACTAGTAGCTTATCAATGTATAAAACAAAACAAAAACTACATCAAAGAATATGATTGCCTTTTGATAATAAACCAATCGACAACTTGATCGATGTCCTTTGTCAAGGAATAATATAAATATGATTAATATCATGAAAATGGATTTCAAATCACAGATTCATCCACCAATTATTACCCATTCTAACGCACAGAGAGGAAGCATTGCTAAGCATATGCAATACATATGCAGATAACAATTCTGTATAACGGTTGAAAACTTGCACCAGCTAAAAGATAAGAATGCGCTAGCATCTCATTTTGAAGTGTGTAACTACCTAAACTCATCAAAGTTTATGGAATTCGAGTAGCATTTTAGTTCCAAAACGATTGCTGCAGGATTCAGATGGACGGAGTTGGGGCCTTGAGGTAAACAAAAGTGCAAATGTATTTATATACCAAGAGAGCCTGGCCTTGAGGTAAACAAAAGTGCAAATGTATTTATATACAAAGAGAGCCTAGAGGCAGATGAAAAATGCAATGATGGAACATTATATGGCCAGTCGGCAGTGCTAGATGAAAGAATTAACATTTAATTATCAAAATAAAAAAGAATCAAAATTTAGCAAACTAAAGCAGGTTATTCTTAGAGAAAGAGATACAGAAACATATTTGCATTACTAAACAAATGGCAGTGGGGGGGCGGGGGGGCCATCATCGTGGAAGAACTTCTTCACATGATTACAAAGAGTTGTATATAACAATTAGAAAAAACAAACAGTGAATTAATATTATAAAAATAATCCTCATCACAAATTACCTGTAAACACTTCTACAGCTTCTTGCAAAAGCTCTTCCAGCAACTTTCCTTCTATTTCCTTGCGAAAATTGTCTCTTTCCAGTCTCGAATGGTCAACCCAACCTTTTCCTACCACCTGCTTCCTCACTAACTCCTCCACAACCAGGCTATCTCTGTCCCCAAATTCACCCACATCAATACTCATCTCACCAGAAAACAACTCCATCTGGGTCCACAAACAGTCTAGCATGGACCTGTTATCCTGAAGATCATCAAGGGCCATGCTTTTCCATGGATCTGACCCACACACAGCTAATTCCACCAATGTTGCGTTCACACAATCAAACACAAGTTTTTGCACTGATTTTCTATGCCTCAGCTTAGTCTCATGCATTGTCTCATCATTTAGGCCTACGTAATTTTCCCTCAATGATGGGTCCAATGGGCTTTCTAGGGAATGCCAGCTAGCCAAAAAGGTGTCAGATTGCACCTCCTTGCCAAGATCCGCTGCTGCTAATAATGTCTGAACAAGGAAAATCAATTCTTGTCGTTCCTCCTCAACGCCTACGGGAATGGCAGAGGATTTTGTCAGACATGGACTCACATTATCTGTACAGGTATCATTCCACGTAAGTGTCCGAGCAATGGATCCTATTGGTGGAGATTTATCAAGCAGATTGGATTTAACATGGTGCACAGGCAGATCAAACCCTGTTGGGTAGAAAGAAACAATTAACAGATATGAAGTGGATCAGATAAATAGAGGCAATTCAGTAGGGCTTAAAAAATATTACCACTTCCAACTTTACTGAAGTTATCAGATAATTCAGGTTCCCCGTGATCGTCCTCTTGGAATGGAGGTTCCAAGACAGAGATCGGACTTGGTTGCTCTTGGTTCTCAATTGGAATTATAAATGAACAAGGATTTGTTGCCAAAAATCCAGCCTGCAAAATGTAGACACATGTTAATCGATGGCCAAGATCACATCATTAGAACTAATGCGTATGTCATTGGCTAATAGAACATAATCTATATCAATGACATCCAATCATCCATTATAAAACGTGTCTAACGTTTATCTACGCCACATGCACTTTGAAGGCTATTTGTTACAACAACAAAGCCAAGCCAATAATACTTCCCATTGCACTTAATTTCTGTCCCTGGTAGACAAGTGATACGTATAGACATTAGACATAATATGATATCAAAAAATATTTGGACAACTTCAAATTTTCTCTTGAATGTGTTACCTCGGATGCAACAGAATATTTATCATGGAGTGCATATAGCAGATAAGAGCAAATGCATATGCTCTTTAGATACCTTGTTATGAATCATGCCTTCTTTAGGTTCATCTATGAGCGAATGTATAGGTGATGCTATGGTTGATGATTCAAGAGGATCAGGCAGTTCCCCTGCTGCTTGAAACCTTAATTTAACATCATTTCCAGGAGGAGGTTTTGGAAATTCAGCGAATTCAATTTCATCTCTGGAATTACTTGATTTTTGTTTACCAGATCTAGTAGTCTTTGAGAAAAATAAGCTTGAAACTCTCCCCTTCAACAATGATGTCATGCTCTTTGATTTTGTCAGCTCCTTAGTAATGTCTGCACTCTCCAGTTTAGGATGTGAAACTTCTGAATCAAGCCTAGATTTTGACCTCGAAATATTACTAGCAGGAGCATCACATTTATCCTCAGTATTCAAATCGCTAGTGACGCACGATGTGGATCCACTAATTTCTTGCTCATTGTTAACATGATTTTCCTTGGCTATTACTGACTTTTTCATATCCGAAAGAGCAAGCATCTCTCCTAATGTACTAGAGCTTCTTCTTAAATGTTTTTGTTCTTGACTTCCATTAGATGCCATCATGGCCCATCTTTCTGACAGTCGCTTCTTTGCTTCTCGACAAACGGACGACTCAGGAGAGTAAGATGCACGGCTGAAGGAGGA
This sequence comes from Oenanthe sinensis, assembly GCA_028671895.1. Taxonomy (NCBI): domain Eukaryota; kingdom Viridiplantae; phylum Streptophyta; class Magnoliopsida; order Apiales; family Apiaceae; genus Oenanthe; species Oenanthe sinensis. The sequence continues at coordinate 46,104,371 of CM053806.1, read as the reverse complement.
CACCGAATAAGGGCTACCAAGCCTATCAATGTAATCCCAAGAATGCCTAGAAGTTGGAGATATAACCTCTGAATCACTAAGATTCTCTGCTGCAAATTCAATTTCTGATTTGTTGAATGAACTTTCATCGCCAGTATAGCCATTGGAAAACACAGAAGAGAGTAGGGTTTCATCCCTCCTATGCCGGCTCATATTTTCATTCATATGACAAGCTATCCCCTCCGCCACTTCTCTTGATTCTTGTGCATTATCGTTATCGAACCCTGTATACGGATCTGTAACACGTAATTCCTTTGGTGACGAGGAAAGTGGTGAAACAACAGCTTTGATGTCATGAGACTTCCCAGGGCTAGGTTTTAGTACCACTATTCGAGTCGCTTGCACCTGACTATCCTCAATTTTACTAGCAGTTGGAGAAGCAAACCCAGGACTATTTTCTAGCCTGCTGACCCGACCGAGGCAGGAAAGTTCATTTATTTGTGTTTCATTCTTCTTGCCCAGTCCAGTAACTTTATTGCGCTCCACTATCTTAGCAGGTCTAAGAATGGTAATCCTCTTTGCCTCGCAAGGTGGAGAAAGAGACTGCACATCAGACAGTTGCTGGGAGAACATTGAGTTTGGTTCTTGGAGAAATTTAAGGAATGAATCTTTGTTCGAACTTAGAACCTCTAGAGCATCCTGGAACTGCTGGGACTGGCGAAGTTTTTCATCTGCTGAAAGACGTTTTAATTCAATAAAGTTATGACGAACAAGAGCCATCCTTTTCTCAATAGAACTTCCATTGAATCTTTCTTGCCGAGGCGATTCATCTCTAACATATTTATTGTGCGACTGCCACACTTCATAAACATCTTTGTAGTTGTTTTGCTTTTGGGACTGATGAACTTCATGTTCCTCCTGCCAAGAACCAAAAGACACACAAGATTTACTTCGTGAACGTGAAGAACCACTGGAGTGGCTTCTTTGTGAAGCTGTTGAAGGCTTCTGGAGCGGGAGGGAGTCAAGTCCCATCAGCTTTGCAACCACACTGGGTGGCTTTTGCTTAAATTCCAATTCTTTTGACATTTCTTGTGCTATAAGCATTTTTATGGGTATTCCATGTGTTTTTTGTGATTCGGATTTAGTCTGCAAATTCAAGCAACAAATTACAATTGTCAATATACCACCACAAATATAACACCAACTAAAAATATATTGGGACAATGTATTTCAAATGAATTGGATTCTTCATACTTTAGTAGTTAATAGTTAAAGTATATATGCCATCATAAATCATGTAGTAACCAAGTATAATATACATTTTAAATCAAAATTTTCATTTTAATCTATAAAGGCGGAGAAAAAAATTAAAAAAATGTAGATTCTTTTATAAGCTTTGGTTTCCCAACTGAAACTTCTTTTATCAAGCTTTTTTTTTCAACAGATGGAGATTTGCTATATCTATAGTTAAAAGTTTACCATTTTATCTTCTATCTGATTCTCCACGGGACTCATTCCTGACACATCTGAACGGCTCCTTGACAATAGGGAACCTGTTCACAACAACCAGAGGTATAATTCACGATTCGCACAGTGACAAATAATAGTCCGAGTATAAATTATTATATATTATGACCAAATATGAACACTACGCAGGAAAATAATAAAGATGATAAAAAAAATAGAACGCATAACTTTTTAAAAGATTTCTTAAAAGCCGGTATCTTCACAAAAAAGCCTCACTCCTCCCAGGAGTGGAAAAAAGGTTTCTTACTTTCTTTACATCTCACGGTTCTCACCCTCCCCATATCATAATTCCGAGTGAGACATACTATATATATGCATAGTAATGAGAGAGTATAACTAAATATCCCATAAGATATTAAGGAAATGATAGTAATTTTATAGGTATGAATAATTTACCATATAAATCATTAGTTTATACAATGTAATAGCTGAAATCGTGAAAAGCAAAGAACTTTTGAAACATTAAAAAGGAATTCACCATCACGATAAGGTCTATCCGTAAGCAGCCTATTTTCTGGCATGCCTGCGCTCAGGTCAAAAAGGTTCACCATACGTCCTAAACATCCTGGAAAAGGTTTCTCGATATCGTGAGCTTTATGATTCTGAATTCCGTTCATATTAACACCTGCGGAAAAGTTTCACATCCATTATTAATAATTTAATATCAAGATAAAAGCCATTCTTTAGCAGGGAAAACATAATTAGATACATAAATTAACTACTCATTGTATATATCATTCACAAAAAAATTGAGGATGAATAAGGAGAAGAAAAATATAAAAAAAACTTGCGAAGAACTTAACACAGAAAGATGAGCTAAATCTGATGCTTCTTCAACCTCCAGTATTGGTTTTGAAAATTCCATTCACGAAGTTAAGTTCATGTATACAATTCTACAATCCATACTACAGTTATATATCTAAATATCTTTGCTACACTGATGCAGAAACGGCAGGAACGGTTCATCTTTAAGGTATTGAGAAACATTGTATATATTACGCGAAATCAGCTAGAATTGCGTAAAATAAAGCAGTATTCCAACATTATGTTACAGTATATCGAGGAAAGATCGAATTTTTAGCTTGATTTTCACACCAGATAATTCTATTCATTTACCAAACAAACTAACATCAATACTTACAAGAAAACACACACTATAAAATTACTGATTCTCTCTTCACAATACAGGTTAAAGCTCAAATTTAAAGTGAAATGCTACAACATATAAAATAAAATATAAAAAGGAAACATTGTAGCAAATGTAGATTTAAAGTTTCAATCTTTATGACTTAAATAACAAAATTCACACACACACAGAGAGAGAGTAGCAAATTCAGATTTAAAAAAGAGGACATTTCAAAAGCTGCAATTATAGCTGGCATAAAAGTAGATTTACAAAGAGATAAAAAAGTAGAGAGAGAGAGAGAGAGAGAGAGAGAGAGAGAATCACATTCCAATAATTCAGATAAAGAAGAGATCGATACATTTAAGTATAATTACATAGGAGAGAGAGGGAGAGAGAGAGGGAGAGGGAGAGAAAGAGAGAGAGACCTGGTGATGAGAAATCTTTGGGTTAAGAAAGAGATTTTGCCGGAGAGTGACATTCTGGTGAAATGTGGCCGGAGACTCGCCGGAATACAAGGCTGTGTCCTGTGTGTGTGTGTGTGAGAGAGAGAGAGAGAGAGAGAGAGTGGTGTTTGTTTTTGCACCGACTTGAATTAATTTTTGTTTATTGTGATTCATCATTCATCAATGACTTCCATTAGAATCCAGCAGACAAAATTCAATAAAATATATGCATAAAATTATTATTAATTAAATTAAATTAAATTATTATATATAATAATAGCAATAGAGACAAAATGTAGAATTATTAACCTTTTCTTTTTCTGTTCTGTGCTCTATGGCCCCTCTTCCCCCTTTTTTATAATTCAAAATATTTACATTTTTTGTTTTAATTTATTTTTCTTATTTTATTTTTTATAATTAAATTAATAATAAAAAATTATGAATTTATAATTTTTAAAAACTCAAAATTATATTTTTAAGTAAATTATATATACTTCTAATAATATATTTTTTTAATTTTTTAATTATAATATATATAATTTTTAGTCAATGTTAAGTTAATTTGACCATAAAAAAATAAATAAAACAGATAATTTGATATGGAGGGGAGTATATTTTATTAGATGTAAAATTTTTAAATATTAAAGTATATTCTAGTGAAAGAAATTAATTTCATTTATTTAGTACTCATGTTATAAGGAAAATAAATAAATAGATATTGCCGTTTTCAAATATCTATAATTGATTAATTATAAATTATAAATTTATTGTTTTTATAATTTTATAATTGATTAATTTGCAGATATATTCAACTCGTAAGGACCTTACAAAGTTACAAGTCGAGCTCGTTTAAATTCTACTCATATAAAAATATCCGAATTCAAATATAATTATCAGTAACCGGCTCGATTCGTCTCAAATCGCATTATTACTTTATTAGCACTTTCAAACAAAGAAAAATTAACATTTCGTGCAAGAAAATGGGGGTATTTTTTGTTATTTATATGGTACAAAATATCTTTTGTCCAGTTATATGTGGGATACTCTACGGTTTGTTTTCATTTGCCCCTTTTCTTACTTTCTTTTCTCCATTATTTTTCATGTCCATAGTATGTCTCCTGTTTCTGACCTTTTTAACATATATTTTATATTTAAAGAATTTATATTTAATCTTAAATAAATGGCTAAGTGATTTTGAAATTATAAAGGACTAAGAAATTTTTGAATAATCTCAAGAGGGTTGTTAAACAGTATGAGTGTTGCAGAATGGGGGTTGAATGCAACTTGATAAATAATCATTAATTTTGCTAACAACAAATAAGAAGTAATAGTATCAGTTAAGAAATGCAGACAACGATAAGCAAACAATTGAAGACATGTGTTTAATTTCAAAAAATAATTTTATTAATTTTTGTTTTGCTACGGCTGACTGGGATGGGTATTCTAGCTACTAAGAAACAAAAACAATAGAATTGCTAATGTTTCTTGCTTGAAAGAAAACCTAGCTCAGTTGCATTTAGGAAAAATGCTTGTGGGATATGTGTATTTATAGTAAAACACATATCTCACTTACAGGTGCATTTTTCCTTTGTCTTATAATAAAACTTGAAATAGAAATTTTGTTTTTCTTGTTCAACATTGTCTTCATTCCATTTATAGATAAAGTTGTTCTCTGATGTACAGATATCCTTGACTCCTTGAGCACACTTTATCTTTTTGCTTGTTTTCTCTCAAATTGCAGTAGTAGACTTGACAGACTAGATAGTAATGTCTAAATCATTTTTTGTGCTATTACTATCCAATCTACTACCTTGAACAGACTGTCAGCTTCACTAAAAGTATATTGTCAACTTCTAGCTCCACCATGGTGACAATATTTTTGGCTTCGCATATGTTGTTGTCAAGTCTTGATAGATCCTTGAAACTTATTGTCTCCAAAACTGCTGTCAACTATCCCCACCAAGTGTGCTGTTAGTGAAACTTGCTATCTGTGAATCTTCATTCTCCGCCAAGTTTACTATCATTGGAATAGTTGTTGTCATCTGTCTCAATTGTGTTGTCACTTGAATATACTGTCGTAGGCTTCAATTGTAGAATGTTACTATCAAAGTCTTGATCCATGTTGTGCTTGAACACTTTGTGAACTTCAACTTCATGAATCATGTTATTGTATTTGTACAAAACAATAACTATTGACACTTACTGTTATCTACTTGGTTTTTAAACATACTGTTACAAGTGACAACAAAACATACTGTAATATATATATGACAATACATTTTACTTAATTTCTTATAAATTAAAACTAAATAATTCTAGTTGATTACACCACAATCCCTAACAAGGTTAAATTAGTTTAATAAATTAGTTTAATTACATCTCGTAATTGTCACACAAAAATATTTTGTGAGTTATTTAATTAACTTGAGATCGAAAAATGTACAAAAGCAAGATAGCTGAAATGGTAAAGCGCTTATCATCTATTGTTCTAAGCATTGAATTTCGACTCTAACTTATTCCGAGATTTTTTAGAATATATAATTATTTATAAATTTATAAGGTTATAAACCTAACTAATCAATAAAAAACACCACATACATGTATATTTTTAAAATTTTTAAAATTATTTATTTAATCCGAATCCAAACCGAACTCATAATAATATATACTGTATTATGGTAATAAAATGGTGTAGTAGGAATGTATTTTGTTGTTACGTGCACTGTGTGAAATGAGAGGTTGGAGTGATTGACTAGTTGGAATTGCCAGCTGAGCTGACAGACACTCCTCATTTATCGGACGGACCCGGCTGCAAGATTTACAGTTACACTGTTCAAGTACTTGATGAATGAATCAGAACCGTTTAAATTTTTTGTTACATTGACCATAAGAGCCAAAAATAAGAATGTTCCTGAGCAGTTTTCTTGAAATAGTGAACCCACGTCAACAACTCCTGTTTTTTTTTTTTTTTTACGTTACACCTCGACCAATTTGAATGTGTCACCGTCTTAAATTCGAATTGCTCAATGTGTGTGTGTTTTTTTTGCTAAATTTACTCCCGGCACCAAGTCGAAGTTAGATTCCTCATTTCGTTTACTTGCATGAATCACATATGACATGTTGATTCGTAAATTGATTTTGTGAATGATTAGGTAATTAAGTAGCAATATAAAATGTTTTCTTTTTGTATTTGCATGAGCTGATATATAAGCAATGCATGCTTAAAATATCGTTCATACGTAACGGTGCTAGATTATTAATAATATATTTTATAGTTGTCAGCTAGACTGATTGAGATTTATAGAGACAAATAGTATAGAATGCTCCTAAACAACTGTACTACTAGAGCTAAGTTAATACTATTATATAAAAGATGTTATAGCCGACAAATTACGTGATTTTAGAGCAGAGGTTGTTTGGTCACGGGTGCTGTGTTGGGTTGGATTAGCTAGTAATACTTTTTTTAATTCAGAGGTTTCATTTACTTTTATACCGGGGGTGTTTGTTTTTCTAAAAGTTTAAAAATACATTTTTCAATTTATAAATTACTCGTAAGATAAACTAAATGACCACATTATACTAGTCGAGTGTTTGATCGAATACGTTTATTTAAATGCGTGGAATCGAATAATTTTATTAAAACTCGGTTCAAATTCAAAACCCCAAATCGATTTAAACTCATTTATAATTATAAATAAATTATTATAAAAATTTATTTTTATTAATTATAAATTGTTAATTAATTATTATTTTATAATTGACAAGTTGGCAAATATATCGACTCTAATCCTAATTGAGTCATTTTAACTCGGTTCAATTAGCCCCGGAATAAACTTTCGTTTATTAAATAAATCGAGTTTGATTGGAGCCTGGAGGTCTGACGCACTCATCGATACTGTTTATATTAAATATTCATCAACATAAATTTATGTTTTAGAATTTGACCCAAAATATTTTTAGGAAGGTATAAAGAATTACAGTATGATTTACCATACATGCAGGGCTTGACCTAATTTTTTTTTATTTTTTCTCATAGTTATTTCAGAAAAAAAAAGCGCACACAAAATTTTTGTAAAAAAATTGTCTTGCTGAATTTAGGTAATTCACCGGTGCATGCATGCACTAGATTGTAATCGTAAGTTCAATTATCGACTTCCATATGTATGCATTGTAGCAATATTCTAGTTGGTTCTTGCTCTTTTTGTTGATAAAAAACCAGTGCATGCCATGAAGTGTTGACTTGTACAAGATTGTTCTATTTTCTAAGCTATGGGTTTTAAGCTCGGCTAAAATTGGTATATATCTCAGACCGAAGGCTCGAATCGACTATCAGTACATTCCATTACTTACAATTTTACAAAGAGGATCTTGATTGACAAATATTCACTATATTTCTGAAAGTTGTAACCGAGAAAACTGACATGGCTAAACCAATAAAATCTCAGATTTGCAGAAACAAAAAGTATAAACTGCACTCAAAATGGGGAAGCTGAAGCAATTGATTTGATTTTCTCAGACAGATTATCTAACCTCTATGGCTCTGTAAGTGGACAAGTCAAAATTGTGCCATCAAACAGACCTGATGATACTCACTATGCAGGTGGTAGTTGCGAAAAAAGCAGTCCAAGGAGGATATCCAACTCCATTACCATGACCGTCAAAGAGTAGAGATAAACACCTTTACATAAAATAAATGAACTAGAATCTTATTTATAAATTACTCATTTCTCGACTTTTTTACGAGCAACAGTGTTCTATAACTGATTTGTCTATTTACCAGTATTATCAAAAAGTAAGGAGTTGTTTGTTCATGTGGATTCCACACGGCTATTACATCACCAGCCTGAAATCTGTTCAATGCTTTACTTTTTTCTTTGAATTTCAGAAGTCTTATAACTTCTTTTATTTTGATGTCACACCTTCACTGTTTAAGGTGAAGCTTTTTAATGAAAGCAGGCGCCAGGTAGATGAGAGTACATTAATCTGCACCACATTTTCTTAATTATCTGTAGTCTATAAACCCCAGGTATTAGTACATTCTGCATCTTGCATTGCATACAAAGAGGATCTTAATAATTTGATACAATATGAAAAAATTAAAACAAGGCCTTTTCATCATTTCTTCACATGTACCCATCGTAGGAATCAAGTAATATTCACAATCTGGAAATCTCTATTGAGAAAAACTGACATGGCTAAACCAATACAATATCATATTTGCAGAAATCAAAAGTTTAAACACAGATAACGGGGAAACTAAAACAACCGATTTTTTCGACAGAGTATCTAACCTGTAAGTGGAACAAGTCAAACTAGTCCGTCCATGCCATCTAAAAGACCTGACCATATTCCCTTTGTCGGTGGTAGTTGTGCGACAAAAGCATTCCAAGGAGGGTATCCAACTCCACTACCACGAACACGACCGCTCAAGCGCAGGGATAAGTACCTTGTACATAAAATAAACGAACCATTTTTTTCCAATGAAAATTACGGATCCCTTTGATGTCAGAAACTATGGTGTTTTATAGCTGATATGTCCATTTACTAGTACTACCAGAAAGTGAGCACATTAAAACTAAAATAATGTATTTGGAATTTTGAATGATCTTAGTAAGAACAAGAGAGCTAAGTGTAATAGTATATTAGTAATTTAAGTCATACTTCCCTAAAATTTGAAGATAGAATAAATATTTAAACACTTACACGGGAGATTCGGTTGAAACTTTGGCCAGTTCCTTTTGTTCATCTAACCACCTGTTGATTATATATAAAAAAAGGGGTAAGTAATATTTCATGATATTATCTAGTTACTCTGAAAGAGAGCTTACTCGGACCACTCAGTCGAGAAAACAGGTTTTAGCTGCCAAAGTCTTTTTCTTTTTACAGTCAGCTCCTTCATTTCTTCAGTCTCATCAAACTCGAAATCAGGTAATTCCCCATCTGTGGCAAAAGGGACGATGAGCACCCCTCTTTCCAGAAGGCTCTCGGTGAAGGGTTCACTTAATTTAAAAGATTCAGAAATGAAAGATGAAGGGCCAGAAACCAATACAAGGCGAGCAATTCCTCTAAAAGCACTGACAAGAATAACCTTTTTCTCATCTACACGAAGCTTAAGATTTGAAAGGTTTTCCTCTCTTGTCAGCCTAGCCAACTGGGCGTTCTTAGCATTATTATCCCTATAATAGAGAAACGCACATACAGATACAGCTGCAATATCTATGCCAAGACCCTCAAGAATTTTAGTGACTTCAGCTGCTCTTGAGGGATTCGACAACGCACCAATCAGCTGGGTAGTAGCTATTAGTCCTCCTAGGGAAGCACTGGCAATGAAAGCAAGATAGAAAAACATCCGTACTGATCTAAACGGAGAAAGAACTTCACTCCGTATCTTGGCATCTGAACTAAAGAACAAATGAAATAAATATTTAAGCAACCATAAAAAATATGATGTATTTTACGATATATTTTCTTTTCTTCATTAACTAAATACCAAAACAAACGAGAAAAGCAGAATCAAAGTCACAAAAGAAACACTAGTCTGAATCCGACAACTAACACAATGCAATAATCTTCTACGGATAAGATGCATAACACAACGATAACTAAACAATGCAAAAAACATTTTTATCGACTACGAGTCTACAACATAGTTCAGCATCATTACAATCTCATCCCTTTAGTATACCAAACAACAATTCAATCTCTACATTATTTTCAGTCATCACTCAAGCTATCTAAACACCCTCATCACAGATAAATTTCAACATCAAATTATACTTCATAGATTCTATTCAGTTTAATCATTCAAAATGAATTTTTTAAATTATACAAAAAAAAATTGTTAAGAAATTAATATAAATAAAAGCACTTTTTCTTTTACAAAGATTGCATTTTTACTAGTAATACATAACATAGATATATTGTAGAAACAAGAAATAAACACACACACACACACATACCTGAATTGGGGAGATGGGGAAGGCTTATCAGAAGCAGAGCAGGAGGGTAAGAAACGCAGTTGGGTCCTGCGACACTGAAATGGTGAGGTGATGATAGTAGCAGTAGAGAATATAAAGGTCGACTCTTTATGGTAAATTTGGCGGGAAAAGGCCAAGAAATTGGGATGACCGAAATTAGAGCTGATGATCATACTCATGCTCCGCTGATTTTCTATCTGGGTCGCTAACATGCGCCAACTGTGTTTGTTTCGAGGTTTTGCAAGCCTTCCATAGCCAAACACTGTCTTATTGTAAACTTTAATTATTATTTTTTATAGAAATTACAAAAATAAAAATGAAATTAAGATTTTGGTAGAAAATGAGTTAAAACGATCATGAAATTGAAAAGTTCGGTGTTTAATTAAAAAAATAATGCCATGAAAATAATGTGTCAAAAACTTATAAACAGGCTAGTAAATAAAAGGAAAATTATTTTTAAAGTTGGTTATAGGAAATGTTCTCAAAATTATATAACTAAAATTACTTAAGAATAGTACCTTCACAAGTGCGTATTAAGAATAGTACCTTCACAAGTGCGTATTAAGAATATAACTAAAGGTTAATCCCATATTCTCATGACAATGATCTTTGTTATTAAGAATAGTACCTTCACAAGTGCGTATTTAATTACTCCATTAGGTCTCATCTTTATGATGAGTTTTGATTGTCTCATCTATTGGTGAGTGTTTTTTTATTGTGAACGTATTTGTGTTTTCAAATCTTATTGCATTTTCTTTCTATTATCATGGCGAGTTCTTCACGAGATAAAGATCTAGAGGAAGCATATTCAAATCTCTCCTTGAGTACGGATAATGAGGAGGGTCTTGTTTTTGAAGATATCCCAGACATTGCTGTGGATGAAGGGCTGGAGAGGTGTTTGATGGGATGCTTTGTCACTAATAAGAGGATGAACTTTCTGGCCATGCAGGATACATTAGCGCAGATATGGAGGCCGGTTAAAGGGGTGTTTATGGAGGAAACCAATCGGACGAATATGTTTTTATTCAAGTTTTTTCATGATCGCGATATGCAGAGGGTGTTAGATGATGGCCCGTGGACATTTAATCAACAAGTTCTCTTGGTTAAAAAGTTCAACGCGGATGAGCAGTTAAAGGACATCAAATTATCAGAGTTATATATGTGGGTGCAGGTATATGATGTTCCAGTTGGCTTTAAATCTGAGTTCATTTTGAAATCTATAGGTAATTTCGTGGGGAGATTTCTGGAAGCAGACCCAAAGAATTTCCAAGGTATGTGTAGAAATTACTTAAGAATCAGAGTGGCGGTTGATATTCATCGTCCGTTAAAAAGTCAGATGCGCATTAAGAAGGCAGGGGGAGAGTGGCTGTGGATCCAGTTCAAGTATGAAAGACTACCGTCTTTTTGTTTTTTCTGTGGAAGGATAGGTCACACGGAGAAGTTCTGCGAGGAAATGTTTGATAGCTCTCAAGACAATGTAATGAGGAAATATAATAGTTCCTTACGGGCACCACTAAGAGGTCAAAGTATAAGTAAAGAGAACCAGTGGATTAGAGGGGCGGATGGTGCAGTGTTGTTTCCGGTGAAGGGTAACGATAAGGAGGGAGAAGATGGAGGAACGGAGTCATTCAGTAAAGATGGTAACGTTAATCACGCCAAGGAACAGCATAATCCCAGTAAATCAGGGAGTTCAGGAATGATGGGCGAAATTAGGGGAAGTGATCAATCTAAGGGGGGTATAACTGTGGAGCCAAAAAATGTGTCAAATTTGAATGAGAGGCGGGAAAAAGATATTGTGGAGATGGACCCAGTTGGGCTATCTATAACTGATCCTAAAAGGCGTAGAATAAGCAACCCAATAATAGAAAGGCCCAATGACAATCTAAATATTGCAGACGATGACATGCTTGAGAGTCGTACAGAAGAGACACAGGATCCAAAAAACTTACTTCCGGCGGGTGCTGCAAGGCAGGCCCGCCATGCATTATGAGTGTGTTAAGCTGGAACTGCCGAGGGGTTGGGCTCCCTTGGAATATTCGGTTCCTTAAAGACGTAGTGCGTCAAGAGAAGCCTGAGTTAATTTTCTTATGTGAAACGATAGGAAGACATGATAGGGTGGAATGGGTTCGAAGACAGCTGGGTTATGAAGGAATGATTGTAGTTGAGCCGCAAGGTAGAAGTGGAGGGTTATGTTTGTTGTGGAAAGAAATGGATCAAGGTAAGCTGCTTAGCTACTCGCAAAATCATATTGATATCGAGGTTAAAATTGAAGGTATGGAAATTTGGCGTTTAACGGGAGTTTATGGAGAGCCGGTTCGAGCTAATAGAAGGAAAACGTGGGACCTGTTGAGGCATCTTGCTAGGGATTCAAACTTACCGTGGGTTGTTATAGGGGATATGAATAACACTTGTTCACATGACGACAAGCATGGGGGAAATGCATATCCGAATTGGTTGATTGATGGATTTAATGAAACTCTTATGGATGTGGGTTTAATTGATATGAACTTAACAGGGCATCAGTTCACGTGGGAACGGGGAAGAGGGACAAGTGACTGGATAGAGGTCCGCTTAGACAGAGCTCTAACGACGGATGCATGGTTAGCTTTGTTTCCTGCTGCGAGATTATATAATCTAGAAGGATCAGAGTCTGATCATAGTCCTCTTTTGCTCATTCCTAAGAAGTATGACAGGATACAGAATTGCTCAAGATTCAGATTCGAGAATGCGTGGCTCTTAGAACCAATGTGCTCACAGTTGGTCAAGGACAGTTGGGAGGAAAATAATAGTAGCCATATTCAGGATAAGATTAGATTATGTGGAGAGAAGTTGCTAATGTGGGGAAAAGAGATAACTGGTGACTTCGCAAAACGAATCCGAGAATGTAAAGCTGAATTAAAGAGATGGAGGGGTAGGAGAGATGCACAGGCTGTTCAGGAGTATAAAGAAGCGAAGGAAAAATTGCTTTTAATTCTGGATCAACGAGAAATATTCTGGAGGCAAAGGTCAAAACAGCTATGGTTGCAATCTGGTGATCAAAACAGTAAATATTTTCACGCTATGGCGAACACGAGACGGAGAACAAATCAGATTACTAAGTTGAAAGATGAGGAAGGAGAATGGAGGGATTGGGGAAATGGTTTGGCAGATTTGATTACCAAGTACTATAATGATTTATTTAGTACGGCTCAGAGCAGTTGGGAAGAAGTGATTGATTGCGTTCCAGGGGTGATTACAGAAGAGCAAAACAGTGAGTTGTTGAGGGATGTCTCAGAGGAGGAGGTTAAAGAGGCCCTATTTCAAATGCATCCAGATAAATCCCACGGACCAGATGGAATGACGCCAGCATTCTTCCAAAAATATTGGGCGATTGTTGGTTCAGATGTGGTTTTATTGGTTAAGGAATTCTTCGAGCAAGGTAGAATGAGGACTAATTTAAATGACACAAATGTGGTTTTAATTCCGAAAAAGAAAAGTCCTGTAACAATGGGTGATTTGCGACCTATTTCGCTCTGCAATGTTTTAGCTAAAGTTATTACAAAGGTCCTTGCAAATCGAATGAAGGCAGTGCTTGAGGTATGTATTTCCGACAACCAAAGTGCATTTATTCCGGGTAGGCTAATTTCTGATAATATAATGATCTCGTATGAAGTGATGCACTATCTGAAAAGAAAAAGGAGGGGTAAGGAGGGGTGTATGGCTTTGAAATTAGATATGAGTAAAGCATATGATAGGGTGGAGTGGGGTTATTTACGGGCCTTATTGCGAAAAATGGGATTTCATGAAAGATGGGTACATCTTATTCTTCAGAGTGTTACTTCGGTTTCGTACAGAATTGTTCATGGTCAAAACAGTATGGGTCCTATTCAGCCAAGTCGAGGAATTAGGCAAGGAGATCCTCTATCTCCTTACCTTTTTATTCTATGTGCTGAGGGTTTGTCTGCCCTAATTCGGAAGTATGAAACGAGAAGGTGGATAAGTGGCATTAAAGTGTGCCAAAAGGCTCCAAGTATATCACATATGCTTTTTGCCGATGATAGCTATATGTATTGCAAGGCCAGTGAGGAGGAGGCGAATAGGGTACTAAGTATGCTTCAGGTGTTCGAAAATGCGTCAGGACAGAAGGTTAATAGGATGAAGTCGTCTGTATTCTTTAGTGCAAATACGAGCACTGAGAGTCGTGCTAGAATATGTGAGGTGCTGCAAATGTTGGAAGCGGATGATCGAAGCAAATATTTGGGGTTACCTAATACTTTGGGTCGCAATAAGTCAGTTATATTGGGTTTTCTGAAAGATAAGGTGAAAAATAAGGTAGCGAGCTGGGATAACAAGATGATTTCGAAGGCGGGTAAAGAAGTGCTAATCAAATCAGTGGCGCAAACATTACCGAGCTACGCAATGAGTGTGTTCTTGTTACCTTTAGCAATTGTAAAGGATATAGAGAGAACCATGGCCAGATATTGGTGGAGTTCGAAACCCAATAATGAGAAGGGATTGCATTGGTTCAGTTGGGATCATATGAGTTACCATAAAGCAGCTGGGGGTATGAGCTTCCGTAATCTAAGAGATTTCAATCTGGCTTTATTAGGTAAGCAAGGGTGGAGGTTTCTAGTCAAGCCGGAGTGTTTGGTGAGCAGATTATTCAAAGCTCGTTATTTTCCCTCTACTAATTTTCTGGAGGCAAATCTTGGAGGCAACCCGAGTTTTGTGTGGAGAAGTATTTGGGAGGCTAAGGAATTAGTTAAGTCTGGGACCAGATGGGTGGTGAAAGGATCGATATTTTGAATCAACCGTGGCTGTTGGACGAGCAAAATCCATATATAACTACTGAATCACAATCTTTGCAGGGGAATAAAGTCTCATCTTTAATGCAAATGGAGCATAATGCTTGGGATGTTGAAATTCTGGAGGATATCTTCAATGAACGTGATCAGCAGTGCATAAAAAGTATCAGCTTGGTGAACGAGGGGGAAGAAGATAGGTTGTTTTGGAAGTACGAGGAGTCAGGAAACTATTCAGTAAAAAGTGCGTACAGGCTGATTCAAGTCCAGAAGGGATTATGGAATACGGAGTATGATGATAGCTTATGGAAGCGGATGTGGAGAATCAAGGCCCCCCCAAAAGTGCTGAATTTAATTTGGCGTGCTCTTTCGGGATGCCTACCTACAAATGTTATGTTGCAGCAAAGGCATGTTCCGGTTCAGAGTACGTGTCCAGTTTGTGAAGGGGAGAACGAAACAATATTTCATGCTCTGGTGCTATGTCCTGTTGCAGCACAATGTTGGCAGAAGGTTGTTCCTGAGATAAATACAGTCGTTGGTGTTGATTTTTTCAATTGGTTGGAGCAGGTGTTATCTCGTCTTAATGCAGGAAGAAGTGCAGAGGCTGCTACTATATGCTGGGCAGTGTGGAATGCAAGAAACGAAAAGGTCTGGAAACAAAGAAAGGCTCGAATTAATTCTGTAGTGTCGTCAGCAATGCAATACCTTAAACAATGGAAAGAAGCCCAGAGTAGATCATCTATTCTGCTGTCTCAGCCGTACTTGGTGGGAGATGGTGTGAGTCTTTGGGTTAAACCTCAGGAAGAAACAATTAAGGTGTCAGTTGACGCAACAGTTTTTTCGGAATTTTCTGCGTTTGGTATAGGTATGGTGGCTAGGGACTCGAGTGGTTATTTAGTGCAGGCGAAGGCGAAGGTGTTTCAAGGAAGCTCTACACCTGGATTAGCAGAAGCTATAGCCATCAAGGAAGCATTAAGTTGGGTGAAAGAGGAGCAATGGGAGAAAGTAGTTGTCGAATCTGACTGCCTGGTAGCAGTACAGGCGATTAGAAGCCAGGTGCCGATGCGATCCCCGTTTGGCAAGATTGTGGAGGATTGCAGGAAGTTGTTTAAGGAGTCATCAACAACATCGTTGTTATTTGTTAGACGATCTGCTAATGAGGCTGCTCACTACATTGCGAGAGAGTCTTTTTCTTTCCCAGATCGAGTACTTGTAGGGAGTTCTGTTCCCATCGAGCTTTTATCTATTTTACAAGCTGATTTAGCTCATTAATAAAATTCACACATTTACGTCAAAAAAAAAAAATTACTTAATTTTAATTTTAATTATATTATATTTTTAATATTTTAAAATATCATATTTTCATATTTTAGATGATAGATATAGATTAATAAACACTTGAACACATATAAAAGTTGAATTGAACTCAATTTGTGTATATAAATATATACTATATGAGATGAACTTAATTATATTTATATTAAAAGTGATTATTTTAATATTTATATTTTAAAAACATTTTAAGTTAAATAAAATTGACATTGGTTAATATTTTTTCATTATTTTTATTAATTTTAATTTAAGTCATGTTAGAGGTTTAAAATAATTCAAAATACTAAACATGTGTATATTTTAATTAGTTATTTTCATATTATATATCTTTGTCAAAAATAATTAATGCATAATGATAATAACATAAGTATTTAAAAAAGGATAATTATAAAAAATACTTTTTTTAGTTTTTTTTATGATTTTACTATTTTTTTGATTTTTTTTGTAAAAATTCGATATTCAACTAAAAGTAATTAAATATAATTATATATATATATATAATTTTGTAATCAAATGTAACTGAATGCAACTATTTTTTTGAAAAAATTGAAGTTACTCATGATTGCATTTAAAGTTGATTTTAGTTGTATCTGGTTGCATTCATTATAAAGTCGTATTTTTACAAAAAGATTTTAAAATTGTATTTTTGAAAAATATAAAATAAAAATACATATTTTTACACAAAATAAAATAAAAAATTTATATTTTTCAAAAAAACCTTTAAAAAAATTTAGCGCATACCGAATCAAATTATCAAACTTACTTTATATAAATAAGAAAAATATTTTAGAAGTGGGAAATACAAATATACAATTAATTAGATTTTTCCCGTGCCTTTGTGTCCAATTGTAAGAAAATATATAAAATAATTACATTATTTAAAAAATTATAATTTAGTTTAATATATAAAATAATAGTATAAAATAGAAAGGTACATGACTACGATGAGATTTTCGCACTAGTAGCCTGAATCGATGAGATTTTCGCACTAGTAGCCTTAATGGAGTCGATCCGACTTCTCATATCTCAGGCGGCACAATTCAAGTAGCCCATGTATCAAATGGATGTAAAGTCTGCATAAGTTTATGTGGTTCAACCACCTGGTTACATAAAGGTGTATGTGCATGTCCGAGCTGGTTTTCCTGGAACATCATAGACTATGCAAGACTACATTACAAAGCAATTGATGCAGGCCGGAGAGATATGGATGAATATAATGAAGCAATAAAGCTGTGGTAGCTAGATAAAAAGAAATCGGGCAAGGTTTAAATAATAAATTTCGTTTTCGTGGTATTTGCAATAGGATCAGTGCAAATTAGCATGGACGTAGAGCGTTTCCTGGCCAGAAAGCTCTATATGAATGTGCAATTACAAAACAATATTCAGCTTACCACAAGAAAAGAAGTATCACACTACCAGCTTGTAGTTTCTCCAGGATGCCTCTTCCTTGAGCATCTTCGGCTATCTGTCAAAAAAATTATAGGCATGCCTAAAGCTTTTGAACAACCACATCTTGGCATAGATTTAGTGAAAG
This sequence comes from Oenanthe sinensis, assembly GCA_028671895.1. Lineage (NCBI taxonomy): Eukaryota > Viridiplantae > Streptophyta > Magnoliopsida > Apiales > Apiaceae > Oenanthe > Oenanthe sinensis. Next base: position 46,086,672 of record CM053806.1, on the reverse strand, counting down.
AAAGAATTTAAGCATATGATTTTAAGTATGATTTAGGCAGATAATTATAAGTTAAAGAAAATAAACAAGGAGCTGTGATTGATGTAATAATATACATAAATATTTTACATTAGATTAGAGTAACCATAATTCAAGATTGTCCGGGATTTAAGTATTGACCAAGTTTACAGGGGAGGATGATATGAAGGGAATGGTAAACATCTTAACCGAAAGAATGTACATAAATTTAGCACTAATATCGTTCACTCACAACTACATTCAACTCTTCTACCAAATTTTAATGTACAAACTACTAATACTAATACTATCTATTTTTCAGTGGTGTGAGTGTCAGTGTGTCTACAAGCACACTCGTCTCTGCAAACCCACACTAAAATTATTTAATCTGGACTGAAAACTGCATTTTAATTTTCGGTTTCAGGGGGATCCAGTCGTCCTAAGTAAAATGAAAATGTCATGAAGTACATTTTTGATTTCTGGGATTTGGTATAAATCGATGTCAGTTTGGAGGGACGGAAGATTACATATCATAATTCATGTTATCTTATCTGCATGGCTTTCAATCCTTGGAGTTGAATCGGAGCCTAGTCAAGACAAGCAAGCCCTTCTTCTTTTTATCTCGCAAATCCCCCATGCAAATCGTCTTCAATGGAATGAGTCAGACTCACCATGCAACTGGGTCGGTGTTCAATGTGATCCCACCCAAACATATGTGTCTGAACTACATCTCCCTGGTGTTGGCCTTATGGGTCGCATCCCATCCAATACCCTCGGTAACTTAACTCAGCTCCGAGTCATTAGTATCCGATCCAACGCTCTCTCTGGTACACTCCCCTCTGACTTCTCTAATCTCAAAAATCTTCACAGTCTTTACCTCCAGAAAAATCAATTCTCTGGTGATTTTCCACCAAGTTTGCCTCAGTTAACAGGGTTAACTCGTCTAGACATTTCTACTAATAATTTTACGGGTGAAATCCCTCCCTCTATCAATAACCTCACGAAATTAACCGGATTGTTTATGGGAAACAATAAGTTTTCGGGGGCCATACCGAGCTTAAAATTACAAAATTTAGTTGACTTGAATTTGTCTAATAATAAGTTTAATGGCTCGATTCCAATCACATTACGAAAGTATCCTCAATCTGCATTCTCCGGTAATATTGATCTTTGTGGTGGTCCGTTAAACAAGTGTCAACCTAACATTTCATTGTCTCCGTCAGATTTCACCTCATCAACACATGACGATCCATCATCTGAAGATAATAAATCGAAAAAGATGTCTGTAGGTGTGATTATTGCTATTGCAGGCGGTTCAGCTGTCGTTGTCATACTTCTTTTTATACTTGTTTCGATTATTTGTATGATGAAGAGGAAGCGTGATAATGAAGAAGGTATTGAAAGTCGCGAAGCAGCCTCTGCTAGGGTATCAGCAGAGGCTGCTGGAACTTCTTTTGATGTGTCGAAGAGGAATAAATTGATCTTTTTTGATGAAAATGATGTAGTGCATAAATTTGAGATGGATGATTTATTGGGGGCTTCGGCAGAGATGTTGGGGAAAGGAAGTTATGGAGCATCGTACAAGGCGGAGATAGATGAGGAGACGGTGGTGGCAGTGAAAAGATTGAAAGATGCAACAGTTAGTGAGAAGGATTTTGAAGTGCAATTGAAGGTTTTAGGGACAATTAGGCATGAAAATATAGTGCCACTTAAAGGTTTCTACTTTACTCAAAATGAGAGGCTGCTTATTTATGATTATATGCCTGCTGGTAGCTTGTCTATGCTTCTTCATGGTATGTAAACACTACTCTCTTTTGATTTACTCTGTTAATTAAATTCTATTGCAGTTTCCATTAATATATGCTTTTGGTAACTCGGTTTACTAACGCCTTGGGTTTTAGGAGAACTGGTAACTTAATATTTCTTTGTTACAGGTAGCAGAAGGTCAGGCAATCCTTCACCAAACTGGGAAACCCGAGTAAGAATCGCGACAAGCGCTGCAAAAGGCCTGGCTCACCTACACTCATTCGGAAAAATAGTACACGGCAACATTAAATCCTCCAACATTCTTCTCAGTAACGAAGAACCCCCGGAAGCCACAATTATCGACTATGGACTCAGCACATTCTTCTCCAACGACTCAAACCAACCTGACCATCACCGAGCAGGAGGATACCGTGCTCCAGAAGTCCTGGAAACCCGAAAAGCAACCTTAAAATCCGACGTCTACAGCTTCGGAGTACTCCTCTTGGAACTCATAACAGGGAAATCACCCTGTCAGCAGACATCAACAGGGGAGGAAGGAATAGACTTGCCTAGGTGGGTGCAATCAGTAGTTAAAGAAGAATGGGCTGCAGAAGTGTTTGATATGGAAATAATGAAGTACGAGGATGTGGAGGAAGAGATGATGCAGCTGTTGCAGATAGCCATGACTTGTGTCGCCACCGTGCCAAATCAAAGGCCAGCCATGTTGGATGTTGTTAGGCTGATTGAGGATACTGTTGGAAGTGGGGAAGCACCAATCACTATCATACCATGATTAGTTGATTCATCATTTATATTAATTTTTTGTTTTTAAGAGCAATGCATTATATATATTTTTAGTTCATCTGTTATAGTGTTCAAATTAGTAATCGTGTTTTAGGATTATAGTATCTCTCAATGAGCATATAGTGTTAGTTTCTAATCTCTCCTAACACTATATTTATCAACATACTTACTGTAGAATTTGGTAATTGAACCCTTTTTTTTGGTATACTTGCAAGTTGCATCATGCTGCATGCATTCCACCTTCATTAACACAATGTTGTTGTTAATGATTAATTATAATAATATTAAAAATATTTTCTGACATTTAATCTGTAAAAATTTAGCGGTTTTGTTTTACAATATATGAAGATAGTTGTGTTTTAAAATAATGTTCGGGATCAGAATCTACAAATTAAAAACTAAAATGTGCAGTGGAATATACAGTAATTGGTTTGCATGGGCATTGGACCAACTTAAACCTGCAATTAGCAACATACTCGATTATGGAATCTAAACCATTGACTCGGCAGTTTGACTTTAACAGATTTCCATGTTCTTTTGATAGTAAATAAAAATTAAAAGTTCAGTAAATCTATATAATTATATTGCGATTGTACCAACCCAGAGCGAGTATTGTTAAAAAAGCTTCTACATTCTACACAGTTCATATATCTAAAAATATCCTACTGTAAAATGTGGGAAATCATAATTCGAACACGAGGCCATTTTCCCCCTCTGAGATATGGTTCTTTCGGGAACTTCTAATGTAAAAAAGGTACCAGTCGGGGATCTCCACGATGAGGAAGACCAGTTCTAGCTCCCAGAGCTCTGCAGCTGGCCGCTGCCTGCATTGGGACACTTTAAAACATCAACAAAAATCTGAAGGCATTAAACAAATCATTTACTGTGGAAGTGGAATATAAAAGTTGTACCACTTGAGCAGCAAACGGCAACATTTTTTCAGGTGGCATGTTGGCGCAGAGAGCTACAAATGAATTTTCATTAAAAGTGATTAAATATACTCGTGGAATATTGAAAGCAGTTGCAAACAGTGAAATGATGGGATGAAATCAATTTCTGAGAAATGTGAAACCAGAGGCTTTGGCACTTGTGTTCTGTGACTGCTCATATAATTGAGATTTCTATAACAATGAATATAAGAAATGGGGCATAAAAGGGTAGGTAATTAGGTGCCATTCGTTGTTAGAAAACTAATCACATTATTTACGAACCATATAGGACTGCTCCGATGAATGCATCTCCTGCACCAGTTGTATCAACAAGTTCTGAAGGTGGTATCATTTCTGTTGTTCCTAAATAAAACCGTCCATTCACCACTCCAATCCCTTCTGCACTTAAATGTAGCTGATTCTGCAAGGAATTATAATAAAAAGTAGTAGAAACATCAGACTCGTAACTAAACCTAATATATATAATTCTAATAAGTAATATTGTGAAACCGAATTTATCAGTTCACCAAACTAAAGAACTCCATGAAAATAATAAGAAGCCAAATTAAGATTTATCTTCTCAGTAACATTTCAGATATCGTATCGTAACCGATTAACCTTTTTTTATGAATTTGTACTATGAGACTGATAATATATAAAGCAAAATTTTGAATAGCTCTCTTGATCTGTGGTATCTCTTTGTTCAACTTAAAACATAGACACTAGTAGAAAGACCTTAGGTAAGTAATTTGCCAAAAAACTTTGTTATCATACAAAATGGTACTGTGAAGAACCATCTAGTTTGTCTTGTGAATTTATGATACCTATTATGACAAATCAACTGTCACAAATTAGAGGAGAGAAACTTACAGAAGAAATACATGTCGGGGTGGATTTATTCTTATCTCTTTTCTGCTTCATCAATTCATATTGACTATCTGCATTCATTTCTTCAGAGTGAACACCCTCTGCCAGATGTGAAGACTTCCGATTACATTCTAGTATCAGGACCTTATATGTACACATTTATTCCATGACTTCAAACACTGTTTGAGTGCTCGATAATTATCGATGAAGATGGTAAAAAACCAAAACATTTGAGAGGATTTCAACAATAACCGAAAGGCTATAAATTTCACACTTCAGGGACACAAGTACCTAACAAAAATAAAAGAACTGAGGAGTGTCTACATAGTACATACCACCTAAACATCTCTCAAGCATCAGGCACCCATCTTCACCCAAGGTCACAATCACAAATTTTACTTTCGGCAACTTCAAAAGCATACAAACAAGTGCACTTGGAATAGATGGTGCCTCGGTCCAAACCTGTCAGATTATAAACATATACATGCATTTCATATATTATTGTCCATTAAGTAGCATATATTATTGCACATAGTAATATACTAAAATGAAGTTCATTAAGCTTATAAACCATCTTGAGACAAATAACATTATATAACATTTATGTATTCAGCTTCAATTTAAGCTCTTGCACCTTAATTAGAAAATAAGAAATAACAATAAAACAGAAACAAAAACCCTTCTGCAATTATCGAAAATAGATGAAAATTTTCCATAATAAATAATTAAATATTCAACTGTTTGGTGAGAGGTAAGCTTCTTTAAATTTAATTAATATGAACAAATATTTACTGAAATGAAGTTTATTAAGCTTATAGATCATCTTGAGACAAATAACATGATATACCTATTATGTATTAAGCCTCAGCTCAAGCCCTTGCACTCATGATTAATATATAAAATATAACAATACTATGGTAAGAACAATTCTTTCACAATTATAAAAAATAATGAAAATCTTCCATTAATAAATATTCAATTGTTTGCTGAGGAGGGTGAGCTTCTTTATTATGAACAAATATTGTTATGCAGATTTTCCTTTACAGATATTACACCTACGAGATCTAACTGGTGGAACTTAGATACTTTTTAATACTTGGACGCAATTATAGTACACTCAATGTTCTCAAAATTTTGCCTCATAAAGTAGAACGAAGAATAGTTTGCTACTGTATATCCAAGTATCAAATCAGTATGTTAACTGAATAGATAAGATCTAATAACATGACTTGCTACCAACTTTTAAAAAAACAAGTAATTGTTTTCATTAGTTTACTTCTAGTAAGGTGCTTGCCTGTGGAAATTTCGCTGAGCATACAATATAATCTGTCAAATTCAGAAGATCATCTAACCCTTCCCTTTTCTTTTCTGCATCAATGAGCATAGGAATACCCATGCGATTTGCCTGCACTGGAAGAACAAAAAGGACGGACTTACATGTACATTTTCAATTATGATTTAGCTTGAAATGTTTATACCAATGATAAACTCCAACAGAAACATTTAAGTGTCAATCTTGACAATTAAAGCAGTTTGACATACTTGTGGTGAAGCTTCTAAATGTACTGAATGCAATTGTCAATATAACAGTGTTTGATGTAACTTTCAAAAAAAAAATGCATGAAAATATTGTATAAAGCAATGATGGTGCCAAATGCATTTTCTTCTCTAACCACATCGGATGACTTTGCTTTTCATGAACTTATCACTCAAGCATAACACATCAAACCCACATATGAGCAATGTGGTTGTGCATGTGTGCATTGATGTAGGACAAGCATGATATGATATGGTAATTGTCTTTTCAATTAAAACTGCAGTCATCCGAATTTTACGAATGTAAGCTACCAATTATAGCAGAACAAACAAGTTTACAAACTAGTACTGCAGTGGAATCTTTAAGAAATATATAATAAAGCAAAAGGCAATTACCTCCTGGGCAATAACTAAAGCAGTTTCATGCAATCTTACATCAGAATAGAGTAATCTGACACCATCCAATGCAGCTGACAAATTTGACTTGGAAAGGTCATCAGGGATCATGGGAGGGAATCCTGGAGTGTGGATACATGTCCGAGTTTTCCTGTAAAATTATATACTATTGTTTCTTTAGAAATGCCTTCCAAGAAAAAATGATGATAGATTTCACCTGGCTTTATCTTAACTTAGGTTGACTGGACAATGCTAAAAAAAACATGCTTCATTTAATAACATCTACAGTGTGTCCTGTCATTGATGAAAACCTCTAAACTACAATACATGCTGGATGCATACGCCCCTAAAATTGCTTGATGAGACCTTTAGCCTTTATTGGCAACCTTCACTGGATTATATACAGATTTTGCCAATCAATTTGGGCATGTGAAGTTCAGTATTATAGAGGAAAAGAGGGTAAGTAGACAGAAAGACTCACGTTTCATTATCAACAATGATATATGTAAAAGGTGAGTTGCCATCCTTAGAGACCTGGAATAGAAAAGCGTCACTGTAAAATTATGCATGACTACCATGACAAAGCAATTGATGCAGGAAGCTATGGATGAATATATTGAAGCAATAAAACTGTGGTAGCTAGATAAAAAGAAATGGGCAAGGTTTAAATAATAAAATTTGTTTTTGTGGTACTTTCAATATGATCAGTGCAAACTGGACGCAGACTTTTTCCTGGCCAGAAAATGCTCTATATGAAATTACAAAACATTATTCAGCTTACCACAAGAAAAGAAGTATCAACACCATCAGCTTGTAGTTCATCCAGTATACCTCTTCCTTGAGCATCATCGGCTATCTATCCAAAAAAGTGTAGGCAGGCATAAAGCTTTTGAACAACCACATCTTGGCATAGATTTGATGAAAGAAAGAAATTAAGCAAGGCTTTCTGAATACAGTGGGATAGAATCAGATAGCATGATTATATGACACCAAAAGATAGGGGGATTATTAATAATTAATTATGCAGTTCATATTGTAACAGAAGTAAGCAAGTTTGAAGTAGTGAAAAGAAAGCAATCAAACCATAAACATATTTATATGATGAATCACATATTTTTCACCTACAAATTACCAGCTTGGCGTCTTTAAAATATTTATTGATGGAAATGTATTGAGCTCATTTTAACCTGCATACTCGGCAAGATCGATATCAGAAACAGAAGTTGGATACCTTGGAAATCAGCCGTGCATTTAAACCTAGACGAGCTGCACATGTTAATGCATTTCCTGCATTCCCACCTCCTTGAACCTAAGAAATAAGTGTACACATTCAAACAGCAAAAAAAATTGACAATTCCCGTCAAATGCTACAAAATTCAATTGTAAAAGAAAAGTTAAAGGGGAAGTGGCCAAGGAAATAAAAAATATATTCTTGTAGCTGGGGAGAATGTATGTTCTGCTTATGATAATATCCCTAAATGGTATCATATATCCTGGTATAATCTGTATCAATTAGATTTCATGAACATCACAAACTTTAAGATTGCCTTTACAAATATAAGGTGAAGCATACCCCCAAGTATAAGTTTTTTAAGCAGCTCAATTAACTGAGACTGGGGAGTATGCATAAATTAGCTAAATTGAGCGGTGAAATAGAACAATTTCAATAATAAATTTCCAAATGGGAAAAAAATACCAGAGAGTAAGTATTTAAGTAAACAACTAGTATGTCATATGTGGTCTTCAATCGTTAGCCAAACCAAACAACCTAGAATATCCAGTGTTCTTCAATCCTCAGCAATTTGGACAAAATTAATAGAATCATATTAGAAACTTTTGTCCACTTGGCTTTGTGCTTTTTCAAATACTTATCAGGGATCATGAAAACCACAAAGTTCAAGATTTAGAGCTCGATCAGTCAAGTTAATTAAGGTTTTTCTTCGACTCTGCACATATTATCTCAAATAGAAAACACTCTAATTCAATATTAATTCTAATTAAAAGCAATCAAATTTCGATATAGTTACCTTCAAGCTAGTGCTTCTGATCTTATCATCCGGATTCGGAAAAGAATCGACAGTAGCCAAGATATCCACTGCCACACCCCCACAACCCAACTATATAACAAAAATTCATTCTTTGAAACATTAACTCCTAACCACAAAAAATGCATATCATACATACAAATATAAAAATATATACAGAGAGTGAAAGGATGATACCACAATTCTATTTTCAGGGAGAGGAGCAAATGGGGTTGTAGAAGCTTGAACCACTAAAGAAGACATTTTTACTTGAAAATTTCTGCAAGAACTGATGTTAGATATAGATACAAGCATTTTGTATATCAAGAACCATGCTTTTTACCATTTTAGTGCTACATAAAACAAGAATGTATATGTAATCAAATAACAAAAACAATGTAAATGGGGTACCTAGTAGAGGAGGCAGTGATATAAGATAAAGGGTAAATTGAAGGGTAGAGATTAAGCATGGTGCTGTTCAACATTATCACATACAACCTAATTTCTTGCTAATTATGACCAAGAACTCAAGAAGCTCTTTTATTTATCATTTTCCTTAACTGTAATTTTTTAGTTAATTATTTTTTTGATTTTACAAATTTATTTGTAAAATATAAAATTGAAAGAAAAAAGACTGGCTGATATGCATAGCCAAAACAGATAACTTCAAAATTTATTATACATTTTTTGTTGCTCACAACAAGTCACAATATTTTTTTAAAACACTTTTTAGACTCTGGACTTTCTCACAAGAATCCGAATAATGATGCATAGAGTATTGTCTTCCAAAAAAGGGTCTTCTTATCACCACAATTTTGAGTAAAAATGGTAAAAAACATCACAATTCATAAAAATAATTTTTTTATCGTTAAAAAATGTAACTTTAATTTGAGTCCTGTAAAAACGTAACTTTATATCACATTTTTACTAGATTTCAAAAAATAATTTAAAAAAACACAAATTTAATTTACGTTTGTTTTCAAATAAAAACTCAGACAAAACGCATGGTATAAATGCGTAAAGTTTGAAAATTTTGATAACATGATATATGAAAGGTTATTTTTATGGTGAGTGATATTTTAGACTTTTTATCATTAAATTATGATTAAAAATGTCTTTTTTCTCTAAAATAAAAGCGAGTAATATTTATTGCTCGCCTTTCACCTTAATGTAAATTTTATATAATAAATATCACTTGATTTTTTTTATTAAAATAAAGGGGCTTAAATGTCACAGTATGTAGCTTCAAAATGTTCCTAAAATTTAGTTATTTTATTGTCAATTTCTCAAAAAATGCTTCTTTAAAAGACTGGCTTCATGGTAGTTTAGCTATGAAGGGGCAGTTCATTTTATCCTGCTATTGTTTCTTGACATGAAATCAAATGCCAAGAATCTGCCTAAACGTGGCCATAGCTTTACAGTGCATGCACCAAATAATGAATCCTTGCTATATTTTAATGTGTTGAAAATGATAATTTTGATCAAAATTAAATATTTTACTCGAGCCATTCTGGGACTGAAGGTTACTTGGAACCTGACTACCTGAACGCCTTCACCAATGTGTGTCGTCTCATATCACAAACATATTTGCATACGTGGTGGTTTTGCTTGAGATTTTAATGTGCTAAAAATGACAGTTGCGAACAAAATCAAGTATTTTGTGCGAGTCATTCTATGTCATGGACTGACGGTTACTTGGCATCTAAGCTCCTTCACCAATGTGTGTCCTCTCCGAGCACTGACACTTGAGAGTTTATTGGGCCAACCGCCTGTCACTATGGGAACTTCATTTTACCGTCAAGAAATGCGAAGGAGTTGAGGGGGGTGGCTGGATGTTTCAAATGAGAATTATAAATTATTCAATTGATCAAGCTATCATATTATCCAATCTTGTAAGTGTTTGGCCGAGGAATACCCTTCTTTGAAACCTAATGCCGGAGAAACCGTTAGATGTTGAAAAAATGATAAAAATACCCATTTTTAAGTTTAAAATGACAAGTAACAATTTTTAGACGTATGGTTATTTTTAACGGATGAGATACCCAACTGGTAATTGAGTATCTCATTTTGTATAAGATACTCCACGGCAAATGGGTATAAAAAAAAATTGATATACCCAACTCATAAATGTGTATCTTATACAAAATGAAATACTCAATTACCAGTTGGGTATCTCATCTGTTATAAATCACTCATCACTTTCAAAATTATTATTTTCACAATGAAGTTTTGCAAAATGGATATTTTTAACCACATCCCTTAGATGTTATCAAGATTGGTTGAAAAATTGCCATGGATAATTTTACAGTCTGTAAAAACTTTTACAAACCTATTATAAAGTCTTCTGGAAATGATATGTGAAACAAGCTGCATGTTCATTTACCAACCTAAGCTTACGGTATTAACTTTGGAGTTAAACATTTCTACATGTTTTGCACTGTCTGTTAAAGCTAAAAGGTACACAAATTGCATCATTAAAATCTAAGGTACACACTATACAGGAAACCCAAAGTTCAGGCACAAATTATGCATTTTACTCTTTACTTTAGTATATTTAACCAAACAATGCCTCCAAAATAAATACAGCAACATTAACAAAGTAACAGAGTCAATTAATTGACAAATTCTCCTACTGATGGTAGGGTTCTTTACTCAGCCATGCTATGTGGTTAGTAAGTTTCCTTAGCTTTAGATTGTCAGGGAGAAAAAGTCAACTGGCTGGTCAAGGTAATGCCAACTCTTTTGCGTAAAAGAAGAAACTTAATTTTGTAAGTTTCAAAGCATCACAACTATCTCATCACTTGCAATTTACATATCGTTCATTTTGAAGTTGCACAAGTATCCCCTGACTATGGATTTCTAAATGATCTATAATAAGAATCAAGAAAATGAACAAGATATCTAGCAGTGGGGCAAGCTTGCCGCATGAAGAACCAACAGCAATACTTAAGTGAGAACCAAGTCCAGGGAACATAATTGTTATGGAAAATACCAACTCAATACAAAATTGAGGGGCCTTGCAAATTACAACATCAGACCACCTAAAATTATATGTAGGTAAAACACAATGCATCATGTGTGTTTCATTTTTAATTTTTTGCCACTATCCCCATCTTTTCCCTTCCTTTTCATCCCGCCTTTTGAAGAATTCTTCTGTCCCTGTAGTCAGGGAAGAGCACATGCATAAGCAGGAAGCAATGTAATATTGCAAAAACAAACCGAATGGGATACCAAACAAACACCCCTATACAATACATATTTTTATCAAAAATATTTTACACAAAAGTTGATGTTGAAACCAAAATATTATATATTCTTTTGATAATGGACAAGAAATTTGTTAAGCTTTGCTGTAGCAATCCTATAGTATCTTTCCTCGTTCAACTTCCGACTGCAATTATGGAGTCATCTCAAGACCAGCTTTATGTAACACAAGGTGTGATACGTTAAATGAACTGAAGAAGGTATAAACTTTTTTAACTAACTTGAAATCTGCCTAATAGGAACATTATCTTCAACTAGCACGTGAATCAATTGGTATATCTTACATCAATTTATCTATATATTATTAAGGGTAAGCTCAGGGCACATTCTCGGAATTAATTAAATAAATTTTTTAAAAAAGTTAGGGAAAAGGAGCATAATAAAAACAAGAATTTCTATATACCTGAGCAGAGAAACTTTTGAGAGGATCTCTGTTCCTAGATTTTCCCTGTGATCCCTTGCGGCGAGAAGAATTATTACTTTTTCTCATTACTGCGCTAGCAAGCTTAACAATCTTGCTTGCTTCTTGTGTTGTTGGATCTAATAGGTATGCAGGGACATCACGCAAGTGAGGAGCAGGGGCCTTTTTACTTAGAGGCTTATCATGTTTCAAAAGATCTGCCCACATAATAAAAACACATCAGATTCAATTCTCAGAATGTTAAAAATAATAGATGATAAGAATTCTTACCTAAATCCTTGGGATTATTTTGGAAATGAGCCTTCAACCTGGCAGATGCACAGAGTGCAGCTAGATGTTAACAACAGTTTTTACGCAAGCATTCGCTTACAATTAAACTTGCCATGGCAATAAAATAAGTTATTAAAACCAATTTTTTTGTGCTATAATATAGGTTAAAAAACAGACATCTCACATGGATAACACCAAAAAAGGCCATGAAAGAGCGAATTTTAATTTCTAGTTACTGCACACATGATTGACCAGCTATCAAATTAGTAACAAATATGTAAATATGTTGAGCTCTAAACAGTATTTTTCTACCATACGATAAGGTATATGTATGGTGTAGATTGTTGCATGCAGTGTTGTTAAAAACGCGATGAAGCGCACGATGAAGCGCGAAGCGCAACGAAGCGCAGAAAAAGCGCATCGCACAGCTGGAGCGAAGCGCATTCAATGAAGCGAGCGCTTCTGGGGCTTATGCGCGGAGCGCGAAGCGCACATGAAGCGCACTGAAGCGCGCTTTTTTATTTTGACCTTATATTTTGACCAGATTATAAAAAAAACCATACTCACCCATTTTATTTTATAAAAGTCCCTAAATATAAATACCCGCCTGACCACCCATACCCACCCATACTCAGACCCCCTCAAGAGGTCGATTGCTACAAGCCTACAACTCCATATTCTCTGTTTCGTTTCTTCTCTCCAGATGATCTATACAACTGGTATGCCTCGGAGGGATCATCATCTAAAAGACGTTTGGTTGACGAGGATGAAGTCGCTGACGAAGATGAAGTTGAATTTGATCAAAATTCAAATCATGATGGTGAAGTAGATGAGTTTGTGAATCTTGATGATGAAGATAGTGCTGAAGAATAGTTAATTAGCTATGTATTTCTCTTTTATTATGACTATAATATGTTTTAGACCTTAGATCTCTTAATTTGCCTATGTTTTACACCTCATCTTTTAATTTGACTATTTTATGACAATTTGGTTGCTTATTATTTATCTGTTTGACAATATATATATATATATATATATATATATGTATATATGTATATATGTATATTTTCTCATCTTCGATGAATCCGCGCTTCGCGTTTGCGCTTCTCGCTTAAGCTCCGGGAGGCCTTTGCGCTTCGGTGCGCGTTGCGCGTTTAATAACACTGGTTGCATGTTTTAATGATGTGTGCACGTAAAGTCGAAAGTTATTTCGGTTAAGTGTTAACTGGAAATAATTGCAGTCCTGTATAATATCTTCAGGTGACAATTTTCAACACTTATATGATTAACAAGTACATAAAAGTAGGGAGCAGCTTTTTATTCATTTGCAAGTCCAAACAAAAACACAATAAAATTCCATCTCTAAAGTAACAAATTGCATGTGGTAAATCTATATAAAGAGATCCACCCTTTACAAAAATTAAGCAATGCATAGTCCAAACAAAAACACAATAAAATTCCATCTCCAAGATAACAAATTGCATGTGGTTAAATCTAATACAAAGAGATCCATAGCCCTTTACAAAAATTAAGCAATGCATAGTTGTAACAACAAAACACAACAGTTTAGGTCTTGAGATAATTAAGATCTTAAATTATACAGAAAAATTAATATGAATTAAACAAATAATTATGATCTTAAATTGTAGAGAGAAGATTGATCTAAATACATGTAATGCAGAGACGATCTAAATACATGTGATGCAGTGTCTAGACACACTTATATATAAACACTACATAGAAAATATGGAGCAAGAAATTACTCACTTTTCAGAATTTAAAATCTCATTTCTAAGATCCTGAGCTCGGGATTCTCTCACGGCAATTTTTGTTACACTTCTTGCAACATCCTGTCAGGGTCAACGATTCAACAAATTAGAATCTTCTTACTCCTTAGACATAAAACAAAACAATATACATAGAACTCAATACAGTAATATACATGTTATATCATGTGTATATATTAAGCGTAAGAGGGATCTTATCCAAGGTTTCAGTATTCGAATCTCATCAACAACAATTTAAAATCTAATATATATTTCATGCATTCTAAAGGTATTATCAAACCTATGGCATTCGATTCCCATCAAAAATAGCTAATATTTATTTCATGAATTCTAATGGGTACTACCAGTGATTTGGAGTTCGATCAAATTAAGAACATATTTAAATCTAAAATTTACTTAATTGATTCTATATATATGGGTTCGAATCTTGGCGACTTATAAAAAGCATAAAATTTATTTATATGTAAAAGGTCAAGAGTTCAATACTTAATAATTACATTCATTTTAAGAAACTACAAAAAACATATATAAAATACGATAAGAGAGGTCGTGAGTTCAATAAATTAATAATTTCATATATAGATATCTTTAAAAATTACCATTATAATATATAAATAATCATTTAAATATTAAGCTATGAAATATTTAAAAAAGAATCCATGTGCATCGATTTATAACCTAGTGTATATACATGTATCAACTAAAGATACAACTCAATTATACTTGACTCGGGATTTGTCTTGATGGGCATCTTTGAACTGAGTTCAGGTAAAAGTCAAATTATAAAATCATTGAATATACAATTCTAATAGGGACAAGATAATCGACTTTAAACAAAATTGACAAAACCTAAGAACGAATTTCATTAACCATAAAATTGGTGGTTTAGACAATTAGAACACATACCTCAGCTCTATATCGTAGAGACTCTACAACATTCTCAGTTGGAAAACGAAACTTAGCAATAGAGTTAGAATCTGGACCATTTTCCCCCAACAAAGCTTCAATTTCTACGAAAACATTTTCTTCCTCCGGAGATACCTGTATAGATAGTGGTAAAAAACAATTATACATAGATAGAATTAAAGATAGCTATCGATCTACAGCACAAACCAAAAAACAGCAGCTCTCCATCATGTTGGCTATCTAGTAAAGCATTAAATAAGTGTAGGAGGAATATCAAACTTCATCATGTATTCATGTCAACCAACAAAAGGGTTAAATTAGTTTATGTTGATGCTATCTAATTATATCTCTTCAAGAAAAGACAGCAACCATGCACCATGTTGGCTATCTAATAAAGCATTAAATAAGTGTAGAAGGACTATCAAACTCCATGACAAACAACAAATTGGTTAAATTAGTTTATGTTGATGGTATCTAATTAATGACTAAATAGTATGTTGATACACTCAACAAATTCTCTTTTCTTTCTCATTTAACCCACAGAAATTTTACTACATTAAACTAGTTAAACGAATGACATAATTAAGAGAAAAACCAAATAGATCACTTTCTTGCCAGTTCACTATAACAATTAAATGAACAACAAGGATTAATATCTAAGGATTTGGTGATAATGATTTTACTGGAATAGTAAGTCAAGTAGTAAATCAGTGAACATTATGTCAACCAGTAATACAAGGATTTGATATAGTAAAAACATTTGAAGCTCGTGATTGGTGTCCACGGGCTCTAAATTAAAAAATATTGCAAATAAAGGTGTATATCCAATACCAAATTGGTGATGGGTAATATCGCAATAGGAGTTATCATGTACACATGGTAGAACTTTTCGGGATAGATCAAATATGTTGGAATGTAAGTTCTTGTACAGGGCAAGTGCAACATCATCACGACTTACAGAATTATATTTTTTCCACAAGTATTATTCAATGGAGTGTCTTAGGTCAGTAAAATGATTAGAGACAGCCTTTTACAGTAATGAACACATGTCAAAAAGTCGTGCATAAAAAAAGTCAGTTCTTTGTTTCTAGCACAAAAACTAATAAATAATGAAAAATCTTACAAGAGACACTGATTCACCCATGTCATATGCTCTTCCAGTCCGCCCAATTCTATGTACATATCGTACTGCACTTTGAGGCATATCAAAATTTATAACCTGTTAAAACCACAGCACATGTTACCGAGTAAAAACCAAATAACGAATATCTTTCAAAGTCCCAACTTCAATGCTGATAAGTTGCACACTTGCACAATTATTAATGCCTACTGCACACGAAAGATTCAAATAGGGCACATGCAACTCTTCAGTCTTCACTTATGACACCTCCATCATAGAGGAAGACCAAGTGACCAAACATTTCAATTCATTCCTGTTGCTTCATGTCTGTAGTAGGTTACTTATTCGCTTAAACTCCCAACAAAGTATGGGTTTAGGATTTCTATAAATTTGAATGGGCATATATTAGTACATATATCATTCTGAATGATTCATAAAGTTGGACACTCGGAAGCATCAACATATGTATTCTATTGGACTTCCACCAATAAAAATATTATTGGACTTCCATCAATAAAAATATTGACTATGTCATGAGAAGGAATCCTATTACCATGGCTAATGGTTGAGATTGGAAGTTTACTGCATTATGTAGAGGTTTCAAATAAAGCTTGGTCAATCTTTATTTATATATAGTTTATAAAGTAGGAACTATACATATCTAGAACTTTGCTTTCATGCATTGGCTTCATACGGGGGATATCAATTATGATGTTTAACTCTATCAAATAAGAATGGGCAAGAAGCAGCTGTGAAGCAATAATTTATCCAGATGGCCATGAAGTCCCTATGCTACAAGTCATAGCTTTAATAGTTATCAACTATTTTCTTATACCTGTGATTGTGATAACTTGAATTATTAACAAAGCCATTCTACTGTTTATGTTCTTACTGTATGCACATTTTTGAAGTCTATTCCTCTCGCTACACCAGCTTCCTTGTCTTTGGCACGCCTTCTAGATTTTTTTTTCACAACATTATCTTCATCACCATCTTGTTCCTTTTCTTTCTGGTCACCATCATCAGTAGCAATCATATAATCAAAAAGTCCAGCACTAAATCCCTGGGAAAACAAAAAATTGAAAAGAATCAAGACCAAACCTTACATTTGAAATGAGATTTAAAGTTTATAAACCAGGGTCCAGGGTATTGCAAAAACTAAACTGTGTTTTAAGTTTATGAAGTGAAGAAGCACAGAAGGGCTAGCACTCCAAAAGTTATACCTCAATGATATGTTTACGAGAATTCAGGGGCAACTCCGAATTGAAAACAGCTGATTTGATTCCAAACTGAAAGCATTAAAAAATATTGTTTACAACTTTTAGATATAATAGCCAAAAATGAATACAATAATTTAGCCAAAAAAAACATCCAATACACTCTGTTAAAAAGGCTAGTCACGTGAACAAGATGGCATTAAAATCAACCAATTTAAGAGCATTCAAGTAGTTTGCCTACCTGCTCCAAGAAAAGCTTTAATCTAAAGCTCATGTCTATTGTGTTGGTAAATATTAAAACTTTTTTTGGGACCAGCTCCAGCTTTAGGAGGGCAAGGATGTGGACAAGCTTATCACGGGAGCTGCATTTGATCTGCATAACAGAAACTAGAACTTCAAGAAACAGCAAACAATATTGTCCATAGCAAGAAAAATACTCATTCCACATTGGAAAATTGTAGTTGTGCATTACTTTTTCGTTTACTTATTTATGAATGAATGTAAATAGCTCGGAAATTAACAAAATTTAGGTATTTATATGAATAATTGCAATTAACAATGAATTTAATTAATAAAAATAAGGATTAATATTTCACCTTCTCATATACGCATTAACTTTAATTAATATTAGTGCTTTTAATTTTTCCTAAATAGCACAATGCAATTCAATTTTTTGATACTCCCTCCATCCCAATTGATTCTTAACATTTTTGAGAGAGTGTCCGTTACGCATTTTAAGGTGCATATAAAATATAGTTACATAACTTATTTTTACAATTTTCTGTTTTTGAATAAAAATTGAATGTTTAAATTTGTATTCAGAAAAAAAATAATTTAAAAATAAGTTATGGAATCAAATGTTAAGAATAAGTTATGCACCTTAAAATGTGTGTCGGACACTCTCTCAGAAATGTTAAGAATCAAATGGGATGGAGGGAGTATATTTTAGGCAATATAAGGTTTTTCTTCTTCCTCTTTTACTTGCCTGTCAGGAACTATGTTTTGTAGTTTTATATATTTGAATGTTTTTGGTGTTTTTCAGCTTATGAATGTAAAGGTGCAGTAAAATGAAGTAAAAAACAAAGATAAAGATAGATAAAACAGAGAAACAAGGAGAGAATGCAGAGAGAGATCAGAAAGAGAGATAGCTTAGGGAAGAAGATTGACCGTTATAGAGAGAGAAAGAGAAGTGGTGGAAAGAGTATTCCCATTTTCTGTAAATTCAACATATGAAACTTTACAATGACTTCTTCTATTTATAGACCCCAACTGTAATTACTAATTATGAAAAGACTCAACTACCCTTGGCTATAATACTAGCTAAGAACTACTAGCATAGTTGTTTCCTGACATTGCCCTTCATAATCTATCCTGAGCTTTGTCCTGCATCAACTTAGTGATCATGTAATGTATATCAGTATATCAATCTATTTGTCCCTTTGTATTTTAGAAAATTCCTTCATCCTTTAACCTCAAGACCAAATTGCTATATATAATGTTAGAATCTTTTTTCTAAACAAAATAGAACTTTGGGTAAAGTGACTAAAAGCGCATAGCAAGGATGTAGCTCTAACAAAACAGTATCATTCTAAAGCCAAAAAAGGTGAGTACAATCTTATACTTCTTCAAGCCTAAACAGTTTCGAAGTAGAAAACATTAATTCAACAAAAATCTGTATATTAAAACGAAACATATTTATAGCTGATATTACATAGAATAGTTGAACAATCAGATGCTAATGAAATGAGACAAAAGAAAACACACATAATTCTTTGAGATAGGAATTGTAAAAAATTAGGATTTAAGGCGGACAAGTACATATAGCAGAAAAAATCAGTGAGTCAACCATAATAGTCATGAAGTGCTTACATAATATTGCTGAATATTTTTAGAAACAATGTCATCCTTGTCATTCCCAAGATCACGCAAAGTTAAGATATAGGGATTGTGTAGTAGAGGCCTTGCCAGATTTTCAACTTCTTCACTGCAAATAAACAAAGCATCAAGTGTATTGTGCATTTAGGTAGCGGATGATGCATTTAGGTAAGACAGGGTAATATCTACATGAACTAGAGCCCTTACAAATTTTCATTTTTGTGCTCAAGGCTCGATAAAGTTTCTAGAAAATTTTGGATACAACAATTTGAGGTGCATAGCATAATCAAGGACGCTGAAATTATACTTAAACCACACAAACATACCTTATAGTAGCAGACATGAGAAGGCATTGACATCGGCGAGGTATGTGAACAGTTAAAGCTTTCAAATCATTACCATGCCCAAATGACAGAAGAAGATCTGCCTGGTAAAACATACAACCAAATAATGTTATTTGTACATAAATTATCTCGAACAATTTAATATTACCACACTCCATGTATAAGATTACCAACTACGCATCTTCTGCTACACACAAACTGGCACACAAGTCATAAGAAAGTTGCTAAAACCATCAAGAAGATGTTACCTCATCTAGAATGAGAACGGATAGTGAATCTTGAATCTGTTTTCCTTGAAGCACGCCTAAATTCAAGCATTTAAGTATACCTCCCGGAGTAGACACAAGAATATCAGGCCGCCCACCCAATGCTATTTTCTGTCACAAATATATCAATCACACATCATGAATTACAACCCTTCACAATATATATTCTTTAATTCAATAATACCGAACCGAACATCACTAAACGAAAAAGTACCAAGTCCGAAATTTGTGCATCCGTGGTGAACTGAACAACTTTAAGCTGAATTCTACATAACTCAATCAACGACATAGCCTCATTATAAACCTACATTTCCAAACAACACAACGATCACCACATTTCCTAAACCCAAACATAATCAAATCACACATAACTAAACAAATTCAATTATTACTTGCTGACACAACTCGCGAGTGGGAACAATAATAAAAGCAGACGGAGCAAGGTTCGATTTTAACGCAACATCCGAAAAGAGTTTCTGAAGTACAGGGAGTAGATACGCATATGTCTTTCCGGAACCAGTGTGAGCTCGAGTAATCACATCCTTTCCTTCCTAAACCCACAAAAAATAGAAACTTATCGATACGAAACCAAGCAAAAACACAAACACATATAAATTCACATATAATTCAACAAAATGGAGAGTAGATTCATATATACAAGGATTAAAGGAATAGCGGAGCATTGAATAGGAGTAGGCTTATCGACGCCTTTTTTTGAAAGAGCACGAATGAGGCGAGTGTCGACGCCGAGCTCTTCAAAGCTCTTTTCATTTTCTGGTGCTAATTCTTCATCTCCCACTATAATTTCGAGAGTTGAATTGTGTGACATTTTAGGGTTGCTTGAAATGGTTGTTTTAGGGTTTAGGGTTTAGGATTTTGTAAGTGTGTTATTTTAGACAGGGTCGGATCTGGGCCGGTAGGATTAGGATGGATATTTATACCCTAGAAAATGGCCTGTTATTAGGGTATTTGTATTTTTTTAAAATTTAATTATGAGCGAGATTGTAAAATAGTTTAAATTTAATTATGGGAGAGATTTTAGAAGGAAGTTGTTTTCTATATATCGAGTTTTATTTGGATATGATAATAATTTTAATAATAACAATGATAGTACTGGTCAATTTTTTTAAAAAAAGTGATAAAATATGATAAAGAGCATGAATAATATTGGAAAAAGACCATTACAAGAATCATAATATCACTAAGAGTGAAACGTAAAAATTCCTTTATATAAAATGTCTGTTATTAACGTACGCTCTTATAATATTTCGTATCCTTTTACTAGTTTTTTAAAATAATTTATAATTTTAATTAAATATTATAATAATAAATTATTAAATTATCCCAGTTAATTTATTTAATTTAATCCAATATTATTTATTATTCCAATAGATAACATGTTTTGTTTTCTATTAAAATGAAAAAAAATTAATTTATAATTTGATAATGAGTAAAGTGAATAGAACTCTTCTTTTATTAAGTTGTGAAATAACTTTTGATATATTGTAGAATTAATATAGAAATTTTTTCTATCATTCTCTTTAGAAATTAAAATTTAACAACAGATTTCAAATTATGTGAAACAAAAACAGGTACATCATACATTCTCCATCAAAATCAAAATAAATAAATAATTTTATATATTCCAATAAATCTATGACATTAATATCAACATTATATTAAGAAAAATGTTAGAAATTCTAAAAATTATCTCAAAAATATCCTAATTACTTCGGATGATAAATTGGTATTCCCTCCGTCTCAAATTAAGTGTTTTATTTGATTTTTTGTGATTAATTTGACTCAACTTTGAATAAAAACTAAAAATTATTCTTTTATAATCTTAAAAAATTGAAAAATACATTTTTAAATAAAGTAGATATACTTTTCAATTATATATTTTTTATAATTTTTTTCAATTATATATTATATGTAATTTTTAGTTAAACTTTAATCAATTTGATCATAGAAAAATATAGAAAACCAAATTAATTGAGAACAGATGGAGTAATTGATAAATTTTTTATGATAACATGAGAGGTCCGGAATTAAAATAAACGTTATATCAAGTACGTTGTTTGGAAGAAAAAAAATGAAATAAATAGGATTGCTCTTATATTAATTTTAAATTTTAAATTTGATAGTAGCTGGTATTAAAAAGAAGACGAGCAAAAAGGCAGGTTGATCGGCAGGTGTAAAATCGAGAAGATGCAAGCAATTTCAAAGCGATTAGGGCAACAATGCTCCAATTCATCCTTGTCTCTTAAACCCCTCTATCAATTTTCTAATCACTGTATGTATCTCTATCTCTCTCTCTCTACATTTCTAGGGTTACAGATCTTCAATCACACACACACACACACACACTTGTTTTGTATGTAATTGAATGTGTATATGTGTTTGTATATGCTACATTAAGTTTATTATTCGTTAATCTACTTTTTATATGTGTATGTACGGACGATTTACAGTTTTGATGTGTGTCTGTGTAATTGATTATCAGATAATGGTTATGATAATCCGAGGTATGCGTCGACTGTTGCGACGAGAGGTGTGGGGCATTTAGTTCGTAAAGGGACTGGTGGAAGATCGTCTGTTAGGTATTTCTAGTTTTGAATTAACTTTTCTGATTATTTTTTTTGTGTTTGTCGCGATTAGTGTTGTGATTGGGGTTAAGTAGAGCTGAACTGGTTTAAGGTGTAGTAGTATGTTTAGAGGGAAATTAGTTCGTTATGAAGCGGAAATTTAATATTTGTGATTTTGGCAGCGGCATTGTTGCTACGGTGTTTGGGGCTACTGGGTTTCTTGGCCGGTATCTTGTGCAACAACTTGGTGAGTTGAATTTAAGTTCATTTAGTGGTGTTTTATAATATGAAGCACCATTTTATATGTTTTTCTAATTGGGGGGGGGGGGGGGGGGTTTGTTGTTAAACCATGTAATGAATTTTTATGCTTATTTATCTTGGTTCTATTCAGCTAAAATGGGTTCTCAGGTGCTGGTTCCTTTCCGAGGATCCGAGGATGATCCTCGTCATCTCAAATTAATGGGAGATTTGGGTCAGGTAATCAGAAGATGATTGGCACCTTGTTAGTGTTTTTGCAATCTTGATACTCGTATGACTAATATTTGACCATTACGTAATTTGTATACTTCAGATTGTTCCAATGAAATACAACCCAAGAGATGAAGATTCAATTAAGGCAGTGATGGCAAAGGCAAACGTTGTTATAAATCTTATTGGTATTGGTTACATTATTTGGAGTTTTTGGTGAACTTTAGGATAGAGTTGACACATAATATTTAGTTTATTTACCATCTAAATTTTGGCAGGAAGAGATTATGCAACTAGAAATTATAGTTTGGAGGAAGTAAACCAGCATATGGCTGAAAGGCTTGCAATTGTATGTTATCACACTTACTTTTTTATTTTAAAAATAGTATGCACTATATATTTATGTTCATGCACTATGTTGTATCTCTTCCTTGTTATTGTAGTGATCATTGTATTATCGTCATAATTTTCTCTTTTATCATCAGCCAATATAATAGGAATAGCAAGACGTGGTTCAACCCAACACATTAGTAGATTAACAGAAGTCACACATACTCAAATGCTGTTGTTTCCATCATTCACACTAGAAAGCAAATTGTACCTTGTATTAACTCTTAATACCTATACCATCAGATGTTTGACGTAACAAACAAGATTTGTTAGAAGTTTTTGTAGTTTGCAGAGGTGCTGTGTCCCACTGGTGGAAA
Source organism: Oenanthe sinensis (assembly GCA_028671895.1). Taxonomy (NCBI): domain Eukaryota; kingdom Viridiplantae; phylum Streptophyta; class Magnoliopsida; order Apiales; family Apiaceae; genus Oenanthe; species Oenanthe sinensis. Next base: position 46,063,143 of record CM053806.1, on the reverse strand, counting down.
ATGTCAATTGCTTAGTACACCTCTGTCAGGGTGCTCTTGGTGACTTGAGGATTCATAACTCATATTATTGGTTAATAGAACTACTGACACTTGAGCACACTATTTTGTGATGTGGCATAACTCCATCTGTAGTTCTCCCATCAGTTCAGATCTGACGCCTTAGCAACTACATATTTCACTAGGAAGTAGGTAGAAGTTAGATAGAAAACATACTAGCTAATTTCTTAATGGGCTAATAACCTTGTCAAAGCATGGTTAAAGTGGTTGATGTCTAATGGCATAATGGAATTCTCTGCACGTGAAATGTTAAATATACCTTTTTGAACTGAATATAATAAACTTATTTGTTCTTGTCAATTATGCAGATCTCCAAAGAACACGGTGGTATCATGAGATTTATACAGATTTCATGCTTAGGAGCATCCTCCTCATCTCCTTCTAGAATTCTTAGAGCTAAAGCTGCCGCTGAGGAAGCTGTATTTCGTGAAATACCTGAGGTGAGGACTTATTATTTTTTCTATTTTTCTTGTAAGCTATTGTATGCTCTGGGAATAAATTGAGCTCTTATACCACTGCTCTCTGTGAACATCAGCATAGCTATCTAAGTTGTTAATTGTAGATATGAATGAAAATAATACAAACATTGTTTTACACCAGCTGTTAGGAATCAGCTCGATATATTATTATTATTATTATTATTATTATTATTATTATTATTATTATTATTAAGTTGATAGCGATCAGCTCGATATATTATTATTATTATTATTATTATTTATTAGACCGTTTTATATATTATTGTACTTTAAGTTATCCCACGTGTGTAGGACTTTGGTTTATTATGTTTCGGGCCTTGGTTTATTAGGCCGTTAGGTTTTATGTCTCGGTATATATACCGGACATGATACTAATATTATTCATGCTTTGATTATACACTTTTTTTGGAATATTATTGAATAAATATTCTCGGGATGTTGTATAATTTCTGCTTGATTATTGTTTTATATTCCTATCCTGCATCACCAGCCATATATCTAAGCTCTTTGCTGTTCTAAAATTTAGAGTGATACAATTTTCAGATTTTGCTACTTCTATTAGATAGTTGATGTAGCGTTTCTTGATGCTAGGTTGTCTGTATTTTACCTGTGAACCCCGTGAAACAGAAAACTAAAGTTTATAAGCACACATAACTTTCCTTGATGATTGAGATGATTTTGTAGTCTAACTGATTAAGAATACCTCGGTACTCAGACTAAATCAGATGATTTTAAATGTTAATGGAACATGGCAAGTTGACAACTATCTTACAAATGCATTTTTTCTCAAATATTCTGAAGTATCAGGTCCCGTCCGATAGACCCTTAAATATGTGATGGATATTAGGGATTGAATGCTGCAACTTCAATATCTTTGTTTCACAGGTTCATGTTTAGACGGGTAATATTAATGGTTGATAATACACTTGTTCTCAGGCCACGATAATGAAATCTGCTCTGATGATTGGTACAGAAGATCGGATCTTAAATCCATGGGCGCATATGGCGAAAAATTATGGCTTTGTCCCACTTTTTGGGGATGGATCTACCAAGTGTGATTTTAACTGAAATCCTTTAGCTTTTTAAATTTTCTACCAAGGAATGTGTGTTACAGTAAATCCTCGTTAGATACAGTATTTACGTCAGTGTGTTTGCAGAATTCAACCAGTGTATGTTTCCGATGTTGCATCTGCCGTCGTCTCGGCCTTGAAAGATGATGGTACCAGCATGGGAAAAGTTTACGAACTTGGTGGACCAGATATCTATACCATGCGCCAGTTGGTAGCTTGTCTGCCCTCTTCTTTCTAATCTTTTCCCTTTTCCTTTGATCTACACTAAATTCAAGTGCCATGCAGGCAGAGCTCATGTATGAGATGATCCGTGAATATCCTAAGTATGTGAATGTTCCATTCTCAATTGCCAAGGTAAATGCATATTTTGATGGGAGTTCTCTAAAATTTAACTTGTGACGTAGATTAGTAAAAAGAAGCTTTAACTTTTACATGTATATTATTTCTCGAGTATTGAGTAATTGATTGTAATAGTTAATATTTGCCCCTTTAAAATTTGTAATATGTGAATTGTTTATGAATATTATGATAATAATTAAAAGTATTCTGAAAATATATGTATATATTATATATATATATATATATATATAATTTATACATTTGTGGTACGTAAGCTTGTAATGTTTCAAAATATCTGCCCATCAACGTTTTCATTTTGACCTAGTCCCTGACTAGATGGATTCACTTCTAATAACTCCACAATATCAATTTGCAACTGGAGTATTTGTTAAATGTTTTATATATATATATATATATATATATTTGAATGGGTTTTCTATATCTTTTCTGAGCTAGCAAAGGTTGTGGTCTCTGATACAGCATAGGATACTAAGCTCCTGTCTTAGATTTGCAAGCACTCGGATACATCATACATGTTAAACTAGTTCTGAAATCAGTGACTCCTTGTTATGAAGTGAAGAGTAACTTTCATAGTGAGGCCGTATAAGGAATCTGATATACCAATATGGTAAATATGGAACAACCGGATAATGTCAGCTTGCTTGTTGCAAATTGCGATATTGTGTTTTTTTGGCCAAGTATTTTTAAGCCTTGTACTTTCATTTACCAAATATTACTAAATCATATTAATTAATAAAATCCGTTTGTAATAGGAATTATGGTGCTTAATACAGTTATAGGTTTTCTTTATTTTTTGTCATTTATTTTGCTTTGCAGAGCTGAATGCATTTTCTCTCTTTCATTTCCGAAGTACTATAATTGCCATGTGAACTGATTTGATTTTTTTCAAGACATCTTATATAATTCACTGTCAATATTATCAGGCCATTGCGACGCCTCGAGAAGTAATGCTAAATAAAGTTCCGTTTCCGTTGCCCTTCCCAACTTATTTCAACCTGGATATGATCAATGCCCTTACGTCAGATACACTCGTTTCGGATAATGGTTAGTTCATTAAGTTCAGTGATAAGCTGTATAATTTGAAGTGATTTTTAGAAGGCTTTTGTTATTCAATAGATTTCTCACATGAACTTTAAGCTGGCCAAAATAAAAATGATATTTGTGGAATCTTAATCCCCCTTTTAAGTTTCTATTTATGTTTTACCTCACATCATTAAAAACAATACTATGCTTTCAGTTTCTAATATTCTTTGTTTTCTTTTAGCTTTAACTTTCAGTGATCTTGGGCTTGTGCCGCGGAAGGTGAAGGGCTATCCTGTTGAGTATCTTATCCAATATCGTAAAGGTGGGCCGAATTATGGTTCTACAGCCAGCGAAAGAGAAATCTCAGAGTACAATCCTTGATTTCTGATCTTACATCCTGAATTCTCCTTTCCACAGAACTCGAAACTTTGAAAGCAGGTAATCTATACGGTTTTGACTTTTCCAGTCATAATTGAGTCTCATCATCTGTCTATGGTAGACATAAATTTACCATAAATTGATAGGGTCGTCTTTTTATGCAACATTAAAGAATTTACCCTCTCCACACAGGTTTCGGATGGCTGTTCTTTCTTGTGAGACGCTGGCTGCGAATAAAACACATGGAGGATTATTCTTGCATCATGATTGTATAATTTCAGAAATGTTCTGATCACATGTTAAATACTGGAAAACAGTCGTGTGATCATTTTGGATGGATTTCAAGCCTTGCTTTATACATATGAGAAGCTGTTTGTATTTTAATCAAGCGATGAGACAATTCTATAGCTGGCATATTCACTAATCACTACCCTTTAGTTCGATTTTAAAGTGGAGGGAAGTAACCCTATATGATTGCCTATTTGCATATATTAATATATAAATTTGTTGAATTTGAATCATGTTTCATGCGTAAGTTAAAGTTACATAACAAATTTCGAAACTGAACTTATACTTGAAATTTCGCCAATTACAGTTATGTACTCCCTTGGTTCCAATGAATTCTTAACATTTTTGAGAGAGTGTCCTACATATATTTTAAGGTGTATATAAAGTATAGTTTTATAATTTATTTTTAAATTATTTTTTTAATATAAATTTAAACATTCAACTTTTATTTAAAAACAGAAAATTGTAAAAATAAGTTATGTAACTATAATTTATATATACTTTAAAATGTGTATAGGATACTCTCTTGGAAAGAGAAATGTTAAGAATTCATTAGGACCGAGGGAGAATATAAGTTTGGTTCAAGAATTGTTTTCCTTGCCATCTCTGGCGAGCTTCCATTCAGGTAATTTTATATACTAGTATTTATGTCGGCCATGCTGGGCTTTGAATTATAAAAATTTCCCAGATTTTACGAAAATATTTTTATTAATTGATAGACTTGAGAATAAGTTATATTTTTTCATGTGATGTTGCATGATTAGTATTTTACATACAACAAAATTCTATTACGATTATGAAAAAATGAAACTTCTAATTTGTAACGCTATAATGCGTATTACACAAAAAAATGGTGATGAGGTACAATGTTGTTCTTGTTTGGCCAAATCCAGTTCTTCATTTCTTCTTTTTGCTAAGAATAGTTGAAGTTGAGATCAGACACTCCATAAAATTCTTGTACTTTTTGTCATACATACATACATACAAAATAAAATAAAATTCAGTTTTTGTTAGACTCTTGCAGAACTTTAATTTTATCTAACAATTGGAGTATAATAAATTATAATCATCATAATATTAATGAAATCATCAAATAAATATACAAAATATATTCTAAGAATAAATAAATCCTCTAAATATGAATTGCATACCTTCTTTAGCTAGAATAATCTGAAATAAAAAAATAAAAAGATGAGTACAACTAAATAATCTCCAGGATAATGATACACACATTAGTGACATCTTAAACAATAAGAAATATATATTTACATAAAAGAAAAATAATATAAAATAAATAATCATCAATTTTGAATCTTGAAATTGTAAGTTTTAATCAATCTTGCTCTCATACTCAATATATCAAACAATTTATGTGTAAAATTCAACCTGCAATAAAGCAGAACGAAAAGATAAGTATAATCACATAATTTTCAAGATATGATACACATTATAATGATAAATTAGATCAAGTATAATTATAAAGTCTCTTCTCATATTATATCTACTATATATAAATCAAAACTCAATCATCAACTTAATAAACCTTAATCGAGATTTCAACCTACTTACACAAAACTTTCTCATACCATATATAATTCATAGAGATGAGAACAGTAGAGAAAACAAATAAGAGAATTTAGTTAATTACAATTTTAAATTATTAGTGGTTTTGTATACTATTACATATTCAATCAAAATAAAAATAATTTATGAAAGATAAGAAAATAGAAACAATATAAAAAGTATTATATTCAATTTGCAATTTGTATGTGAAGTTAAAAATGTCAAAAGAATCTATAAAAAAAGATCAAACAAAAACCATGTAATATCTATTATATAGTCTATACATTTGTATATAGTATGAAACAAAAAAAGATAAGTAAAATTGCATAATGTCAATTAGAGAGAGAATGATAGATATAATAAGAGACAATGATCGAGAGTTGAACCATTATTTTTATTCTCATACTTATATTATCAAACAATTGTTGTGCAAATTTGAATCTGCAATAAAATTAAACAACTTCTCCTGCAGAAACCATCAAACACTTGGCGTAAAACAATAATCTATAAAAAAGATCAAACCAAAAACATGCAACATCCATTTTATAATGTTGTACTTTGTATACATGCAATTAGAGATAACAAAGAGATAAGTAAAATTGCATAATACCTGCAATAAAATTGCAATATATGTCTGTCTTGCATCCTTAACTCACCTTGAGCTTTGTCTATCTTTGCACTTAAGCTGCACTTTCACCACCAACATATAGTAAGTTAGCAGGTACATTAGAATCCACTACATGTTTGTTTTTTAAGAGTTCCTCTGTGGGTACTCTTGAATCATAAGCTTTTTGGTTACATCTATGAATAATATAGACTTTAAATAAAGTCTTTTGACAAATATTAAGTCCAGATATCACACTTATTATAACAAACAATTTTAGAAATTAATAATAAACATCAATCCACATGCCAATAAATGGAACCAGGACTCCAATTAGCCATTGATAATATTGATGTATCTTATTATTAAGAGTTGAAATCAAACAACAATTCGATGCAAGTGATACTACCTCAATTCATAGACCAATAAATGGAACATGTTTGTTTTGTGATCGGTGAATAATCCAGGAAAAAAAAGAAAAAGTTGTCATCGGATAGTGATAAGTAGTACACCAAAACCAACTAATATTATCATAATTTAAGAATACGACACACAACATAAAGCAATACAATTATTCATTCAAGCATTTTATCATAGATATATAAAATACATCGTAATAGAAAAAGAAGATAAATCATTACCCATTAAAATAAAAAAAGGGCATAAAACATTGTTAATTGCATACATATCTACCATTATCTGGGGAGAAGATGAGAAAATAATTCTACTATTGATGATAGGAAATTGATCTCTTGTTTAAATATCTTTTCATTTTCTTGTTTTCTTCTTTCGATCTAAACCTATAAGAGAATGTAATAAACCATACACCCATTCAGTAAAAAGATGTCGAGTTAGCACAAAATATGAAAAAAAAAACATACACACAAACATAGTTAGATAGATAAATATGAAGAAAACTAAATCTCTTTAATTAAAATTGAAATTGACCGGAAAGATGATAATCAGAGGAGATAATGAAAGACAAAATGATGAAATATTATTATGAGTTTAGATTGTTTCAAATTTGAATTCAAAAAATACTATGAGAGGCTCAAGAATCGATGTAATGAATTGTAATTAAATGCAACTTGGAGGGTAAAGAGTTAAAATGCTAAAATTACTGTACAAAACAGCAAGAGCACTATAATCTAAATAGATTACATTTTCATGAGTAATATTTTCCCATTCATTACGTGTACTCAGATTTTACCCCCAATTGCATTCTCTCCCTTAGATTCTCAGAGAGATCGAGATAGATGAAATGAGCACATCTAAGTATGATGGTATCGAAGAGAGTTGAGCTGATGAAGTTGTATGAGAGAGATGAAAGGCGGGAAAAAGGCCATCGAGAGAGAGAGAGACTACAATTTGATATAACTAGTAGGAGAGATATAAAGAGTAGCAGTGAATGTAATGAAGAATGATGATGTTTCATCATGTTAGTATGATTCTTGATATGTTGTAAGTGTTGGGTTTATTATGATGATTTAAAGTTTGTGTTTTTCAAGTGATTTAGAGTTGTGTTTTTGGATCATATACAGGCAGATAGTGGTGTTGAACAAGTTGTTTACAAGCAAACCGGTGCACAGGAGGAGGAGAACAATGACAATACTCTCATGGTCAAGTTATAGGAGTTCCACAGCATAAATTAAAACTCTCATGGTCATGCTTTGATTTTTGCTAAAAAAAACCAATCAATTAAAGCTGCTGGAATTATGTTACATTGATCACGAACGACTAGAAGCATATATACAAACAATTGGCACTGACATGTGGAGGAATATCGGGGAAGTTTCTTCTAGCCTTTATGAATCTGAACCGATCGTCATGTTAAATGGACACTGTCATTGGTTCGACAATGTGAAGAAGGTGATACATTCTTTTTTGACGTGGAAGAAGAGGTATTTCAAGCAAGTTATGAAATTCCTCTGTGCTTTAAAGAGTACAGGCACTGGCACACCCACCCGAAGCTTGGATTACTGCAGGGTTGTCTTTGCCTGATGAGTACCCACAGTGACGACACTGAGGTATGGGTAATGAATGAATATGGCAATCAAGATTCATGGACTAAACCTTTTGTTATTCCTTATATTCATTCTGTAGACTCTCTAACGGGCCTTAAAAACGGAGAAATCTTGATGCTGGGGAATCGTGATCAGTATCGTGGTCAGAATCGTATTAAGGAAACAACCATATGTTATTATAATCCACTTTCAAGACATTGCAGATTTATCAGTATTCATGATCAACTCATCAAGGTGAAAATAACTTCTGCGCAAAGAGAAAAGAATGAAAATGATTAGTAAACTTAGAGAAGAATAGAAAGGAATTTTCAATTTCTTCTAGTGAAAGAATTTAGTTATTGTTCATTCGTTTCGAATTTGATTAGTTCCTCTAATATTTTTAATTATTTTTAACATCGTAATTTTGATATATTATTGTTGACGACTTTATTTTTCCTAATGTATATGTGCTTCCGAAGGATAACTTTGTTTGGTTTGACAAGATGTATAAAGAACTCTGTATTAAATTTTCTATTTTACTGCGAATTGTTTTTTTATTTGATGCTCACACAGTTTTTCAAAGGATAACTTTGATAATATTTGCAGTGAGAAAGTGTGTTTAAAATAATTAGCATGTTAACAAAATTTAACAGATCAACTCTACTCAAGAAAACAGGCTCCTCTCTGTTCAACAAAAGATATAGAAGGTTTTGCAGCTCTAAAGAAACGCCATCTTCTAGTCTTCTTTACTCTTACCATTCTGCTATAGAAGGTTTTGCAGATCAACTTCTGGAGTGCGAGGTTGATGATATACGTAAATTGCATGATGTCAATCATAGCAGTAAGACCTGACAGGCGCCATGACATTCAAACTACTTACTCCTACAAGTTCTTGGGGTTAAGCCCTGCGAAAGAAGGTGCTTGGACGGACTCAAACTTTGGCAGACTTGATAATTTCTCAAATTTTTCAACATTAATTTATAAGTGTTTAACTTAATTTCCAAGTTAATTATCCTATTTTATTTAATTAACTATAAATAATATCTCCAACAACGAATCCTAATAGGAATATGATTAGTAGAGACGCTCAACATCTTAAAAAACCTTAATCTCCTATCATCATAATTTTATTATTGCAGCAACCTCCCCAGATCTTATTAATTAACACTCTCCGAACATATAAATTTACAAAAATCATGAAATCAACGAGCATTCCTGATCTGCATGAATGTATTATTCTAAATATTTTGTGTTTTCTTCCGGCAAAATTCGTTATCAGATGCAGGTGTGTGTGTGCAAATATTGGGCCACTATAATTTGCCAACCTTATTTCCCGCCAGAGTATTTTTCAAGAGCAAAAGCTCCTGTCCAGCTGGTGATTACAAGAGACCGCAATCTGTATCAGCTGGCTCAATTCGATGAATCTATGTACTCTACTACTTATCCTTCAGATTTTTCGATACCTAAAACATCAGTTTTTGATCTCAACATAGGACGAATTTTCGACCACCCATCATCAGTTCTCATTGATGCTTTTACTTGTCAGGATACGGGTTGGATAGTTTGTCTTAGATACCAGTACTCTAGGGGGATGAAATTCAGGAAAGACGTGTACTACCATATGTATAATCCTATAACTGGTCAACTTATAGTTGTACCACAAGGCAAAAACTCGTTTAGTTGTGCTTTCTTGATTTTCGCTCAGAAAACCAATGAATTAAAGTTGTTAGAGTTTTGTAACATTGATTAAGGACGACTAGGAGCATCTATACAAACAATTGGCACTGACACGTGGAGGAAAATCCCTGAAGTTCCTTATAGTCATTACAGATTCGATCCGTATGTCGTATTAAATGGACACTGTCATTGGTTCGACAACAATAACAAGGTAATAGATTCTTTTAACGTGGAAGAAGAGGTATTTGAAGCAAGTCATGAAACGCCGCTGTGCTTTAAACAATACGGGCACCCGAAGCTTGGATTACTGCAGGGTTGTCTTTGCCTTACTATCTGCAGACACCCCACTGAGGTAGGGGTAATGAATGAATACGGCAATCAAGGTTCATGGACTAAAACTTTTGTTATTCCTCGTACTCTATCTGTAGACTCTCTAACATGCCTTAAAAACGGAGAAATTTTGATGCTGGAGAATTACAAACATTATTCCGGAAACAAATATGCAACTATCATATGTTATAATCCTCGTTCAAGAAATTGCAGACGCATCAATATTCATGATGAAGTCGAGGAAGTCAAGGATCGAGGTTGAAATTATTTCGCGTCAAAGGAAAAAGAAGAAGAAAAAGAAACTTACAGCAAAAGAGAAGAAATGAATATTTAAATTCTTCTAGTGAATGTAGTTAATATTCACTTGTTTGGGATTAACCAAATTAATCAGTTCTTCTAAATTTTTATGATACTTAAGTTACAGATAAATATCTTTAACATCGTAATTTTGATATATCTGTGTTAATATTTCTTTACATAGTTTATACATGCTCTTGAATGGTTATAGTTAGATAACAATCTTTTTAAAGTTTTAACTGTAATTGGGCTTCAACAAGTACAGATGTCAATAAAACGCAACTGCACTTGACGAGCTACTTAAGAGAAAACAAGGCTCCATCTCTCTCTGTTCAACAAAAGATACTCGTGATGAAGAGCCCTTAAGTTTCACGAGTTTCAATCTGAAGCAGCTCAAATTCAATTTTGAATTCATATTTTTTTTGCCTTAAAATACCCCACAAATCTTTCTCATAACCATGCAGCAGAACTCAGTTACATTACGTAAAATATTCATCCTTTCCTTCCATGGATGCCAAAGTACCTAGTTCTTTCTCCATTCTTTTACTCACTGTTTTCTCTCTTCATGCTCACGGTCTCAAAACCTACATAATTCAACTTCATCCACAAGGAATAACCAGTTCTCTTTTTACCTCAAAGCTGCATTGGCACTTGTCATTCCTTGAGAAGACCATTTCTTCTAACGAAACACCATCTTCTCGCCTTCTTTACTCTTACCATTCTGCTATAGAAGGTTTTGCAGCTCAACTTCTGGAGACCGAGGTTGATGCTATACGTAAATTGCATGATGTCATAGCAGTAAGACCTGACAGGCGCCATGACGTTCAAACTACTTACTCCTACAAGTTCTTGGGGTTAAGCCCTGCGAAAGAAGGTGCTTGGACGGACTCGAATTTTGGCGGAGGCACAATAATTGGCTTGCTTGATACCGGAGTCTGGCCTGAAAGTCCGAGCTTTAGCGATCATGGGATGCCTCCGGTTCCCAAGAAGTGGAAAGGGATATGTCAAGAAGGAGAGGAGTTTAGTTCTTCGAATTGTAATAGGAAGATAATTGGTGCTAGGTACTTCAGTAAAGGCCATCGTGTGGCTTCACAAACTTCATCTCTAAATACTGTTACAGAATATAAATCAGCCCGAGATTCACATGGCCATGGGACTCATACTGCATCAACTGCTGGTGGTTCTGCAGTTCCTACAGCAAATGTGTTTGGGAATGGAGCAGGTGAGGCTCGAGGAATGGCCCCTGGTGCTCACATTGCCGTATACAAAGTTTGTTGGTTCAGTGGTTGCTATAGCTCAGATATACTAGCTGCAATGGATTCTGCAATTAGAGATGGAGTTGATGTACTCTCGCTTTCCCTAGGTGGCTTTCCAGTACCACTTTACGAGGACAATATTGCTATTGGTAGTTTCCGAGCAATGGAGCATGGAATCTCAGTCATATGTGCAGCTGGAAACAATGGACCAACACTCAATTCAGTTGCCAATGAGGCTCCTTGGATTGCCACTGTCGGTGCTAGCACACTTGACCGAAAATTCCCTGCCATAGTTCGTCTCAGCAATGGAAAATTTCTTTATGGGGAATCAATGTACCCAGGGAGGAATAGTTCAAGTGCTGAGGAAGAGCTTGAGCTCATTTATGCTGACAGTCGATATGGAGGTGACTACTGCCTGAAGAATTCTCTTCAACAAGCAAAAGTTCGAGGAAAAATGGTGGTCTGCGATCGAGGTATTAATGGGAGGGCAGAAAAAGGTCAAGTAGTGAAGGAAGCTGGTGGTGCAGCTATGATTCTAGCAAATACAGAGATTAATTACGAGGAAGATTCTGTTGATGCACATGTTTTGCCAGCAACGTTAGTAGGATTCACAGAATCCGTACAATTGAAGAAATATATTAGTTCTACGGAAAAGCCTAGAGCCCAAATCATTTTTGGAGGAACCAGCATTGGAAAATCAAGAGCACCAGCTGTAGCTCAGTTTTCATCGAGGGGTCCAAGTTTTATGGACCCTTCCATTCTCAAACCAGACATGATAGCTCCAGGGGTCAACATTATCGCAGCTTGGCCTCAAAATTTGAGTCCTGCTGGGATTCCGGAAGATTTTAGAAGAGTGAACTTCACTGTCTTGTCGGGGACTTCCATGGCTTGCCCTCATGTAAGTGGACTTACAGCTTTGATCCACTCAGCTCATCCAAAATGGTCACCAGCTGCAATCAAATCTGCATTAATGACAACTGCATATATAACTGACCATTCAGGAAAGCAGATCATGGATGGGGATCAACCTGCAGGGCTTTTTGCGATCGGAGCTGGACATGTAAATCCAGCAAGAGCCATCAGTCCTGGATTGATATATGATATCAGCCCAAACGATTACGTGACTCATTTATGCACACTTAGATACACAAGATCTGATATTTTTATGATTACTCACAGGAATGTGAGCTGCCATGATATAATGCAAAAGAATAAGGATTTTAGCCTCAATTATCCTTCTATATCTGTCGTTTTCGAGCCTAGGATGAAGAGTAAGATGATCAAAAGGCGATTGACAAATGTGGGGATTCCCAATTCCACTTACTCTGTGGAAGTTAAGCCACCTGAGGGAATCAAAGTAAGAGTTAGACCACAAAGGCTGATATTCAGACACATAAACCAGAGTTTGAGTTACAGAGTTTGGCTTATATCAAGGAACAGGACAGCGTCACATAGTTTCAGCTACAGTCACGGGTATCTCTCATGGTTTAACTCACACAGCAGTCATGCCAGGATCAGGAGTCCTATATCAGTGACATGGTCATCCAAGAAGGAGGGATAGCTGCTGATGTTGCTGTGGTAATAGCCATAATGGTCACAGCATTTTAATATATTATTGTACCGATTAGGATGGTAGATTTCAATACACGCGTTGAAAATGATAAAGCAATTTTATCATTAATTTATTTAGAAAATAAAATATGATAAAATATTTTATTGTTGTATGCTAGATATGTACGTTGCAACTTTTGAGATAATAAATAAATTCGTCAGTTTATTATAATCATCCAACTCATCAAACCATTCTCTTGTTTTGAGCAACATGTTCTTATCACACAACAGAAGCAAAAGCTAAGACTTAGTAGAATGGCAACATAAGATCTAATTTCTGATAAGATACTGAATATAATGAACTTATATTTGGTGGGGGGAAATCATAGAATAACAAATCTCTCATCCTGATCTTAAACCTAGAACTATATCACATTAACCTTGAATATACTCAATTCCCTATACAACACAAGCATGTACTATAATTATACTCAGTATATAAATGATTTTACAAGAAATTTGAGCCACTGATATTGAAAGGAATAGTTAGTATTCATACCAGGTTTACCTAGGCAACAAACTGATTTTACAGTATCTAATCTCAAAGATCAACAGTGTCAAAGAAATCCGGAGGGTGCAATGGAATGAAATGTCTCTTTAACTTTTTACGAACTGCAAGCCGTTTGCATTAGCATAGCGCTCCATGAATCTCATGAACCTATCCCAATCTCGTGGAGTTCGCATGACATACTTGGCTTCAATCCCCGCAGGCTTTCCATTAACAAATTTGGCGTTAACATCAACTGATTGAACAGTCCCTTCTTCGTCAATCATGTAGAAGCCAGTAATTTCGCCAACTTCACTGGATGAGTCAAAAACAGATGGCTCGTCAAACCTGAATATAGCCATGCCGTTAGTTCCATCCCTCGATTTAGTTAGCTTTACATCTGGAACAGTCTGCTCATCAGTTCCTTGGATGAATTGAATTGATGGTTTGACCATCGTGATTCTTAGTCTAGACATTTGACACTTTCTTCTTTGAGGGGCATATTGTGAACATAACAGGTGCAAATTTTGCCCGCTGAATGAGGAGTGCACACTACAGATAGCCCTCGATGTTGTGCCTGCACAACAGAGAACCTGCATTAATATTGCAAAAATATTGTTACGAACTTCAAACACATTCTCACTTTGGAAAGACACATGCACATTTACAAGTAGTTTGCTCAACAAACACAGTAACACCTGAAAAACTCCAAGTATCACAAGGGGAAGGAGGTAACTGGACCTGATCCTATATTTGTATTGAGTACGTTTTCATGGTGGAAAACACACGAGCACACATAACTTTTAACAGAAACATAAGTGGCCGATCAGACTATTATGCATAGTACTCGGTTTTTAGATTTTATTTCTTATGCTATATGCCAAATGAAAATGCTTAACTTCGTCGGTCATTCATTATCAATTAAACTATCCTAGCAGATAATATTCATAAAATTTCTTTAAGTAGTAAGTAAATTTCAGAAGCATAGCCTGCATCAATTCAGTATATTTTTGTAAGCTGCTAATGTATTTAGTAATAACCAGTTTCATTAATTATTTTTTTAGAACGAGAAAAATTCTTAACTTGCTTTCAAGTTTTAAAAAAGAAATAACTACATTCTCATTAACAAGCAACCAAAAGAAAATTAAAGATCCAATCTTTCCCACTTTTCCTACACTAGGAACAAATAAAGATCAAAACTTTAACACATATAGGTGATCAAATTCACAATGCAAAATCCAACTCCATAAAAGTACACATAAAATACCCAAAATTAAAAAATTAAACAAAAATAAAAAAGTGGGCACCTGCAAAGAAAGGGCCTTGATGTGAATACAGTAAGGTGAAAATGCAAGAGATTGCAGAGTTGCCATTGTAATTCTAGTAGCAACAACCAGAAAGATGAAAATATAATAAGCCTCAGAGTGAGTGTGTGTGTGTGTGTGTGTGTGTGTGTGTGTGTGTTATAAGGGATTTTTGGAAGGTGGTTGTGGGAGAGAGGAGTCAGGAGTGTGTAATATTTACAGCCATTCGCTTGTAATAACAAATGGATTGAATATTTGAATGTATAGGTAATAGAGACAGAGAGAGAATAGATTATTGTGTAAACTGTTGCACCAGAATTAGGGGAGTTTACGAAAAAAAATGTGTACCACAGTATTAAAAATGCTCTCACAAGGTCATCTATTATATTATTATTATTATTATTATTATTATTATTATTATTATTCACTACTTTATTTTTATTTACTCTTTTGGTAAATTTAATTTTTAAATATATGATGACTATATCACCTAATATATGTCCAATCTACTGAATTCCAAATTTAAATTAATCACTTGTAAGGAAATTTAGAACTGCCATACATTTATTCGTTTTAGACTTGCAAATTACAAGGAAATGGTCTGATCAAAAATATTAAGTCACTAAATTATCCTTAGATTTAGCAAAGATATGATTTGTCTAGTTCAAATAATTGATAATCACTAATCACACTTCTAATTAGTGATTCTTTCCCTAGTTGGTTTGTGTTTAGTTTAATTCAGTGAGTTCTCTACTTCTCTAGTTCAGTTGTACAAATTTGATGTTCCTCTGTATCATCATTGTCATTCACAAGTCTTTTTATTAAGAATTTTGAAAATAGCTCACATTTGCTCTGGCTCTGCTATGTTTTTAACTCTCATTTTCTCCCACCTTGTTTGCTTGTCACATCTTCTAAGACTCTTGTCTTTTCTTTTTCCTCTGTTAGTTACCATCTCTCTTCTCCTCTTGGCTTTGGCTCTCATGTACTGCAATATGAGTCCTACATTATCCAGTTTTCTGGTTTTGACAACATGCACATCGAATGAAACCAAACATACGCAGTGTATCCCATTCGTAGAGGAGGGTATGGAAGTTTTCTCGACACTTGTGTTGGAATCAAAAGTTGATTACCCGGCCAAGACTTTCGATGAAGTGAGGGAAGAAGTGGATAAAGTTCTTGAACTTGAGGAAGAATGCACTGAAAATGTAACTCAGTGTGTCAAGTCATGTGACGATATTGTCAAAGGTAACATTGTATATGAAGGAGTGTCGAATTTTGAGAGTTCGAGTTCAAGTGTTGGGACTTGTGAGTCCGTTAGTAAGGAAAAGGAGAGGAAGAGAAAGATAGCCTGTAAATTATTGGAGCAGCATAATGTGATGGAAGGAGAAAAAAGAATGGACTCATTATGGGAGATTTATGCGCTTTTGGACACTTTTCAATCCGATTCTACTAAGTCTGCACAAAAAGCTGCTGTTGTCTTCAAAAAGAAAAAGAAAAAGACTCGTGAACTCGATAATGGAGATGGTGATGTACAGAAGCGACGTGGGCAGCCTGGTTGTCTACCCTTAAAGTGTTGTGCAAGGAAGATGAACTTAGGAATGGGAAGGACTAAAATTGTTAAAATTATCAAGGCCGTGAAAGGGATTGATTTGTTTCCATTGCACCATGTAATGAAGAGGCGTGCATGGCAAAAGGGACAGATTTTGATTTAGTTGTCTTTTCTTATTTACATATGCCTCTTTCCTTGGCATATAATTTCTTGTAATTATAGTAAATAGAATGTATTAAAGTCTTCTGTTTGTCTGTTGTGTTTGAGTCTTTTCTGCCATAACAATTTTATAAATGTAACTCATAACAGAATAGTTTAGTTAAATAGCATAACAGATTAGCAGCTGCACAAGGAAACCCTGACATGATTATTTTAGATGTTTTCCTTGGATAAAATTATACTAAGCATACCTGCAAAACTGGATCCCATTAACAAAACATTTACTCGATGAATATTCTATGTAACAGCGCACAATTTTAACAGTTCTTTCTTCGAAAGCATGATGTAACTGACAAGTGATATATGAATATGATTAACAAAATCACTTCTGTGTTGGCCAAAGAGAAAAAGAAGGATTTGCTTGAGCTGCCATGACATTATGTTTTTCATTATGTACCGTGAACACCCTTTCCAAAAGACCACTTTCCAAAACTCCCTCTCACAGCGTCATGTTGATAACTCCCTTTGCCTCCCTCTCGTCCTGGCAAACATAACAGACGCACAGCACATTTTAGTAAAGCATAACCTTTTCTTTGTATTATTTGAGTTCATTTGACCTTTTAAAAGAAAATCTTTTCTCGTGTGTGTGGAAACATCCAGTAGAAACATACTAATCCAGATAAATCTGTATGGAATGGACATGTCTCACTAAGATATGCCAAATCATGTGAATACGTATGCAATAAGGGGAAGGCATGCAGAAGTAATAATAATGACTTCCTGATTTCTACTAGGCAAACCAGTTTTGAGGCACATACTTCCTCCACGTGACATGTTGCTGCTACTCTTGCTACTTGGTTTCCTCGCCTCTATGTAAACTTCCCTCCCAGCCAACTGTATAGGAGATGCCTGAAGAGCGGAAAATCGATTATACAAAAGGATGAATTTCATAACTTATTCTTGCTAAAACATGAAGAGTGAAACTAGGGTTTTAGGTTTAATGCACAACTGAGGGAGAATAAGTAGATCAATTTTTTATTAGAAACATAAGAGATCTAACTGAATAAATGGAAAACACAAAATCAATTTAGTCTAGCGGTGGTGGGAGATCAGACCCTGATTGCATCGTGAACACTTCGAACATCTTCAAATTCAACGAAGGCAAAGCAAATACCAATATCCTGCAAAAATAATTGCACTTGAGGTAAATGTAAGTTGTACATAAATGAACATGAGAGATAAGATTAGTCAATATTAACCATCAGATTCGTTATCAGCACCCCATCAGCCTTTATTATCCCAAAGATTTCGAACTTTTGCAAGATATCAAGTGTGGACACAGTAAGTGGCAAGTTTTTGACATAGACAGATTTTGATTCTCCTGGGGAAATAGAAAGAAAAAAGATATCAACATGTACCTATATATACAAATGATCAATTATTAACTATTATTAAAAGTGAAGGTTATGTTTTGGAATTGAAAGGACAACAAAGCAATGATTAGCATCTCATTTTTTTTTAGAAAAACCTTCTGATACAGCTTCCACACTAGAATCAAGCGATGATGATGAAGAGTTTGGCAGCTGACTACTTGGTTGCGGTGTTGGACGCCACTCAGAAACAAGTATGGATGTTTTCTCAGGAAATGTCTGAGCAGCAAGTGTTACAGTTTTCCCCTTTGGAGCTCGCAACTTCAAGTTAAGATGTTTATATATTCCAATTGAGAGGAAAACCATGTATTAGTCCAACAAGAGCAAATAGACCAAATTTCAGCATGCAGAACAATAAAGCATACACAAAAAAGATAATTATTCTGACGCCTCAATACTTGAGGAATAATCCAGCAAAGGCATGAGAAATGAACAAGAACTGATTGTAGCAGTAATAACAGAGGCACATACTATTGAAGCATGAGTAAATTGCTGTGGCTCTCTAGCAACAAATGGAAGACCTTGCTCGTGATTTGCCTCATAGCTTAGAGAAGATGAGTCTTCGGCAGAATCTTTTTTCACGAATACCATTGCATGCTCCTGCTGCTGATCTAATTCGACAACTGGACCATATTCTTCCACGTGCGCTGAAGTAAGATGTTCGCTAGCTTCCACCTCGCGTTCAGGAATATCTGTAAATAATTTAAATTAATCAATAAGATGTCATATCACAATTAAAACTATTTGTTTTCATACAGAATTCATATTCACTTCAACTACCACCGGAAACCTACATAGTCAAATGCACACTCTCAAATGCATGCCTAAACATTATTTAAAAAAATCAAAATTCAATTCATTACGATACTAAAATTCTGCTTCAATTTGATACTAGTAAGTTAGTTAGAAGAATAAAACCAAGAAGTGGGGAACTTCTACTTCAGTTTAGTTTGTATTTTCCTATAGAAAGACAGACTTATAAACTTCTGATAATTGCTAAGGACTAGTTTTTTTATGTTGCTATATGAACTAAAGTTAATTACTTATAAGCCTTTACAACCCGTTATAACTATATACCTGGATTATGTAAAGGGGGATTGGAAGTAGTTGGCTGAGTATCAACTATATCTTCCAAATGGACAGGATGTAGATGCTGGCAATCAGCTCTTTCCACCTGTGACAATGATCCTGGATGCTGATCTTCAGTTCTAGAAAACGATAACATGGGTGTCTGATGTTGGCAATCAACTGTTCTCTCCGGCAGTGCAGATGGTGGATGCTGTTGAGTGACCTCCACGCAGAGAAAGTGAAAGATATCATTTAAAATGAAGTAACCTTCTTCTTGAGGAGCAAGGAGCAGGGTCTGCATAAACTTTCTCCGGCCTCTGAATTTCGAGGATTTAGCAGAACCAGAAACCACGACAAGAACTCCTCCACTCCATGATTCAAGAGAATTCATAGCCTTGATCTCAATTCCAGTGAAATCCAGTGCCATGATAAGTTTATTAATTTGCTGCACAGGCATGAGAAAAGAAACAATAATGCCCCATGTCATTATCTGAATCATAAACAGGCACCTCTTGCCCTCCTAGGTATGACAAGCATATATACAATAATGCAAAGTACTGAAACGAACTAAATATAAATGAAAAAAATAAGATTACGACTCATCAGATGATTAGCTTCTTGGAGCAAAAACAACGATATGGTATGTAAAGCACAATTTTATAAAAATATTGATGGGATATTAATCTTAAAACTATCTATAATCTATATGTACATGCATACTTTTCATCAACACATTGCATACAATTCACTAGAGCATTTAACAAGATTAAATAACAATCCATGTGGTCCACAAAGGCAGTAAGTAACCATAATTCGAAGTTAAAAATACATGAACAAGATAAAAATTCAAGAGATCATAAAACAGTCGAAATAAAAGTTTGAAAGCACATAACAAAGAAGTAAATCACCAGTATTCCGGAAGCAGTATGGGTTGATTCCTCAGAAATTCGAATAATTGTGCTGGCATCATTGTAAAATTTATGAACATAATCAAATTGTCCCTGAAGAACTTGATAGTATTGTTGAACAAAGCAGTAACCCACCTACAAAAAAAAACAATAACAATCAAGTAAACAAGGCATACCATGTATATATGTCCTGGTTAAGTAAACAAGATTCAATCTTTAGGAGAAGCAATTAACAACAAAAAAAAATAATAAAAAAATCTTCATCACAAGAAAGAAATTAATCACACACATAAATGTATAATTACCTGATCAGCACTAACAGGGGCTGCTGGATATGCCATTAATATGAAGGATCCAAGAAGGCAGGAATCCAAGAAGGCAGGAATAGTAAAACCCCTTAACTCTATGCAAATAGAGACAAAAGATATTTAATCTCTCTCTCTCTCTCTCTCTCGTTTGAGTCGGTATATATGCATGCATGTGTGACAGCATGAAAGTGAAAAGGAGAACAAAGAGTAGAAAGACAGTTACCTCTCCCACTCTCTGTGTGACTGTGAGTAATGTTTGAATATATAAATGTACACACACGTGCATAACAGTGTAAGAGATAGAAGTGGAAAAAGGAAATGGAACTTGGAAGAGCAGAAAGAGCAAGTAAATAAAATATGTTGGGATCCAACATAAACTCCAGCACTGCTCCCTTATAATATTCATTCAATCTTTAGAGAGAAACAAGAAGGAACTGTTCCTTGGTTAATTCTTGGATGATAGCATTGACAGCAGTTCCTATCTTCTAGTTTGTCGTGGTACTTGTAAACATTAGATAAATGTTGACATTTTTTGCTTTGAAGATTTCGATGTAATTTTATTTTTTTTGTTAAAGCAGCAGGGTTTAATCCAATGTTAAAGCATACCAACTGGATTACACACGACCCCCAATATTTATATTAAGAGAAATATATGAAATACAAAACTACACTAAAATTGGATTTCAGATTAATCGCTTTGTTTTTCTTACAGATACATTTTCAAGAACTCAGATATTACTTCCCCCTTATTTCCATAATCTTATTGTTCTGTTGTGTCATCACTTAACTAATACAGCATCAAACGGGGAACAAAATAATCAAACAAATTTTATATAGAAATTAGTATTTAACCGATCTAACGTCCCAGTTCAATTATGAAACAATAGAACAATAAGATTATGGAAATAAGGGGCAAGGAGAAGTCTAGTTGTTAAAAATGTACCTGTAGGAAAAGTAGAGTCCTTAGAAATGTTTTTATAATCAATAATACTATATAGTATTTTCTAAAAAATTATATAAGCTAAATTGCAATTCCACCTAAAATTATATTTTCTATTTCAAGTGTCCGCAGATACATGTCATAATTGACCTTTCACCAAAACCACAAAACAACCTGCATATTCTAGTGAAAAGACAGCAATTCTTCTTCACTCAGCAAGCATCACTCCCCCAGTCAGCACTATGCTAAGGAATATAAAAACTGGTAAAACATGTCAATTAAACCAACAACCTCAACACAGTAGTCTGCTCAAATTAATGTTTTAACTACCATGGTGCCGCAAGAAGACACAATAACAAAATAAAATATTGGCTACAAACTGAAGAATCATATGCTACATTTTGATACTTCAATAGTAACTGCCATAATATGCTTGTGGGGCGACCACGGCAGCAGCAGGTTGCTGTGCTGGAGCCAAAGCTGCTGGCGTAGCTGCTTGCACATAAGTTTGCTGGGGATAAGCCTGTTAAAAGACAAGAGACATTTGTAGAAAGTAATGAAGGGGGAGATGTGTGCCATAGCCATATATTTATAAAGCAAATATGGTCCATATATAATTGCATCTTAGTTACCTGAACTGTATATGCAGGAGGATAGGCACCATAAGCGGCGGCAGCTTGGGGCACAGATGTTTGTACTTGTGGTTGTGGCTGGGCATACGCATTTCCATATGCACCATATGCAGCCTACAGATTCATAAAACATCACATGTTGTCAAATAAAAGATTTAGAGTATGCATTTCGATTTAGGCTTTCAGGTGAATCCCACTAGTGTGATTTTGGATCTGTTAGTGACTTCGTCTTCTAACAACAAAAACGACAATCATTAAACAAAGACTTAAATTCAATTACTCTTTGCTTCCGCTTTCTCATTTAAATATAAGCTTACCAATTAACGAACAACATACATCCAAAAAATAAAGTATTTTCGCATTTAAGAAAATCGAGGCACTAGTTCAAGTGACAAACTGCAAGGGCATTTTTCTCAAAATTCAGGCGTAGCATTAGTTTTTCTATCTATAATAGCAACTAGATGATAATGGTTGTTATTTTTTACAAATACGCTTTCAGACATTAAATACAAGATCATAACTACTAAATGAACCAACTGAAACAAAAATAATTAAGAAAAGAATATCACAAAATACAACGTAAAAAAGGGATGGGCAACTTGAGATGTTTTCTAAAAGTTAAAATCTTGTGGCACAATTTACTATCAGGATATAATATATGAAAAACAAAGAAAGACATTCAGGACAGTTACACACCATACAGATAACATTGCTAATACCTGCTGCTGGGTGTAGGCAGGGGTCCAGTTCTGTGCTTGGGCTTGAGTAGCTTGAGGCCAGGCTTGAGGTTGTGCACCATAACCTGCTGGCCATTGGTTTTGTGTGCTTTGATAGGCACCGGTAACTGATGGGGAGGATGAATAAATGCCAGATTTTGCTAGTTTTGCTTTGTCAGATTGCATAATGTCGTCTGCATGACGTTTTTTGGACTCTGATGTGCTCTTGTGCACTAAGAAGAGTTTGGCATGCCTATCTTCAGCTTTCTTAACAGACTGAGCATCCCCAAAGTGATCCAAAAACTGCAAAAGCCCGCAGTGGGTACAATAGTATAAGTCACATAATATGAAATTCTGAACAACTGCTCCTTACAGAGCTTATCATATCATAGACTACTGCCCGACCCATAAGCACTTTCACTCAATAAGCACTTTCACTCGATAACTAATATTTTGGAAATAACTAATATTTTGGAGGTTGTCAATTCCTCAATAAAACCACATCACCATACCTCTAGAAAAATGCTGGATAGCTCCTCTCTGTCATTAAAACTTGCAGCACTAGGATTATCAGGATTAGGTGCAATAAATTTATTGATCAATGAATCAAGAAATTCTATCCGTTTTGGCGTTGACTGGATTGATTCTAAATTAATAAATGCCTGCAATATTACAAACAAAACAGTTCAAGTTCAAAAAGCATTGCAAACGATGAAATTAAATCTATCCATAAAAAACATTGCAAACGATGAAATTAAATCTATCCATCAATATATGTACTTGTGAGTTGGTTGTTTGAATGTGTGAATACACACCTATCCATCAATATATGTACTTGTGAGTTAGTTGTTTGAATGTGTGAATACACACACACACACACGCACAGAGAGAGAGAGAGATGGGCAACCTCCAAAAGGGATTTTGATGGTTGGCAGTTCTCAAGTGCTTGCTCAAGAATTTCCCTTGCTTTATCCACCTTCTCACAAACCTAAAAGCAACACATGTATAAGTCAACACATGACTGGTCTATGACAAACAATAAGATAGAACTTCAGATACCAAGTACAAGGCATCTACCATGACTTAAAGAACTACAAGAATGAAAATAATTGCCTAAAACTTTGATTTATTTGTTCACATAATAGATTTATTGTACAATTTATGGAAAAAATATTTCCAACTAGATTTTACAAGAGTGAAAGAGCTGCAAAGCACTAGTGTCCAGTGTCCTAACAGGTAGGGACAAGACGTACCAAATACACAAATCGAGAGTACTGAGCAAACAACTGTGGCAAGGTCTGGGAATGTTCTTTTCCTTTCTCAATTGCAATGGCCTGTTCATACAAGGAACATGCATCTTCAGCATTCCCCTGCAAAATTACCAAAAACCATTTACAAACATATATTACTGAAACAATAGTTTGTTGTCAAATCCATGGTTTCATAGTCTTACCAGTCGATGTTCCATATTCGCATGTTTAACAATTGCTTCCAGGAGACCTGGCGAAATTTCAGCATGCACATGTTGATAAGCTGCCCGTGCCCCTGGGATATCGCCAGAGTGCTCTCGAGATCGAGCAGCAAAAAGGTGAATCTCTGGTCGTCTCTGCAGACATCAGAAACAACTGAGACACTGAAAAATTCATTCGGTGGTTACAAATGTATATCTCAGAAGAACCACTGAGATAGACAGAGAGTAAAGGTGCTAGTTGCACTCTATTTACCAAACAACAAACATACACAATAATGGCAATTATTTCTTCATAATCAAAGACATTTTCCCATACCTTGACAAAGACTTGAGTAGCACGAGCAAGTGCATTCTCTGCTAGATCTGTACTTCCTCTGGCTTCCATGTGCAAAATATATCGGATCCAATACTCAGGATAATTGGCACAAGCAATCAGGCATCGTTCATATAGCTTGACAACCTGGCCCCAAAAATTATAGAGGTTCAGAATTCCTATTAATGTTTTATGTGATTCAAATAAAAAATCTGAAACAGAGAGGGCTAAGGAGTAACGAGTAAGATCTACTCCATTGATGGAAAAAGGAGGCCCCTCAAATACGTATCGAGGGACCTTCCTAGCCTGACAGACAGATGGTTAGGAAGATAACACACCTGCATCATAACATTAGAATTTTAAATATACATTTTACCATACAACACGATCAACCCAGAATGTTCGACTCACAAATGAAGGTTTGAAGTACTTAGCCTTATAGAAACCAAAAGGAAGGCCCATGCTTTAGTCCAAGTTCAATATCCCGTTTTTAAAGGGTTCTTCATCCAACGGTTAGCCAATAAAGCAAATGATGCGGCAGATATTACTAACTGTAAGTCAACGCATATAAAAGGCCAACTAACTATAAACCAGAAATACAAAATGAGGATTCTTCCAGAACAAGCAAGTAAAATACCTTTTGGAAGTCATCTTCAGCGTCTATAAAATCAAGATAGTTATTCCAGTTTTCAAGTTCTACAGGATTAAGTGGGCGAACATGAAAGTAAGGCCTCTTTATAGCTGTTTCGAAACCAATGATCCTGGATTGAAACTCTTTAGCTTTGTTATACATTTCTTCTCTAATCGTGATATACTTCTCCAACTCCTCGGCTTCTGTTATGCCTGCACTTACAGGTTTAGGCGACTCCATGGCATTAGGATGAACCTCGGCCTCAATTTCTTGACCAGTGGAACCAACTGCTGCAGCAGCAGCTGCTGCTGCTTCTTCAGTAGTTCTTAACTCCGAAAGAGGCCTGTGTGCTACTAGTTCCCTGAAGCTGTAATAAGAATCATATATTCAAGTAAGCTCCAGGAAAACTACGTAACAAGCTAAATAATAACAATAAAAGAGAGCATGTATTCACCTGGTGAAATAACGATCTAGTTGCTGATTAGGGTTCTCTAATATCCGTGTGTAGATCATGGCAAGACGAGACCATTCCTGCTGAGTGTATTCATACTCGATGTATTTATCCCAAATAGTATAAGATAGATAATCTGATCCAACATAAACTAAACCACGTTCGAATAGCCTGAAATCCATAAAAACAAATTCTGATTATTGCATGCAAAAACATATAAGATAAACCCATGCGGCACTCGTTAAACCGCTCAAAACAGTAGGTAGTCGGTCTTTCATTTACAAACATGATGTGTCCTTACCTTCTAATAGTGTCAGGATCTCCATATGTGTTGATGGCAAAAACACAATAATGCAACCACATGTCTACGGAATAAGTTACTCCTTGTACTGCCCGTTCATAAACCTCGACAACTTCGTCAGTAGAGCCCATACGTTCCTCATGATCTGCATACTTTTTCCAATAACCATAACACAAAGGGAATTCCGCAAGAAATGCATCATAAACTTTACGGACCTTCGATATGTGTCCCTGAGATAAAGCAAAAATATGTATAAGAAAGAGTAAAATCCTTTTTAATAAAAAATAATATATAAGGAGGGGCTAGAGGCTCCTCAAAATGAGGGAAATAAGGCTCTTAAATATTGAAGAGCCATTTAGAGCCTTTCAAAGCCTTACTTTGTTAAGCACTCCTTTTCTAACTTGAGAAACAAAGTAAAGAGCCTCTTGGAGATTCTCCAACAAGACATTGTCCCTATTTATGCTAGAAGTACAACTTTTCCATACCTCTGCTACTTTCTCAGTCTCTTCTATCAGGGCAGTCCACGCATCAAATTCCAGAGAATTGGCTTTTACTATACTCCAAAGCCGTTCTTCTTCAGCAGACAATGCTGCCAGCAAGATATTCCATAGAAAGTAAGAGACAAGTTCAAAAATATCCAGTAGGGGACTTATTAGCTTCTATGACTGAGCAGAGAAAAATGCAGCAGCTGAACTGTTTACTCTTTTAAACAAATGAAACAATTTGCAAGATGACAGAGTATTGGACAGTTTAGACAATTCTGACTAGACCCTCAAACATACTACTTCCATTTGAAACTCTATATCAAGCACCAAAATACTTGCCCTTGACAAATATTTGTAGTCAAAGAATGTATTGAAGATTACTACATTTGCCTCAAAAGCTGTAAAACAAAAATACTGATTAATGAAAAATCTGAGGCCATAATTCAGTGTCTTATCCAACGTACAAACATAATATTTAACTAATGCATACCAAAACAAGCATAGCTCAAATCTTACATGCCAGAGCACAAGACTACTATGTGGAATGTAAACGTTCACAATTATAACATTTAAGATGTATAGATGTATACCAGGAGCATTGGAAATGAAATCATGGACAACTGAAGCAGTCCCATTGTCACCAATACCATCTGAGACAACATTTTTAGCTTCGGTTGCATCAACACCATTTAAAGAATTGTAAGCAGAAACATGTGATGTATCCATTAAATCACTAGCAGAAGTGGCAACATTTTCACTAACATCATTTGTTGTAGTGGGAACCTCCTCCTTGACGAGATTTTGGACTGCATTTTCATCAGCTTGATTATGAGTGTGCTCAGATGTATTATCTTCCACCATCACATCAGTAGAAACTTTCACATCTCCACTTCCTGTGGAAGTATTAGAAGGTACATCTCCAACAACTCCAGCATCAGAAGTGGCATTTTCATTAACATTATCTGCTGAGACGTATTCAGTGGATGTATACGCCATCACAGATGCTGTCTGAGTTACCAGTGTCTCACTGTCACCCATCCTAACAAACAAAACGGCATTTCTTTAGTGAATCCAAACAATGACACTTGAGCACATTACAATAATGCATGGTTAACATTTAGTAGGCAATGGAAACTTGATACGAAACAAACAAATTTACATAGGCAAGACTCACTATTCATAAACATGAAATTTAAAGATTGCGATGTTTAATATTAAACCCTATCAAGCCATGTAGTTCAAATCTTTTATAAATTAAACAAATTTAAACTAGTTGATGATTAAATATTCAGCTAATTTGAACTTAAAGTTATATAAATTAGAAATCAACCTTTTTAAACTCTAGACACTAAACCTGATACAAAAAGTACCACACTCCAAAATTCATCCTATCACATACCCAAAAAATAACTTTCTACGTATACACAATACAATATCTCTTAAGGAGTTAAATCCTTCGATATCAGGCCATAACACATGGGCAGGACACTAAAAAAATCATTTGAACTACAAATCAAGGCGCGAAACAATTTCTTATACACTCATAACTCGTTTACCCTATATTACCAATCTCCATGACAATACAAACTACGAAACAATGTCCCGAAACGCCCGAAAATAATAACAAATCAAAGCAGAAGCAGAAACACAATTACTAAAACCCCGAAAAAACCAAAACTGACCACTCTCCAAAATCAATCCTATCACATACCCAAATGATAACTTTCTACGTATACACAACACAATATCTATTAAGACATTAAATTCTTCGATATCAAATCTTGTCGTATGTACAGGAGTACAGGACAATATTCAAAATCATTTAAACTACCAATCAAGGCGCGAAACAATTACTTATACACTCATATCTCGTTAACCCTATATAACCAACCTCCATGACAATACAAACTACAAAAGAATGTCCCGAAACACCCAAAAACAATAACAAATCACACCAGAAACAGAAACACAATTACTAAAACCCCCGAAAAACCGAAACTGAAGCCTACAACTTAAATTCCCCTAATCAGCTTAAACACTCTCATCCTAAACCTAATTAATCAAAACTTAACCATCACCAATAGCTAATTACACACAAATCATAACTTACATGAACTCAAAACCCTAAAATCATGAAACAATTACATACATGTATATGTATAAAAATGGAGCTGTAAACTATAAAATAACAGTAAAGACGATAGATAAATATGTGTGTGCTTGTGTGTATGTTTGTATGTATATACCGGTAGAATTGATTGAAACACGAAGGTGTTGAAGATTGTCTTCGTGTTGAAGCACGGTAGCTATCCAAGACGACTGTGTAGTTTTCAGATTTGTAAACCTAGGGCCCGTTTGGTTACTATCTATCTATTCTTTGGTCTTATCATTTATACTACTCGGTTTCATGTTTTGATGGACTCGGGTTTGGCCCAATTAGATTTTGTTATTTTTTTATACTATTGAGGATACTTTTAATAATTGAAGTGACAACAAGTATGTAATATTATATTTTATGAAGAAAAAAAATGTAGGAGTGAGATTGTGAATAAATGAGGGATTCTAAATTTTCTATGATCAAACTGTATAAAATAATTGAAGTGATTTATACGTGTAAAATATACCGTATCCGAAATTCAGAATATAATTGACACAAATAATTAAGCATTGTTAACTAATATTCTTATATCCGAATTAGGAATCAGGATCATACAAATTATAAATGAGAGATTAATATAGTTCAAAAACAAATTGAAACGGAAAGTGTTGAGTTATAAGTTCCATATTGTATAAAACAAATCTCATAAATATTGATGTAAGTTATCTTTTTCATTTTTTGAAAAATTAAATTTATAATCTTACAAGTATCTGTTTAAACATGTCCTAGAGTGATGAGTTCTTACCACCTAAACTATCTAATCTAATCGTACTCTACGAATTATCTCTAAACACTTCTAATTCAAAATTTTATTTTTAGGTTATCGTTGATTAAAAATAAAGGCCTAAAAGCACTAGAATACATAACATCAGGAAGTCATATTAATTTTACAATACAATATTACAACACGAACAAAAAAGTATAATATAGACCTACCTTATAATAGTATTATAAGAGGGCAAATGACAAAATTAACGAATTTTTATATTATTAGTTACAAAAATACCGGATTCCGAAAGAGCGGCTAATAATATCGAATGAAATACGCATTTAATATTAGAGTGTGGATGATACACATTTTTAATATGGATATTAGGTTAAAAAATTAAAACAGAATTCACATTTGTAATTGAAGTATAATTTAAAAGTTATTTTAATTATAATTTTTGTGTGAGATGTAATTCATTTTTAATTTAAATTGGCTACCTCGTAGAGTTCTGGTCTGGCTTCTGTCTTCACCATCCTAGAGTAAGCATAACTACAAAATCTGATATAAACGCGATATTAAACTGAACATTCTACAAAAATCAGTCACTAATCTACTTTGTCAAGCTATAAAATTATTGTTCTTAAGCATTCCTTATTTATGTAATTATAAATTATAAATTGTGACTATAATTAATAATTAATTTTTATCATTTCGTCACATTTAGTTATACAAATTACAAATTTACTTAAAAGCATTCTTTGAAGAATAAATTATTTGAGAACAAGTCTTTATCTATTTATATACAGTATTACGTTCCTCCTAAGGATATCACTCTGCTTGCTTCTTTATATTATCTCAAGATTGCAATCGCTGAAAAGCATTTGTTTCTTTTCAAATATAAATATCAATCTACAGGTGTAGTGTCTTTCTTATGTTATATTTACTCTGTCTTTTGGTGGTAAATTATATGATTTTTTTATTGTTTGTGGGCATAAACTAATTATTAAATCTTGATCAAATTGACATTTAACATGACAAGTCAATATTTAATATAAAAATAAGATGTCCTTGCCATCTGGTTTACCCAAACCTTGTAGAATTTTTTAGAACCTGTTTGTCTTCCGTATACAATGCAACATGTTGTGCTATATAGTATCTATTGTTCTGGTAGCATACCGCGAAAAGATAGACGCACACGCACTTGCTATTTGTGGTACCTATATACAGTAGTTGTTAATCTTTTATATATGGAGCAACTGCCCGCAAAAAATAGCACAAATGTTAATATACCATATAACATAATGGACTCGAGTATATATATCTAAATTCCTTGGTGATCACATCTTAATTTTCATGTGGTCATTGTGCTATTATTATATAGGCCAGCTTGACAAGCAATTCCCTCGACGCCAGAGAAAATTTTCATATTTTTTAAATAAAGAAAGGGCGGACGCCGAAAAGGAACCAGCCCAACAACCGATCTAGTAGAGAGGGAGTTTACTTGCTCGATTAAGGAGAGGGACATCCTCAACTCCCAGTCCCGGGTAACTAAGAGGCTTTTGCCGAGAGGAGAGCAGGATGCCGGCCGAGATCGAGCTTTCGCTATCGCTCTTCGCCTAAAGCCGTA